>OX438882.1:19723474-20973474 GCA_949315895.1 Anania crocealis
CACACACGCTACACTGGCTATTGTTTTCAAAGAATCGCTAGTTTAACGTTCAAATAATTTAATAATTCAAAATCGTGACAAAATGTTCGTAAACCATTTCCTCTTTTGATACCTACACTATCCAATATTTATGATTCTATTAACTTTTACTCAGTTATTCGTTATACATTATTGTTCTAACTATCAAACTACATAACGCCTTATATTAAGTTTGAAGAGCCAGTCCATTTATTTATTATTAATGTGTTTCAGGCAATTGATTACTTTCATAAATTTATTTTATAGTAGTAGCAGACTTTACCAAGAATTTATAGACTTGCATAATTTATCGTTATGAGTTTAGAAACATTATTATATGGACATTAAATTGTTTAAACGCTGCTGGTTAGTGATGCAGCAAAGTTGGAGAAAATCTATCTTAGAAACATTACTGATTTGCGTTTTATTACCAAACAAGTGGTTTTCTTTAAATTGAAGAGTTTTTATTGAATACTCTGTTCACCGTCGTTTTTGGAAGCTTTGTCAATTTTACCATGGCAAGGTAAAGACAATAGATGAGATAAAAGCTTTATGGCAAAAACAAATAATACTGAGATAAGTTTTTAATCTGTATTTAATAATCAACATACCTATGAAATAACTATTATATTATTATATTTATAATAATAATTTTTACGATGGTATGAACAATTCCAATAACTTAGTTACATTCATATTTAGAATATACAAAATCTACGAATAAATTTGACATTTGACTACAGTGCTATCTGAGCTAAATTGTATTAGCTGCTTATTTATTAGTGCTCAAATTATGTACAAACAGGCTACATAAAGAAACATAATGACACTAGTACTCATTGAAAAAGCCTAGCTGTAAATAATGCAGTACGCTGTCTGTTGAAACAGCCGCTCGCAGGTGGAACTCAGTACCGGCACCCACGCCCGTCTCCACAGAGTAAACTATAAACAGTTAAAAATATGTTTGTAGGATGAAATTTTAATAACCTTCCAAACTTTAATACAACAATCTAAGAGACAAAAAACGAATGACGGATTTTTGCTTTTTGTATAACCCGGTACAAAAATGTCAAGATAAAGCACCTAGCAAATGTCCGGAAAAAACAATCATTTTTGATACGGCCTCCTACCAACACTTTTTTTATGCGATGCGCATCTCATACATTCTTAATGATACTATTCATAAGTTGTTGATTTTCCCTCCATACCTTCACAGGCTTAAGACCGTAAAAATTGAAAACTACATTGCGAAAAATATTTTCGGGTGAAAACTTGACCTACATTTGTTTACTTCATCAATGGGCTCTAAATGCGATACTTAACGCCTATAAACAATTTTGAAGATGATCAAAAATTCATTCTGTATATAAATTAATGAATCAATATGGAACCAATTAAGGTTGTGGATATTTTAAATAAAGGAATTTCATATTCTGTAAGCAGTTCCTTCATTTTATAAATGATGATAGATAAGCATAGATAAAATATATAAAAATACTGTCCAACTTGGAATATTCTGCAGTAAACGTTCATTTTTCGTGGATGAAAAGAAGCTTACTATTCTAGTGTATACATGCTCATTTTATTTTGATCTATTTAGCAGCTCTGGCGTGATTGAGTAACAATCATCCATGCAAACTTTCGTAGTTATAAACAATCGAACTGTTGAACGAAATCTGCACGCGTGGAGACTGGAGAAGTCATACCAATGGACCGGCCCGATCACGCCCCCTAGTATGGGCCCTAGGCTGAGCGCCCTCAGAGCTTGCCAAATTTCTGCCCGGTATAAAAAAATAAAGCCTTCCATATAAAGTTTCAGTGATTCTGCTCCGGCGTGATTAAGTAATAAACATTCATGCAGACATTCGCATAAATTTATCAGTAAGATAGCTTAATTTTTAGATTAAAATTTTTTTTTGCAATAAAATCTAACCAAATGTAAAAGAAGGAAAATATAATGAAAGGTAATAAATATATAACCCAAATATTGTTAATTAGCAATATTAGCAGCATGGTTATGTTCATATTAAACAAAGATTTGTTACCTTAATTAATTACCCTACGTGACAGTCAATACATAAATTTAGTGGAAGTATCACGATACTGTACTTTTGTAATAAAAAACGATTTCTTTTGTAGGTATATAAAATGAATGCCTAGAACTGAGATTCTAAAGTCCATTTTCAAATATGTACTCGAGTGAAATTCATGCTTCAGGTGGGCAAGTTTTTGTTCGACTGATAATATTTAGACTACATGGTACTCAGATATGTAATTCAATAACAATAATGGGATTCTCTTTAACGCCGACTTGCACTCCACGTTCACTTCGAAACGTTATAAAGCCGCGTGATTTCAACAAACATTGTTTCTTAAAGCTTCAGACTAAAGACGATATTCGCTGGATCATGTAGCATAGTGTATGTAGAGATCATAAAACAGTTTGGTGGTAATAGGACGGCTGGTTTGAGCTTGCAAGTAACAAGTGTTACGTGAGCATCTCGTATGGCTCATTGTTCTTCCAAGCTTTTTATAGCTTTATGGTTATGATTTGAGCTTTCATACTGGTTTGTTATGGACACCGCCCAAACTCAAGGTTCATCCTCGTTGTCAGACTTTAGAAATACACGCAAGAGATACGGTTTAACAAACTGTATTAAAATTTTGATAGTTTTTAATGCTGCTAGTAATTTTAACCATGTCATTGGTAAGTAATCCGCATCCAGTTCATGGTCTCTTCCTCTAATGTTGTGTGCTTTGCGTTAAATATGGCTTTCAATAACCTCCGTGGTGAAGCAGCGTAAACATCGGTTTTATATGCGTCGCTTGCCGAGGGTGCCGGGTTTGATTCCCGGACCGACCAATGTAGAATAAAAGGATTTTTCAATATTTTCTAGGGTCTGGTTATTTGTGGTAACTTCATTGTCTCTAATTTCCGAAATAATAACTTTAAATATGAAGTTTCTTACTTTGTCCGTTATTTTTATTTATTTACACATTTTTGCACATATAAAATCAAGTACAAAATGGCGGACTTAATGCTAAAAGCATTCTCTTCCAGTCAACCATTGGGCCAAACCGAAATATCACGGGCGGTGCATCGAAAAAAAAGAAAAAAAGCGATACATCAATAAAATAGAGGAATACATAAATAACAATAATTACTTACATAATATACCAAAGATAATAATCTAAACGCCCCATTGGTCTAGTGGTTTGAATATCGGGCCAAGATCTCGGGGTCCCAGGTTCGATCCCCGGGTCGGGCAACAAATAGTTTCAAATTTTCGAACGTTGCTCGGGTTTGTGATCACCAACCCGCATTTGGCAAGCGTGGTTATTATGTCAGTTCCCATCTTTGCAGTGGTAACTTGAATTCAATGATTCGAGGCCTTTTCCCTGCAGTGGGATGGTTATAGACTGTTACTTTTACTTACTTTTTACTCTGGGGTCACAACAGTGAATGGGTGTTGTCCACATTTATTTATTTATAAATCCTTCAGCTTGGTAACCCGAAGAGTACTTCAACGACTTTCGTTCTTTGGTTTGGTAATGTTCGCAAAGTATAATTTCAAGAGCAGCAGATATCAGATGCAAAGGGTAGCATAAGGGCAAAATTTTAGCATATTGAAAATTAATGAGCTGTAAGCACGGTTTTCCTGTTTTTGTTTAGTAAAAAAAAGCGAATAGCGAATTTATAGAGCCCGCCGGCATTTTCCACTTAAAAGTTAAGACAAGTAAGTTCAGATGTAACATGAAAATTAAATTTAATAGCCTCATTAATTCATTAAGTAAAGGTATAATGCTACATGAAGATATGATAAACATTTTCAGCTTGGCTGCATATTAATAAAAAAAAAAAGGATTTACACTATACTACGATGAGTTGACGCTTGAGGGTTTTATTTCTAAACTGATTTGAATTTGGCCTCTTCATCATTACCAGCAACGAATCAGACATATATCTTTCTGAAAGGAGGAAAACTATAATTGCGAAGTAGGTGAATTGGCAATCGCAATTTGGCTAATAGTGAAGGAAAGTCGCTGTTGCTCATCTTTTGCTAGCACTCCTTTTTAATCGCCTCTTACGATACCCATAGAAAAGGAAGGCCGCCCCTTCTATTCTATTTTAGACCAGCACCATAAGATTTAGACCTCATAATTTAATGCATCTGCGAAATGGCAGAAATACCATGATATTTTAAAAGAATCAATCGGTAATTGAGAGTCAAAGATGATAATGAATCCCGGCAAACCATCGTGTGCGCGGACAAAGCCGCGGGCGCAGGCGGCTGTGGCCGGGAATTAGTTCTGTCGCCGCATGCGGGGCTACCTACAGGCTTGCCGCATAACTTCGCCTGTTTATACATCCAAATTGCGATCTTACCGATTTGCCGATCGGAGATAAGAAGCAATTAAGCGAGTATGAATATATGACTCTTGAACATTTAAACACAGTACATATTTCGTCCCGGTTAATAAATAAAATCTCATATTTGCGCTCGCCCACTGACCGATGATATATAACGTTTGTTAATTAGGTTATCTTACCGCCGGCATCTACAAAGGAGCAGGCTTAAAAGGCTCGTTGATATTAAAAACTCGGCTTATAACTTTTATCATAAATCACCCTCTGGCTAAGGCGGAGGGCGCGCGAAAACCGTCTATTCCGAAACAAAAAATATGCAAGTAATGACTGACGCACCCTGAGAGCTTTTTGAGCTTTAGACGCGCGGCTAGAATTAATTATCCTGTCCTCAACGATTTCGGTGTCAACGCGAGCCTCGACACCGTGAAGTCATAATTCCAGATTTTTATCTGCCACTTTATTCGCCATGTATTTACTGATAGACTCTACTTTGAAGGACCGACGCTATCTCTATAGTTATAAAGCACGTTTAAGAGATTTGATTTAAGATAAAGACGCTGCATAATTGTGTTTTTTGTATGAAACACTATGTTTGGTGAGGCGATTTCAGCGTAATTATCAAGATAATATCATATTAAAATAGGATGAATATAGAAATAAATAATTAGGTAACTCGATGTGCTTTATTAAAAAAAGCAAGATGAACGTTCAAACGACTTGACTTATTTTCAACAATTGTTAGTAGTAATTTGATTTTTATGAGCCTTTGTATTAAGAAGCTTTTTAATTACTTACTAAATCAGTACATTTATTGTTGATGAACAATTTTGTTGAAATCTAGGTTCGAGTATAAGTAATAATTATATTGTAGAGGTAAATAATAAAGTGCCTTCATAATATCTGTATATGTATGTAATTTCCGATTTTCAACTCTTTAAGTTTGATAATCCTACAATTTGAATACTTTTCTTAAAATATTATCTAATTTAAAAAAAAAGTGATATATGATTATTTATTAGCTTGAGTAGTAGTTCTTTTACTTAACTAGATACTAACCTAAGTACATACCTAAAAGAAACAGACAATTCTTTATTTCCAAAAACTCTATTAAGCAATTTCCAGAGGTCACTCCAGTAATTTCCAAACGCTGATTGAAAATAAGTTCAAGGGTCGGATATAAGTACATCCAGTGTCACCGACCTTTCATATTACATCCCAGAGTTTGTTCATATTTTATACCGGGCGGGACATTAAAAAGATCAACATAGAGTATAATGAGCGCCGTGAGAGCTTGTCGAAAGCAGAGCGTCGGTCAGTGATTACCGCGCCTCCTGCAATAATAAAACATCGACATGCATTTATCGGCTGCCTTCTCGATAAGCATCCGTGACGAATTCGCACCACTCGCTCTATGCCCGCATGCGCGATACAACAAACATAAGAAGTCCCAATAACCAGTGATACTACAAGCAAATATCAACCATAACACCCTACATCTACTTATGGTTCTTGAATGTATTGTAGCGTCTTTCAGTCGTCTTTAGTACTTCCGACGGAAAATGGTCAAGATATTCGTATCGATATAAATTTATTTCCAATTATAACGCTCGACGATTCTCAGTTTATTTCAGAGTTTGTGGGATTAAAATTTAAATTTTACACGCATTAACGGAGAGACACGTTCATTATAAAGCTAAAATAGAAATTTAAATGTAGACAATTTGATTATGATGATTTAAGTTAACGGTTTCTGAAATCTAATAAACTTAACATTGTAAATTTAATTAGACATAATATCAGAGAGAATATTACTTGCTATCATAGTACAGATGCCGTCTAGGACATTTATTTCGTTTAAAATTACTTACATAGCCAACCAAGCGCTGTAGCATGGGAGCGACTCCATCACACTTACATCAAAGAGTATACAAGTACGAGTATCTATAATCACTCAATTTTCTAAGATTGTTGATGTAAAATAATTGTCAAATCAATGTTTTATGGTTCAATAATATATGATTTATGAGTTGTATCTTTTAAAACAATACACAAAACAGATTATAATACTTTGCGCATATCTCTACCATGTGATTATTGTTATGTCTAGGTACTAGTTAAAAGGGTAATCAGAGACTTTTCTACATGCTAAAATCAGGGCCTTAACAAAAAATGAAGACACACTTCCAATAGTTGTAGTCTTTGTAACTATGTTGAGTAGACTTATATAAAAATTAATATGTATATACCTACTTATATACATATAATAAATCTTATTTAGGTACTACATTATTTTGATAAGTTTATGTATTTTGTTGAGAGATGATACCTACGGGACAGGCCTAGCTTTCAGTAGGAATCATCGCAAATAATGTAAGACTTTTTTTATAGTTACATAAATTAAAAAAAAAGTAATTCTGACCTTAACGATACCATATACGATACGATAAAAAAGAACCTTTAAATCTTTTTAATAAGAAATAAAACATGCCTTTTCAAAATATGGCTTTGTCATAATCATCACGTTTGGTAGGCGTTAGTGATCATAGTTTTGCCAATGGCTCAGCTGTTTGTTTACTTTTGAGGTTCTAGCAGTGCTTTAGGCACCTCTTACGAGTCCTATGTAAAAAACTACATACTACAAACGTTACCAAGAGATGGCGCTACAGGTATACCATGATAAAGATTATTCAATAACAAATAAGCCAATAAACGAGGAAGTTAGATATTTTTCAGAAATCAATACGATAATCAAGTTGTGTTTATAAATATGATTTAAAAAAGGGATGCACCTATGTTTGAGATGCGGCTTTACAAGTTCATAGTAAAAATCTAGGTAATATGTGTCTCTTTGCAGGAAGAACTACTCCACAAGAATGCTTGGCACTGACTGAAGGTAAGGTAATTTTCTACCTGTATTAATCCTGGCAGCAAAAAAAAGGTTAAATATTTGTATTTTTTAATTTAAATTTGGTTTATAATCTCAATAAAAAAAATGGTGACGAAAACAGAAAGTTTACTATAACGCTCGGATCCGAGAAAAACCTTGTGCAACGATCTAGCGCTGCTTAATGTTCAGACTTTTGTCGTTGGTTCACTATGATCATAAAAATACAAAAGAGGTTTTACGACAGTTTTCAGTGGGTTTTTTTGTGACATGTTCAAATATAGTGGTTCTAGCCGGCGATGTCGCTGATCCGAGACTGTGGGTAAATAACATTAACTGTAGGGGAAAGAGGGCTATAAGGTACGAGTACCATAGGTATCACAAAGTAGTCATGAAACAAATGATTTTTTATTCAATAGAAACTCATTTGTTTGTTTTGTCTTAGTAAGTTTCTTGGTATGCTGAAGTACAGATGTTAATTATCTACTCGAACATTGGAGACTCAGTAGGTAAGAAAGTAGGAGGTTCGGTTCTATACATTTTATGTTTTAAAAAAATATTTTCATATAAATCAGAATCTCAAAATCAAATCAAAATCAGATATCAAATTTCTGACTTCACGATAGTATTTAAATGCATACAGGATGACATTTTAACTACCTACTTTCCAAAATATTAATAGACTTTCAGTATCGTATTTAGAGCCCACTTATGAAGTAAAAAATGTAAATCAAGTTGTCATCCGAAAATATTAAACTAGACCTGTTAAAGTATAAAGGGAAAATCAAAAACTTATGTATAGTATCGTAATGAATGAATGAGATGCGCAACGCGTAAAAAAAATGTTGCTAGGCGGCCGTATAAAAAGTTTTAGATTTTTGGCGGACATTTTCTAAGTGCTTTATCTTGACATTTTTGTACTGGGCTATACCAAAAGAAAAAATACGTCATTTGTTTTTTAACTTGTAGATTGATATATTAAAATTTGGAAGGTGCTTAAAATTTCATCCTGTATTAACATAGGCTGGACTGCTTTCAGCTTGTTATACCATTTACCTTACAGCCTATATAGAGTCGACTTAGTGCAAGAAGACTTTACCTTTAACGATATCCACGTCCTCATCGTTAGAGCATAGACTTTTTGGAAATTTGCTTTGACAGTTTTTAAAATCTTATGTTTGTATCTTGTGGCGAAAGGTTTACCTAAAATAAAAATAAAATGCAAATATCTTTAATTTTATTATAAGATAATACATCTACAATTGTTGATAAAGTTAATAAGTCTTCAATTTTATAAATAATTTAGTAGGTACACTATGCTTAAGATTTTTTTTCCAAAATATTTTAACATTTTATAACATTATGAATATTTTTAAATTTTATCTCTGGTAGATACCTACGTACCTATGACCATTATTGCTTAAACGTTTAAAGGCGACTTTAAACTTTTAATGCTTTAGGAATAGCATTTTATGTAACTAATGTAAATCGTATCACAAATTAAAGAAAATGAAGCTAGAAGCCCATTTTATTGCGTAAGTTTAAATAAACTAAAATATAACTTACTTACTCTCCCCCGCCAATCGTGGTTGTATTTTTTGTCAGTCTTCAGTTCGATTACCTTTACTTGAAATCGAGAAACGGTAACTAAGTAAAAAATGCGTTCATGACCGCTGCTACACTTTTTTTGAGAATTAAATATCTCACTATACCGATTCGATGCTGGTTTTATTAAAAGTTGAAATTCACTGAGAGTTCTAATTTTTCTTCTTCTAAGTAGTTTCTAAAATTTTTTTATATCAAAATGATGTAAAAACTCTAAAACTAAGTTAAACAGCCTATTTAGAGTTAAAACGTTAATTGATATTTTCAGTATATAGCTGAAAAAATATACGTAGCATTTTTAATGATTACTATTTTCATAAACTTTTTCAATACAATTGAAAAGATTTCTTATCACTCCAAATAGTAAGGTAGAGTAGTAACGCATTATAACAACCCACGTCTGAAATTAATAGGCAAGTAGGTATTAGGTAAGCGCCTAATTTACAATTTATACCTACTTCCCTTACGGTACCGAGTATCAATTTGCCGTGACTGTTTCATCTCGCCGATAAAATTACAATGCTGAGAATTTTAATAACACTCATTCATTCTCGAATTGGTGTATAATTCAAATCTCTTTTTCTGTATCATCGTAATTTACATACGCTAAATAAAAAGCGGTGTCATCACAAAAGATATTTGGAGGCAATATAAACATAATATCAATTTAAATTCCTTGTTAGTGGAGCGAAAGCCGACATTATACCTGATACGGCGGATTTGTGATTGGTCGGTTAGCGGGCCAATAGGAGAGTGCGCCGGTGTGAGACACAGGGCGCCCGGCGGGCCGACTCGGGCGGGCGGGCCAGCGCGCGGCTCTCCGCGCCTCAGTTACTCTCCATACCTCGCAGCGACGCGACGTGCTCATTCAAACGTGTTTTTGTTTTTAATTGACTTTTTAAAATTTTCTCTATCATCGGTACAAGTGAACATGCCGCGACCGTCGCGTGAATCTTATGGTGATCAAAAACCACCCTATTCTTATATTTCGCTAACAGCAATGGCGATTTGGAGTTCACCGGAACGCATGCTGCCACTGTCAGAGATCTACAGATTCATCACAGATCGGTTTCCGTACTACCGGCGCAACACGCAGCGCTGGCAGAACTCACTGCGGCACAACCTCTCGTTCAACGACTGCTTCGTGAAGGTGCCGCGGCGGCCCGACCGGCCCGGCAAGGGCGCCTACTGGACCCTGCATCCGCAGGCCTTCGACATGTTCGAAAACGGTTCCCTGCTCAGAAGACGCAAGAGATTTAAGTTGCAGAAAGGAGAGAAGGATAATTTGAATGCAGAGTTGGCTGCGCTTGCGAGTTTCAACAGAGCTTTTCTTGCGAGGCAAGCCGGTGCTCCGCCGCCGCCGGCAATGCCGAGTGCTAGTCTGTACACACCTCCGATGTGCCCGCAGCTAAGCCCTGAGCCGGCGGAGTTGCCTGAAGTGGCTACGATGACCATGCTCCCACGGGAGAGGCCGCGACGAGCGTTCACCATCGAGGCGTTGTTGGAGCCCGAGCCTCCGCGGTGTTCACCGTCCCCACCGCAGCCCGTGATGCCGATGGCGAGCCTACCGCGGCTGGAGCTGGCGATGCCGTCCCCGTACGTGCTCGCGGCGCAGCGGTACCACGCCGAGCTGCTGCAGGCGGCGGCCCATGCACTGCGCCCTTGCTACCTGCCGCCGCCGCTTCTGCCCGTCGCGTGACATCACGGCGCTCCCTGCTCCAATAACTCGTGCAATGCTAGATTGTAAGTACAGAAATTGTAATATTATGAAGCCTATTAGGTCATAATCGAGCTAAGTGAATATACCTAATATGAACTAGCAAAACACTTTACTAAAAGGACTGCTTTGGAAATGTCTGGAGTCGAGTAACTACTTAATAGTAGGCCTAATGTGAAATAGTATTTGATGCTTTGCTGCAGAATCGCATTTATTTAATAGATTCTCGTGTTACTTGGAAACATTTCCAAAATTAACAAACCTCATGCATTATGGGTGTATTCGAAAAATCATAATGATTCTAGAGATCTCAGTCGTAGGTACTCGTAGTTAATTATAATTAGATAGTAATATTATATTGTTAGTTGAATATTTATTGAACAAATAGAAACCCTGTTGGAATTCTCATTTCACATTCCATAAGCTATTAGAATAAATTATTATTGTTCAAATTAGTACTTAAATACAGAACACACGTGAGACTACTGAATTTTATATTCCCATATGACTGCGAAACAATCCTTCTGTCAGTGTTTGTAAATACGCTTCTCATAAGCTGTAATAATTCTAATATTATTGTAGATAGGGTAATGTATAGAAGAACATTGTTGTACCTACATTTAAAAGTGTTATTTATTTTAATTAAGGATATTCAGGTTTAATTATATTGTTTATTTTTATAGACCCTACATTTTATCATTGTAAATATTGTTTTGTTGTAACATATTATTGAGTAGGTATATTAAATGGAACAATTATTACTTAGAACATCTTGTTTTATTGATATTTATTGGTGGCAACCTTTTCCTTGTTTATAATGCCAGAATTTTAATTTCGCAATATTCATAAACAATACCTTTACTCATTTGAATTTGATCAATTATTTTAATTGTCAAGCTTCAATATCTGCAAACTCATAATTACCCTGGACTTTTCTTATAACAAGTAAATGTAACAAATATAATGCGAAAAGATAATCGTCAGATTGACTAAAGCAACTTTCGTAAGGTAGGTCAACTACCTTAAGTATCTTTTTATTTTCTCATTAAAGATGTCTTATCTCTAATATTTTGACTGGTCCAAACTAAATAGAATAATTATGTTATATCAAATTTGCCTAGGCCTGAAAATTTATGGATCAGACATAATTATACAAAAACAATTAATTTGTAGTGGAAGAGTCATAAAGTAATATTAAAATTAAGGGGTCCGAAGTCATGAAATGAAATCAAAGCAATATAAAAATTTTATTGTATTTTTTTTTTCTTTATTACTTTGATTTAAGCTCTGGGCTAAACTTACCAAGAGTTTGTCGCCAGACCTAGCAAACTATGTTAGACGTTTTGCAAGATATTGTCATTTTTCGTCGATTGCAATGCTTCGTGGGGGGCGTGCTGGCAGAACGATGCCACTCATTGTGGTGGTTGATAAAAAGCGATCGCGATGGTGGTCTGTTTCACGGTGTAACGCGGCGCATCAGCCGCGTTTGTGTTATAATAGGTCGTGATATTGGATTGTGCCTTCGATATCGCTAAGTCATTGACGTCCTTGTTAGGCTACAGGACGTGAAGAATTCAGTCTATTGAATTTGTTAGGTTGTATGTGCTAAGCAGTTTTATTTTATTTTGACATAGCAATTAAATAGGCATTAATCTATTTAAAGACCTACGTGGTGGAGTGGCGTACACACCGGTTCAAGGTTTCGTCTGCTCCGAGGTCCCGGGTTTTAATCCCGGTCGGGTCAAACAAGAATAAAATGATTTTCTACATTTTCCCTGGTATGGGTGTTTGTGGTACCTTCGTTGTTTATGATTTCCACAAAACGAGTGCTTTTGTAATAATTACTTGTTTTGAATCAGAACAATGTAGGTAGGTAGTTATGGGATGTTGTCCACACTTATTATTTATTATCTATATACCAGTTACAAGCAATACATTACCTATACCGTTGTTATTTCTAGCATCAATGATAGAATAAAGTAGGTAGAATAGATATATTTCTTCAGATAAGTTCATAAGTTTAACATTCACATCTCTTAACCTGGTGTAAAATAATTAAACAAAATATAAAAAAAATGAAATAAAAACATAACTTTAAATACATTGCAGTGTAAGCCTATATGAAATTCCACTGCATAGAGCATACTATAGGCAATAACTATACAATTAGGTATATTTCACATGCATCACAAAAAAAAAACCTTTTTTTTAAATATCAATAACACATAATGATACATACAATTTTAACTGAGTTTTTGTTTTGATACTTACTTTTATCATTTGTGGGAATTCCTTTAAAGAATATTAAATCATCAAACACAATAGATATTAGCCCGCAAGTGGGAAAATTAATTTACTTTTGCGTCATCGCCTCCATCATTATGACAACGACAAACATTACGGGCCCGCCGTCTTATTTATATTTAAACAGCTGGATCTGTATGATGATTGCAAGGAATTACATTAATTAAACGTTAAGTATGGCTAAGTGATATTTACTTAATGTTGGCATGAGTCAAGAGACAATTAGAGGACACCACAGGGTGTTGTTTTAGTCAGCAGCCGTATTTAAGATGCACAAATACAAAAAAAAAATTCATACCTTTTTTTATACATTCTTTTCTTAAAATGTGTATGTAGAAATGAAGACGAACTACCTAAATGTAAGCACGCACATATTACTTTCGATCCACGCACCGATTTCGATAATTCTTCTCTTGATATATGTACTTGTAATGCTCAGGAGAAGGTTTGCATGATTTTTTTTTTCATGCGAACCTTGTTGTTAGCTAATTGTAAGACCAAATGTAAGAAAAAAAGAACAGTTTTATTAGCATTCACAAAATTATTAACATAGTCATACATAAACATACCATTTGCTGTACTGGGTGTTTGTGATTTCCAAAATACGAGTGCTTTAAGTAGTTATTCGAATTGGGATCAGAACAATGTATGTGATGTTGTCCACATTTATTTATTTATTTATTTATCTTAATGCTAAAAACGTAACTGTGTTATTATTATTTGCATAAAAAAATATGTTTCATAAAGAACGTCCCAAACGTTTCCGTTATTATAAGTATTGTGGGAAAAAATTCAGATGCATAAGATGACATTTGCAACGTAACATTACTATCAACCTTATGAAACACCAAGAATTTCTTCACTTAAGTCATGCATAACAATTTGTTGGTGATTGTTTGTTTGGCACAGGTTCAAAATGCGATTCTTGTTTAAAAGATCTCAAATCACTACAACACAATTTATTGTACAAAACAGAAGACAAAAATGTTTTTCAAAAAATCTTTAAATGAGGCAGTTTTATCACTAAAAGAAAACTCTTCCAGAAAAAGAAAAACTATGTTACCTTTAAAGTTACTTTAATTTAATTCAACATTACTCTTCTATCTCTAAAGATAAAGGTTAAATTTGATTTGTAATTTAAAATATGGAGGCTATCTAACGGCCGGTTCCAATAACCTATCTATCTTCAGTTTTGGCATATCGGAGATAGGAAACAGTTTCTATCTCTGTTTTTGCCGTCCATAGAAACAAAGACAGAAGTTGTTTTCTATCTCCGATATGCCAAAACTGAAGATAGATAGGTTTTTGGAAATGGTCGTAAAGCTATTAAAATCGTAATAGGCAAATCCTGGTACAAATATGCGAAGCCGATCAGATAGAGACAAAAATAATCTTGTCTTAATTCAGACGATAGGACTTGATAAGATAGATATGTTACAGGAAATGTATGACACCAGGAATTGTATAGAATTTCACAATTTGATCAGAACTGTAAAATTTATCAAATTTTATTTAACGCATTTTCTAGGAATTCATTAAAGTTCCTAATCGGCAGTAGGGAATGTTTCAAAACAGGCTGTATGTGGGCCTGTTGACTGGAACAGGACAAGGTTTTAAAAAAAGTTTATGCAAGAAGCTTATCAAACATATAAAGCACATTTAATTTTGTTTTAAAAAAAAAGTTATGTCACTCTAGCTGACCCTTTAAAAATAAATACTTTTTTTATAATATGACTTCAACTAAATATTCATGGAAAATGAGAAAGATTTCTTAATTATTTGATAGATTAACATGATATGAAAGTTTTAACATAATTCTTTCTTCTTTGATAATTTGCTATTTTTTAAGATAATAATAATATTTGTTTGTTGATTATGTTCTTAATATTGTTTAATTAGTTTATTATTTGATAAAAGTGATAATTTAAGACTTGTATGCAACAATGACTTATCTTTACAGGATTCCTGTAACAGATACCTACATAAATTATTTGGTTGGCGTTATTATAGTTATCGGCTCAATGTATAAAATATTGCTTTGAAAAATTATTCATTTTTTCCCAGTTTTAAAACCCAAATTTATTTGTATACAAATATGAAGCCAAGTCACGTCGATTGAGTATAAACACGTTCAAAAACACATCCAATCAAATCAAATAATAAATATTTGTAGAGGCAGCTGTTTGAAGAGGATCATTACATGACCTAAAATAATAATCGGGTTCTCTTAGCACTTCTGTTGACGTTTTTGCCCCGAACACCTTTGCACGAAACGTTGTAGCCTATAATTTTGAAATTAATATCTAACACATTGTGCCTATCCGTTCGTCCCTCGATTTGCCGTTTTTATAGCTTTCCCGACACCGTAACTGGTAATTATTTCCACCACGATATCGCCTCAAGGGTTTCCGAAACGATTCAAGCTAAAACAAACCCTACAACTTTAAGAATAAGGTCGATGTAGATGGGGTAGTTTGCCAAAATGTTAAACAAAAATCTGTATTAGACCACAGTTGTTAAGGATTAAGGTTGAGCCGTTTTATTCTTTTTAACAGTTTAAAGTTTTAGGTTAATGGTTTTCTGTTATCTAATTCATGCTAGGTTTAAATTGATACTCTGTAGCCTTTGTTTGTTAAGAAACATGTGTAAGTGTAGAGTAACGCTTTAAACTCAAGTAGGTACTCTAGAAAAGACGTTTCATAAGATAGATTTTATTTTAATAGTTTCGATAGGTATGACATCCAAAGGTTTAAAAATTACAGCTTGATCTGACAACTTAACTACTCGTAATAATTTAATAAATACTTTACTCTTTAGTTTGATACGAAATTTATTAGTCAGACAGCCATGTTTTCAATTCAATAAAAAACAATCGATGCTAAGTGTGCTATCGCCCGTCACACTTTACGGACGTGATAAACAATCGACAATCGTATTTACGCATCAAGAACGTTTCTATTCTAAATCAATTGCCCCTCCCTACGATGAGAAACAATGTCGTCATGGGGATCAAGGTGTTGGTCGGCGTCGCCCGGGCTCGAGCTGTCGGTGTGTCGGTGAATGAAAGACGGCGACCCGCTGAGTGGTTCCGGCGATTGTCTGTGGGCCCGCCCCCCGCGCTTGTAACTTAAAACCTGATTTGTACAACCTTTAACTGTTGCGTTGGAATATCTCGTATTTGGTGTAGCAACACTAAGAACATGTCCTTAGCTTAGAAGAGTAGGAGCTTTACCAACCTGTTAACGCTTTGCCAGTCCCAGCATCTTCAATTTCAATAGCAATTACAAACTTTAGTATGGGTACATTTTTGATATCGCTGGCAAATGCACTATTGCACTTTAAAATGTTATTGTTTCACATAAGTTAACAAGGAAAACAGAGTAATTATTCAATTTTCGGATGTTAAGAGAGCAAACTCCTAACATTGCTTATTGCAATGCACTTGCTGACAGCGTTAAAAACACTTGAGAAGTTAACGCAGTGATATAATTGTCTCGGCAGCTTAACGGGTAAAATACCGCGCCTGGTTCGATAACCACCTGAAACAGTTTTTTTCAAATTTAAATACTGATGATTACATTTAATTCGGTACTAGCGGACATGTTTTTGGTTCGATCCTCCCATAACGTACATGCAACCAGAATCTTAACCGTTTGTTTCAAGAATCAAGAACTACATGTTTTTGGTAATTGCGTAGATCATCATAAGCAAAGCGTTGCCAGCTCCTATTACAAAAATTATAACTATTATTAACTGTTGTAACTATCTATGCTTGTAAACGATGCGTTGTTTGTCTTTCACTGTCTCGTTATAAAGAGAGGCGTTTAATTAATTACGTGAATGCTCTCTGACGTTAATTACACTCTTGTCTTGATTGCACGATGTAGCCTGTAGGTAGGTAAAAATATTCTTCATTTGTTATTTTATGAGACCGTTAATTGTAAATCACAATAGTTATCTTATAACACTAAAGTTCAGTTCTTAATTAATAGCATTGTAAGTAGATACCTTATTATTTACCATGTTAAGGAGAGACGATAAATGATTATCCTGAAACTGAAAAAACGTTTAGTTTTATCAAGATGTAAAAAAGTTATTTAATTTGTTGATATGAATTAGAATGAACATTATTTATTACCCTATTAGCCTCAGATGCACGCTAGACAAAATTATATTCGTTAATAAAGGACACGTAAACACAGAAGTGCAATGGAATGTGTCAAATCTATCAATAAACGTAATAAACGTTTTCTTGAAACCTATACAAAAAATAGCCGCGGCGCTAACCGGTCTTAAGTCGATGTAATGTGATAAATCGTAAGCATAATGCGATAATGTCACGCGCATCCGACCGGCGGCCTCGCTTCCGTCAACAGCCTTTGATTGAAGGACTATCATTCAATTTCTATGCTAATATTAAGGTTTTAATTAAGCCGGGGTTCTATTGAGACAGGGTAACGGGTTTTCAAAGTTTTAATAGATGACGAAATCGACCGCAATTTAATTTCAGTATATAAATATTTTGTAGCAAGTCGTTTGTATTTCGACCATTGATGTTATTATTTATTATTGATACATATAATACAACGTTTTGGTTATATGTATTTTTTAATATGTTTGTGTACCAATGAAAACCAAAAATATAAATCGGCCATTGATGTTATTATATATAATATATATTATATTATAACGTTGTATTAAATCAATTAAAAACTGCCCTTACATATCATTTATAAATATGTGATACTCGTACATACATATACAAAACTAAACGTTTTCTTTAGAACTACCTCCCTTCATAAAGCATTTGACCTAAAGATAGCTCTACAGCTAGTCGAAGGTCTGACCAAACATATTTTGTCTTATAATTTGAATAGAACCCAGTTTAGTTTGCTTAGAACCCATTAGACTTAATTGTTTGCTAATAACGTATTTTTGCACAAATTCGACTTTTCGGGTTGCCCATTACGATGCGTATTTTCGTAAACGTATTTAACTTTTAACTGCTTATAATTTGAAGTTTTATTTTAAATGTTATAGAGTCGAGTTTTTGTTCAAAACATGGAGGAGTTTACGTGATATATCGTGGCCGTCATTAGGTCACGTGTGGAGGGCTCTCTGTGATGGTGTGAAATGAGTGGTCTCCCCGCGTTTGATCTCACCGCCCGATACCGTTTTGTTCGGCCACTTTTTGTGGCTTGCGTTTAGGATGCAACCACTTTTTGTCTCGTGTTTGTAATGCCGAATGCGAGGGACTTGACACGTAGGTAACCATTGTTAATTCATCCCTGTTTGTTATTGTTGCATTCCGATCTCCTAATAAGCGTATTGTGCTCGATATGTTTGGTTAACCAGTTCACCGTCCGTTCCGTGACTAAGGTTCTCAGAACACATTGTTAATGTTGCACAAGCGTAAGGAAGTAAGCTCCATTGGAATCCATTAGACAAATTCTAAGTGATTTTGAGTTTGTTACTCATAAACGATTTATTTAATGTTTGCACGCGAGGTAATAAAGTGTCTGGATATCAATTACTCGAATGAGGCATTTGCATAAAATTAAATATAGCCATTATATTTATAGCTTACGATTGAGTAAGTTTTTTAGATTACCTATTTCTTCATAACAAATCTATTTTGGGTTTTATATGGATATTTTATTATGGGTCATAACTACCGAAATGGTTGTAGCATTTTATTACTACGTTATAATTCTCAACTTGCTATAACAATTACAGTACATACGAGTACCTATATGAATCACACATAAAATGAAAATTTGAACTATAACCTAGGTAAAATTAGAAATTGCTTATATATTTAACTATCAGAAACACTTTTACGAAATTGGCGGATGGAGTCAAAGTGAGCATCCAAGTGGCCACTAAGTTTGTTATACAGTTTACAGAGACGCGGAACGGGTGACGTGGCACCCAAGACCGTTCTGCGTTGAGGAGCATTCAGTAAATTATTAATTTTTTTACGGGGGTAGTGAAACGGGATTCTGAAGCCGAACCTTCTGAGATGCTGGGGACAGTCGATAGAGTTAGTTAAAATTTTGAATAAAAAGGTAAAATCAAGTACCTCCCGTCGCTTCTCCAGCTTCATTATATCGAACCTTTTTAGTCTGTCGTTGTAAGATCGCAATGTTTTCGCTTCACCTACAGTGAAAGCCAAGTGCCTTAAGAACCTTTTTTGGATTATTTCAATCCTTAGCGCGTGACTTGCATAGTGTGGGCGCCAGACGACAGACCCATATTCCAGAATGCTTCGCACCAAACTGTTGTACAGTAAGATTTTGGTTTTGTGGCTAGTGAACATCTTCACATTACGAAGCAGGAATCCTAGTGATCTCGAGGCTCTCTTCACGATACCTTCCATGTGTGGCACGAAGGTTAGTTTTTTATCGAGAAGAATGCCGAGAGCCCTAATCGTATCTGCTTCTGATAAGGGAGAGCCGTCAATTTTGTAACTGTAGTTAACAGTACCGCTGATTTTTCTGGTGAAATTTATATGAAGGCATTTCTCCGTGTTGAGTAGCATACCGTTAAATTTGCACCACTCCACTAAACTGTTAAGGTCATTTTGTAGTAACTCCGCGTCAGCACTGGTATGCACTATTTTAAGTATCTTTAGATCATCGGCGTATAAGAACGGCCGGGAGTGTTTGAAGTGTGCTGGGATGTCATTGACAAAAATGTTGAATAGGACGGCCTAGATGGGATCCCTGCAGAACGCCAGATGTCAACTTATATCTTGATGATTCATAACCGTTTGCCACGACAAAGAACGATCGATCACTAAGGTAAGACTCTATCCATTTCAAAAATGTTCTCGAAAAACCGTACATTGCGAGTTTTGAGATCAGAACCTCGTGAGATACCATGTCGAAAGCTTTGCGGAAATCTGTATATATAACATGGACTTGTTTACCACCATCCATTGCCCCAATGACTTCTTCAATAAACGTTACCAGGTTAGTACATGTGGATCGAGCCTGGACGAAGCCGTGTTGATGTTCGGAAATGTGTTGCTTGAAGTGGCTTTGTATAACTGAGCAGACCATCGACTCTAGTACTTTACCGAAAGTGCTCAGCACGGATATGGGTCGGTAGTTTTTAACAGACGTGTTGTCTCCATTTTTAAAGATAGGAACGACTTTAGCTATCTTCCAATGTTGGGGGAAAACAGCTGTGCTAAGTGAGGTATTGAAAATGGCTAACAGAGGTAAAACTAGGCTCTCCGAACATCGTTTTTTAAAGAACGGTGAAAAAGGACACTTCCATAAGTCATCTTCACCATCCGGCTTTGTCATTCCCATGCAGACAAGATGATAGGCTAAGTCACACTCAGGCTCAGCGCACACGACGTAGTCTGTTTAAGCATCATTATCCGCGCAAAAGCCCCACTTCTGTAGTTTTGGTGTCAGAGACATTGTTTATACGAAAAAACTGGCTGGCGCTGGTATCAATATAGAAAAAAAGAAAAGAAAAATTTTTTTTTCCCTTTTCTTTCCCATGCCGCAGTCCTCAATATTGATCAGAAAATATTTACTAAACTAGGTCTGTGTTAAACAAAAAAAACAAAAAAAGAAAGTGTGTTGAGTATCGAACCCGCGTCACTGAATAAGTCTGTCACGTCACACGAGTGCAAAACCTCTGGGCCACTGGGCCGCTACTGAGATACGACGAAAATGTCTGTGCATTATTAAAGTTTCTGTTTAAGTTTTGGGAGCGGAGGGTAATAGAACTTTGAACTTGTGCATAAAACTTGCCGCTGGACGATGAGTGACCGCACTAATTTCGTGTCACTAACTGTTTGAATCTGTAAATTTCACTGCCACTTTATCGCTTTCACTTTCAGTTACAGGTCACTTTGTAACACTTTTCTTCCCGCGCTATTCGGTACAACTTTCATTGTGAAATTCGAAAATTAACACTATATTTTTAATTAAAATCTACGGAGAGAAAACGAAAGCGTCTGTACTGTGCGATGTTGCCATTGCCATCCTTTCGGATTGAATCCCGGGTCGGGCAACAAAAAGTTTCAAATTTTCGAACGTTGCTCGGGTTTGTGATCACCAACCCGCATTTGGCAAGCGTTGTAATTATGCCAGTACACCCATCATTGCTGTGGTAACTTGAATTCAATGACGGAGGCCTTATCCCTGCAGTGGGATGATTATAGGCTGTTACTGTTGCAATATTTATTATACTTAAAAGTTGTTTGTTTCATTATTTAATATCCAATAAAAATATATCAACTTTTACTATGAAACCAAGCTGTTCAGCGTTCTTAGGTTGTATTTATGGATATAAATTTATCAGTAAAATTTTTCTGTGTTGGTCCCATTATTATGGTCCCAAGTAGTTATTTATTTAATTATGTAGGTATTGTGTTGATTTAGGCAATTATATTCAGAGAAACTATATTGGCATGCAAAAGCGTGTTAGATATTTATTAACTGTAAAGTAAATTCGTATTATTTCCCTACGTTCATAAATCCAGTTGGAAATAATAACAGCATAGTTTTTTTCGGTTTTCGGCAAAAGTTTACTTTTGTAATGAAAAATATTATCTACAATGTGCAGTTATTTTTAGACTAGCTGTTACGTACAAAGTCGTGGCTTTGTAAGTGTGGAATTTTGAATTTCTTTATTCTTAATTGATCCCACGGGGACCGTACCTTTTCGCGAGATGAACATACATACATACATACATATTATCACGCTTCCTTCCCAACGGGGTAGGCAGAGACCAAGGCCTTCCACTTACTACTATCCTGGCATACATCTTTCGCTTCTTCCACATTCATCAATCTTTTCATGCATGCTCGTCGGTTTAGAGTACTCTTGACCTGACCTTTCTTCAGAATTTCGCGAGATGAAAAGTAGCCTATATGTTATTTCAGCCAATAAACTAACACCGTGTCAAATTTCATTCAGATCCGTCGAATCGTTTTAACGTGAAAGAGTTACAAACATCCATACAATTTTACAAAATTTCGCGTTTATAATATGTATTATAAATAATAAATTGGATTACTGATAACTTATAATATCAGTATATAAACTTGAAAAATTTTGTCTCAGGCGGGACTCGAACCCGCATCTCCTCGCATGCTGGGCGGGAGGAGATGCGGGTTCGAGTCCCGCCTGAGACAAAAAATTTTTCAAGTTTATATACTGATATTATAAGTGCAATTAAGTTGCTAAATATCAAATAAAGTTTACTGATAACTTGTTATAGGCTTATTCTTTACAATCAACATTATTAACATCATCAGCTCACGGCAGTCTACTATTGGATAAAGGGCTCTCCGAAAGGAAAATCTTGTCATACCTAATCGCCATGATCGGCAGACGGGTTAAGTTAGGTCAGCGATCGCAGTTTGTCTAATGGTGTACCTAGAGTTGATGCTATTGTCCAGCTTCTTCTAGAAGTATCTAATCCTTTGTTCGCCTTTTACGACACATTTGCATTTACTCAGACTGAGTAGGTTAGGTATTATTATTAGGAATTGTAAAGAATAGTTATATGTAAGACTAATTATTGTGTCAATTTTACTAAATCTAAGTACATAATTACAAAATCACATTACTAATTTGATTTTAAGTACAAAATTGTGCCTAGTTATTTATAGGGTTAATCATTTAGCGTCATGCCGACTCAGAAAAACCCACGGTAAAAACAAAGTTGATGACACATTGACAAACCAAATGTTGCCAGAATCAGGCGCACCCTGTCTTTATTTACAGATTATTTTTTGAGAGGTCATTGAGTGTAAAAAAGTTTGAGCAGCTATTATAAGTCATTTTTCGCTGGTTGGCAAGTGTTCGAGATCTTATTCAACCCTAACTTTGTTTTAAACATTTAACGGTTCTTTGATAGAAAAAAATCGTCAAGCATAAAGTTAAACTGTAAGAAGTTTCAAAATCTAACGTTTACAGATTTTATGTAGGTTTATATTTTGACGTAAGTATTGGTATGCATGCAGCTTGATAAAAAAAAACTCGCCAAAATTAAGGGTATCCTGAATGTTAAACTGTGGGTAGGTACTTTTTATACGTATGCATGACTGCAGTCTGCATGACATACTATATGATTCGTAATCATAAGTAACCGCAATTCGAAAGCATTTTAACGATATAAAAAGCTGCCTAATTTGGTATAGAAATGCTTTTCTGTACATAACTTGCATTCAGAGGGCACAAAATAAAAAGAATTCGCGAACCGTTCTTAAAAAATTACGTGCCATGAACATCCATTCAATTTTCCCGGCGGCTAAAAAATAAGTTACGAACAACATTAGCAGCTTCTTTGTCGTGCACTGGAACTGATTTTGCATCATTACAAACGACGCAAGATTGATTCCCGCACAAAGCCGCTGTCAGACAGAATGCCGAATGAACGCGGCAGCCATTGTTGTTACAACAAAATGAAGTCGTAATGAGTAGGAGTCGACGGAATGTCGCGATTGAATTAAAATTGCCTCAATATTGTAGCTTTAAAATGTTGACATTTGACAAGCGTTGCTGACGGCTGTCGCCGCCGGAGAGCGATGCGGTCGCCGCGACCGCATGCTAATACGCGTCGTCATATTTTAATTGCACTTATTCATGATCAAAGAATTGTATTATCATGTACCCTTTATGAATAAAAAAATATGACGTTATGTTTAGACGACCATTTGGATCAGCGGTAGTAAACGCTGCTTCTGAGCCATGGGTTGCGGGTTCGATCCCCGCACAGTACAAATATTTGTGTGCATGAACATGTCTGTTTGTACTGGGCTGGGTGTTTTCTATATATTATAAGTATATATTTACAAAATAAAAGTATATAAGTAAGTTTATCGGTTGTCTAGTACCCTATACGACAGGGTACTTAATAGTAGCTTAATTTGGGACTAGATGGCTCTGTGTGGCCCAGTGAGGCATGTCTTAAATATTTATTATTTATTTATTTGTTATATATTCTGCTGTTGTTATATACACGGTGCATTTTTTACCATCTGTAAAACGAAGCCCAACCATATATAGCATCTGTGTGACAGTGCTATTTTTTTTTAATAAGCACAAAATATTGGTTTAGCTATTTATTTTGAAACACGCTGTGATGCGCACGGATGTAGCTGTGTAAGGTGGAGGCTGCCCGCCCACGTCCGATAATCGGTGACCGATTTTTTGTAGGAGAAAAATAGAACGTACTGATAGCAATGGAGCAACGCATACGTCCTACAAAAAATCGGTCAAAAATAAAATCGGTGCATCCCGACCGATCCGATTATCGGCCACAAATGGAACATTCGGAAATGTATGTATCAACGCACACTGCTCACCGACAATCGGCCGCATGCACTTGCTAGGGAGTAGGGAAGGACGTTGTGTCAGTATGGAAATCGATATTGAAAATTAATTAAAGAAGTAGAAAAGCGGCCTCTCTTTTTCGTACGAAGTTGTGTAGAATACAAGTAGCTTTTATTATTTTTATAGCAATTTTAATATCCACATCTATACTTCTGTGTTATATTCGCCATTTATTGGATAAGATCCCGAAAGCACATTCTACTACTCATCTTGCTCGGCATAACCTATAGTTGAAAACACGCTTTTGTACATCTAGATAACGATTAGGGTAAGGTCGCATGACATGAGAAGATACAGCAAAAACCTCGTTTCCTAAAAATATGAATGGCATGTGTGTTCCGTTTTCATTATTTGAGAGATTTTGCTTTTCCGGTAGCGAAATACTTCCATTAAGGATACTCTTTTCTAGAGAAGAATTTTTAAATATAACTGAGTCACTAAATTTGCCGTAAAATCCCTCGATAGCCACCGACACAATGACGGAGGTGTGCGTTGAGTCGGTCACAAAATCGGTGATAAGAATCGGAGGAAAAATCGGCCCGATTATCGGTCCTACAAAAAGTCTGACGTGGGCGGGCAGCCTATCGATTTCCATACTGACACAACGTCCTTCCCTACTCCCTAGCAAGTGCATGCGGCCGATTGTCGGTGAGCAGTGTGCGTTGATACATACATTTCCGAATGTTCCATTTGTGGCCGATAATCGGATCGGCCCCGGCCGATCCGATTATATGCACCGATTTTATTTTTGACCGATTTTTGTAGGACGTGTGCGTTGCTCCATTGCTACTCGTATCATTACGTTCTATTTTTCTCCTACAAAAAATCGGTCACCGATTATCGGACGTGGGTGGGCAGCCTCCGGAACCCCGCCGAAGCAAAATATTACGTCTGTGCGCATCACAGCGTGTTACAAAATTTATAGTCTCATAAAATATTTAAAAAAATCAAAAAAAAATTGTTGATATTTTAAATAACCCTGCTATGATGTCATACATGATGGTCGCATAACGTGGGCTTTCCAGGCGGTTAAAAATGCACCGTGTATTGCATTGCAAAGTCTTGCCTTGCATCAAAAGCCTTGTTGTTGCCTTGTTGTATGAAAGAATGCGCCACTTAAAAGTTTGTAGCTAGCGGAATAATCTCATAGACATTATCAACTGGAGGATTTTGCCGTAGTCGCCATTCTGGAGGCAGATTGGCAAGCGTAGTTAAACTAATGGTGGAAAGAAGACGTTGCTGCCCATCTTCTTCTGGCGTGACTCCTTCTGTCGCCTCTAAGGACACCCATAAGAAGATAGCTTATACTTTTCTTTTTTGGGCCGGCACCACACGGCATGGATAAATAAAGATAATTATTTGTAGCAGGTTCTAGAATAAGTTGGTATGCACAGTTGAGTGATAT
This sequence comes from Anania crocealis, assembly GCA_949315895.1. Classification (NCBI taxonomy): domain Eukaryota; kingdom Metazoa; phylum Arthropoda; class Insecta; order Lepidoptera; family Crambidae; genus Anania; species Anania crocealis. The sequence continues at coordinate 19,749,144 of OX438882.1, forward strand.
TTTAGTTTCTTTTTAAAGATATTTTTAATTTGAATAACAAATCCATTTCTTAGGATCAGTTTTCTAAATTAATACAATAAATAGTCACTCTACCTGTGCTAATCAATAGACTACTTTGGCGATTTATTAATCTATTCAAAACATGCAAATTTTATTTTATGTAATAGTAAGACAAATTTTTAATATTTAAAGGTTAAATATATTTCGTTAATTAATTCGTCTGAACGATTATTTTAATAGTCTGAAATATATAGCTATATCTTTTCCTTAATTATATTTTATAGAATTGTGAACAGGGCAAATTAGGTAGAGATTTATTTAAAAAATGTGCAATTTTTTTACACTATGGAACTAAGTGTAAGAGAATTAATAATGATTTGATGGCTGCTAACTTATGTAGGTACTACTTTATTCATCGCATACCTAGTAAGACAGGACGTGTAACTTTCAAAAATAGTGGCTTGTGCGATATTTTTTAATAACACACGACACGACACAATATACTCGATCCATAATTTAAAAGAGGCATAGAATCAATTTATAACTTAGACCCGAGTTCACCAATTCTTAAACAGCTGGTAAACATAAATTGACGATTAATTTGACATAATTCCCATACAAAATATGTCAAATAATATTTTAAACGCTGTTTAAAACTTAAACGTCTGTTGGTGAACTCTACGCTTAGACCCAAGTTCACCAACACTTAAACAGCCGGTAAACAAAGAGTGACGATTAATTTGACACAATTCCTATACAAAATATGTCAAAAAATATTTTAAACGCTGTTTAAACGCTGTTTAAACTTAAACGTCTGTTGGTGAACTCGGGCCTTAGACCCAAGTTCACCAACACTTAAACAGCCGGTAAACAAAGAGTGACGATTAATTTGACACAATTCCTATACAAAATATGTCAAAAAATATTTTAAACGCTGTTTAAACGCTGTTTAAACTTAAACGTCTGTTGGTGAACTCGGGCCTTATTCTCTTAAACTCAGTTTAATTTTTTGGAACGACGAGAGGGAGAGGGTGAAGGAGAGGGAGAGAGAGAGGGAGATGGAGAGGGAGAGGGAGATAGAGAGGGAGATGTAGAGGGAGAGGGAGAGGGAGAGGGAGATGGAGATGGAGAGGAAGAGGGAGGGAGAGAGAAAGAAAGAGAAATAGTTAAAAATAAATTTAAAATAAAATAAAAATGTATTACAATTCCTTCATTAAAAATGAACTTCGTTCCATCCGGGTGTCCCTTGACACCTCTCAAGTTTTTTTTATTCCTGTGGGTATTACACATTGTTCCTGTGTCTTATCAATTTTCAGGATTATTTTGACTTACACAATGAACTTATGACACGGAAAGTGATATAGGTTTTCTGAGTTAGTAAGTTTGCAAATATTATAGAATAATATTTCATTACTTACTTGTTATCAGACATTTATAACAATAATGTTTCTCTTTTGTCACCGGACGTAAAATTGCAATACCTACTCGTATTTAACAAAGGGAGCCTACGAGAGTTTTAGTTACTTCTTAGTACAAAGATTACAAACCAAACCAATACATCGAAAACAATGTAATCGTCTTCGTGTAAAAAATATCTACGATAGTATCTAGTATAACAGCAAAGGAATAGGCTACTAGATTTAATGTGCTTCTGAAATCTTCAAATACACATGGAAAATATTATTTGTTGTTTGCAACCAAGTATGTCTATCCTGGTATTACTGTTCATTATAAGGCGTCATACTAGAACGCAAGCGTGTGAAAGACGCTCGAAATGTCCTCAAGCCATCTTGTGTCGGCAGAGCGGTGTTTACCCTTGTTTGTTATTATAACAATGTGCCGCCCCTAGCGGCAAATCATACACCTTGCCTTGATATGATGTATGAATAATAACACGATACAAATAGGTACGACTAATCGTAGGGAACCATGAGTTTTATACGATTAGTCTTAGGTATATTATATCTAGTCAAGATGTATGATGACATAGCAGAAGTCATGTTTTTAGTCTTTAATAAAACTGATTATTTCTCACGATTTTACTAATGGCCCAATTCCAAGATTTTTTTTCATTTATAAACAAAGTCTGAAAATTTGTAAAATCTATTTTATTTTTGCAAATAGGCCCCAGGAGCCGCTTTATATATCCCAATATTTTTTTCAATCACTGCTTCAGAACCAGAACACGTTTGGGCTAATGCCGAGAAGAAGCATGAGTTAAGAAACCCAGTCACCATTGATAGATTTTTTTAAAGAAACCTACGTTATAAGAAAGTATATACTGGTAAGTGCGAGCTTTTTTATCGTCAAATATCAAAAGCTCTCTTTGTCTCCAGGCCATTTATACAAGTAATATTACATATTACTATTTCATTTATGATCATAGTTTTTTAGATTTAATAACTTGGTTCACGTAATATCGTGTTTCTGATGTAAAAGGTTTATGAATAGTTCATATTCTCGGTTCTCGTATCATATCTCTGAGCAATTGCTCGGACGCAGTTAGCGGCTCGACTTTGTCTTGTTTGTTATTAACAACAATGAGCCGGCCGCTAGTACCAACGCAAGAAAGTACCGCGCATAGCTGCAGCTCACAACAAAACGATTCGTCGAGTATTAAAGGGCTTTGAGTGAAAAGAGATACAAGTATTTAGAAGTAAGTAATGAGCTTGTAGTAAGCATCCGAGAACTTGTTGGGGTGCGTTAGTATTTCACTCAATTAACGTTTAAGTATCTACTGTAGTAGGGCAACCGGGAAATGTCTTGTGCCCAATGTAAAGAGTTTATCGCCACCTATAGCCATTAGCAATTCCAAAGGTAATTTAAAAGCAATTTGTATATAATTTAATTAATGGCTCGTGTAAAGAGTAGTTTATCGAGCCAACATTTCTGCCGGCCGTACCAGAGCGGAGCCGGGCTTGTCCGTGTAGCGCGAGTGATTAGCCGCGCGCAGCCCTGTAATCACGCCTCTGCTGCCCAAGCGTCTGCGCCGACGCATCTCCCTTCCCCTCTCCTCTGATACCCCCTACGCCCCAGGGCGAATATCTCCAGAGCAAACAGAAAAAAACCCAAACACAGCGTTCGCCGGCGTGCGCCGATCGCTGCAAACCACATATCACAACCCTATTACGTCAGCGCAAAGATGAAAATTGCAAGATAAAATACATTAAATCGTGGTTGATGGTACGCTGTTAACGACCCGACCTGTTTTCGATGCCGTGTGGGAAGATTTAGCGAATTTGAATTTCGATTGCCAGCCGGGTCCAATGGTCCATCCATCACAAGAATTGATGGATTCGGGGCCAAAAAGACGCGAAAGAGTTTGCGAGATGAAAGCGGAGCGTTTCGTGAGGTGTATTAGTAAGCGATGCTATTATGTGGACCTATTGTTTTTGGTTTTCAGAATCTAATGGTGAAAATTACTTTTAGCCCTTTTGTTTGCTCCAATTTAGAGACTTGGTGGGCTATATAGGGTGCGCCTTATTAACAATCCCGTTGACTGTGTAAAACTTAACAATTTATAATATTTTACATTATTATCATCATCGTTACACGATATAGAGCAATAAGAAATAATAAATTAAAAGACAACAGATAATTCGTTAATCTATTTGTTACTACTTACACGTGTGCGTAAGATATGGTACCAAAATGTTGACGTTTCGTATTTAATAACTTTTATCCGTTCCATATTTGTTATACTTACCTTACCAGCTTTCCGTTTTACACTAGTGTTTTTTTGCAACGCTCATCAGGAATAATCTTCCCACTTGTAAGTAGTTAGTGAAAAACCTCGGTGCCCATGCGTCTGCGCAGCCAGCTCGCGTGCGCCGCTCTGTCTGCCGCTTGCTTTGTTATCACTACGTCAAATTGCATTCCGGAGTATGTTACCACGTTTTTTATTTCCCAACCAAAGTACTCACGATGACAGTAAAATGTTAAGTATTTGTTGATCACTATGCTCTTTTGTTTCATCATTAAATAAAATAAAAGGGTCGACAAAAAAAAAAATGATTTGGTTTAGCATATACTTCCTTCGTGTGGTTTTCGAACAGACAAAATTAATGATACTGTGGTTATATTGCAAAATAACTACGGCATCAATTTTAAAGGGTCAGGTTTTCGATATAAAATCCTTAAAAAACATATTGTTTCGACTGTCACACTAAAATCACTGATGAAAATTCACTTTCCTATTAATTTCTTCAATACAACAGCCGGTAAACTGTTAAAAATTATGTTTGTTTTTAGGTTTCAGTTACACCGTGTAAATACAAAGTTTTATTTTAGCAGAAGTAGAATTGCCAAGTTATTTACATTAACTACATAAAAATCACCTTATTGAACGTGACAATAATATACACTGATGTTAGAAAACATATAGTTCCGATCCTTCCACACATTATAGGTACCGAAGACAAATTACATCGCTGTTGATTTATTGATATCAAAAAACATATTTCTATCCTTTCCCCATTGTCGGGGTCGGCTTCAAAGAGCTAATAGTTAACCGGGCGAGCCATCCTGGGGTAGGTCTATGGTTTTTGTGTAACCATTACGGCTTTGTGGTGTGATTGTCCCTTTGTGAGGTAATGATGACGGCGGCTTTGAGCGTCGGCGTCGGGGAGCAGGTGTCCATTGAGATCAGTTGTTTACCTGACTTTGTGCTGCTCCACTTTCAGTTGTTGCATTGTTATCTTGTTGGTTTCAAAAGCCAAAGTCAATATTTGACTGTTTTTTTTCTACTTATTATTGTAGAATTAAAAAAGAAAATATATGAAGAGAAAATATTTGTATTTGTTTGTAATAACTGAACTCATACATTTCTGGATCAATACATTGTTAGAAAAATGCCAGCCCAAATCGGTCCACTGCTGCCTTTCGTAATTGAGGATTTTAAGGAGTACTCTTTGATTATAGTGCTGACGCCCGACACAATATAAAAAATCCAAATATCGATAGTCAAATATGAGATAAAATTAAGGTTTCTTGACAAAAAATTAGACGGTGAGAACCTTTCTAGGTCTATAGACCTAGCAAGGTTAATTTATAAATACAAGCAGATTTTTTTTGTTTTGCTAAGTCACAAAGTAACTTGATATCAGATTAAGTAGGTTTACAATATCATCTGATAATGCTAAAACAGAATCTTCTGTGTCCAACAATAAATTATCTTTGTTCATATCATAATTTATGTGTAGTTTATTTTTTTTTTCTCTACATACAGTATACTTCTAATGTTTCGAGTAGCTATCAAATAAGCAGATTCACCTGCAGGTAAGATATTAGGAGGAGGACTTCGTTAATATTACTGGGAAAACTGTTTGTATTATTAGTATTATCAAATCCACTCGATAATTGGAATGCGCTATTCATGTTAGGTTGAATAATCAATCATAAGTATTATTCGTTAACGTTGTGGTTGTGAATTGGTTATAGAAGTCATTTTTTGCAACAGATGGGCTAATGGTTTAATAGATGGGTAATTAAATCTAAGCTCGTTAATATCGAGTGCAAATTGCAAATGAAAGGGCGAAGTATTTCACCATGATATTTTATAGGTAATTATATATTAGCAGTTGGTCTAATGATATATTTTGAATATAATTGAATTTATTCACGGTGACATCGTTACATAATTAATGAATGTGAAGTTAGTTGTCTGTTTAGTAGTTTTACATTTAGTATGCTTATATGGTTAGTTTATATTTATCAATAGATCGTTGTTAAAGAGAGTTGTTGTCATTACTAACGTAGTCTACTCGATGATGTCCAGGACAGTATAGTTCTTAAATTTTCTCAAGTTTCATGTGAGATAGAATATCCTCAGTATGAAATTTTTTATTTTTTTTGTTGTCTGAGTCCTTAGCGCATAATTTGCCACAATAATTACTTTAAAAGAGTCGAGTTCAGTTGAACAATTACAAACATTTTCTCAGTTGAGCGTTTCGATTTTGAAATTTATCTAATATCACCCTTAGTGTGACAAAAAAGCAAGAACCTACTATGAATAAGCGTGTTTGATGGGCGTTCCTTTTCAAAGAAACAATAGAAATATTTGCGTAGCGAATTTTTCTATAGGTTTCCCGTACAGATGCATGAAACGGCAATATTTATCTTTGCACGTTGAGGGCCAGCCGGACACCCGGTTTGTGGAGCATCTGCCGCATTTCACGCTTACCTTACCAATTTTCCATCGGCTCATTCTTATGTCGCTATAAAAGTTCGAAAAGATCGCTATTCGCCGACTCCATATTCTGGAATTGGTCATGCCGTCTGCGCACATTGACAAAAATATGTTTTATCATTCAAACAATAAAACGTCTTACTCTTGTGCGTATTACGACTATTCTTGCTTGTCTTCAAAAAAGTTATCGTAGTATATGCAGGTGGCATACGCGACCCAGTGTGCGTCACACGACCCATAACTAAGCGTAGAACAATTCTTTACAAGTGCTTATTAAAATATTTGTTGTTCCCAAGTTATTTATTTGTATATGTGAAGGTCTTTGTGGCATGCCGACGGCTCTGATGTAGGTGGCTCCCAGCCGTATACGGCGTTGTGGACAGCTGTGACCAATTCCTCCGTGTCAGATAATATTGCGAAATTCATTTTGTCTTTATGATGAATGAAAATGAATTCACTTTTTGCCTCTTCAATGTTTTTTGAACAGTTTGAATAACAGTAAGAGGATATTGCGATTCAGTATCTCTAAATAATTTAAGACTACCTAAGTAAACAACTAGTTGCCAGTGTCTACACTAGTTTAATATAATATCTACACTAGAGAAAAAAAGTATTTGTATAAACAGTTTTTTTTCTATTTGTTCACATATGTTTTATCCCGGGATATTGTAGGATAGTTATAAATTTCCAAAATTCCTCGTGTACAAAGTTGCGGGTATCAGCTAGTACTGTCATAAAAACTATATCTACTCTTATTTGTTAAAGACATCAACGAGTTAGTAGGAAATTAGATAAAAATATATATTAATTATTAACATCAAAGATCTAAATACATTCAGGTACAATGAATATCATCCCTAATAGGGTGCTCAAAGCAACCTAGAAAACTGTAAAATTACAGTAGATTAAAAACAACAAGTAAGTATCGGAATGTTTAATAGTTTACGTATAGTTCATATCGGTATCAGTATTGTGAGACCGACGTAGAATGTTGAATCCAGGGCTAAATAAAATGAAGATTAAAGTTTTAAATGGTAAATGATTAGTTATGAATTAAAAAAAAATATATCATTACCATTTTAAAAAAAAAAACATATCGTATTTTTGAGTTCGAGTTTTTAACAAATACCGAATAGTAAGTCGGTCACTTATTCTAATATTATATCTTTGAAAGAATTCAATATCTCGTGGCAATTAAGCTTGACTATTAGTACGTGTGTGCCAGATGTGAGAGTCAGAGGAATCAATTAAAAGGAATCGATTACGTCGGCTCTGGAACGCGCTGCTTCTGCCGACTTCGCCTCGCATAGAACGAATCGACTCAATTATTACAAACCCGAGAAGGAAAATTAAATTGGGCTTCGGCCCAGCGCAGCAGCGCTCAAACGATGAGACTGTTAAAACATTATGAGCCATACAATTTTTATCTCCCTCTTGGATCTTTAAACAGAAGAGATGAGTTCAGACCCCGCAGACGCTCCGGCGCAGTTAGAAAGGGACGCAGCATTCGTGCCGAAAAAGGACGCCGAACCGGACCGGCCGGCAGAGGTCGAATATAAATGTGGAATGTTTATGGTTCTACCGTTTTATTTTACTCTTGTGCCGGCAATGCTTTAAATATTGTTTCAATTGAAAGCGGCAGATCAGAGGTGGTGTCTAATGAAGAGTACATTAATAAAGGCCGACAGTTGATTGAGTTCGATTTGCAATCGCGCCCCGATGTATCTACGATAGTAACGGACACTACTTGTGTTACGGTTGTTGATACAGATCTGTGGGATCCACTTAAGTGTATCTAAGCAAAGATTAGATTGAGTCTAGAGTGGTTCCGTAATTCCGTATAAGGAGGCGCATTTAGCATTAACGTCGCTGCACTCTCCGTGATAACTGCGCGTGATAACTACTGGTTTGGCTGGTACGTTTATGGCTAGTTAGCTACCGGAGGCAAAAAGTCGTTAAGTGTTAATATTTAAATAAATATTGGCTTAAACTCCTCCGGTCTTGCTAGGAAATTGAAATGGCAAGGCATATTAATCCTGTCGCATTAAAATGACTTAGTATCTCGAATTGTAGAACATTGGACTAGTTTAGTTATTTCCAGTTTTGACTTTACTAGCACTATTATATTAGTTATTCGTTTTGAAATTACCAACACGTTGTTTTTTTAGAACGCATCATCGTCATGGCGCTTGCAACAGTGCCAAAATTTCAAAGACACATACAAACTTTGGCCAAATTAAGTATTTGGTATACTTAATTTGGAAAGCATTTGTTTTATGGATATCCGGAACAGCGACGATACCACACATAGTCAGTCTAGTTTCAAAATACATACTTACATATTTTTTTCTGCATTGATCCGTCCCGGGACCCGGGAGGACATCTTGAGAAACGGCGTTGTTTGTACTTGAGCACAGAGGTCAAAACCCTAATTGTTTTTTCAGCTTTTTTTGCTATTTGCAGCAGTTTCAAAATATTGTCTTTTATCTACTTGATTTTTTGTTTATATATCTAGTAAGAAATAATTTCGTGCGTGCACACAGATGATTTCTTACATTGAATATATTTATATTATAATATATACATATTCAGAGCATAATCGTGATTACATTAGCAACTAAAGTATGCAAAATCAAAACTCAGACAAAAAATCCAACCTACATACTTTTAAGCTGTTTCTTCTCGGCTCTAGTCCACAATAGTCCTGAAGCAGAACAGCAGTGGTAGGACATAATATTGGGAAGTGTACGAGTAATAACGTTTCCTGGATCCTATTTGCTGAAATCAAACTGATTACACTAATTTGACGTTTTTTATTTTTTAAATTTTCTGTTGAACTTAGTGCTTCAAGAGTGTGAAGTAAAACGAATAATTATATTAATCCAAAAAAAGTAGTTTCAAAAAAGTAATTAAATTATCTCTCCAAAACATAATTTATATTTAAATTCAAACTCCTGGCCAAGTCAAAGATTCGTTTGCGTAACTCGTAGCAAGAAACGGCAGTACCTTTTATTCGTAGCTACGAGTTTGTTGCGGTTGCTTCAGTTGCATTCCAATATGGTTATAGCTAATAGAGTAACAATTTGCATTGTTTGTAAGTAGGTCACTATGATTTAAATGCAAGTAAGTACGTATAATATGTTTCTTAAAGCTAAACAAAAACAGCATTTTTCATCTTCTTTGGCTATAGATGCTCGTAGGCTGCTACAATATTTTTGTCCTGGAAGGGTTCATATTAAGTCAGACTGCTTTTATTATTTTTACCTACATTTGGCTTCGAAATTTATTTAATAGTCATCTTACCAAATCAGCTGCTGCTGTGGTGAACACTCCTGTATTCATGCCAATGTTGAGTATAATGTGGTCAGTGGCCAATTAAATTCACTGACTACTTAGCCTAAAAAAAGCAAATGAGTGTGTCCTTTAAAACATAATCGTCAATTTGGCGAATGCTTCTTTAGAATCTAATTAGCGCTGCAATACGGAAACTGTGTAGTTGAAGGTGTCTTTCGCTTGGCCGCCGCGGCGACCGCCCGCGCACAAAGGCTTTGTCGCCACCGCGGCTCTTTCATCCTCGCACCGGCCACGCAGCATTGTGCGCGATTAGTGCCGGCGCCGCGGCCTGTGTCACCGTGTTGTGACACCTCCACATGCCTTCACAGATGCCGACTGTTTGTATTGTACTACGTGCCGTGACATATCGTTTGTCGTGCGCCCGCCAAAGACGCGAGCTATGACTGCACCGTTTTATGGACCTAAGCTTTGTTGCCATTGAACAAGTCACATGCAAAGAGGGTTGGTTAACAATTACGCTAGACCTAGGCACAGCCTTCTGTTATTGTGCGATAGTTTTATTTGAGGATGCACTGAAGTTGTGTTTTGAAACGCTTGATGCTGCAAAGATGATACTGTTGGTTGCTATTGGGATGTGGTGAGTTTAAAACTAAACAGTTTTTCTGTGTTCCGCTGGTGCATGGTGTGTGGGAGAACCAGTACCTCTGGGTAAGCTTGCTCCATCTTAGGCTACTTCTTAAGCGTATAGTTAAGTAAGTAGTCAAGAGCAAGCCCATTATTTATAAAAAAATATAAGATTATAAATTCATCAACGGCTTCTAATACGAGTAATCTGCTGCTGGAGACAGTTCTCCACCAACGCGTGCCATTTTACCCTGTCTTCGGCTTGTTGCATCCAGCTTCTGCCGAGGCCTTTCGCAAGTCTGACACCATAATACACCTAGCTAGAGGACATCCTAAACTATGCTCGCTGAGTCGCAGTCTCTACTTAAGAATTTGATACCTTTTCTGACAGATATGGTCAGCCTACTATCTTTTTAGATGGATAAATATTTAAAGAGCTTTTATCCTTTAGAGAGACAGCCCTAACATAGAGTGTTTCATAGCACTATAGGTCCAGTATATAATTATAACTAATATGATTTAAGACATTGAAATATTAATATTTAAATACGGAATTATCAATACTATTTCCTATTCCTATATTCCCGTAATAGCCATAAAAGTGTAAGGATTTTATTAAACAGATTCGTTATATATCTGAAAAACAATCAAAAATCCTATTCATCAGGAGGGCGTAGACTTTAATTTTTTGTGAGCTATTAAATGAACTCTTTTTATCCGTTTTTCAATGCTCCATGGTGTGACCAATTTAATGGAGTCATACTAATATTCTAATAAAATCATAATGCACATAATCTGTCCCATCATTAAACATTCATTTTATAATTTTTACTATACTCTAATGACTATTTAATGGCTTCAGCATCTATATGTTTACTATTTGAGTTAAACTAATAAAAATCAATTCACTGGACAGCACAGAAAAATACGTTTATTCTAAGTTAGAAGTTATCATATTGGTAACAAGGTACCGGTTAGTAAATTTTGCCTTAAACCACTACACCCAGACCCGTGGTAATAGATTTTTTTTGTGGTCAAGGCGAATAAACAGGCGACGTTTTAAGTTATAGTTTTTAAGCTATAGTAATTCCAGCAGCGTGGAGCGATGCTCAAGTAATAATCCTTTCCCTAAAAAACCTAACCCTGCTTCCTTTTCTGATTATCGACCCATCTCAATACTTCCCTTCCTATCCAAAGTATTGGAGCGTGTTGTTTATCAACACTCAACAGGTAAATCAATTCCTCACTAAATCTAATCTCCTTAATCCTTTCCAATCCGGTTGTATTTGACGGTGTCCAAATCCCGTTCAGTTCTCATGTGAGGAATTCGGGAGTCGTTATGGATAACTCACTAACTTGGAATAAACATATCGGTGAAGTGAGCAGGAGGGTGTTTGCATCGGCAAGTTCACTTAATCGACTTCGAAACTTTTTACCGATACCCACTAAGATTGCTCTTTTTCAGACCTTGCTTCTTCCAATTCTTGATTATGCTGATTTATGCTATCTCGACCTTAATGAAAACCTCCTTGACAAGCTCGACCGTCTTCAAAATTTTTGTATTCGCATAATATTTGGACTTCGGAACTATGACCATGTTTCCAAATTTCGAACTCAGCTCAAGTGGCTTGCTGAAATGCACAATAACATTATTATTTTCCACTATCCGATATAAAATATTCGTGGCGACATTCAGCGTCGAAAAAAAGTTTTTAATAGTTAGTCATACCAATATAGATGAATATAGGAACTAATGAGAACTAATTAGATAGTCTTGATTCTAGTTGATCGTCAAGAGTTCAGAAATGTTATAGCACCTAAAATTTAGGTTACACTGCAATTGCATAGAGCTCTGATAAAATCATGTTAGGGTTAATTAATTACTGATAATCATAATTCATATCTAATAACTATATTGCAATAAATTAATAAATCAACGCGTGCTATTTGCAAATTAATGACAAGAAGCAATGATAACTTCGAATTCGAAGCTAGGGGTGCGACTTTTGCAAAACCTACATGTGACTAATTATAGAAGGAATAGGTAGGTTATAGTTCAATGTTCAGTTCTATAAACTCTGAGATAAGAAAAAACATTTTTTTTTTCTTAAAGCTATGCTTGTTTACTAAAGCTGTAAACTTGTTATCTATATTTTTCTTTCTACAGCTACAAGAGCTATACAAGAGCTTACTCGACAGTGGCGCCAGCTAGTGAGCACAAACTCGGTAGCCCGCCTTGAGCTGTTATAATCTGTTCCAATTTATATCGTGTACATTATTATTTATATCGTATATGCTGTGCGTTTCAAAGAAACCTTCTCGGTTAACTGTTGTTAAAAAAAAAACGGGCAGCGACGTCTTTTCTTCACCATCGGGCAAACTGCGATCGGTGACCTGCTAGCCAAGCGTGGCGATTATGGCAAAATCGTCCTTTTTTATAAATCTATGGTCAGGAGTGAACTGGTGCAGGCTGATGATAATATACAATTTGTTTGTAGAAGTGCCTAGCGTCGCGTGGAGCTTCAAACATTTGATACCTATAACTTGTGGTTGTTTACGCAGGTTTTTATGGATACACATTAATGTGGTTTACTTTAAATCCATAATATTTTAAGACTAAAGAAATAGGACGTCTATAGGTACCTAATATATTTTTAATAATTTTATTCCAAGAGCAATTAAGTTTTGTATGACCAAATTAAGTTCTGCCAACAGAAACATATTTGATAATGTGCATTGTACGAATTATAAGGGTGAAGATAATTAAATAAAATATCTATCAAATGATTGAGTATCAACTTTTATCGAGTTACTTACATGTTTTTTTATAGGTAAATAATAAAATGTTACGAATCCATTTAAAATCTTTTAAATAGTATTTGAGATAACGAGATAGAATGAAACAATAGAAAGGGGAAAACAGAGAAAAAAGAAAATTATTAACACATAATATTTATCTATATTCTTTTTATAGTGACTAAAATAAATTATAACTGTTAAGTATATACTGGCTAAAGCTGTACATATTTACAAGACAATATCTTAATTCTAACATAATATCACAGTTTCACAAATATTCTACTGTCTTCATTAATTAATATTTAAATATTATTATTAGGATTAACTAGGTTTTTATCTGTCCTAATTCGATCTTGAGAAGTTTTTTTCAGTACGCCCCCTGTAAAAGAAGAAATTACTGTAAGGTGGCGAATTTATCTAATACTATACAGGGTGTTAGGTAAATGGTATATAAAGCAGAAACTAGCCTTTGTTAATATAAGCATATAAACAGTATAGTGTAGTCAGAAATTTGATATCGTTATTAATTTATTATTTATTTTTATACCAACTAAAATTAAGAGATTCCGACTTGGATTGTTTTTTTTTCAAAATTGATAAATAATAGTTTCCGTCTTTACTATAGTAGATATTTATAATACTCGTATGTTAACTAACAAGCTGCTTTCGGCTTGTTATACCATTTTTTTATCTAACACGCTCTAACACTCAATACACTCTAGATGTGAGGACTTTAACAAATCGGGCTGATTTTGACGATATTATTGTCATATTACTCATTAATTATGGTTAAAGCTAATTTATACTAACAATTATGGTATACGGAGTGACATAGTCATTTTTATAATGCTCCTTAAATAAAGAGAAAAAAACGGTATACATGCATTGAATGAAATAAAAAAATTGAGATAGCTAAAACCAACCAACTCCACATGTGTATTATTGGACGAAACTCTTGATTTGCTGCAAATAATATGATGCGTAAAATATGGTTATAAACTTCTCTAAATTATTTAACTAAAAACTTAGTACCGAAAAGAAGATATTTTTAACTGGGACCTACAATGATTAATATTTGTACAGTTTCTTTTTACACAATCTAGTTGCTTATATTTTGTAGCAAGAGATCAAATTATTGTTGAAATAACAAACGAAGCCCGTGCACTTCCATTTGTCATTAGACCAAAAATAATTTAATCGATATAAATAATGTAATAATTTAATTTAACTGATATAAATACATAATTGCAAAATAAACATGGATTCAATTTTTTTTTTGCAGTGATGAACCTATGCTATGGCTAAAAATTGTACTACAAACATTATTTATAGCTTGGGCGATTTCAGCACGTTTCGTTGTACTGCCATTGCAACGACGTAAGTCGAAGTATGAAGTAAGTTTGACTTACCTTTGTTTTCACAAGCACATTCTTCCAGTCAATAGGACTCACTTTACACTTAATCTGAGTGTGCGACGCACTTTCTAGTTTTACCGTCAGCACTAGGTATTGTCTTTACTAATCTTCTATAAATTTAATTATCTCATTAAACGCAAACTGTCTAGGAATTTTCTTATAGCTAAGCGCTACTTTGAGATCGATCTGTTGTATCGACGTCATACCTGTTGACAAAACAAAAATTAATTTTAGTACCTATTTTTTAAAACACTATTCTCCAACGCAGAATTAAAAAATCCAATAATTAATATCATTGTTTATGCCAACAAATCTTAAAATAACGTTAATTAAGTTATTTGGCTCCTAACCAACCACGAACGCCAAATAAAAATATATCTAAATATTTAATGAAATACTCGATTAATCGACGAAAAGCATAAAATAGGTAAGGTTGTTTTAAGGTTTTTTTGTATTCTAAAGCTTTTTATGGTGGAATTTTCTTTGCATAAGTATTTATTATGAGGTTAGTCAGATCAAACCAGTACAAAGATACTCGCTGACATGAGAACTATTTTTTACTTTGTGTGTAAACAAGGTTGCAGTAGCATCATTTCATGAGATAGTTAGATTCTTGATTTAATCATTTTTGATTTATAGTATTAAATCCACCCGTACGAAATCGCGGGCTACAGCTAGTATTAGACAATTTCTATTATCTTATAGAGGGTATAAGGTAAATGACATAGCAAGTCGAAACCAGCCTATATTAATATATGCATTTAAATAGTATAGAGAAATCAGAAATTTTATCTCCTCATTTTTTCTTTTACATAAACTAAAATATTAAGATTCTGATTTGTAAATAAATATTTAAAAAAAATGATATAAATTTTATGACTTCAACATAGTATTTATTATTAACATGCATATATTAACATGGCTGGTTTCGACTTTTTATGCCATTTACTTAACACGCTGTATAGTATAATCACAACTTATATATTATTGAACAAACTTGTAATTGGAAAAGATCATAAATATGATTTATGGCCGTTTAAAGTTTTCGATTTTTGCGTGAGGATGCCGCAGCATTCTTAAACGAACGTAGGTAATGATAGCTACAGCACCGTACCAACAAATAAGATGCTCATTTAAATAAAGACGCTCATTAAATACTACTCTAAATTAGAGCAGAACGGGGCTACTTAGCGAGATATTACCAACAAAACAAGGAGCTACTTGGATAAAAAGAAAAAAAAGATTACTAACTGCATATTATTATATCTGTTATACTCCTTGCCTGGTTTTTTAACATAGCTATATGTGGAAAAAAAGAGAAACGTTTATAAGAACGAGTTTAAACCAATACAATACGAACGGAGTTTGCTTTAGCTTGCTCATTGTTTTCCTAGCTCATTTGAGTTGAGTTTTTTTTCCTGTTAGGTGGAAATGCAGCCTTACTAGCAGACGTTATAAGGTCTCCAATGAAACTTGGAGACTAATATCAAGGTGTATTATTCAGAACCAACTTTAAGGGTGCCGAAGCTTGAAGAAGTTTGTGATATTAATTTCACTATGTGGACAACATCACTTACTTAGATTTCCGATCCCTAAGAAAGTAACTTTTTTAAAGCACGTGTTTGGTGGAAATCAGATAAAACAAAGGTACCAAGAAAATGCAGAAAAGCACTTTTTATTTCATTGAAACATTTCTGCAGTTGAAACCTTGGAAACCGGTGTATAAACTTCACTACGAAGGTCGTCAATCACTATACAGGATGAAATTTTAACCACCTTTCATATTTTAATATATCAATCTACGAGACAAAAAACAAATGATGTTTTTTTTTTCTGGTATAGCCCAGTACAAAAATGTCAAGATAAAGCACTTAGAAAATATCCGCCAAAAATCTAAAATTTTAATAAGGCCGCCTAGCAACACTTTTTTTACGCGTTGCGCATCTCATTCATTCATTACGACGGTATTCATAAGTTTTTGTTTTTCCCTTAGTACCTTAACAGTTCTAGGACCATAAAAATTGAAAACTATATCTCGAAAAAAATTTCGGGTGACAACTTGATTTACATTTTTTACTTCATAAATAGGCTCTAAATACGCTACTGAACGCCTATAAAAATTTTGGAAAGTGGTTAAAATTTCACCTGTATATGGTCTTCTTCTTTCTAACGTAAGACTATCCTCAAAGGAGTGGTGTTGGAGTTTTCCAAGCCACATATTACAGGCGTCTGATGTGGATTGTTTTTCCATCTATCCTGCCGTGTTCTATCTTTCCCATAGAAGTCGGGATGAACGGCTTAATGTGCCTTCCGAAGCATGACTATACCCCTCCCAAAGCCAAGAAAATTTAGAAAAGATCATATACTACACCAACAAAACACAAAATGATCTTCGGCAGTAGTGGCTGCAAGTACCTAGGCCGCTATGAGGGCGATTTTTGCAGTTTGGCCAGTGTTGGAGAGGTAGAAAAGGCGCTACTGCCGCTCTTCCTTAGTCACGACAAACTAAAGTCGAGAAGGAGTAGAGCTATTATATTTTGTCCCGGCATCACACAAATGGTCTAATACGAGTAGACCACGTCGGCTGTGACGCGACCGAAACTACAAAGAAGTGCTAGTAGTCTACCAGTTACGCAATAAATATCATATTCTGTCCGTTTTTATCATTAACAATGGTGTAATATCTAAACGCCATCCACTTAGCTGAAACACCGCACTCATCTGTCTTCAGAACTGTTCCACCAAACGCGGGCCTGAGTGGTCGAGCATGGAAACAACTCGTTTTGCCATTTTATTTCACTTACATTACTGTTCACATAAAGTCCTTAACCATATAGTATTCGGAGGAAGCATAAATTAACCTCAAATTACAGTGACTTCATTTGGACAAGAATTTATTTAATTATATTTGTAATCATACTTATTAATAAAACTTCAAGATAAGTATGTCGATGGGTACACGGTTTTTCACATTTTTTTTTAAATCAATATATGATATTTTCAGACATGTAATTTCTTAAATGTTTTGCGTACAGTTAATATCCTTTCTATCGTTATCAAGCAACGATAAAGAGAAAAAAGTATGTGTTTAACCACTTTACTGAGACTGGTGTCTTTAATACACTTTAGCCACACTGTGATGGCCAACCCGCTTTGCAATATCGATTAAAATTGACATTGGAGACTGAAGTGTGACAGTTAAGAATAACTTTACTGAAAGCTTTGTAAAAAAATTCAATACTATATCCATTATATCCATTTTTCTGCATGATCCTAGAGTAAAGAGCGGTAATACAGTGCGCTTGTTTTGTGAAATCTGTAACAGCGAAGGAACCACAGGCATCCAGATTTAAAACAATATGGAAAAGTGTTTTTTTTTTGACCCATCTAGAGATCGAACTAAAGCATAACCTTAAAACTAATTGACCACAGAGGTCCTCAAAGTCGTTAATGCTTTAAAAAGACAGCAGTAATCAGCATTCAAGCTTTTATTTTATATAGTAGATATTAAACATTAAAAATATATGATAACATTATGTTCATTGAAATTATGGCACTAGAATAGAGAAAAGGGGTTGAAAAAATTTAAATAATACCATTATTATAAAGTAATTGAGTTTATGCAATATTTACTTGATTACTTGTACTAATATGCCTAGATAAGATGATGACGAAAAACTTATAGGATTAAATATAAAATTTGGTTTGTCTTTTTTAAAATTTAAAATTTCGATATTAGCTTCGAAAATTTAAAGTTTTGAAGTCAATTGTGGTACGGTACGGGTAATTTGATAGATTCCGCAGGTCCTGCTTTTAAATAAGAAACAAATAAAAGATGCTAACTTAGCATCTTTTATTTGTTTGCTAACTTAGCATGTTTTTTGAAACCTCTCTGTGCGAGTGAACTGAAGCGAACTGAAGTGTTCTGTAAAATAAAATAAAATAAATTGTGAGTTAATATTTATGTTTCTGTTAATAAAAAAAAATGCCAAAATTAAAGTGAAAGGCATTCCCATTCATGGGGATAACCTGGCTATGTCCACAAAGACCTGAACAGAAGTTAATGACTTCATTGATTTTATTTCCTGCTTTATTTTAGACTCCTTTCTATATTGGGGTGGTCGGCAAGATTTATATTTTTAGTTACTTTCACCATATAATGTCGTATGGAATTTTGTTATGGGGCTCAGTAGCAGATATCGTCAATTACTGGGGCCAAAAATTGGTTCATGGGAAATTGTATTTAAATTTTATTATATGTACATTGGAATGTTATTTATATTAAAGTTATTCCATTATTAATAATTATGTAAAAAAAGGCTGACAAGTGATTGATTTTATAAAATTTGACATTTTGGTCATCATAGTTATAAATAAATTCGTTAAATCTGATCTAGATATGAATCTAGATAAGCGTAATCTATACTATCATCTCCTAGCATGTAGGTATCAGAATGGCCTTATTATTTTCAACTTTCGCTATGTTATGAAATCCATAAAATATGTAGGTTTTATGGTGATTGACCGCTTTGCTTAATTAATAAGATGGCTAACGTTGTGTTTCCGTTTCAAAAGTGTGGGAAATAGCCTTCTAAACGCTAGACACAGATGTGTACCGATTTATTATACGGACAGTCATCAGCACGTCAACTTGTCCGTAAATGTCGAATCCACCCAATCGATTTTAAACTATAAGTCTAACACATAAAATATCTATATCACCTGAGCAAACTTCACGCTTGTGGTATACCTACGCGATGTTGTTTACTGTACATAACTATTTTAGCTTTCACGTAGTCGAGGTAATATAAACTTTACTTGTGAGGCAACAGATACCAAATTTTATTGATCAGGTTTATGTAGATCTATTTACATAGAACGTTTTATCAAGAACCATATGCGGGATATAAATCACTTTAATTATTAAAATAAACGCTATCGTTGTTGGTAGAAGAAAAAAAACATAATGGTCACGATTCTCACATCATCATCATCACCAGTCTATATCAGTCCAATGCTGGACAGAGGCCACTTTCAAAGAAGGGTTTTGCCCATAATTGCCACGCTTAAAAGCCGAGTGGGCTATCGCAGTTTTACCAAAATTGGAGGGAAGACGGCGCTGCCTATCCCATTCTGGCAGACCTCCTTAAGACGTTTATTGGAAGAGGAGTGTGGTGCTATTTTCTTGACATTTATGGGGTGGTGGGATCTACATCCAGTGGTCCACCCTGGGCAACGGCATCTTTGGTTTTCTAACCAATGTTGACGGCCAGCAGATCCCTCTGCGGTGGTAGGCTTCGTAAGAGGCTGCATGGATGCTACCACCCCCCTGCTGTGGAGTTCAGCGACAATCAGTTTTTTTGTGTTCCGCTGGTGTGTGGGAGAACCTGTGCCACTTTCTGGGTAAGCTCGCTCCATTTTAGGCTTCTTCTTAACCGTAGAGTTAAGTATGTAGTCGAGAGCAAGCCCATTACATATATAAAAAATAAACATTTCGGCACCACACAATGATTTTTACATAAAAAGATTAAATGTTCACTTTGATCTATAGACAATATACCGTGGATCCGTTAAAGTAAAGCGAAACTTTATAATTGCGCTTGACTTTAACGGTTATCTAATGACAACCTACACTATGGGATAGACACTATACACGGCAAAAAAATTCTTACATAAAATCTCATGTTTAAAAAAAAATGATTTGATTTGACTAATTTGTTGGCGTTATTTTCCTTGCTCTAAATTTTTCGTTTATTCCTTTTGGTGGGCTTCTACCAAACAGTTGACAAATAGCGGGAAAATGTTTTGTACTTTTTATTTTTATTTTATCGACCAGTTACGTACAGCCAAACAGATTTAGTTTATAGAAAACTAGCTGTTCCCCGCGACTTCGTACGCGTCAATTTCGGTTTTTATGATTGCGATTATTTTTGCAACATTTTTCACTGATGCTTCGCTCCTAAGCCTTCCTCGATACATGGACTATCCAACACAAAAATAATTTTTAAATTCGAACCAGTACTTCCAGAGATTAGCGCGTTCAAACAAACAAACAAACAAACAAACTCTTCAGCTTTATAATATTAAAGTATAGATACCATACCTATTCATGTCAGATTACAGCTGCTGATGTCTAGAAACATTTGTGATAGCAATAAGAATAACTGAAGACGACTATGGTGAAACTCTAGGCGTTCCTTGTTGACTATGGAAATGGTATCCTTAATAAAATTTACCGTAAACGAGTAAAACCTAGTAAAACATATTTTAAAAAAAAGTCAAAGTCCCTTTCATGAACAATATTTACACTACAAAATAAATATATTTTTATTTGGATTTATTTATTCATGAAACCAGAGTTTCGAATTTTCAAACATTGCTCGGGTTTGTGATCACCAATCCGCATTTGGCAAACGTAAATAGTGATTATGCCAGCACATTGCTATTGTAACTTGAATTCAATGATGGAGGCCTTTGCCCTGAAGTGGGATGATTATAGATTGTTACTTTTCTTTATTTTCGGAATCATCCGACTTAAAAAAAATTGTTTGGTCTTCATAGTTGATAAATCATCTTAGTCATCTACTTTGTGTTGGTATCATTATGATAATTTAAAAAGTAGAAGCAACACTACTTGGATATTGGTTGCGATCATAGTCCGTTCTGCAGTCCATCTATACAGGACGTTAGGTAAATGGTAGGTATAACAAGGCCAAACCAGCCTCTGTTAACGTATGCATATAAAAACTATGGTGAAGTCAGAAACTTGATATTATCTTTTTTTTTGAAATAATTTCATGCAAGTGGGGATCTCAAAATTTTAATTTCTATGAAAAGAAATAATAGGGGTTAAAGTATGAAATTGCCGATTATTTTCTCACTTTTTATTTTGTTTATAGCTCTTAAGTATAGTCATGTTATTGCGTAATTCTTTTTGTATTGTATCAAAAACTAAATAAGTAACTTTTGACTCAAAAAAAATGCAATACTAGTGACTATTACTTCAAAGGAAGTCGTTGAAAAGACCCCTTACAATGTGTCAGCTGTCCTTCTTGCTTCAATTAAGTATATTTGTATTATATACTTTGATTTTCAGAAATTTAAATACTATAATGTATAGCTTTATAACCATTTAACTTTCACCTTTAATTGCATCGAAAACGGTTCAGGCGTTTTTAAAAAAACTAAAAAATTCTTAGTATGGAAAAATGACTTTTCTCGATTTCGTCCATACAAAACGGCAATTTCATACTTTAACCCCTAATATAAAAAAAATGAGTCAGTTGAAAAACACATTGCGTAGGTGCTATTTTAATATACATAACGGTACGTTTCTTACTTATCAGACGACGTGACGTTAGGTGCATGGTTATTCTTAGTTTTTCAGTGAAAATATTTAAAACCGTCGACTTATTTTAAAATAATATCTTAATTTATATATAAATAAAAATGCAGTTAACTGTTTTGGCAAAATACTTAATTAACTTAAATCCTTTATTAATTTTAAATATTAAGTTATTCGCAAAAGTGAATCATTTGTCGTGTAGGTATTTGAAAGTGCTTTTTTAAAAGTAATATCTATTCTCGAAAACCTAGACGAATACCTTTAAATTAGAAATAATTATTGCTAATTGATCTAAACTAACACACTAATTTAATTCAGCTGATGTGAAGCTGGCACTAGGTGTAAAATAAATATTAATTTAAGTTTAATTCAAATAATAACAGTATTATCTTAAAAATAAGTATATTAGATCATCTTTCGATTCTGAGGCCATATAAACAAATGGTTTTTACCGGATATCATCAATTATTTTTTTTCTATTAATCTCAATACAAAGTTATGTCAGGTAACGGCCTATAATCATCCCAGGGCAAAGGCCTCCGTCATTGAATTCAGGTTACCATAGCAATGATGGATACAAGCTTAATCAACACGCTTTATTAATCTCAATAATTTGTTGTTCTTTGTTATCAAGTCAGTATACAGATATCGTAAACTATTTTGAATATTTAAATACAAAATGATGAAGATATCTTACTAACTAATACTAACCATCCTAATTACTAATAAATAAATATTATTAATTTGTAATACAAATGCGAAATTTTGGATGGATGTTTGTTTTTGTTTGAGCACGAATTTGTAGATTATAGGCTGTAATAGCACTTTTTATTTATTACACCTTAATAGCAATAGGGAAAAATATACATATTCCGTGGGATACTTTAGAATCCCAAATTCAGCGAGTAGGAAGTCGCGAGCAATAGCTAGTATTTTCATAAACTATACAAATAACTATGCCGTCACAACAACAGAATACCACCACCTCTTTTCTTCATAATATGTTGATAAAGGTGATTAACGCCAGAACTATTAACCAAAACAGCGACAGCCAACCCGCATCCTACCATGCGTGATGATCTTGGCAAAACCCACCTTTTGGAGAGGCTCTGTTAATCATTGGACTAGTGTGGGCTAATGATAATGATGATTTAAGTAGGTGAATCATCTTTAAAATTTTATTAGAATTCAAACATTAGCTACCTACTCAGTCTATAATATGTCCTGTTTTCCCAAGCGTAGTCACTTAACTTGTTATCAAAATAATAAATTGGGAGGCCTGGATGTAATGTCTTGTAGGTATTGCTGATATCTAGGCATTTAAAACTTAAGATTTATTTCGAATCATAAACAACAAAAAAGAAAGGATCAATAAAACAATAATAAACTATCGAAACAGATTGTAAATAGTACATGCAACACTCACCATTCATGAATTAAGCGTATAATGTGAAAATTGACTGGTGTCCCGCCACGTCCATAGCGGTGGTAGGCAGGACTGCTGCAGGCCGGCCAGCAGTTCGGCGTGGTACCGCTGCGCCGCCAGGAGGTACGGCGAGGGAGGCAGCGGCAGCGGGCAGTGCGGCTGCAGCGGCGGCGGGGGCGGCGGCGATGGCGACGACCGCCGCGGCTCCGGCTCCAGCAAAGCATCTATCGTAAACGCTCGCCGCGGCCTCGGACACGCCGGCAACAACGCCGCCGTATCCAGTGCCTCCACCGGCTCTGGACTGGGCCTCGCACACATCGCAGCTGGCGAATATAAACTCCCAGTGTGCATACTCCCACCGGGTGCACCCGCTTGCCTCGCCAGGAACGCTCTATTGAAACTCGCTAACGCCGCCAGCTCAGCGTTTAAACTATCCTTCTCTCCCTTATGCAACTTAAACCTCTTGCGCCTCCTCAGCAGCGAGCCGTTTTCGAACATGTCGAAGGCCTGCGGGTGCAGCGTCCAGTAGGCGCCCTTGCCGGGCCGGTCGGGTCGCCGCGGCACCTTTACGAAGCAGTCGTTGAACGAGAGGTTGTGCCGCAGCGAGTTCTGCCAGCGCTGTGTGTTGCGCCGGTAGTACGGAAACCGATCAGTGATGAACCTGTAGATTTCCGATAGCGGCAGCATGCGCTCCGGGGAGCTCCAGATCGCCATGGCTGTGAGGGCGATGTATGAGAACGGCGGTTTCTGATCTCCGTAAGACTCACGTGTGGGACGAGGCATAGTTTCGCAATGTCAAACTGATAAGTCACCTTGTTTTTGAAAACTTTCAGGCAACACGTCTCTCACAGCGGAGTGGAAGATAAGGACTGGGTGTGCGAGCGAGACTGCGAGCGTGAGGCGGGAGTGGCCAGGCCGGCGGGCGCCGCCCCGCGCGCCTCCGCCAATGGCAGCACGCGGTGTTTGTTTGTTGTTTTTGTCGGCTCCGGACCCGTTACAGAGGAATTTAAATTGTTATCACGTTTACATTATACAAAATTTATTCGACACCGACAACACTTGAGCTTGTTTCGAAATTGCAATGATTAAAGAAGTAGGGTACTTATCGATGCTGTGTGCGAGAGAGAGAGAAAGTTGGAATGATTGGAGATGATCTTTATTAATATGTAGGTGGTTAAGCAGAGGTTGCATTGAAACTATTATGGCTGACTTTTATTGGTATTTTATACTAAATAAGTTTTAATTAGATGCGATGCGAGTCATAAAATTTTGTTGATGAGTTTTAAATTTTGCTTACCCACCGACTTAAGTTAAAAGTTAATTTTACTCAGTATGACGTAAATAAGCAGTAGGTACCTATTTATATTTGTAAGTAGCACCTATTAGAGCTACCTCTTGGTAGAACGTTATGTTATAGGTACCTATTGTTAATACATAAATACCTTTACTAGTAGTAGATAATTAAAAATAATATAAGATTACTTTTTCAAAATCTTGCTCTCATACATTCCTATGAAGCGGAAGCAAATAAGTATTACTTGTTTCAGAGTAAATGGTAAGTTTTAAAATAGCGATTAAATAGCTCATGCCAAGATAAAATGTTCGATCAAGTTTTGAAACCAAAATGCATTTCTATACCAACGATTTTCTGTCCGGAATACTCTTAGATATTTAAAGCACGCAGGTTCAATGCAATTTTTTTATATTGTAATTATCTACTTAGCGATAGATACTACGTGGGTAACACTGAAAATGATGAACCCGAAACCAAAAAACAATCAGCTCAGTGGATGTTTCCTTTCGAGGATCGGCCAACTAAGGTAAAGAAAGGAAGAAGTCAAGGAAAAAAGATGATTGCCTCATTCTTTGGTAAGAAAGGTCATTTTGGGCCAGTTGTGCTAGAAGATGGAAGGACAGTTACTGCAGACTGGTATGTCATTCGCTGTTTGCCTGTTGTCTTAGAAAAAATTCGACAGCAGCGCCCTCGAAGCAGGATCCTCCTTCACCACGACAATGCTTCAGCGCACTCTGCAAAACGGACTGTTGAATATTTGACTATGGTAGGTGTCGAGATAATGAGTCATTCGCCATACAGTCCTGACCTGGCGCCCTGCGACTTTCATTTATTCCCAAGAACTAAAGATAAAATTCGAGGCATTCGCTTTACGAGCCCTGAAGATGCGCTGAAAGCGTATGAAAATGCCATAGAGGAGACCCCTAAGGAAGAATGGGCCCACTGCGTTTCTCAGTGGTTCCATCGAATGCGACGATGTGTAGAGAGGAACGGAGATTACTTCGAAAAACAATAAAAGTATTGACAACTTTCTACATTAAGCCGTTTTTCATTTACTAAACATTTTTAGTGTTACCTAGGTACTTTCTTTCAAAATCGTAACAAGATATGGAATTTAAAATGTTATATACCTACGCTCTTTGAATGCAAACTCGTATGACCCGGTAATTTATTAAACTTGATTAGGAAACAAACCCAGCAGGTACAGTCAGTATGGTAAGTGATCACTTCACCGTTTTCAAAGTACCTACCAAGATTGTTTGTTTGCAAGATCACCGCACAGATTCTAATGACTTTTTAATTACTTTAAAAAGCAGGTAACTTAGTAGCATTTCACTTAAGTTTGACCACGCATGTCAAGTAGTGTCGGAAAGACTAAACAAAATAGTGCAACTTTTTTGCACGTTACGTGTTACGTGTTACGAACACAGACCATGTGGTAACGATGTTGTGTTTATTTTTCTACGAAAAGAATCCTAAAGTATATTGTTGATAGGTTAAACTGATATTATGGAAATGTAATTGTAATTTTGTATTGTTAAGGTGACTACAAGAGCTAAGTGATTTAATTTTATTCTAAAATCTATTCTTAAAAAACTAGAACCGTATCATTTTATCAAATTACCTCTAGTATTTATTGAATAACTGTTAACTGCTTTTCATTCTGGCATTCTTTCGTATTGTAAATTATTGCTAAAAGCGGCTACTTTTGGCGTTTGCGACAAATTAGAATTTATCAACAACTAAATGAAAAGTTTACTGTGATTCAATAAATACTAGAGGTAATTTGCTAAAATGATACTGTTCTAGTTTTTTGAGAATTGATTTCTTTTCGAAATAATAAAAATAAATCAATTGGTGGCAGCACTTAGATTTAGTAGTCCCCTTTAGCGCATTTCGTTAATATTAGGTGAACACCGATCCTATGATATAAAATTGTTTATTTTACTATGAAATAGTAACTTATTGTGAATCATTTAATTAAAATTAAATATTCAGTGGGTTCTGGTTTACATGGTAAGATTTCGGCCTGATTTTTATTTAGTTACTGAATTTCAGTTTAAAATCAATTTTAATCTTTCTTATAATATTGGCTGTGACCGGGGCTTTCTAAACCTACTTTTCGGCGTAGGGTCACAAACGGGCTGAGAATAAAAATCCTGGATTCAGTCCTCTGTTCACAACAAGAGATTCGCATTTTGATCAACGGTAGTAAACGCTGCTTCTGAGCCATGGGTCGCGGGTTCGATCCCTGCACAGTACAAATATTTGTGTGCATGAACATGTCTCTTTTACTGGTCTGGGTGTTATCTATGTATTATAAGTATGTATTTACAAAAAAAAAGTATTTATGTAAGTTTATCGGCTGTCTAGTACCCCATACGACTGGGTACCTAATAGTAGCTTAATTTGGGCTCTGTGTGGCCCAGTGAGGCATGTCTTAAATATTTATTTATTTATTTTCGAAAATTGCTCGGGTTTGTGATCATATCATTGTGCCTGTGCCCACCAATCTATGGTGACTAGAAATCAGTAAGGAGGCCTTTGCCCTTGCAGTGGGCTTATTAAATAAACAAATTTTATAACGAAACTAGTACTTTTGTTGTTGACCGTATTTGTATTGCTAAGAACAAAACTATAGCAGTGCATTATTATTTCATATTATTTTTATTTATTAAGAGAACACATACAAAATACAATCTCAATGCATAATAAAGATAGGGCACCATTTTTTATTAGCTAAGATCTAGATCGTAATCCAATAAAGTGTTGCTAGCATGTTTGACATGAATTTTCAACCGACTTAAAAAAAAATGGAGGAGGTTCTCAATTTAACTGTATGTTTTTAACATAAAAATTACTTACATTTAGGTTAACATTTGGTGCACCTTTTAATACCCACAGAAACATTGGTGAGCAGTGAACACAGTGCATTAAATACAAAAATATCAACAAAAAAAAGATACAAAGAAATAAATAATAATATTAAAGAATAACAATATTTAATTTTCCATTGGAAACTAAACAATTAGAAAACACTTAAACTAAATACTAAAGAGGGTTATGAGACTTCTGTTGAAAACATGAAATTATATTGATGGATTTATATTGGATTTATATATCTTGTAGAAACGAAACGCATTTGTCAAAATTATCAAATCATAGAATCTGACATCATTCATTACCTCCTTCAATCCTGTCTGTCGTGTGAATCTATCCGTGCTACAAATAATAAACTAGCTGTTGCCCGCGACTTCGTCCGCGTCAATTTCTGTTATTATGATTAAGATTATTTCACTGGTGCTTCGCTCCTATTGGTCGCAGCGTGATGTTATATAGCCTAAAGCTTTCCTCGATAAATGGACTATCCAAAACAAAAATAATTTTTCAATTCGAACCAGTACTTCCTGAGATTAGTGCGTTCAAACAAACAAACAAACAAACAAACTCTTTACCTTTATAAGTTAACATAAGTATAGATTAATTAACCTGATTGAAACTTTTCTTTTTCTGCCAATAACCCTTCAACTATTGCATGAATACCCGATTTGTGTAGTGCTGGAAGTAAAAATGCAATGGAAAAAGAAAATGATCTGTGATTGACTAGGATTGTAATGTAACAGAACTTTGAAAACGCTGAACGTGTGCAGGAAAATGTTTTGCGTATTATAATTATGAAAGTCGGCAAGTTTTACCTTTTTATACAGAGATAGCCAAAAGTGTGAACACTTTGTTTGTAATTCATAACATAGCAAATATAGTATTTATAGCTGTTGCTCGCGACTTCGTTCGCGTCAATTTCTGTTATTATGGTCGCGATTATTTTTGAATCATTTTTCACGGATGCTTCA
Source organism: Anania crocealis (assembly GCA_949315895.1). Classification (NCBI taxonomy): domain Eukaryota; kingdom Metazoa; phylum Arthropoda; class Insecta; order Lepidoptera; family Crambidae; genus Anania; species Anania crocealis. Next base: position 19,777,379 of record OX438882.1, read on the forward strand.
CTCCTATTGGTCGCAGCGTGATGTTATATGGCCTAAAGCCTTCCTCAATGTGCAATCCAACACAAAAAAAAAAATTTTGATCGAGCACTTCCGGAGATTAGCGCGTTCAAACAAACAAACAAACTCTTCAGCATTATAATATTATAGTATAGATTTAAAGTAAAGTAAATATAGCCTTTTTTTCATTAAAATTACTTTGACATACAATTTAAGTTCATAATCAGGTAGTTCAGCAATATACTGGTAATTTGAGGACAAAACGATTGCAAATTTGCAACTTCCTTTAAAAGAATTCCTATTTTAAGCAATGTGATGCCTGGGACGGTAAGTCTTTTCTTATCCTTTTTAAATGTATAGAACAAGTTTTGTCTTGAGTTAGTAGGTAAGGTAATAGAAGTGATTTCTGTGGACAGGGCTATAAAGATTGCATTGCTCCAGGCTTCAGGTAACTGCCGCTTGCCTGACGAAGTGTTACTCTTATAAATCGTCCTTGATACCAGTCTTTATCTTGTGTCGATCGGGATAATCTTATAAGAGCTTAAAGAGCGTGAACTTGGACAGGAAAGTTTATTAGACGTTAATATTACTGTCATCGTCTGCGATAACCTGAAACCGTGCATGGCTGAAAAAGAAAAAACTTTTGAAAGATTAAGATAATAGGATTTTTATAAATGAATGAATTTATTTTTAAGATATTTATTATTACGGTCAAATAATATTTTTTTAATTAAACGCAATTATGTTTTTTTTATTACAATTGATAAATAAAACAATGTAGACCGCTTCACATACTTTGTTCTGATCCCAAAGTAGGTAAGTGACTATAAGAAAACTTGCTTGTGAAAATCAGGAACAACGAAGGTACAACAAACACTCAGAATAACCAGAATATAGAAAAGTAGTTTAATGTCCTGAAACAAAAAATCCGGAATTTAAATAAAAATCAAGAATCGCAACCGGGTCTTAAGAGCCGGTGACACCATGAAAATCGGTGTGTTCGCCAATCCGCCACGGAGATCGTAGGAGAGTTCAAGTTAATATGGGGACAACAGTAAAAACTTTGCCTAAATTGATAATTACTATACTTTATTTGATATTTTAGCAACTTAATTGCACTTATAATATCAGTATATAAACTTGAAAAATTTTGTCTCAGACGGGACTCGAACCCGCATCTCCTCGACCTCGACCTCGTTTCATCTTAACTGACTGTCAAACATCTGCAAAGATGTTTCTTTCGGGTGTTGGGGGTGCAAGCTCCTAAACATTTGATGAAGCAACGCTGGCTCACAGCGTAAGAATATGCTTGAAAAATTCGCGCTGTGTCGCAGTGTCTCGGTGGCCTAATGGTATGGCGCCCGCCCGGCATGCGAGGAGATGCGGGTTCGAGTCCCGCCTGAGACAAAAAAATTTTTCAAGTTTATATACTGATATGATAATTACTAGATAAAAACACACCTGTGAGACTCTCCTAGATGTTAAGTTACAAATTGAACGGCTTGGGCAAGTATTCCGAATTCTTTACCAAAGTAGCAATATGCAAATCATCTAAGAATGTATCTTATAAACATCATCGTCTTATTACAAGTTCTACTTTGTTATGATAGTGTGAGATTGTAGCTGCAATTTATTATTTACCTACCTGATTTTTAAATAAAATTATCTAAAAAATAGGGCCTAGATTGTGTTATTTTTTGTAAACAAATTAAGCTAACTAATAATCTAAAATTTTTAAACACATGGCAGGCACTAGTCAGGCCCAAAAACATGGCGTTTAACATTACAACGAGCCAGTGTTTTAAAAAAAAATAAGAAGGAGGACTAATGTATCTGGTGAAAAAGAAGATAAATCTACAAAAAGGCCAAATAGCCTTTTCGTAATGTTTGGGCTATGCACTCCCGAAGTAAATCGTCCACATCTAATGCGCGGGGGTGTTAACTATTGTTGCTTATTCGCGTCTAATGGCCCGTGTGCGCACGCCCTCGTGTTTGCAAAGGTTTTAGACGATCAGATTTATTGTGCAATTTTGATTTCGCTGTTGCTAACATTTCACGATGCCTAATTTCGTCACGCACACATCTTAGCATTTGATATGGAACATCTAATTTTATTGAGTTTTACAAAAAAGACATACCTTTGTTTTGCTATTGTTACTGTGTAATCTTACCGTCGTAGTTTCTTTGGGTGCTAATTAATGATGATTGAATATTTTTATCGGTACATTGTATTAAGTGGAAGGTACACACTTAAATACTTCAACAAATCTTCTCACGCAAACTGAATTCCATCGAATCTGCTAATATCCCGAAACCTTGTACATGTCGAGCGAATTGCCGCAATTCCGGCACATTTCGTGCGATATCGTCTCTTTATTCCTGCCGCCAATAGATGTGTTCCCTATCTGTAGTCCGGCCACGTCCGCTAAATTGTCGGCGTCAGCGCAAATAGGCTCATTAAATTCAATCGGTCTCCGTATGAGGACAGAAGCGTCACTTAGCCGCCACTATGTAATTTTGAGGTATTAAATTGAGACATGCAACAGGGCCAAGATTGTGTTTTATATGCCGAATGCACACTCTATTGTGGCCAGTTCGGCGGCAAGGGACTCTAGCAAAGGACACGCTGGAAATTACAGGGATTACCAGGGAAGTGTCCATCAAAAGCTATAGATGCAAAATTGTCCGCACGATGCACATAAAGGAACGCCGTTAATTTTATCAAAATTATTTCTTAATGCTCCATTTAGTAACAAGTGAATTATCAAATTCACTATATTTTCACTATCAATCACTTTTGATATTATACAATATAAAAATAACTAGTAATAGTTATTTTGTAAAGTATAAATTAACACTAGAGAAAAAATATTATTTATTTTTTATTTAAATCTTGATAAAATTTGGGTAAACTCATTTTGAAAAATAGAAAATTTATGAAATGTATGTTATGAAATAAACATTGTTTTATTACTACTTTGAACTTGCCTTTATTTAACAATGGACAATCAAAGCCATAACAGGTCTCTTTATAAAAGTATATATGACGAGTACCTAGTGAAAAATTAAATTTCACACTCATAAACATATGTAGTTATATCTATGATGAAGTCACGTAAAAAACAAATCTAGTAGATGTCTGTCACCTGTTGCGATATCCCATAGATGCAATCATGGCACCTCTATCTACGAGCCTAATGATTATCCTTTGAAGTCGCCGACGTCGATCTGGACTCACACATAAAAAAATATAAACGCGTCCATCTTGTTATTAAGTGTGAATTCTACAAATTGTTCTCAAATATTTGCGTCTACCTGTGTTTTTTTTATCAACATTTGTTATATTTGCCGTGACTGAATCAAGGACCCCATAAATGGCGCAGATAAAGCACGGTGGATTAAGAACTACACATACCTTTTTAATGGGATTGGTGGGATGAAGGCACAATTTTGGATGTGTTTATATTATGTTGTTCAGATTGTGTAGAGTTTCTGCATTACGGAATCTTCATGTTAAAGTTTTTTAACATAATTAATTGTCTTTTTTTACTACATTAGGTACATCATTTTGAATATCAAAAATGACTAACAATGTTACTGTGTTATTTTTCTTACGTCATAAAGTAAAAAAGTAACAGCCTATAATCATCCCTCTGCAAGGAAAAGGCCTCCATCATTGAATTCAAGTTACGACTGCAATGATGGGAACTGGCGTAATCACCACGCTTGCCAAATGCGAGTTGGTGATCACAAACCCGAGCAACGTTCGAAACTATTTGTTGCCCAACCCGGGGATCGAACCTGGGACCCCGAGATCTTGGCCCGGTATTTAAACCACTAGACCAGCGGTCGGCAACCTTATGGTAAGCAAGGACCATAAGATGGCGAAATAAAATAATGGCGGGCCGCACTTGTGATATAAATGTCATATTCCATAGAAAACAACAAATTAAAAAAAAAATTTGGTCTGAGATCCCAAATGCAGGCTATTTCTTTTATGTTAGTTGTCATATTTGCAATTCGTAGAATGGCACTCAAGTTCTCATCATGGTTCGATCATGCATTTAATTTGATATTACAACTCATTTACAAAACATTTACGGGCCGCAAGTAAGACGTCCGCGGGCCGCATCGCGGTTTGCCGACAGCTGCACTAGACCAACTTACGTCATGTTCAGAATTGATTCTTCGTTTGTTTTTAGCGTTCTGAATGTCTAAGTAAAATGAAAATAGTCTGATTCGGTTTAAAGATATATCTATATAACTGCAGCTACTTTCCTCTTTTATCCTGTATTACCTGATGTACGACCTTACTCTATTTAGTTAAGCGTTAAGTTAATATCAGTATTATTTTTTAAGTAAATATGTTCAGTATATGAAAAATATATTAATCAATTCACTTTTGAATTAACCCTCAACAATTCCTAATTTTTAAAACCAAGAAATCAAAATCAAAATAAAAAATATCTTTATTATAGCTTACGTGGTGTAGTTACATGGGGTGGGGATCTCTTTTTAAGTTGCAATAACCTGTTTATAGAGAATCCCGCCCCTTCATTCATACATATTTTAAGATTTTAAGTACTCAAGTAGGAATGCGGCAAAGTAGGAGAAGGCGTTCTGTTTCATGATAGTCTACTTGTTTAAGCCAATTTGAAACAGTAACTTTGCATTGATGAAGGTGACATATTGTAAATATGGTTTAGCCTGTTTATACGGTTATATAATGCGATCGATTGTATTGAATACGGTTGTCTCGCAAAACAAAACCTTAAGAAATAACAATAAACCGACATAAAAAAACAAACAAGAAAAATTAAAGAGTGACTTTTTTACCAATTGATCTGTTTCATGTCAATTATGTCGGTTTTTTTGAATGTGATGTGGCGGGTCCGTATACTATAAGTAGCGATGCTTATCGAATACCTATTTGATCTAGCACCAACTTCAAACAAATAGGAATTTTATTATTTTAATCCCTCGATCGTGAGTTATTCCAGACACAATTGAAATCAATTGTTATCGCAGCACGCGCGTGCCTCCTGGGGGTTGAGGGATTAATGTATTATACAGTAAAGCAATAAAAATCTCTGTTTGTAAAATATGTCCTACGTATATAATACGAGTATGTAAACAATGTTTATTTGTTGTGTAAATAGTTGTACATATAGGTAAACTATCACCATTTGTGACCGATTAGACCGTATGAAGGAAAACATTAATAGAGAAAACAGTAAAACAGGCCTGAACTAAGTAAAAGAAGGAACGTCAAACTAAGAATTGCAATTATAACGCTATTGTTAGTCTACTTATGTTATTTAAATAGTAATTCAAGTCCAGTAAAGTTCTTCTAACTGTTATGGATTTGTACCTCAATTTCATCAGCATGAGAAGATAACTACCAGACGTAAATATTTTAATAGCTTTTGAATAATAATAAAAACGCATTGTACCGTCCTCTAAGAGAGGATTTTCAAAAGAGGATTTCCTTAGAATGTTGTGTAATCACATTATCATGATTTGATCACAATAGCGCATTATCAGGAGAATCTGTCTTTCGAAAAAATTATAATCTTAACATCTATTAATGGGGAAATTAGTCACAAACATACATACATAAAAATATTAAATGCAGGAATATGGAACCTTCTCATGTTTCGAAGTCGGTTAAAAAGTATTAATATCGATGTAACCCATAAAAAAGTTAATATTTATCATACATGTATGTATATCGACGACGAGTATAAAATCCCCCCTTTTTCGAAGGCTAATAAATAGAGATGCTTTCCAGTTAGAATGTTTTGTCGAATACGTCAACTGCCAAGCTTCGTCAAATGCTGAGTAAAAGTGACATGACAATCCTGCTAGTCGTTGCTGTATGGGAATTAGCCCGACAATGCCCCTTAATTAACTAAAGAATTACCTTCAAGTCAGTGCGGATATTATTCCTCATGTCGGCTCAACACATCTATTCGTTTCTTGGTAATTTCTTATCTCATAAACAGTGCCTTGTCTCGAGTTCATCTGACTGTTTAGCAGGTTATTTTCTAATACTCGTATAACGTCCTTTTTATTGAGTGTAAATAATTGAGTTTGTATCAACGCCGCGCCGCCATCTGCTCGCTTGAGTTTAACACTCCTTTTCGGATTTCCCACTTAACTTTAATGTTCTCATAAAATTTTACGTTTAACATAAATGACAGTCGAATTCAATTCTTATCATTGTGTGGTCAAAATCGAGAATTGGACGAAGCAAGAAATTATATATCACTTGGTTGGGATTTAAAGAAACCTTATTTTGGCCGCTATTAGGCGTAAGTCGACATTAGCCCTTAAATGCTGTATGGGTTGGTCACATTTTTACTTGATTTGTTTGCGGGCGCGTCGTCGCGAGCATTGCTCGGTGAGTTTGGTTATTACAATATTTGTTGTTGGGCTTTATTTATTTGACTAGTTGTCAGGGCTTACGCGTCGGCATCGACTGATGTTGGGACGGTGGCGTTGATCTCTTTCCAATTATTAACTTTTTGTATCGTACTTGGACGTGTAAATCATACGTGGATAATTTAGATGATCGTTGAGTAATAACTTACAAACGCATAATGACGGCGGAATGTTTATCGTTGGATCAGTAACGTAAACGCACAGAACTTTTTTGTAGCCTTATGAAAACATTTATAGTAGGTACTTTCCCGTATGAATGCACTAACTTAATGTGAATTGCCTTAAATGGTAGAAACATATCTTAATTAACTAAATTGATAGTCTATAATAACGTAAAATATGATGAGCTAATCCCATAAAAAAATCTACATTTACATTTACACCATAGCTCTTATCCTTTTGTTTAGTACATACACAAGCGAAGTATATATGTCTCAGGATTAATTGGTTTCGAATATACTTAGTAACAACGTTATAGCACGTACTAACATCATGCCTAAGTACATCAGTCCACTACAGGGCCCGCCTCTCCAATAGGAGGATTTTGCAATGACGCGGCAACTAGAGTTAAGTGCTGCCCCCATTGATTTAATTTTATTACTTCTAAACAAAATTAATTCTCAAAAAACTAGAACAGTATCATTATAGCAAACCTCTAGTATTTATTGAATCACAGTAAATTTGTCGCTAACGCTCAAAACGGCCGCTCTTAGCAATAATGTATATACGAAAGAATGACAGAAAAACAGTTAACAGTGATTAAAAAAATACTAGACGTAATTTGCTAAAATGATACTGTTCTATTTTTTTGAGAATTGATTTTGTTTAGAAGTATTAAAATTAAATCAATTGGTGGCAGCACTTAGCTCTAGTAGTCCCCATATTGGCAACGCAGACAGTAAACAGACCGTCGATTATATACAGTTTAGCGATGAGAGACAGAAGACAGGGTGCCCGTCATTTTCCAGCGAAACTTAGTCACCTTTTACCACATTCACAGTACGAGAGAGAAGGGGTGGATTAGGTCGGCACCATATTATGACTGCTCTTCCTTAAATAACTCCTCAAACCGGCAGTAGCTGGTTACCGCGATAACAATTTATTTTCATTGTGTATTGCATTGCTTTGCTTTGTTTTGAAGAGATAAAATCAATTAAACACAACAAACCCATCTGTTGCGCGGCAGTACAAATCTAGAAAAGAGTAAAAAAAACACCTAATAGACTAAAAATTTATCATAAATATGAAATAGACATGATGAATCGGCAAACTGGACAACTTTGGCCTTATATTTTTGAATAAAACTTTTATCTATCTTAGTTACAAATCTCACTGACATTATAAATGCCTAAGTTTGGATGGATGTTTGTTAATCAATCACGCCAGATCCTCTAAACGTATGATTGATGATATATTGCAACATTATACCCTAGTCAAACACAACGACCGCTGGGCTAATATTAGCAACTGCAGACAGCCTTGAGGGGCCATGCCAGCTCTTTCATCACGTCTGGACTCGCAATTTAAGCATCCTAAACAGGAACAACCTTCGATGAGTAGTGGGATCACTGACTGGACACATCCCCCTTAATAAACATCTCTTCACTATTAATGCCACAGACAGCCCTCTATGTAGAAGCTGCCTGGAACAGGCGGAATTTGGTGCCCATGTGATTTTGGAATGCACAGGGGCACAGCTACTTTCAGAAGCCTGCGAACGTCCCAAGGGACTGCGGTGCTTCTGGAAGGAGTTGGGATGATTGGACTAACCGCCCCAATCCCCCCAACGCATAGTGGGCCAAGTGAAGCCTAAATGTGTAAAAAGGAGCCCGCTACCAATATCAATATGTGGCACGGAGAAGATCATAGGCCGGAATAGCATTTCACAACGATGAATTCTACTGACATTTAATGCTGATGTTTTCAATTATTTACTTACCTTTACGCAAGTAACTTTGTAAACTACGCTTCCTTATATGTAAAAAGCTGTAGAAGTAGTTTATAGGTCATAAGAGTAACTTGTTTTATGGTTTCTACTGTATACTCTGTTTTATGTTTCCGATGTTTCGGCACGGTTGCAAGTGCAATGACAATGAACAGGCTTGACTCTCAAAAAGTAGATATATGGACTCCGGTTAGTTAGTTAGTTGGACTTAAATTTTCCGCACTTAGCCTCTTAAGTTGGGCCTTTGTGCGTGATTAAAATTTAGTTTTATTCATACCATTTCAGGTCAGTCCAGAAACTCACTAGGCCTCGTATATCTTTGAGTGCCTCTTGTATGGACTGAGATTCCTCAAGGAATTCTGTCCGTTGTGTACTTACGCTGTTACACATGCTCTGGTGTTTCCTCCTCAATCAGACATCCCCTACAAAGAGGACTATCTGTTATGCCTATATTGAAGAGGTGCTTATTGAGAGCACAGTGACCGGTTATAATACCTGTAATAATACTCAGGCTCTTTCTATCCTGGTGCAGAATTTTGCGAGATAGTTTTATATTTATGGTTTTTAGAACTAGTTTGCTTTGCCTGCAATCCTTAAGCTCCTCCCACGGCTTTTTGTGAAGTTGTTCTATCCTATCTCGTATCCAAGTCTTGACCTGATTGAACGGTATTGGAACAATGGACTCCGGTAACTCCGGAACAAATTGACGACCTCCATGGCGGAGTGGCATACGCATCGGTTTTCAAGTATTGCTTGCACGGTGGTTCTGGGTTCGATTCCTGAACGGGTCAATGTAACAAAAAATATTTTTAATATTGAAATGGGTCTGGGTGTTTGTGATACCACCATTATTTATGATTTGCAAAAAACAAGTGCTTGAAATAGTTAGGTACTCAACTTAGGACCAGAACAATGTCACATACATTGCTCTGGTCCACATGTAGTCCACATTTATTTATTAATTAATTAAAATAATTCGTAGGTATGATACTGACCATAAAAGTTTAAATCTTTATAGGACAGATTATGCAGAATATCCGGCAGAAAAAAAAACCCAATAGGTACCTATTAAAGGAAAATGTATAAGGTTCATTCGTATGTAGCAAAAATATCAAAATACCCTGTTTTACTCGGATGAACTACGGACGTTAATATTTCCAAGTCTTTGTCTTTATCATCGCATTTAGTTTACGATTAATGATCAAGTTGTTTTTATTTTTTAATCTTATGGTAACAGAATTCACGAGTAGACTGGGAATACTAAAATCTCACCAACCTCAATTTTTTTACTGCAATCATTTCAATTGTACCAGGGGGATGAATTAGGTTCTTCCTGTTGATGTCCCAAGAGATGACTGAAAGAGTGCATACCACCAGAAGACAACGAACACCAGAAGGGAAGCATGCACTTTTCAGCACCAATCTATGACAAGTAAACTGTCTCCCCAGCGTGGCTGTTGTGGGAAAATAGTCCTTTTATTGTTAGGAATAAAGGAAACCAACCAATTTTCTTTAATGCAGAATTCTTATTCCCCTTTTGTGACGTCTTAAACCATATATATTAAATCTATGTCTTAAACTGAATGACTGACATCTTTCTAAAATATTATAAATATTTAAAATTCAAAAATCATTCATCTCTCTCATTCCGTCTTCTTTCATCTTCTTTTTCATATCTTGCATTCCATTCTCCTTATCCTACACTCGGCCAGAGGCCTGTGTCCAGCCGTGAAATCATAATAGAATAGAATAGAATAGAATAAAATATTTTTATTGCCGAATCATAATTTAATCTATTACAATTTACCTGTGATTCCTACACTAGGCTAGTTTAATGACTGCAAATATTTAAGTTTATTGTTAATTTTATTGTTATAGTTATTGTTATAGTTTTATATAGGTTATTATAGTTATTGTTGCACTCTACCTGTAATGTAGTTGTTAATTTAAAAGAGCTGCTAATAATCTCAATGGAGGCTCTATTTATTATACACACTGTTTTTATCTGGATTTAAGTCGGCAATAAAACAATGTTAACAACTAATGTGGAATAATTTATTCTTATAACTAATCAAACACTGAATATGCCATTGTCAATTATTTTTAAGCCAAGAACTCGAAAGAAAAGCACTATCTGTGTCTCTTTCCGAAATCATAAAATAATTATTATCATGTCTATATTACATGGATAATCTTATATTTCACGAAGTAGGTGTCATTATTTTATTCAACTTATAATTGGTTAATTTATACGTTTATCATGGATGTACCTACACATAAATTTAAAAAAAATATAAATAACAAAAGTTCTAACTTGAGACCATAAAATTGCACTTTTACAAAAGCAGAAGCTATAGTAAAAAATTTAAAATGGCCATTTTTACACACGACTATTCATAATTGTCAGTCGCACAATTTGGTATGACCGGAACCCGATTCAAACACATGGTGCAGTAGCCCGAGGCCACCGCTCTTAAACACACCGCAAAATTAAATTATAATTCTCTATCGGCCCAACACGCTAATGTTCCGATAAAAGTAATAAAAACATTCGTTGTCCGCGCAGCTTATGTATTTGTAGCAGGAAATGTCAATTTGTAAATTGTCTGCGGTGAGGCTTTGTGTAACGAGGACGGGCGGGACGTTACATAATGTGACTTTTTGGGGGGTAAACGATTTGTAATTCATTTAATCAAGCTTTGAACTTTTCGACAAAGCGGTTTGCATATATTTTTCTGTTGACAAAATAATTTATTCATCAAATTGGTAATAAACTTTTGATTAATAAGGCAACTCAGATATGAAACTAACAGTTATCCGCGACTTTGTGGCATGTGTGAAATTCCCTGTATGAAGTCACAGTGGTGTCACATGTAAAAATAATTAGAAAATTTTTATATATGGCAGTCGAAATGTTTCATTCATTATAAATTTATATTATCTAGCTGTAATGAAAGTAGTATGTTTATAATAATTGTTCTATTCCTTCTCTTCCAAACTACGAAACATAGAAACTAAAAATGTTAACTCTAGTTACTTATAGTCAATTAGAATAAATGATTCAACAACTATAAAAAATATCAAGATAGTATGTAAATATTCATATTTTTCCATAGGTTGAAGATTAAAATCAGACCATCTGTAACAACTGTACAGTCCTTCGATCCGGAAACAATCGGGCGCAACCCAACTGGCCGGCGCTATCTGCATCTAAAGATTGTTACATTACGCCACACAACAGTGCGATAATCGCCTAAAAGGTGTTCCTAGTGTTGTAGATAATTAATATTTAGGCTGAGCGCGGCACCCCGCGGCGCCGGCGCAGCTTTGACCGCGCCGCCGACCGCCGCATTTGTCATGTTAGCGCGCCAAAGGTGTGAATGACTTTTTTCTTTAACTATTATTAATGACAATGATAGAAAATATTGTTTTTTGTTGCAACAGTGTTGATTGTTGTCAATTAGTTTTTTGTTGCTACACCGACTTTTGATTACAAGCGTATCTGATCGATTTTGTCGAATCTGAATTGTATGTTTGGATTAAAATACGGCGAGCTTAATTAAAACTATTAATGTGATTGAACGACCTTTAAGTCGGGAGAGTTAAACAAAAGATACTACCGACGAAATTGGAGCCAGCGGCGTATCAAACGGCTTCTTTATTTTGATATCGACTCAAAAGTATTTTCGAGAAGGGTATAAAGGTTTGCGTAACACAATGTCATTTTTAACAACTTTCTTTTTATGAGGTGTAATATTTCGAAAGGCGCTACTTGTTTTGTTACTTAAAAAATGAGCTAAATCATGGAGGAGAAGAAAAGAACGGCCCTCCGAGCCGCCCTCGCGGCGAACAATGAATAATAAGCAACGACATCATCTATCCATTTTCCTTTTCAACCCCAACAATAACAGCAACGTTGGAAGAATGGAAACAATCACAATTTAAATATTTCAAGAAAAATACTTTTCGTTGAGGGAAAATATTGGTCGAACAGAATTGAGTGGGGTTGAGAAAAATAAAGCAATTCATTTTTAGAATTGGGTACAAAACAATTTTATTCCATTATTCAGTCAGTTGATTTGATATTACTATTATGTATCTACTATACACGGTGCAATTTTAACCACCTGTTAAACGAAGCCCACGTTATGTAACGTACGTGTGGTATACGTGTATGTATGTGTACCATCTTGGCAATGTTATATAAATATTTTTTTAAAAAAAAATTTTTCTATTAAAATATTGAATGTCGGTTCAGCTATTTATTTTGAAACACGCTGTGACGCCCACAGATGTAGCTGTGTAAGGTCCATTCAACCGAGACCCCGCCGTAGCAAAATGATACGTCTGGGCGCGTCACAACGTGTTACACAATTAAAAATCTGAATCGAAAATTAAATTTTTTCGAAAATTATTTTTAATAAAAAAATAAATAACACTGCCATAATGTTATACATAATGGTGCAATAACGTGGGATTCGTTTTACAGGTGGTTAAAATTGCACGGTGTATAGAAGGCATAAAACCTTCAAGGAAGGGTGTGGGGGTAGGTATTTAACAATCGATATTGATGAACAGCCGAACATAATATTTGGTAAGACAATGAATCAATGACTGAATTAAGGTGTCCTTGCTTGCATCGACAAATAAATATTTCTTTTTTTCTATCGTATAAAAATGTAATCAATTAAAATAGTGTGAGTTGTCTAAATTTCATATGATAAATAAAGACGAGCAAAAAAAATTGCCTTTCCCTATGCTTTATTTTACTTTTGTTTACACACTGTAGGTGTATTTTGTCTTAGTTCACAGTCAACATATTAATGACAACTTAATAGGTACCCTACAACTTTGGCCCTTCATGGCGTAAGGTTTTGAAATAAAGTAACAGAATGTGCCAATGCCGGCGCAATAAATCAAGGTAACTTCCCGCGATTATATTTCGGGGCTAGAACAATGGCTATTATATTCAAAGCAAATGGACTCCTTTGTGCTATAACTGTAAAGTATTGTTTCCGGCTAATCTAGACCCGTTTGATATTTTTTGACACGTTAACCTAGTTGGATATTATGTAGTAAGATTTACCCTTGTATAATTAGGGTATTTAGTTGTGTAAAATAACGTAACAGTCTATAATCATCCCACTGCAGGTCAAAGGCCTCTATGATTGAATTCAAGTTTCCACAGCGTAATGGGTGGAGGCATAATCGCCACACTTGCAAAATGCGAGTTGTTGATCACATTGCAAACCCAATCGAATCTCTTGTTGCCCGACCCGGACCGAACCCAGGACCCTAAGATTTTGGCCAGATACTTAAACCACTGGACTCGGGGCGTTTTGTGTAGTACGAATGAATATAAAAAAAAATCTTACTAATTTTGAACCTAGCACATGCATGAGGTTAATTATTTAGCAGCTCTGCATAACAGTAAGCAAAGATAGTTAAGGTAACTTATTTATATTTAAAAGGCATTATTTTAAATTGAATGATGAATGCTAAAGTTTATATGTCTGTCTGTTACGTAGGTACTTTTGCGTAGATTGCTAATAGTTTAAGTTCCGGGAAACGATATATGGTAGTTTTTATTTTAAAGTCCTCACATAAAGAAGTAAAAAGGAATGAAACTTTGCATGGAAAATCAATGACTTCTTAATTTCATATAGAGATAGCAGTTGCAAATACTTGGAACGCGGTATAATCCAAAACGTTATAAGTAAGAGTACGATATTATAACTAATTTCCACACAGACAAAGTCTAAATGTGTTTATTGTTTGAACACGCGTTTCTATGATGTTTAACTGATTTTTCTTTACCTGAGTGATAAAGGTATAATATTTGTATACTGAAATTACAATTCCTTAAATACAATTTTTTCGACTGCCTCAACCACCGCCTGCCTCTTACCGGGTTACTGCTACTGATACCATTGAGCTACCCTAACATTTGGCGTATCGAAGAATATATTCAAGGCTAAAGTGCCTTGAATATATTCTTCGATACGCCAAATTATTGAATAATACAGACATATTGTTGAACGTCCATATATGTATGTAATTGCAATTTTATCACGACACCTATCATATATCCTAATATGTGGATATATAATTGTAATTGAAAACCGAATTGAATAAAAATATTTTAATAGGAATAATCTTTTTTCTCCAGCAAAACATAACGGGTGGCTGTACTATAAGATTCGATCTATCACATTAACAATTTGTAAATACAGATATCGAATCGTACATGACAGATTTTCCGATGAATTAAACATTCCCATTGTTCATGAGGGGAGAGGAGAGGCGGCGAGGGAGAGGCGCGGGGGCGTCGGTACTATTAACGTACAGTTTGGAGATAGCATCGACCGACAAACTCGATTAGCGGCTCGAGTGGCTCCGAGATTGTGGCTCTAGTCATAAGAGGTCCGCGATTTGTGAACAAATTTTTTCCCATGTTTTGTACGGTACAACGTGGTTGACAATGTAACAGTGTAAATTTTACTATAAGTTAACACTGTTGTAAACTAAAACACGGAAATTAGATACAATGACATAATGACACATTACTTCCTCATACAGACAGCTGACTGTTATAGATGATGCAGTGGTCCGCCTATAAAACAAGGGTTTCGGGTTCGATTTCTGATCGGTTCAGTTTAGGAAACAATATTTTATAGATTTTCCCCTTAAGACGGTAATGAAGGTAGCAGATTTTAGTGCAATTCCGTACCATATTTATCCTATGCTAAATAGTTTTGTCAGAACATTAGTTAACATTTAAAAAATAAGCATTATAAAATTTAATAAATTGATGATTTCCAGAAAATCATTCATTCGGAAAGTTCTTATGCAATAAGTATGTAGGTAGTAATTTATATATGGATAGGAAAATTTTAAGCCAAAACAAAACAAGCTTAAAGTAATACAAATGAGGTCAACTTACTAATTTCATAACTGATACAAAATCGAATCGTAAAATCTATTAATTATTTTCTGTTTTCTTTAGACCACAACAAGTGATGTTGCCGAGCGCACTATCAACACAATTTATGAACATCAAAACAAGACACTTATTATATGCTTCGTCATGTATTAGTATGACATACGGTTACTAATAGATATTTCATTTAATTTATATAATTTTGTTCTTCATTTTATAATATTATAGCAATAACATTGAATAATATGTGTCCCAATTGAGACCTTTATTATTACAGTAATGCTATTTCGAGTGCAAGTTGATAAAAATGTACTACTATATAAGTCGTAGGTCACGGTCATCCAAATGAATTTCGTTATGATTTCATCGATTATATTTCAACGTGTTTTAACAAATCAATAATAAATAAATTCATTTAAAAAGAGATCCCTGCTGGTGTAGTCAATAGTATCATAGTATACAATTAATAAATTATTGAAGCTGTCTAACCTAACTCGTTGAACTCTAAAATCAGCCCGCCTAAAGTTACTACATCGTAGCAGTACGCTACACCTTGTAGCAGCTACGAGAGCTGAGCGGTGTCGCTTCACATGTGATCATTCGGAGGTATGTTCAAAGTCATAATCTTAACTAAGTCGAAGTTAATTACTTTTGGTTCTCTCAAACAAGGCTTTGGCGGTAACTTGCCCGCTTAATAACTCATTCGAACGCGCATCCTCTCAGTAATATGGCCAGCGCCTGCGTAGACGCATCGGCGCATAGCGAACGGGACAAAGTTACCCGTAAGACAAGGATAGACGTGCCCGACGAACATTATACGGAATGTTTATAGCTTGAGAACTTCCTTTTTTTTTTTTGGGAGCACTATTTCAAATATTGTTTTAATTGATTGCCGGCAGACCATTTGGCGGCGGCGCGGGATCACCTAATTACAGAGACCCGTATTACCTTTGATCCAGTAAGACACTTTACAGCAATTTCTGTGACTATGACAGCTGTAATTTAGTGAAACTTATCATGTTGGTTTTCGTCCCTTTTTGATTAACCTAACAATTATATACTCATAATTGATGTTTGTTCATAATTGTACAAAATGATTGCGTGTTTAAATTACATTCAATTATATATTACTTTTAAAAGTTGGAAATATACATGTTGCAATGGTTAATTTGGTTAAAGCGGAAAACGTTTTATTTTAAACTAAAATAAATTTTATCGGTAGAGCCAACATAAATCACGACTACACGTGTGCTTACAAAAGAAATGCCGCACAAAGAGCCGTAATTAAAAACGCATCACGCATTTTATTACTCAGCTTTTGTTGGAGTTTATACTAGCGTTTGCGGAGACATTCAATTATAGTGAATTTAGAGTTTGAAAACAATGATGTAAGGCCCTATTTGAGTAAATGCTTGCCAAAGACAGGAAAATATGTCCATCGCAACGTTTTTTCTTAAAATTAATTGTTACTATCTCTTTGGGTTCTGGCTCCCAAATAGCAACTTAAATTTTATATTCAACCATTTTTTTGTTATTGACCCTAAATTTTGTTAAATACAGAAACTTTTAGTGCAGGAGGAGCGTTGAAAGAATACGTAATTTGACATTGAATTATTTCATCTTTTCTTGACTTAGGTATATTTAAATTACTTGATGAAGTCAATTCATTTTTTTATCACAGCAACGCGAGGGTATAACGGTTACTGTAAGATAAACAAATTTATAATAAGGGGTATGAATACTTGCAACATTCTAACATCAATCTTCTATTTAGATACAGGATGAAATTTTAACCACCTTCCAAATTTTAATATCAATCTACGAGACAAAAAACAAATGACTCTTAACTTTTGACTTCATCATAGTATTGGGGTTAAAATATGAAATTGCCGTTTTATTGTAATAAGTTCTTTGAACGCTTCAAACTCCAACTGCAATTAGAAACCATTCGACATCCTCCGTATTCGCCAGACCTTGCTCCAACGGACTACCATTTTTTTCGTGATTTGGACAATTATCTACGTGACAAGAAGTTTTCTTCCCAGGAGGCAGTACAAAATGCTTTCACACAGTTTGTGCAGTCTAGATCCTCAGAGTTCTATCACAAAGGCATAAATGACCTTCCTATTAGATGGCAGCAATGTATAGATAATAATGGTAACTATTTTGATTAAATAAATTTGTTAAAATTAAAAAATAAACAATTTTGATTTTCAGTACAAATCGGCAATTTCATACTTTAACCCCTATTATTTATATGCATGTTAACACAGGCTGGTTTTGGCTCGTTATTCCATTTACTTTACACCCTGTATAGGATGAAATTTTTACCAATTTCCAAAATTTTTATAGGCGTATCGTATTTAGAGCCTATTTATGTATTAAAAAATGTAAATCAAGTACCTAGTCACTCGAAAATATTTTTCGCGATATAGTTTTAAATTTTTACGGTCCTGTTAAGGTATAAAAGAAAAACAAAAAATGAAGAATAGTATCTTAATGAATGAATGAGATGCGCATCGCGTTAAAAATGTGTTGCTAGGCGGCCGTATCAAAAATTTTAGATTTTTGGCGGACATTTTTTAAGTGCTTTACCTTGACATTTTTGTACTGGGCTATACCGAAAAAAAAACACGTCATTTGTTTTTTGTCTCGTAGATTGTATTAAAATTTGGAAGGTGGATAAAATTTCATTCTGTATATTTATTTTGTGTAAACCAAGATCCAGCGCCATCCCGTTACAGCTCGGTTAACTTGGACGAAAACATAAAAAAAATGCAGCAGTAAAGTACGGAAAGGCACCCGCATCTTGCGGCTGCATTGTCCGATGGCGGTTGGCGCGCCTCTATAACCATGGCATTTGCATATCAACGGCATGTCAGCTCGCGGTTAGGCGATTCCGTTAGCACGTTAATCTTTAGTGCACTGTTTAAATGCACGTAGGATAAATACTTAGACAGAGCTTTCACAGCTTTGTTGTTCCATAGGTTTCTAATTGCATTTTTTCAAGTTTAAGTGTATAGTGACACTCAGGAATACCTTTATTTTTTTTAATCGAACTTACATTACTTTAATTACGGTTTAGATTTAAGTAATTAGGGGTATGGGTATGTACCTATTTATTAGAAAGTTGTAATAAATATTGTAGACGGTGATTAATTGTTCAGTGATTGTAGACAGCAGTTTTGTTTACTCTAGTAGTGGGGATGCCGTCAGTTCAACTAGAACCATGATGAACGATATTGGGTGTGTTTGCTCTTTGCAAACTATAACGGTTACATGCAGTGTCTATTTTTTAAACAGTTCTTTTACTATATTGAAACAATCAAACGTTGCAAAAAAAGGGCTTTAATAAAACACTATTGATTATTTAGAATTTATCAGAACTGACGAAAAGTGTGAATAAGCCCTCAATTTTGATAATTCCATGCCTTTAGTCGGTTCAATTTTTGGAAAAGAGGTTTTCTTCTAAGTCAAAACTATTTTCCCACCCTTCAGAGTGTTTTTTAATAACTATAATAAATGAGAATTAAAGACGCATTGAATTAAGGACCTTCACTTCTTTTCGCTGATTGAAACGCTCTGTTATATTGTGCTTTTTTAAAAGGTTTATTTAAAAATATTTTATCACAAACGATCTTGGATACCCGATTGCAGCCTAGTGATGTCGAAAATGAATAATAATAATTCACGTAAACATGTCTAAAACTGTTTTCCGAAAGGCATGTATTGCGGTGAAAGTTTATTGAAAACAAATGGCCCTGTGCTGTGGTTGCGTCGTTAATATTTTATCTAACGGGTCGCTTTGCACTCTTTGTCGCGATGTCACGGGTGTCGCAGCGTCGACCGTGCCGAATCGCTTCCCTCAAACTTCCTTGTCACAACCCTAATTCATTTCTATTACGATACCCCAAACAAACTCTTAACTCTTCAACATAAGAATCAAGTTCAAACAACAAATTATTTCATAGCCGAAAATGTATTTGCAACTCTATTGATTCGGAACACATTAGCTTTCATGAAATCTAATGTGTAACGTCGTTAAATTTAAAGTAATGTAATTGTGATTCGTATTATTTGTGTCATTTTCTTTGTACAATAAAATGTTTTACCGTTCCTGATGCGGTAGGAACCTAGTGTCTGAGAGTGCTTACATTTACATAAAGTTTTGATTTACGCCGTTCAATTTTGTTTTTATATGAACTGTGTTTTTTTTAGGGTTCCGTACCCAAAGGGTAAAAACGGGACCCTATTACTAAGACTTCGCTGTCTGTCCGTCTGTCCGTCGCTCTGTCACCAGGATGTATCTCAAGAGCCGCGATAGCTAGGCAGTTGAAATTTTCACAAATTATGTATTTCTGCTACCGCAATAACAACAAATACTAAAAACAATATAAAATAAATATTTAAGGGGGGCTCCCATACAATAAACCCATTTTTTTTTTAGCCGTTTTGGTACGGAACCCTTCGTGCGCGAGTCCGACTCGCATTTGGCCGGTTTTATTTAAATTTAAAGGCCGGTAGTAGAATACAATAAAACAATATAACGCTAAGTAGAAACTATAAAAACTAACTGCATATGATCTTGACAAAAAAGGACAAACTCTATACATATTTTATAGTTACCTGTAGGTACTTACTAATTAGTTTTTTTACTTTCTGAATCTTACATAAGTCATTTTGATTGATAAAATAACAATATTTATTTTGGATACCTACCTATATACCTAGATTAAATACGTGAGAAATACAATTAACGAAACTATTCGAATCATAGTTGTTTAATTACATGTTTCTCTATTGTTACGATACTTCAATATGACTGGGTTTATAAATCCGAGGCAACCCGTTGTGCCGGCCGACTCGCCGCCTCTCAACCACTATTTGCTTACCACGATTCATTCGATTAAATCCCTGAATAAACTCATTATCGCTGAATGCGACTACCCGCCGAAAGGTTCCTTTCAAACGGTATTAAACCACATTATCCGCGTTTATTCCCGGCCTTGATTAGTACCGTATCATTTAGTCCTGAATTGTAATTATAATTTATCAAACGATACTTGACTCTGCCCCGTTATGATATGGCATGAATTCGTTTAAACAGTCATATAGTCGGCGCCTTTGACCATGTAAGATGAAAAACGCCGCGCGCGACCATTTATCATTGGCAAACACAATTGTATCGGGACACGGCTCAAGAAATTGGTGGACAAACAAACGGGAATACAAAAATTTACGGTTGAACCAGTATGTGGTTTTCTACCTGTGTGTCGCGATCCAACTGTAATTAAACGAAATTTAATTTTAATACATTTACTTACAGCGCGAACTGGGCCCAGGTAACTATAGGTTAAATTTACTATAGGGCATATTATGTTTCTTTTAAATAAGTAGCTGCACTAGTGGTTGAGGATTCAAGTCCCGCTATAGGCATAATGTTTGTGTAAATAGCAATACCTACATTTATTATTTCGGAAATGGGCTCTAAACACGATATTTAACTCCTATAAAAAAATCCGAAAGTACATAAAATGTCATCCTGTATACATATCTAAAGATTTAGTAAATTGTATATAAATTGCTACAAAACTCGTCCTAAAAATGGCTTAACCGTGGCATGAATACAATACAAACAATAATCACAAAAACTTTTACTCTGTACCTTAGTTTACATAAGTCGCAGAAATGTGTGATAACAGCAAAGTGATCCCGCGCTTTTATATAACAATATGGCGTTTTAAAATATTAAAATACTTATATAGGTATTAGGATTAGTATGAGATAAGTTTTTTACATAAGAATATGGCTAACACCTAGTACATATATATTCAACTTTCGAATGTAGAAACTGGCACAAAAGACCTTTTAGTCGGATGGCTAAAGGCTGTTTTAAAACTAATTAATCAATGAGTCACCACCACAAATAATGTTTCAATCATCAATTACTATATCCGTTTAAAGGGTGACATTCGGTTGACAAAAGTTATGCGAAAGGAAATCTTTTGTAGAGACAGGAGGTAACTAATAACTTAGGGGTTTTCAATGCGTTCATACTACATTCATTAACTAAAATAACCGTTAAACAGTATATACTTATACCGTACCGTTAGGCAATAGGTATAATGTGTACTTATAATGATAAAAAGAAATAGTCCTGACTGGCTCATTGACTTATTATGCCATTGAACTGGACCTAAAGATCAGATCTTCAGGTCTTACAAACTTAAGATAATAAATTTTAGTTATTAAAAATTTATACCATACAAATATCAAAAAGGTTTTTATTTTATATGCTAACAAATTTAATAGGTTCTTAATAGTTTTTGCAGTAAAATAGTCAATATTTTTTTAGTTAGGTATCAAGTACAGTCAATCGTCATCAATTCATTTAAGTGATGATTAAAATGTGATATGTCAATCGATTGCTAAAACGTAACGTTATGGTTGTGAACATCTGTCATAAGTTACAAAATAGCTGTTGCCCGTGACTTGTATGAGACAAATTTTCAATTTGTTACTATCCCAAAGGCATCCTTCTTTACCGAGATATATAGTGGCCTGTGTGCTTTTTTAGCCTATAATCTATCTTAGTGCCAAATATTATTTAAATGCGTTTCGTTTTTTTGGCATGATTGAGTGACAAACATCCATCCAAACATTCAGATTTAGGTGTAATATTAGTAAGAAACGCTCATGGCTCAATGCTTCTAAGTGACCAGTCTCTGTCACGAAGGTTAAGAGGAAACACTACGGTCGAGAGAATTGAAAAATAGGTATTTGTAAAATCTATTGCTGTCGCGCAGTGCCAAACGCCTTCACCGCAGAGTGTGATAGAGACAACTGCTTCTTGGACCGAAAATATCTACTAAAAGCACACCAAATCAGCGTTTCGCAGTCCCCCGATTACTTTTCCAAAACTAGACCGATTTAAATACTGTTCACATTAAAAATTAAAAAAAGGCTTTGACCGTGTTCGTATGTTTTCCTTTTTTTCTAAAATTTAGCCAAATTTGTTTTCTAGGTGCTTGAACACAGCGGAAAATCTGGCGAATTTTTTCGATTTTTGAGGGCTCATATCTTTTTTATTAATTAATTTATGAAAAAACAGAAAACATAGAAACATGCTAATAGTGGCCATATATTTTTGTAATAAAAATGTTTGCTCTACTGGCTTTATCCAGGGAGGAAACAGGGGACTACGTTTGTATGGAAAAACGGCCCTTGTGTTTCCGCTTAAGCAATGCTGGGAGCGGTAACTAGTTGTCATAATACCTTGAGCGCTTCCGTGCTAAGGAGGGCACGATAGGCTGTCGGTACCCTCTGTTGTTACGAGATAACAGTCGTTAAGCCATGGTGGAGACCTTCGAGGGCTTTAGAAACGTTAAACGGTGGGGTGATGTTACCACAGCGTCGGCCTAGCCGTCCATCAACCCGCACTAGGCCAGCGTGGTGGAACTAAGGCATTAATTCGCCTCCTTAAAAAGGAGAGAGACCCGTGCTCAACAGTCAGCGAAAATGTTTCTTTACTTTTTTTATTAGTAAGATTAATAAAATTAGTAAGCGGACAAATACATGACATGTTCATAATAATATGTAGGTACCTAAGTACTTATAATAAAAACATCTTAAAAATATATTCTAACTAATCTCTTTTGAAATGTCATTGTTTTGGTGTTTTGTAAGACATTCTTTCTACTAAATATGAGAGAAGAGATGTGGTGTAAAAAGAAGAGTATTCAAAGTAATATGTTATCATATTTGACATGCACTACCAAAACAATTCATTTGTTATTTGCCTCCCGTTTCGGTATACAAACGGTTAACTTTACAATATTCCTGTCAACGATAAGCTAGTTGTTGCTGAATGCATTCCCTTATGAAGACGACTTGCTAGGGAACTAGAAGCTCGTTTGAGCAGGTGCTAGGCTAGCAGGGCGTGGCCCGCCCCTCGCAGGCATTGGCCCGCGCGCGCCCACCCCGCGCCGCATCGATTGTCTTACGTTATAGGGTGGATAGCAATGGCTCATTTACATTTTGTGCGTGTTATACGACCGCGATGAACGATTGTTAAGGGATCTTAAGAGCACCGTCCTTACTCTCCTAACAAATGTTATTAAAATATGTTTTATTTATAATCGGATAAGATAAAGCCCGCCCTACATTTTGTTTTGCAAAACTAAAATCGAAATGTTCTAGTTGAAATTAATACTTCAGCGTAACGAATTCGTTATATACATATGTGTTTCGAAAAATGGGGGTTGAAATTTTACGACAATTTGTAATTCGGTATTTTAATAACCTGAATTCGTTTTATTTTCATAACGAGAAAGAAGATAATTATTATCTATAAACGTAATTAGGTATGTAATTTTTTTTTACTATACTTTCATTTAGGATAATGTAGCAACCAGGCTAAAAACAACGAATGTATGCGTCGTGTATCTTGAGAATAAAAATACATTATTATTCTTAAGAGAATCCTTTTAAAACTATTTAATATTTTTCTTGATAACCTATAGACTGTTGTCAATTAAAATAAGAAATAATGCATGAGTTTACAGTAAGCACCTCCTACATATAAATTCAGACAGTACTTAATAACTACACATAGTTAAATCAATTTAATTGAAAAGAAATCGACACTACATTACTGTCAAGTGCAATTATTATCGCAAAAGCGCGAAAGTAAATTAATTTCCCGTAAGTAGTACCTACCTACTTTAACCTGCCTACATTTAAACAATTATGTATAATTTATGATATATCTTGACAGTGATTGCAAAGACAACACAGGGTATTGGAACAGGAGTTTATTGGAGTAGGCTTTATACGCAACAATTCGTTAATTTTTATTAGTTAGTTTTATTGTGATTTACTGATTTACTGATTAACTTATGTATTCAGAGTCACATATTAGCTCAAGGATGCCAACTGTTTTTTATTCAATTTGATTTGCACTGTATGAAAATATTGGTAATTCTTCTAGGATTCCGTATACATAAAGAAGCAATTTAATACACGGCCTTTACCTTCAATAACCGTATTTTTTTTATCTCAATTGCTTTTAGCATTATCCGGTACATAGGTATGACCAATACACATAAAGTCCTATCTCATCAACTAGTAGGTACTTAAATTATTCTCGCCTACTTAAGCCACATCTCTTAATTAGTCTTGCAGAAGTGATTAAACTTAATAAGCGTTCTGTTACACTCAAACTTTATTGGACCATATTTCGTTTCCATTTTAATTACACACGATTAAATTTGGATTCCATCAAAATTGGCGTTTGAATATTGTTATAATAAATATTTATACAGGTAGCAGCTGCATTAAAATCCTCACTCTCGTACCCAAATAATAATTAGCCTGCCCTTAGCACCTCAGTCGGCGTTCGAGAAAAAAGACGCGCTCGAGCCTCGGCCGCGAACCAGCATAACCTGTAATTTGGAAATTATTATCTAACACATTGTGCCTTTCTGGTTATCCCGCCGGTCAATTTGCCGTTTTTATGGCTCCCACCGAGCCGCGGCCTCTAATTATCTCACCACGATCTCGGCCCCAGGCGAGATCGCGCCCGACCCATATCGCCACCGGTAATAAACCCTATCCCCCACAACATAAAACACAAAACACCGTACACGCTCTATCAACAGTTTAACTTAGAAACATGAGAAAATATGTTTGAAGGGGTAACACGTCTGCGCGAATTCTATTTGTTTTACCGCGAAGTCTCGTAACGGCTTTAATTATTTTACAATTATGATCAGACGCGCACAGATACGGTGCTATTATAAAAGTCTATTGCCTGACTACTTTTGTTACAAATGAATTGGGTTTACTGTGTAGTTAACGCTCTGCCGACTAGACTATGCCGATAACGGTGAGAAAACTTAAGAAACATTAAAATAATAAAACAAATTGGAGGAGCGGTAGTCATTTTTAGAAATATATACCTTGTTAGTGGAATGGAATTATAAACCGTCATTGTTTTAATTCTGGTATCAAGCTTCTATCTATGCATAAAGGTCGTAAATTCAAATTATAATCGGTGGGTTTTGACGCCCAATTTTTAAATTAGAGAAACGTAACGAACCGAGAAAACGTCTAAACGAGCACTCATTTGGAAGTGGACCTTCAGTGGTATTCTATTAGAAAGGACTACTAATAAAATTAATTTATTTCTCGATTACAACAGTAAAGCGAGTTCAAAAAGAGCCGCGCCGTCGCGTCATTAATCATATTAATTAAGACAAGGCATACTTAAGCGCTTTTGTTCGTGATGTTTCGAGGAGCTATTTACCAGCGCGTGCATGCGTCGGGAACGTTGTTGCGGCTCGCCGGCGTGCGATGACACCATCAAGCAATCACAGCAATCACGGAATTCACAGACACGCGTGCTCGAGACGGCTTGGCTAGGGGCGTTTTGGCAAAACGTCTCGGAATCGTCTAGTCAGACAATTTAAACAAGCATAACCACTTTACATATTTCTGGAGTTTTACTAGATAGGGGGATAGGGGGCTAAACTGTTTAATGTTATGTAGGTATTGCTGTCGTGTGGCGCAGGCACGTTGAAAGAATATATACCGTCCTTTTTGAACTACCTGAAGAACGAAGCCCATGTTATGTTACCATTGTGTATAACATCATGGCAATGTTATTTATTTTATTAATAAAATAATTATAGAAAAATATCAAATATTGATTTAGAATTTTTATTTTGATACACGTTGTGATTCGCACATATTTATTGTTATTTATTCTATATTTATTATTATTATTACATTAATCAATATTTTATATTTTTTTAGAATTATATGTATTGGTAAAAAAATTTAAATAAAACTGTCAAGATGTTATTTATGACGGGCAGCAGCGTCTACTATTGGCTGAACTGCGATCGCCAACCCACCTGCCAAGCGTGGCGATTTTAACAGAATTCTGCACTTATTTATGCGGATTATTAGATGCTTTTGATGATGATGATGATGATATTTTATTATTTAGTATTAATAGTTATTGAACAGTATGAATACCCGCCATTTTGTCATACTCGTATACCTAGGATGTATTTTTTTTATGTATCATTTGTAAAAAACATTATTGCTTAATCAGCATTTCTTGTTGGTTATCGTTTTTATTAACTAAATCGATCGAATCAACGTGCGCTTGATGAAGTACTTAATAAACTTCAAACGGTACATCAAAGAGATTGTTAAAAGTATAAAACTGCAACGATCACGCAACGCGATTGGACAGAGACAATATTGTTAGACGAACGTGTGCTTGTTATTAGAGTGTTATGTGTGTAATCGAATAATCGGACAATCGAGTAATCAGACGATCAAGTCATCGGAGACTCGCAATCTTGTATCGGCACGCGGACTCGATTCGTCGCAGTGGGTTACGTATGCCATAGCCCAAACAAGATCAGTATGTCTTAACTATCATTTTTCAGCTGGCACGTAGGTATGATGAACACCGATAATTACTGCAGTCAAGTAAAATTTAACTAACTAAATAATTTATACTTTTGCCATTATACCTAGGTAACACTGAAAATGTTTAGCCGTTTTTCATTTTCTAAACATTTTCAGTGTGAACTTTTGAAAGTTGCCAATACTTTTATTGTTTTTCGAAGTAATCTCCGTTCCTCTCTACACATCGTCGCATTCGATGGAACCACTGAAAAAAGCAGTGGGCCCATTCTTCTTTAGGGGTCTCTTCTATGGCATTTTCGTACGCTTTCACCGCATCTTCAGGGCTCGTAAAGCGAATACCTCGAATTTTATCTTTAGTTCTTGGGAATAAATGAAAATCGCAGGGCGCCAGGTCAGGACTGTATGGCGGATGACTCGTTATGTCGACACCAACAGTCCAATATTCAACAGTCCGTTTTGCGGAGTGCGCTGAAGTATTGTCGTGGTGAAGGAGGATCCTGCTTCGAGGGCGCTGTTGTCGAATTTTTTCCAAGACAACAGCGATTGACATTACCAGTCTGCATTAACTGTACTTCCATCTTCTAGTACAACTGTCGTGAAATAACCCTTCCGACCAAAGAATGAGGCAATCATCTTTTTTCCTTGACTTCTTCCTTTCTTTACCTTAGTTGGCCGATCCTCGAAAGGAAACTTTTGGTTTCAGGTTCGTAGCAATATATCCAGCTTTCATCACCTGTGATGATGTCAAATACAGCATTTGAGTCACCGCCGTTGAACTTATCTAACATTTGGCGACACCAGTCCATGCGAAGGTGTTTCTGGTCGTCGGTTAAAGTATGGGGAATCCATCTGGTACAAGGCTTCCTGACGCCTAAATGTTCGTGTAATATTTTTTGAACTTGACTCATACCAATGCCTAGGCTTGCCCGTATCTGCTGATAGGTCATTCTCTTATCTTCCTCTATCATGCGTCGCACAGCACTGATGTTGTCTTCAGTAGTCGCTGTTGACGTCCCTCACGCGGATCATCATTGAGATTGCTACGTCCACGCTTAAACTTGTTAAACCAATTGTAAATAGTGGCACGAGATGGGGCTTCATTAAGAAATGCTAATCGCAGCCTATCATAGCTTTGTTGTTGAGTAAGCCCATAACAAAAGTCATAATAAATCATTGACCGTAAACTTTCTCGCGTTAGGTTCATTTTCACGCGTACCAAGAGTTTTAGATTTGCCGCCAATTCACAAAAACAAATGACAAATGAATGCAATATACTACATTAGGTTACCAAAGAGTTTTTATGAATAATAAGGTTATTTGATTATGAAAATGAATGACTGCAGTCAAGTAGCATATGTCTTCATTAATTTTATGGCAACGTGATCTTTTTCTCTGCGAGAATTAGCCAAGCCTCCTTATTTAGTTTTATTAAGATCTGATATTATGACTTGCATCTTCCATCTTTCGACAGTATGCCAACGGGCCTAAAGTATCTTTCGAAGCCCTAGTCAATGTAATAGTAATAAGTCGGACTAAAAATAATTAATTTTGATTATGCACATTATTAAATGCACATCGATGTAAAAAAATAATATTAGATAGCACAATATATATTGTCTTATTAGTTGAGTTGATAAAGTAAAATAATACTATACCTGTATTAAAATTTGATAAAAATTTAAAAAATAATATTACATGAATTAATTATATAATTAAAAACAATAATATTTTAGTAGCCGTTTCTAGAAAATATGCACTCAGGCGACTGTATTGCTTCGTATCCCTAAACTCTCAAGAAGAGAAGATTTTATTTTTCTAATGTATACGAACATGTCATAATTAAGAGGTGGTGGAATATTATTACAGCACGTTGGCCTGGTATCGAAAACCATCCCTAAAAGCTGGCAACGTACACTCATGGAACCGTTCCACAAGTGTTCGTTCCTGAGAAGCAGCACTTCAGCTTAGCGAACAAGTAACTAACGGTCTCCATCATTGAACTCATGTTAGCACAGCAATGATGGGTATAGGCATAATCACCACGCTAGCAAAATACAGGTTGATGATCGCAAACTCGAGCAATATTCGCAAAATTCGAAACTTTTTGTTGCCTGACCTGGGGAACGAACCAAGGATCACTAGACCAACAACGGGGCGTTATTGAACGTAGTCTGGTAAAATTAATAATTGGCTCATAATACTGTGAAGTGCTTTAAAGTGAAGCTTTAAACAGAAAACAAAAACGTCAGCAGTAATCAAGGAAATAAATAAAAAATCTTCACCATCATCATAAAAGCCCCACCTCAAAATACTGCTGGACATTGACCTTTCTAGCGCCTGCTTCCCAAAAGCGTAGCGTAAGAGACGACGCTGTTGACCCCCTTTTTGTGGCAGTACTCCTTTAGTTGCCTCCTACAACAACCATAGGACGGGAAAAGGTGCGGTTGGTTATGCATAACCAATTAGACCGGCATCAGAAAAGTCAGAAAAAGAAGCCAGAAAAAAAGAAAAATATCCATACCGACTTGAAATTATTTTACACTAAATTGGAACCACGGTATATGGTGACCACCTTTCGTTAAATTTATCATGGTATTAGATGGCCGTTGTTCAAGGAGCTTGGTTGTTAATGCCATTGTTTTAATCGATGAATAGAAAGTACGGTTGATGTCGGAACGAATTATGATTAACAATAGCGTGTCAAGGAAGGTCATTAAGATTTTGATGGATCAGACAAGATCACATCGGTTAGTTACTGATGAGTGATGACTTGTGTTACAAAAACATTATGCAAATAGACCAGGCCTCTTTCAGAACTATTCTATAGCAAGTTTACAACCGATAAATCACGTAACACTATTTAATGTATCATTTAAGTCATAGAATTTATTGGTAGTTAATTTGATATCAATTACAACATCGATATCTGCCTATACACATGGAGATTGATTGCACTTTTTAGAAGAGGACATTTAGTGCTTATATGAACAATATTTACTTAGAAATAAATATCAAAGCAGTGTTCTAAAATACTTATTTTTTCATACATATTGTTATAGCTACACTAATATTATCAAGAGGGATTTGAAAAAATTTGAAATACATTTTGGCATTACGACCACTTAGAGCAAATGCAATTAATGTATGAGGAAGATATTTGTCGGTGAAAAGACTTCCAGTCTTTTAGAAGCATTTAGGAAATATGTGATTGTATAGGAATTTCAAATTTATAGATGGAAATAATAATGTGTGAAATATTTGTATCGGAAATAGTATCAACTTACAACCTCATCCACGTGATGAAGTTGTAAAATTAAAAGAGTTTCAAGTTTAGTAAATACTTTTAACCGCACGAAGTGAAGGCACAATAAACATTTCTTCACTGTTATTATCCTTGTTTCCTTAACTACACATTACTTATTGATAAGAGGCCAATTACGCAGCGTATCGACTTACAAATTCTTATCGCTATAATGGCACGATGACAGCCGACATCTAACGACAAACTGACGTATCACGCACCATCATTAATTCAATGACGAGTTATGACTTCATCGGCTTCCGAACGATTCCCTCCTCTGTAATTACATCGTATTAAAGGCTATTATCGCATACGACGGCTATCAGTTTAATGCAGCCTATTCCAGTAATCGGCCATAGACAATGGCTATGGATTGCACATAATCCGTAATGCATATTAAAACGGATAAGCTTGGCTCTCCAAAAATATGTTTTTTTTAAAAACTAAAGTTTTTTTCTGGGGTGTACTCTAAATGAAATATAAATACTTGAGCAGTAATAACACTTACAGCTTTGGAGTTGAAGTAAAGGACCTTGCCAAATTACCGAGTAGTTTTATATTTTGTACCCGACTACGGCAGACCCAACATGAAGTATTATGATTTTAGCAGTCTACGTATTTAAGTAGGTTACACATTAGTGACTATACTACTGAGCCGATCTTGGTGAAGGCCGGGTAACATAGGTTACCTTTTGTTTGCAGTCATAACGAGTGGGGTATCAAAATGAAAGAAGACAAAATTCTGAGTACAAAAATGTTAAAACCATACAACGAATATACAGGTATATACAGGTGACTTTGAAATCATTGGCGTTGTCGTAGATGGGTTACAGTTTTTTAATCTATTTCTGTTATTTAAGTTTTCGTTAGGAGGTGATTTTCTGCTTTTCGAGTTATAAGCAAACATTTTCAACTACCAAGATTTTAATTTTTAAAAGTACATTAAAAAGTATATACTGAAATGATACCTATCATAATCTTAAATTAATACAACTTAACTGCTTAATATTTATAAAAAACAAAATAACTAGAAAAACTCTAATGAAGGTTTCTTTATGCACATGAAAAATATTAAATGTGTATTTGTAATACTTCAATGCCCTTTTCAATTCAGGTAGGTGCTGCCCGCCCTCGAGCTCTGCAGCGCTATTTGCGATTATTTCCGAATTTCATTATTGCGTTATCATTTCGTTAATCACTGTTACAATCGCGAATATTTTGTGCTTTATAGAATAGTTTATAGAGCTTAAATTTGGATGTTGATGTTCTGAAAAGTGAGGAGATGAAAGATGCCGCCACCATTTGTCACTACTTTCGGAACGAGGTGGCTCGGTAAAGTGCCGGCCCGCCCTGTTGGCACCTCGGGCTTGCGTTTTTCTTTTTTTTATACCTTCGCGACTGACTGAGGAATGCGAAGTTAATGGTTTCGGTTTTGAGACCATAGCCAATCACTCCGTCATCAAAATTATGGAAACATTACGCGAGGCGGTTTCGCAGGCCACAGTGAGTTCGGACAAATGAGCCAAACGACATCTGAAAGCAACAATCATTTGTTAAAACGCGAGGACACTTGTTTTATTCCAGACATAAGAAATACCAATTAATGTCACCAAACCTGTTGAGTAACCAAACCAGTGTATAACTGCGTCTACAAACCAGGAGCCGTACTGTGAGCCTTAATTTTGTTTTACGTTTGGACATCAATCATGAATTAGACTGTAGCAAAATATAAATAGAAATAAGTAATATAATTTTTAGATCGTTAGCTTGGTATGGTTCTTTCCTTTAGGACATAGAAGCCAAATTATTTGAACAGAAAAAAAATAATAGGAGTTTATACCGATGCTCGAGTTTTAAATAACTTCATTTAAAGATGAAAGATAAAAGATAAAATAAATCTAAATACCTGCATAATTATTAAAATACTGGTTTCCTGATTAATTATGATAGATCAAAATCATGCATTTAATTCGGTAGTCAATTCGATATCATAAATATTTGAATAAATTAAAACTACTCTAATGAAACGAAAATGAGTTCATTGCACAGTAATTTTAACAGATCAACGTAATAGTAGCATGATATACTTATTTAAATAAGTTTAAAGAGGCATAATGATGATCGTCGTTGGTTGTTTGCTTGTCAACGACTCAATCTTATTTTTACCTTTATATTTGCTTGTAATAAATAGCACTAAAAAGACAAAGATTAGGAAAATTCTGTAAAAAGATATTATTAAAAATGTTGAATTTGGCAAACTGGATATTTCCTAACAAACTTATGTCCAAATAGATACACGAAATGGCATTAAAATGTCTAGTTCTTCTATTCATATTCATTTCATTACAAGCAATGCACCTAATTTTATGAAAAAATATCTCTGTTTTAATTACGAATAGAAAACTGAATATATGTCCTCAAGTTTTTTTAAATTACTTATACTTTAAATCACGCTAGCATCGAACTTAGAGATGCCGATAAAATAAATACGATTTTCATACAGTGGCGACGTTTTTACATATGCAGGAAACATTTATTGTTTGAGTTGTATGATGTCGCGTGCGATCACGCAGGGTGCCGCCGTTACCAATTAAATAATTTGTGCCACTAATATGTAGATTCGGGACCGGCCGCCATTAGAGTAAAACGGCAAATCGTTTACAAGAAAGCGAGAACCCGCCTAGCATTATTTACATAATTTATTCGACGCACTCTTCAAGTGTTGTAGCTCTGAAATTGAGGCTATAAAATAATAGTTTTTTTTTGTGGACGTAACTAGGATTTAAATGCTGTTTATCACACCGTTAGGTATGTGCTTTTTAAGACTATTAACTATTTAAATTAAGAAACGTTTTAGTCATTTTGATTAGTGACCCAACAGATACATAATGTCAACTTAGGTAATTACGACTTATAAGTACACTTTCAATACTTTCACTTTATTATAACTATTAAAATGCCGCAATCGAATTAAATTTTATTTTATTTTTTTACTACAATACTAGATTGTAGTTCTATTCTACAAGCACTACAATTTGCTTCACGAATAAAAGGGATGGGTACTAAAAGACACTTTCAACGTTGATTTTTACTGATACCGATAATGTGTGAAAGAGAAAGAGAGATGCGTGCCGTTGTGTAGAGCAAGTTGCGACGCTAGTGATCTGCGGCGGTGATACAATCTCCCAAATATTAAACTAATATTTAGGCAACGCTTTGCCCGGAGCCGCCTCATTTGCATAAGGTGAGTTTTCGTTCTCTTGTTTATATACCTGCAGCATACCAAGGCGATTTTATAATTATTGTTATATTAGGGCAGTGCATAATTTTGTTAATTATTATTATCTTAGTAACAAAATTCATGGCATATTCTACGAGTTCAATTAATTAACTGATTAATTCCACAAACTTCTATCATTAATTCATTACCAAAATTATAAATTCAAATAAATTGTATTTCACAGTTTTGAGACTTAAAACTTATGCTTTTTCGGTATATTTTAAATTTTTCTGTATATGATATACCATTATACCAGGGTATACCATTTATGATTCACAATTAGTTCGAAAATATTGATTCTTCCAAATTACATTTATTAATTTTCAATTTAAAAATTAATTCGTATTGCTTTGAAGCCAATTAATTATTTGAAGCCAAATAATTATTTGTTATATATTTTAGTATCTAAGGTAACTTGTGACATCATTGTAGACAATTATTGTTTGAAATCTACGACAGATTTGCTTTTCTAAAGATTATAACTACACAAATACCCACATTCATAGATAAATAGACTGCTAAAATCATATCCCTTCCTTTTGGCTTTGCTGTAGTCGGGTAAAAAGTATTGCAACTGATTGAAGTATCAAATACCCAATGACAGGATTCAGTTTAATGCAGATACCACTTGAACTAAGAGTGAAATTGATTCAATAGAAACATAACAAGATAAAGTTAAGCTAAGTCTTTATAGGTTCCTACTGCATAATCTCTCGAATGTATCAAACTAAATGTACACCTATGCGTTCGACGTTCGACCCCTAGTGGCACGGCGGCTTAAGGCATCGCATGGAGCAGTAAATATCATAATCATAACCCATTAGTCCGTTAATGCTATGTCCCTGCCGGCAGCCTTTGAGTCGTGCTTTATTGCGCCACTATTAATTGAGAACGGAGGAGGAATTTTATAAGCACTTTGTTTTCCGTGTTGCGATTAGGTTTTGGAGCTTAGGAAACGGTAAAATCGACTGGCGCCACCGCTATTTATTTATTGACGTAATATGGCATTAAGAGAGGCATAAGACCCATGCTAAACAAGTTTCCAACAAATCAGTCTTTAGATTTAACTTTTGATTAGAAAATCGCGAGTTAAAAACTGCCAGAGCCAACATTGAAGTACTTAGTCAATGATAAAAGAAGAGGTGTGCATAACTCTACAAATAAGGATTTCAACAAAGTTATTTTATTAAGAATTATAACGCTATAGACCAAATATCGACTTAGCTTTGGAATACTTTTGAAAAAGTAAAATGTCACAAATGCATTGAAGTGCTAAATATAATATAATTGTAATATTTGACAAAAGACGCAGAATGTTGTAATAAGAACCATAAATCTTGTAATAAACTTAATTGTGTGCTAGAAAAAATATCTTGCGGTCCGTAATTGAGCTTGTACGGAGAGGTTGCTTAAAATACGAAAATTGCTGAGCATTATTAAAATCGCATTACTGTAATGTTTTGCATACATAGGCGCGCCTCGCCGCGGGCTGTACGTAAAGACTTTATACTTACTCTACATCAGATCTGCCCGTGTGGGACGAGAC
Organism: Anania crocealis; assembly: GCA_949315895.1. Classification (NCBI taxonomy): domain Eukaryota; kingdom Metazoa; phylum Arthropoda; class Insecta; order Lepidoptera; family Crambidae; genus Anania; species Anania crocealis. The sequence continues at coordinate 19,812,277 of OX438882.1, forward strand.
CTTATTATTTTTCTCTAATATAGAATGTTTGATGTTTCTGTGCATGCACTAAGGAGGTATGGAAAGAAAACTAGAAGTTGTAAGTATGGTTTAGGGCGAGATCAAAAACCCATAAATGAGACCACTCATCCACTAGTATAAATGTACTGTGTGTGACAAATTTTTGGTGAAAAAAGTTAATATGAATATGATTATACAGGTGAAATTTTAACCACTTTCCAAAATTTTTAAAGGTGTTCAGTATCGTATTTTGAACCTATTTATGAAGTAAAACCGAACCCGAAAATATTTTTCGCGATATAGTTTTCAGTTTTTACTAGACCTGTTAAGGTATAAAGGGAAAATCAAAATCTTATGAATAGTATCGTAATGAATGAGTGAGATGCAAAAAAAAAAAACTAAAAATTTTTGATTTATTGCGGATATTTTCTAAGTGCTTTATCTTGACATTTTTGTACTGGGCTATACCAAAAGAAAAAAAACGTCATTTGTTTTTTGTCTCGTAGATTGATATATTAATTTGAAAGGTGATTAAAATTTCATCCTGTATATAATGCAGGTCGTACATAGATAGATAATATTATATACCGAACAAATAGTAGAGATTAAAAATACAATTTTAAATCAGTTAATTGCAAGACATGCCTCTCCAAAAAGAGTATAATATTTTGCCACTATCTCCACGCAACTTACACAAAGTAATACATACCTAAGTTTACAGTCCAGAGTCCTATTTGGTGCTTTAGCACGTGTCAGTAATTAATTTATTAATTACTCTTTGTTCCTCTGCGGTTGGTGTATTAAAGTCTACATAGTTCATCTGCGTCAAAAGTGTCGCGTAGATGAAGGCGGGCAGACGGCGGGCCGCCCCTTTCTACTCCACCAATCGTCGGCCCCGCGTGTCTCCGAGAGATCACTGAGGCGCCGGCACCCGCGACCTGTATGGTACAAGTGTTGGGAGAAGCGAGAAAAACTACGCTTATACTAGTTTTAAATTTAGAAAAATACATTATTTTTAATTATCATCATACAGCATTTAACCTCAATCCTCTATCAGTCTCCACAATTTAGATGTTAGGCATTAATTAGGAAAGAGTTAAAAAGCTTTTTAAAAGACCAAGGATAATTTTATGGCTATAATAATAATTAAACATTATTATAGCTATTTCAGTAAATTTCTCTCTACTCTGAAACATGTAGGTAATTGTTGTAATTCCATGCCTTTGGCCCGGATGGAATTAAAAAATGATTATGTACAAATTCGTATCAAAGTGAAACACCTAAGTTAACAAAATTAAAATTGCAATCCCATGATGTTTTGTCCGAAAATGCAATAGATAAGCCGTAGTTGCGAAGTGAAGCCATATTACCATAACGTGATAATGCGAACTTGAAAGGAAACAATTTGGATACGCCCAACGATTTTTTGCAACATTAAGTATAAAAAGCTATTACTTTTATACTAAACGCAGTTGCAGATATTAACTTATTGTTTCTCCGTTTCGCTTGCGCTTGTAAATTACGCTCTATACGACAGCATGCACCGCTTTCATAATCCAATTAAGAATAATTGTCGATAAACTGACAGGCGAGATAGCGATTTATGTGGTGATATTTCAGCGTCGTTAATAAATTTATGCTTGTTCTTGCCATTTGATTGCGGCGTGTTTCCATTAAACATTATTCGATTCGCACTCGAAATGACTCTCAGTATTGACACCTTGTAATCTGCTAACGATTTATGCGGTGGCTGCCAAATATTTTACATAGGAAGTGTTAAGACATACGAAGTTCTGTTATTACATTACAAATAATGTGCAGAGCTCCTGTTCGTAAACAATTATGATTTGGAGCGACAGTAAATTAAATATCAGCAGTAATTATAATGTAATACCCTTGGGAAAAATATCATTGTCAATCCGGAGATAGCACTTTACAATTACAATTGATTGTATTTTTACTGATTATTATTTCAGTGAACCAATTGTTTTTTTTTTCATATTTGTCACACAGGTAATTTATGGAGTACTCTAACACTCTACACTCTACTGTTGCAGGATACAAGCGTAAACCACGGACACTAATACTAAGTGTATACTAAGAAAATATTAGAAATACCTAAGTCACAAGTATCAAACACATTTAAATACGGTGCTAAATGAACAAATAATCATGAAAATTTGAATTTAAATTTCATTCTTCAGGTCCATACTTAATTTTTTTGTTAAAAAGATACCAACTTTTTAAAACAACTGAATACGTGTCTCATGACAATACTGGCAGTCTATTTTCTTTGTTCGACGGACAGAGGGAGGCGTATTGTCAGCTCTATTGATTTCGCGGCACATTGCCCGCTTGAGTTACGGCTCTGCGGTGAACCCTGACTTACGACCGCCTCCTCCCGATTTATTAGATCGTTACCGCATCGGGGCAAAATAAATTCAATTCCATTCTTACCCCGTATTTCACGCCGTGACAAATTCCGCTGACGCAATGCGGGTAACGTCTCTCTCGTGGTTTTCTTGTTTGGTTTACTGTACTGCTGCTCTGTGCATCCGATATCGTTCTATTAAAGAACGAATATGTCGCGTACAAGGAGTCATTAAAATGCGTAAAAATGTTGCAGATCTAAACTATTCGAAACTAGGAGTTGTCTTCATACTCCTATACTAATGAAACGTGTATATGAAAACACAATAAATAGGTAATTAACATCTGTAAAGTACTACAGTTCATATTTTAGGTATGAAAAATAACATAAATAATAATTGAAATGCAACAACTGATTAAACAACCATAAAGCGTAGGTATGTTACTGTCATTGTTAATTGATATCATACTTCATATGTTGGGTTTCTCGTTGAAATTTTATTAGAGATAGGTAGTTGCTTTTGTCTACCTACTTCAATAAAAGTATTTCACGCAATGCTAAAATATCGTAGGCGCCCATTGTGGTATGTAGATACCTTTTAACATATGTAAATACCTTACCTTTTGTTTCTGGTTCATCTCATTAAATACATTCTCTTATTATCATCATATAACTTATAATTTCTTGTAATTTTATTTGTTTACTAATTTTGACACTAATATTAAAATTTTCTTGTTATTATGTAAATATAGCTATAATTTTGAAATGTTTAAAAATAAATTATGGTTCCATCAGTTTTATTATAAATAGACGTTTTGTGTCAAGGAACGAGCACTTCATCTTATTCTATTGTTGACTAATATTATTATTCTCAAATTGGGAGAATTAATAATAATAATAATAAGCCCCCTAAAGTCCAACCTTTCGTCCGAGCTTGACAATCTAAGCCACGTGGGGGGCGGACACCCGTAATATACTTACCATACGGGTTACCAACAGGGCAAGGGCAAACCCATCAATATGGAGAAGTCATTTAAAAAGTACAATTTGCGGCCGCTGCCCGGGGGTCGCCGGGGCGCACCTGGAGCCGTTGCTGGGTGTCTCAGTATGCGAACCAACGGCGACGAGAAGCTGAACAGGCGGGCTTCCGTCGAGAAGAATGCTACAGCCGACAACGACACGGATATTTTGTTTTCAGATTCTTCTGATACTCAATCACTATTCCCCAGCAATTCGTCAATCGATAGATCCGATTTCGTCTTTACTCCTACCTCAGATAATAGTGAACAGACCGTGGATGTTGTACAGGATGCGGTTGATTCCGCTGAACCTGTACCCACCTCGAATAAAGTCTGTAAACGTAGAAAATGGTCTACCGATATGAACAAATTTATACTACGCACCTATTTAAGAATAACAAATCTTGACACTAATACCAAAGGCTACTTATCAATCTTGCACTCTAATTTCATTGAAATGTTTCCCGATATGCATGTTACTAGGCAAAGACTAGGCGACCAAAAAAGAGCAATATTAAACAACAAACTCTTGCCACAAGACACAATTAACACAATTTACATGGAAGTTCAAACAGAATTAAATGCAACTCCCATAACTCAGACCAACACACCCATTGCGCAAACTTGTCAACCAAACTTACCACACTCACAAATAGGAAAACGAAGAACTAGAATGACATGGACAAATGCATATAATGAAACTATCATTAGATCTTACCTTAAAGCGACTTTATTAGAAACTGAAAAGTCTGCTTATAGGAAGAAAATCCATCAGGATTTTATAGAAGAATTCCCTCATCTCAGTTATATATCTCAACAACGCATTGCAGACCAAAGACGGCTAATAATGATAAATAAATGGATAGCTCCTGAGAGATTAAAATTAATTGAAGCTGAAGTCGCAGAAGAATTAAATACAATAAATGATAAAACACAAACTTCACATATCAGTGAAATTCATATAGATATGACCAGCAATATGGACGTCCTCAATGAACCTATTACTATTGTACAAAATTATGAATATAATAATACACACAATCAATCCCAAGAAAATATACACGAATCACACAACTTTAATAAAACAAATCATAGTACACACTTTACTAGTTTAGAGATTATTGAAAAGGAGTTTAATACAGCGCTAGTTTTATTCAAAGATACTGAACCTACGGAGAGGCCATTCTTGCCAAAGCAAAAAATTACAAGACAATTTAACTTTACAGTCGAACAGTTAAATAAAGAAATTTTGCCAAAATTGTTAAAACCAGATCTTGATTTTTCTATGTTACAAACTTTGATTTATTGCGCAGCTTACACTGCAGCAATATGCAATGGAACCCGTGTACACCAAAGTAAGGAAATACTTCACTGCCCAAATAAATCAAATAAGTCACCATGGCAACGAAGATTGGAAGAAAAAATTGGCAAGTTAAGAAGAGATATTGGGCGACTTACGGAATATATAAAAGGTAACAGAAATACTAGAGTTGTAGAAGCTGTAGAGGTGATTAAAGAAAAGTATAGGATTCATTCTCAATATGAAGACATAAACTCAGATTTATCGCAATTTCTAGATACTTTAAAACAAAAACTTAGCGCTACAGCCAGCAGATTGAAAAGGTATGTATCATGTACTAAGCGGAAAAAACAAAACAATATGTTTGTTAACAATGAGAAATCTTTTTATCGTAATTTAGGCAACACAACACCACCCAAGAACAACCAAACTCCTACACCACAAACATTGCATCAATTTTGGTCAGATATTTGGGAAAATCCCGTAACACACAACGAAAACGCTGACTGGATACATAAACTGAAAGATATACAAGTTAATGACATGCACTTCGAACACATAGCAACAGACACGTTTATTAAAGTGGTAGCACGATTACATAACTGGAAATCACCGGGAACTGATAAAATCCATAACTACTGGTATAAAAAACTCACTTGCACTTACCCATATATACATGATCACATAAATAGATTTATAACAACGCCAGAAATCATACCAAAGTATTTGGCTGGGGGCATTACATATATGCTGCCTAAAGATAATGACACCGAAAATCCTGCAAAGTATAGACCCATCACATGTTTACAGACACTCTACAAAATTATTACAGCATGTATTAGTACAACGATTTACGATCACCTAGAGGAACACAATATTTTAGCAGAAGAGCAAAAGGGTTCACGGAAAAACAGCAAAGGCTGCAAGGAACAATTAGTAATAGATGCGATAGCTATGAAGGAGGCACACAAAAAGAAAAGAAATATTCACACAATGTACATCGATTACAGAAAAGCATTTGATTCAGTTCCCCATTCATCTTATTGAGGTTCTTAAAGTTTATAAAATACATCCAACATTAATACATTTCTTACAAACTATAATGCAAGAATGGAATACTGTCCTAAATATTAAAAACGCGTCTTTGACTACCGAACCCATTAAAATACAAAGAGGCATTTTCCAAGAAGACTCTTTAAGTCCTCTTTGGTTTTGCCTGGCTTTGAACCCCCTTTCAAAACTATTGAACGAAACACAATGCGGCTTTACAATAAAAAATAACAGTACACAATTTACTTTGTCACATCTTCTCTATATGGATGACATTAAGTTGTATGGTTCTACAATCAAGGATGTTCATAAACTAGCGGATGTAACGGACACATTTTCCAACGACATATGTATGAATTTTGGAATTGATAAGTGCAAAGTATTTTCAACAAAAAGAGGTAAAATTGAATTAAATACATACATAGTACAAAATGGGGACACTATTGAAGCACTTGACGAGAACGAAACGTACAAATATTTAGGTTTTCAACAGGCAAAGCAAATCGATCACCGGCAAACAAAATCCGACTTAACCATCAAATTTAAGAAAAGACTAGAACTTATACTAAAATCAGAACTTAACGCGAGAAATACTGTAAAAGCCATAAATACGTATGCCATCTCAATTTTAACCTACTCATTTGGTATAGTTAACTGGTCACAGAGTCATTTAAAGAAATTACAGCGAATTATAAACACAAAACTATCCAAACATCGCAAACATCACCCAAAATCATGCACTCAAAGATTCACTTTGCCGCGCCAGGAAGGGGGTAGAGGAATAATAGATATACAAAACATGCACAACTGACAGATCACGACGCTTAGGCAATTTTTCCACACTAAATCAGAACACTCAGTACTACACCAAATTTCAGTTGAATCAGATCATCAATTTACTCCACTCAACCTTTGTGACCGAAACGCACAAAAAAATGAGTACATTACAGATAATGAACACAAAATACATACCTGGGGACAAAAGTCCTTACATGGCAGGCATAAAGCTGATCTCAACCAGGCGCATATTGATCAAGAGGCCTCTAATAAATGGCTGCTACGAGGAGAATTATTTCCAGAAACAGAAGCATTTATGCTTGCTATACAAGATCAGGTTATTGTAACCCGTAACTACAAAAAACATATAATAAAAGAATCAAACCTACCTACAGATTTATGTCGCCATTGCAACAGTGCTAGTGAAACGATCCAGCATATTACCAGTGCTTGTAAAAATTTAGTCAACACTGATTACAAGCATCGACAGGATCAGGTTTCCGCAGTTATCCATCAATATTTGGCCCACCGTTATAAGTTCATACATAAAAAGACACCCTACTATAAATATAAACCCAATCCTGTACTAGATAATAACCAACACAAAATTTACTGGGACCGAACTATTATCACAGACAAAACTACACATTACAACAGACCAGACATAACACTACACGACAAACAGAAAAACACTGTTTATTTAATTGATATAGCTGTGCCAAACACATATAACTTACTAAGTATACAGATTTGGCCATTCAAATTAAAACACAATGGAATGCCCAAACGGTGCATATTGTTCCAATAGTAATATCATCTACAGGAGTTATACCTAAATCATTAAGAGAAAGCCTAGATTCATTACAAATTCATCACAGTATCTTAAACCTAATTCAAAAAGTAGTAATAATAAATACTTGTAGAATAACACGCAAATTTTTATCAACTTCATGCATAAACACGATAGTAAACTAGCTCCTTTTGTTAAAATCACTTAGTACCTACCTGATGCTCATCTTACTTATTTTAACTATACCATCATGCCAGGCTTGGTTGCAACAACCCGTCTGAACATGACATCACCTCATCAAATGAGAGTAAAAAAAAATATGCATAAAATAATAATAATAATAATAAATTTTATTCATCATTTCAATTACAGCATTTATCCTCTTAATCTAAACATAGTTGATATAATTATATTTGAAAATTTTAAACATGAGGTTAACGTTGACAGCTATACTGGTATAAACCGTGATACAGCTGTCAGCGCCTTCCATCCCAAGTCCCAATTAAATTTAATTAAATAACATTTAATTTACAATTTAAAGTGTGTGTGTGTGTGTGTGTGTGTGTACACAAGCCTGAAACTAGTAAGTAAGCATTTTCTCTGTTTCTGTGTAATCAAGATTTGATAACCACTGCCGAATCATCTGTAATGTTGGGACCAGGGAGTGCGAATAAAAGATGTTACTCTGTTGATTGATGTATTAATAATCTTCAATATAAACCTTATGTCTATCTTATATACTAAACCTATGCTACGTAATGAGGTGAGGTGCGTCACACACTACACCTCCCCCGTATTTTGAAAAAAAATATACATAAATATATTTTTTTAGTTAATTTATATAAAGTCATAGTATTTCAATACTCTCATTTAATTGTAAAGATCTATATTCCAAAAATTAAACATTATTAATAACTACAAAATGTAGTGATAAAAACTACCCAATGACTTCTACTATAACTGATTACATATTATAATATTTATTTATCTACTCGTATTTATATTTTAGAACGTTACTTATTTATTATTAGCGTAGGTAGACAGGTCAATTTTTACAAATAAAAAGTTTCATTAAAATTCCTTGAAACGTATACAAAATCAGCAAAAATACAATTAAATTTCATAAGGAATAAATAGGAGTAGAATGATTCAGTAGATACCTATGGCGCAAAAAATAATACAGATAAATTTAAATTGTCAACACTAGCTACATTTTATAAAACATTTTAGAATTCACAAACCATATTATAATTATGTTACTACAATTACTATCGTATTTCATTTAGGTATATATGCTTAAAAAATACATTTGCTTAAAAACACATTGCCATTATCAATTTTAACATTGTCCAAACATAACATAAAACAATCAATTATTTTTCTCCATAAAAAAAATCTTACACATTTCACAGTTCTACATACAATTCTACAAGTATGTGGGCACATTAACAAACAACTATAACATTTAATAGGTACATATTTACCACTTTAGGTAATTTTCATATTTGGGCCTGTCATTAGGTCCCTTTGACATAATAATATACACATTTATATGGTACAGTTTATTTAAACATAATAGTCGACTTATAACGACATTTTACTCCACTACTTGCCATCATTTCAAAGATGAATTGCCTTACTAATTGGGGTCATTTCCAACTATTTTCACAGAGAGAAGCTCGTCTGCACCATGATCAAATAATGGATCTGACCCTTAACTGTACCTTGTACCTTTGTTTTTTCTATATTCATACCCATATTGAACCTTTAATCATTTCTTTCTAAAAATAACAATACCAAACCAAAATTAACACTTCATTTCAAACTGAATGCTTTAGCATCAATGAGTTTGTAAACTTTCGGGTGATCAGTCCAATCGTATGACAAATCATTTTTACTAAAGTATTCCCTATCTCTAAAAATCTAATCTTACAACAATACCAAACAATCTTGAAATCTTTTAGGTCAGACATTTAAGTAATTATTAGTAAAAAAAAATTATCTACTCTGTTGGTACAAAAGCTAAAACATTTCTTTATCCTTCAAAATACGAATGTTAAACTAGATACTTACTAAAACAAATTTTCTTCAACAACAAATAATCGTGTGTTACCTTATGATATCAATATAATGAATTTTCTAATAAAACAAACAATATAACAACGTAACTAAGTTTAGGTACCCCACTGTTACAAATTTAATAGATAAGTTATTCATTTGTCCAAATAAAGACAACATAATATAAAAGAAGGAATGCAGCTAGTATGCATAACAACAACTTGTATTACGATATCTGATAGCACTTCCATAATTATTAAGAACAGTTTCACAATAGCCAGTGACACACAAAATAATGCTGATGCATTTACATGTGTCGACGTATATGGAGCGATGTACGAGTAGAACGTCATACTAATTAATCTAGTTACTAAGTAGTGAGATAATGAAAAATTTTGATGTATTAAATATTAATCATTAACAGAGGCAATATTATAAAAATTCAACTAGTTATTAAATATAAGCTTGTAAAAAAAAACTATATTACTTTATCCCATTTTTATAGTAAGACTCATGTAGATTGAAGTACCTATCTACATAGCATACATTGCATAGCAAGATTGAAATATCATGATATTGAAGTATCTACATAGCAATAATTGTCTGAAAAAATATTATAATTCCTACTTTTTAAAATGCAATAAAAAGAGGATTTACACATTTATTTCATTAAATATAAAAGTGCCAGAAAAAAAGATTTCTTCTACTGATAATAAATAAATATGCATGTTTATTGCTGTTTGTAAATAAATAGTTAAAATATACTCGAAATAAATTAAGGTTTTGAAAAAAATCTACATTGGAAATGAAAATTTTACAAATACAATGAACCTCTTATTATATTATTAATTAAAATTTTATTTGACCCATCTACTTACTTGCTTATATAATTTTTACCTAGAATAATGATTATTATGAAATATATTATTATTTATAGAAGAAAATAAAGTATTTAAAAAAAAACCGTATTTTAATTCCCGCGTCTCCATTTTGCGTTCCGTCACTTGACACGCATGACACTCCCGGCGCCAACTCTTCCATCTACTCACGTCCCCATCAACTCCCAGCGCCCAGCAAAACTCTTCTGAAATCATCCATCTGGCTCCATCATCGCCCGGCAGCCAGGAAACCAGCGCATCATCTTCTTCGTACACTTTCAACTTTCGCCTTGTATGTAAATTATTGTCTTTGAAAAACGATCACAGTTTAAACTTTTCTCCTTCAAAATTTAATTTATACACTTTTATCAGATATTAACTTAAACGCACAGCACTGCCCAGAAGGCAGCACTGGCAGGGTCGCCATGTAATGTTGGGACCAGGGAGTGCGAATAAAAGATGTTACTCTGTTGATTGATGTATTAATAATCTTCAATATAAACCTTATGTCTATCTTATATACTAAACCTATGCTACGTAATGAGGTGAGGTGCGTCACACACTACACATCCAAGCATCACTTTCAGTACGGCCCTTTGGGCTCTTTCAAGAGGTAACATAGATGTAGCTCCGACGCCACCCCATGTAACAATACAGTACTGAAGTATACTCTGAGCTAGAGCATAATAAACGCACAGTAGCGTATCTTTATCTGCCGATTTCCTTAGTTTTCTAAAAACAGGGATTAGCTTTCTAATGCGAGAAGTTAAGTTAATTATATGCTCTTTCCACTTGAGTAAGCTATCTATAGTTAGCCCCAGATATTTTATGTTTGGCGTTCTTAAGAGTTCAGGGCAAAAACATTTATCTTTTCGGTTACACGAATGAGCTCTTACCTGAAGTTCTTTTGGTGGCTGTGTAATGGCACTTGGAGAAAATGTGATGTATTTAGTTTTTACTACATTTAAAGTTAGTAAATTATAACTAAGCCATAGCATTACCTCGTGAAGCGCCTCTTCGGTGCGGCTAAAAGTATCCTCCCAATTTCCTCCATTTACAATGAGCGCAGTATCGTCAGCATAGGTAAATATTTTGCAATTCGGTAGAGATTTCCTACACAGGTCATTGATGTACAAAAGAAAAAGAGTTGGACCCAGCACACTACCTTGTGGCACACTAAAAGAAATATCAGCTTTTTCACTTGTTTATTGTCCTATTTTAACATACTGTGTTCTGTTTGAAAGGTAATCACGAAAAATATTCAACACTATTCCGCGTATGCCAAGTGATTCCATTTTTCTAAGCAAAAGGGAAACAGGGACGGTGTCAAACGCCTTCGTTAAGTCAAGGAATACACCTACAACTTTAGACTTATTGTCAAGGTGCTTAGCAATCGTTTCGGTAAGTAACAAAGTTGCATCTTCAGTAGACTTACCCTTCACAAAGCCGAATTGGTTCTCTGCAATGACATTGTTGGGTTCTAGAAATTTTACTAATCTACTGTTTAGAATTTTCTCTAGAATTTTAGAAACTACTGTCAGCACCGAGATTGGCCTATAGTTTCCAACACAGCCCCTGTCCCCGCTTTTGTAAATAGGGTGTACAAGAGCGCTCATAAAGCGATCAGGAAAAACACCGTTAGTCAAGCAAAGGTTACAAAAGTAAGTGAGAGGAGGTATAAGAGAGTTCTTTGCATTTTTAATGACTAGTGTGGGTATGTTGTCAAAACCAGCAGCAAAGCTGCTTTTCAGACCAGTAATAATATTTTCGATTTCATTACTATCAGTGTTAAATAAGGCCATTGAATTCCCATGCGATACAAATAATTCTACCATTATTAATTATCTTGGACACTCCTATTTATTGATTACTTCTGGACCCTGGTACGGTCACGTAGACCGCCGGGCCTTCTCCACCTAGTGCTGCTGGATCCTGGTGGTCACGTAGACCGCCGGGCCACCTCCATCACTCCGGCTTGATCAGGCAGATCGCCGGGCTACCTTTCCTCCGCTGTGCAGATCCTGGTGTGGTCGACCACAGGGCCATATCTCCCCAATTCGACTCCATCAAGCGCTATTCAATTTTAAGTTACGTATTTTTATTTCTTCTAATTTTAGTTTCTTTTTTTAATATATTAACTGTATATAATCTTATCTTTAGTTTTATTTCTTTTTAGGGAATAACTATAGGAAGGTAGGTTCCCATTAACTTCCCTCTTTCCAAATTTTCTTTTGTAGCGTAGCAGAACCTAGGTTTCTGAGGGTATTCCTCTTCAAGGGTACCCCAGATATTCTGCTACGTTATACCATACCTATGTTAATATTACTTTTCTGTTGTGAACACTTCCGAGCTCTACACACGTGTCGCCTTGAATTCATAACATGACAAGATAAGAATCTGCTTCTTGTCTCTTATTTGTAAATAAATAGGTAAAATTATATCTACTTACTTTGCGAGCGAATGCACACTCGTGCGCAACTAACAACGAAATTACTATCATTCCGTCTCAGTCGGGAATTAGTTCGAGAATCATAACAGGAGTCGACAAAGTCGGGGCATATATTTTTAAAGGGTAATTTCAACTGTATGACACGGTCATTAAACTGATATTTACTACATTGTTGTCTGAAATAAATGGGCGTATTTTGTCATGCGGGAAGCGCTGTCACAACAAACATTATTTCATTTTATTTTATGTCGTCGTAACGTGGCGTGAAGCAGAGCGCTGCGTTTTGGAAATCGCGATTGCACCGTAACGCGTACAATGTCTGCGTTAGCGCAGGGGTGGCTTGTTTAATGCACCGTTATAAAATGTACGTTACCTATTTTTGTTCTCGTAACATCACATTTAGTTTTGCCAAAATATTTCCGTTATTACACAAATGGACCCAGTATGTGGGAACACAAAACTGTGATGCTTAAAAACTATAATAACTTTTGAATAAATGAGATGACTCGCGTCTTGAGTTTTTATCACTATTCTTAAAACTAGAAATATAACGTAGGAACTGGAATAAGAGCTAAAAGATAGTGTAGATAGTCACAGTGGCGTAGAGTAAACTTTGTTTCATTAGCCACGTAGGGAGCGAGGACAATTTCGATCGCCATATATAATATTTTCCGTTCAAGTAGATTTAACAAATACCTATTACATAGCTAATAATTTATCAACTTTTTAAATATACATATTAACATTATTTACAACTTAAACATCGAATTTTCTGTTATAGTAATGTCCATGATTTGCACATGCAGTGAGGTGGTGTGCATCAGAATGGGCATCATTCAAGATTTAAAATTTTAACTATTTTGAAAAAATTTAAAAACAAAATTATGACTGCTTCGTTTACACCCATACCGCTTTTAACACCTTTGAACATAGCTAAGTTATTTATTACCTACGTATAAAATATATTAGCAGCAAAGTTCCATGCGTCAATCAGGCAATTGAACAGTAACATTGTTGTGACCGATTTTAGCAGACTAAGCACGATCCGGGTGAATCTAACACCGCATTTGTCACATCAGTCAACACCGTGCCTATAAAGCCGACGGGACCTTCTTGCGAAATATTTACCAGACACAAATTATGTACCTGGGCGCTCTTGCACTGCCTACATTTTGGATAACGGCCCAAACAGAAGTCCAACAATAACCAAATCCGAAGTAAAAGAATCTCGTGTGATTTCAAATCCAGATCACTAGTTTAGACTCGCTCGAATAGAACTTATTTTCGATCTAGCGTGACTCAGTCAAAGGCGCTACAGAGGGTTTCCAGTGAAGCTCAGTTCAGTCCTCTTCAGCGAGTTTGTCATTTCCTTCTTAATCTAACACCGACAAGATTACACCCGCTCGTATGAAAATATTGTTAACTACCAAACATCGATCCATATTATTTCAAATACCAGTTCATACTATGAAATAAGTACATAAAACCGATCAAAAACATAGACATAATATTTCAAAATTCCTTTAAAATAAAAGAAAAGCAAAACGTTAAAAATATACCGCAAGGTGTTAACAAAAGCAATACAAGTCAATTACACGCCGAATAAAATTTTGGAAATAAGCCAGACAGAATTAGTTATTTAAATGGAACTTTCATAGTTGCATTCGAACTCTTATGAATTTCAATTAATGTCGGTCTGTGTTTTGTGTGAAATTGATCAGTGGTTGGTCTGAGCGTGAATTAATAAACGTGGTCACTCCCGTCGCATGACACGGGGCCATAAGCGCCGTGAACATCACGGCTAGTAACAACACACTCAAAATTTGTAATTCGTCTCAGGTTTAAACAAAAACGTTCTATTTAATAGTGGGACTTACAGCACAGGCGTGTGACTTACCACAAAATCGCCACAGAGACACTACCTATTTATGGACAAATGTAGTTTTAGTTTACTAAATCATAAGGTTTGATTTTGTCGGTCGATAAAATAGTTTTTTCATTTCGATCAACATACTACTAAATCATGCAGCACACCATGTACTTGCTTTAACAATTTGTAACGACTGAGAAGGTAGTTCTTTGAAAGGACTTAATTAAAGTAATAACCCTGTTTTTATCATAATCAATGGGCTTGCTCTTGACTACATACTTAACTCTACGGTCAAGCAGAAGCCTAAGATGGAGCGAGCTTACCCAGAAAGTGGCTGTAATAGTAGTTTATCTTCATGAAATTAAAACAAAACTAATTTTCTACTTTATTAATATCAAAAGTGACTTAACTAACTTGTATAAAAAGTAAAACATTAACTTGTACATACATTATAATACCTGTATTGCTTTATGACAGAAAGATGAGAGTTAATGCGAGTTGTTATAGGTATATAAATCGTAGACTGCTTCAATCGAATCAAATTACAAATATTATCATTATTACTATTTATAAACAAAAATTAGCTTTAATGTCTGTAATCACATAAATTGCTTATAATCCTAACCACAACATCGCATAAAAACACTCAAATCGCAAATCTAAACGTTGTGGCGAATGAAATCATGACCTGAGATTCTTGGAGTACGCTGCTCGAATCGATTCGATTGTAATCGAGAATCGAGACGCGTGCCCATCGATTGTCCAGTATCCAACATTGTTCCGGTCACTTCTTGATCGTGTCCGTAATTTGAACTCGCGTGCCGCCCCCGCAATCAGCGATTCGACAAACGCAATGTAACAGACACAAAATGTATCTGAATTACATGCGTATTACACTCGATATTATATTTACCGTTCAGAAAAGCAATCAAATTAACGCTCATGAATTTTAGACGGTACATTTCTATTTGGCGAGAAATTGCCATTTAATCGGATACTATATTCTTATTTGTCTTACGCTAACTAAGGCTTGCTTTAAAGTATCTAGCTGGACTGAAATAAAACGTCGACCTAATTATCAGACCACATCGGGATTCATCCTTTCACTCAGGCCTCTCAAAAGAATGATGATAACAGATTGACCAATGATGGAGAGAAGGCGGCTGCCCGTCTTTTAATAGCAGTGTCTATAGCAGTAATCTGTGAATCTTATAAAAAAAATATATTTTGATTTATTTAAATATGAAACACACATTTAAGACATGTTAATTGTAATTTTACAACAGCAAAACGTTACGTCTTTATTTGAACTAATTAAACTTAAGTACCAAGTGTGGTTTATGCGATGTTTGATAAAAATGATAAATGAAAAAGAAAGAATACGTCGGAAATTTAAATTGTATAAAAATTCTAGAGAAATCTACAATAACCACATGTTATTCTAATCATATGGAGGGGGTGGAAATGTCAATACAGTGTCATCCCAAAAAGTTTTGGTCATTTGTCCGACAAAGTCAGGGTGGTTGTTTTAATATTCCTGAGCAAATGCACTTGAACGACATTAAGGCTGACACTGGTGAAAAAATTTGTAACTTGTTTGCTACGCATATCTCATCGGTATTCTCTCAGCTAGATGTCTCTAACCCTCCTGTCTTTGATGGCCACTACCCACAGAACTCTCTTAGTGGTGTTGTGCTTACTGAACTTCTGATTGAAAACGCAATGAAATCTATAGACGCTAGTAAGGGGACCGGACCTGATGACATTCCATCTATATTTATAAAAAAGACTTCCAAGTATTTGTCACTCCCTCTGAAATTGATTTTCAAAGCATCTCTCAAATCAGGCACTTTTCCCTTTGAATGGAAGCGTTCCAATGTTATGCCGATATTTAAGAAAGGTGAAAAGGAAGACATAAAAAATTACCGACCGGTGTCAATTTTAAGTCAGTTTGCAAAAAATTTTGAAATTATTGTTTGTCCTGTATTAACGAATTATTTAAAAAATATTATAGTTGATGCTCAACATGGTTTTTGTAAAGGCAAATCCACAGTCAGCAATTTAATTGAATATGTTAGATCTAGTCAAATCAGTGGACAAGGGACTTCAAATTGAACATATTGATCAAATCGTTAATCGTTCTTGGAAGATTCTTCTTGGTTTGATAAAACGTATGGGCAAGGATTTTAAAAGTATTTGTACCCTCATAATTGTGTTTAACGCACTTATTCGCAGTCAGCTAGAATATGCTTCATGCATATAGAATCCCACCTACCAGGTTCACTCTGATAGGATAGAACGGATACAAAAGAATTTTACTCGATACTTCGTCTTTCGTAGCCGTGATTGTCCTCGTGACACTGATTACGTCCGTCGCCTTTCACACTTTAAAGTAATGTCTTTAAACGACCGTTCGTAAGCTCTTAGATCTCCTGTCACTACACAAACTTATTCACGGAAAGTTGAGGTGGCCAAATCTACTGCAGCAGATAAGTCTATTTGTCCCTTATCATATCCCTAGACATCCATTGCCAAACAGTTTTAGTCTGCCTCGATTCAAGACTAACCTTGGTGGGTGTGCTCCTCTTTACCGGTGCATGCGTACCTATAACGACGTGGGGATCTGCAATATCGTCATTTTTCACCTTTCTGATCAACTGTTTAAGCGGTTGTGTGTGCAAAAACTAAATATTGTTTCTAATATTTCTAACTAATACCTACTATGTAAATTTATATATGTACAAGTAATTTAAATAAAAATGTACAAGGATTTGATAAAAAAAAATGTGTTCAGGCCGAATTTGCAACTTTTGAAAATAACAACAATTGATGTATTTACCTGTAAAGGCATATCTTTTGGTCATGCCCCCATGTTTTTTTTTTCATACTGAATGTGTAATGATATGTCGTTGGTAAATCTTTTTCAATAAATAATAATAAATAAATTAAACTGTAGGTATGCAAGTAGTTGTTTTGGTGGGTGCTCTTTAGGTGTTGTAGAACACATAGTACAAGACTAAAAGGTAGATTAAGTCTATGCCCGGCTTGCAGAAATTTATAAAGAACCTTGTCGACTGGCTACGGGATGTTGAATAAATACAATCAGTAGTATTTACTAAATATCATTTATTAATTTGATGGCCAACTGTCATTACATTCCAGGAATTTAATCTGAATAGATATACTACTATTAACTAGACAATCCACGTAGCTAAAGATATAATATTTTAACCAATTAGTACTAGAGATATGACTCTCAACATAATTAATTCAGGGTGTGTGTAATGGTTCGGGATTGAAAATAGTGCTATCCGATCTGCATAATCTAAATAGCTCAGATATAAAGACTCGACTTTAAAATATGTTAACATTAAAATACAACTATGGTTTCAAGTAGCTGCCCTCCCAGGAAAAGAAAGAAGATGGTACCTTTAGATGTTGAATACTCATCGGGATCGGTCAGTGCCTCGCTTCAGAACATCTGTTGGAATCCCTGGTTAGGTCCTGAGCCTTCTTGTGGCTACTAAGCTCCCGGATGGAAGTCCATGTCAGTTCCCAAGAACAACCCAACTTTGAAAACCCAAAACCATATCGACTTCACAAGTCGTTCCATACAAAATACTAGGTTCATCATCAGGAACAGAACCTCAAGTTAAATGTTGATAAGGAATAACAATCTAATCCAGATAGAATTAGAAGAATATGATTACGAAATATGAAAATATCAATAAAAATGTAAATATAAAACTATAAATTTTATAAAGATTAAACCCATCTGAAAAGAAATTTATCAAATTAGTAACCTATCTTTTGATACAAAACATGAGGCACGGAAACACACCTTTCCAAGGAAACACTTACGTTTACTGAAGAAAGCACATCTTTCAGAAACATATCCCTCGTCCACCAACAATATTATATAAAAACTCCTCTGAAACAAATATACGATTTTACAACCACGCCATACGAGAAATTTGTCAACCAGTGAAAATAAATCAATATTTCAATATATTTTACCTCATGTTGCTTTGCTATTACACTTTCAAATATAAGTTGTATTAGATGCCCTTGACATCTTTGGATTGTTATTAACAACCACTATAAAAACATATCCGCCACTTGGGTCGGCGATCCCAGGTCAAGTGTCCCAAAGAAAACCTAATCCTTCCTGTTATGACGTTCCGTTACGCGTTTCGATTCACCAAAGTAATCGATCATACAAATGACACTTAAATGGAAGGAATCTTAATAAATTAAGAAATAGCCCTTATTTCCTTTATCAGAAACGAACTAGAAAGAAAATTATTATATTAAATAGATATCCCAAACCTGAAACTCGGAAAAAAAGAACAACATGAACCAAATCACAACACGGCGCCGCAGCGACGAAACCAAGAATCATCAATAGATGTCGCTAGGCGCTCGGAAAAATCCAATCAATTACAATGTTATTAAACCCGCAAAAAAACAGCCTGCGTAGAATTTGCGTCCTTACAATACCCTCCCCCCAAAGCTTCGAGCGCAGAGAGAAGGTGTGCTGCCCTCAGCACAACTTGACAATAGAAAACAATAACATCTGCCAAAAGAATGGAAAAAAAAAACAACCAACAATGTAACAACAATTCGGCCACCTATTACATAACGTTCAGAAACTATACTGAAACGAAGAAAACAAGAAAAGAATCTAACATAAGTCACTCAATACCTTAAAAAAAAAACCAACCACCAGGACTGATGTAAACTAACCAAAATCTCAAACTGTCCGGGCAAGTGTCCCAAAGAAAACCTAATCCTTCCTGTTATGACGTTCCGTTACGCGTTTCGATTCACCAAAGTAATCGATCATACAAATGACACTTAAATGGAAGGAATCTTAATAAATTAAGAAATAGCCCTTATTTCCTTTATCAGAAACGAACTAGAAAGAAAATTATTATATTAAATAGATATCCCAAACCTGAAACTCGGAAAAAAAGAACAACATGAACCAAATCACAACACGGCGCCGCAGCGACGAAACCAAGAATCATCAATAGATGTCGCTAGGCGCTCGGAAAAATCCAATCAATTACAATGTTATTAAACCCGCAAAAAAACAGCCTGCGTAGAATTTGCGTCCTTACAGGTACTAAATTGGTTGTAACAAACAGTATTTTTTTTATCATTCTTTAAACTTTCAATATTTATCGATACCTTCCTCGAGTCCCCTATGCTTAGCCCAGTAAAGAGGGCAAGACTAGCATCAAAATGGTACAAAACGTGTGGGCGGGAACGATAATTCCGCTAACAATTTTATCATAGCGATGTGTCTCAATCAACATCTATTATTACAAATCTATTGTCTAATACAACATTGGTAAAAATCTTTAGCAGGTATGTTTCATTAAATATTTTGCTAGATGTTCACGTCAACCTACATATATTTATAATTATTTTTATATTGAAATCGTATAAAACGAGACCTCAAATGTAAATATCAAGCACTTGTACCTTAATTGTGTAGTATAATGTTCAGTAAACAGTACCTACACCTACATTGCTCGATTACCGTTCCTTAAATGGATACGGAATAGCATATCTTTACAATACTATACATAATATTAATATATACATAATGACTTTTTCATTATCTTCAAATTTTTTATAGAGTTTAGAATGGTCTTTAAAGCCCATTTATGAAGAAAAAAATGTAAATCAAGTTTTCACCCGAAAATATTTTTTGGAACATAGTTTTCAATTTTTACGGTCTTAAGCCTGTTAATGTATGAAGGGAAAATCAAAAACTTATGAATAATATCGTAATGAATGAATGAGATGCGCATAGCGTAGAAAAAGTGTTGCTAGGAGGCCGTATCAAAAATTTTTGATTTTTGGCGGACATTTTCTAAGTGCTTTATCTTGACATTTTTGTACTGGGCATATACCAAACGAAAAAATACTTCATTTGTTTTTTGTCTCGTAGATTGTTATATTAAAATTTTGAAGATGGTTTGTAATTTCATCCTGTATAACATATCGTAAGCACATTATTTGTGATGGATGATAATGAATTTAAAACAGTGTAGTTAAATACCCAAAAGCCAGAAGTTCTTTATACCGTAGGAAACAACGTTAACAAATTAATTAGCAATAAAAAGCATAACTTATTCATTGGTAACACAATACGAAGGTTAAGTGAAAGTCTCAAGAACTAATTTGTATTCATAAATCGATAAATAAACTTGGCCGTATTGCCTAACAGCGAACAGAAATTGTTTTCGAATTACCAACACAAAGTGGACACCGTCCTGTCGGTACAATAATAAATATTTAAAGAGGTTAGCAGGTGCAATACACATCAAATTGATGCCCAAATAACAGAGTACGCCGAGGAGAAATAATAATAAAAATATGGCAAGAGTGAGCTACTCGAATTTTTTTAAGGTTCCCCA
Source organism: Anania crocealis (assembly GCA_949315895.1). Classification (NCBI taxonomy): domain Eukaryota; kingdom Metazoa; phylum Arthropoda; class Insecta; order Lepidoptera; family Crambidae; genus Anania; species Anania crocealis. The sequence continues at coordinate 19,833,270 of OX438882.1, forward strand.
CCACAGTTCAGACAATGAAACCTGAGACTCCTAGTCGGATTACAATGTATTGACAGCTTTTTGGTTATTTCGTGATTAAATAACAAATCTAAAAGAAAAATCGGAAATCGTATTTTCTTTTTTAGATAGGTACTCTAAATTTAAGAATGATGCAAAATAAAAGAAAATATCATATTGCTGTTGATAATAGGTAAACAATTATTATAAATTTTACACACTCGTAATGTCCTTTATTTTAGAGTTCAGAGCTGACTCCAGTTATTAGATACTATCTAACTTAATAATTTCGAGGTATTACTTAAATCGCCAGCATCTAAAGAATTAAATAATTAAATACAATGGACAAACAGTTTATGCAAAATAACAAAATGTTATCCGAATCTGTCGCCTGAAATCGCATAAATGTCGTAAACTGGCAGTTTTTTTTTATCTGGCAGTTTATTTAATATACATACGTGTGTGTTATTGAATTAGAGTTCATATATATACTTATATTATTTTCACATACACTCTTCCCACTATTATTTACTTTCCACGTTAGGTACTTCTAATCATGTATTTTGCACCGTGTGCCAGCTACAATTTATTTCATATTTTTTCGTTCATTACTTGTTGTAATTTATACAAATGTATCATATACAAATTCGCTTACTGATAAAATATAAGCATTTTTACCGAGATGTACTTACACTTTTTATGAATGTATATTATTTTATCTCATTATTAGTCTTATACGAGTGTTAATCATAGTGTCATTTTAGTATTTCACTAATTCATTAATTTTGGTTATGTTCATGGTCATTGTCTTCCACATATTATTAAAAACCAAAGAACGATTAGAAACAAATCTAGGTAAATTGAAATAGTAAATTAAAAAAAAGCATATCTATCGCAGTATAGAACAAAAATCGCGCTTGCAGAGTGTGTGAGGCGGAACGCCAAAAAAGTTGGGCCCGGCATTGTAAGCAGCGAACCATCAATTTGAGAATTAATTCTATCACATTTCGCCTTCGTCCCGCAAGCGATTTACGGCTAGGGATGCCAATGAATCGATGTTTTGACCAATTAACGGTACCAACCAAAACATCTCAAACTAATATTATCTACTTTACTTACTTATATGATATTTTAGCAATTTAATTGCAATTATAAAGTATTTAAATGCCCCACGCATGGCACTTTGTCCATTTAAGCTACCGAGACATTACGTTACTGCGTTAATTTTCCAAGTATCTAGGTATGTTTTTACCTCTGAAAGCTAGCGTAGTTTTATCAATCTAAAGAGTTTTTTCTTTACAGATGTTTGACAAACAGTTTTGATGAAACAGCTATTTATTAATTATATTTTTGCAATTTAATTACAATTTTAATATCAGTACATATACCGAACTTGAAATTAAAAAAATGTATATCACTTTAATTAAATTTTTGATTATACATTTTAATCACACTCAAATTAAGCTCGACAATAGTCAATGTTACAGCTGAAAGTGAATACTACAAATTTTAATTCAAAGGTTGTCAGTATCTGCAAAAGAGTAACTCTTTACTTTATTATTAAAATGTTTTTTGGTAAATTGGTAACCCTACTGAGGGTTCTCCTGACACCGCAGAGTCTGATTAAGTACGAACAATCTCAGGCCTGCAATCTCACGACATTATCGGGCTAATCAACACACTTTACGATTTTTTTACGCTGACATTGTTCTGTCTCTTCCAGCGTATTGGAATTAAATCTTAATGTTTATATTGATACAGTTTCATTTAAGATCAGTTGATGATCTTGTATTGATTTAAAAATATACCTTAAGGTAGTTTTTACTAAATGTTTACATACTAGATGCAGCTTTTCGAAATTGTTGGCGCTGTTTACCTGATCTGATTTTCATGAGTATTTTAAAGTATTAATCCTTGTATCATACATAATATGTAGGTACGAGTAGGTCTGTGTTCTAGCAGTTTTTGAAAAGAAAATCTTATGCCTAGAGAGAGAGGTGGCTGGAAGATATCATTTTTAGCATTAAAACCTCCTTATAATATACGACTCATTGTATTATTTGGTGCTATACAGTAGTTATTCGTCTAATATGTAGTTGAAAAGTTGACGAACATCCCTTTTTGACAATCTATTTCTTTTGGGCCCACAATACACCGATTTTCAAGAAACATTAAGTTATCAAACCGTTTCTTCAGCTGGCACTTACTTTGCGCTTAATTGCAATAGTTTTTAATTTAGGTCGTCAGTATCATATCAAATCTGCGTCATGTCCGCCTACCATCCTACCATCGGCGACATCTAAGGCAATATAAATAAACAGATTTCGTTCTCAATCCGTTACAAGCTGCTCAAAATCAGTGATGTTTCAAATCTTTAATCTGTAGTTAATCCTAATTTTTAATTTCCATTTACACGTAACGACATTTCATCGACTATCATCGAATCATTTGAGTAGACTAATCGGCGATTACTTGACTGTTAATGGTGGTTGGTAGACCCCTATACCCACTAGCCTATTTACCGCTATTGGATATGTATTGGTCATAGAACAAAGAAAAGAACCACTGCACCACATCTGAAATATTTATGTGAATATGGCTTGTCATTCATGTCGGATATTTACGATAGGATTCCGTTACAAGGTGTTTGGGTAATAAGAAATATCAAATTCCTCGTTCATCGAAATAGCATTAGAATGAATCGTATTAAATTATAATAAACTGAAACTACCACCATCATCATCACACTACCAATTTGATAAAAGCTTTCAAGTGGTGGTTATAAAATAGAATCCCTTCTCATCACCATTGGCACAGCTACAGTCCTCAACCCGCCTGCCAAACTTGGCGGTTATGGAAACATCTTTCTTCTGAAGAGGCCTATTGTGTTTGCAGTGACTATAATTAAATTTTTATGGTTACTTAAACAATTTAATTGCTTCAAGATGTAACCTTTTCAGAGTTTTGATATTTCAAAAGTGCTGTATCTTCTATGATGACGGATAAACGGACCGTTCCTTCGTGATCAATGTGCTATAATGCTACCTATGCTGTCTTGAGAAAGAATTCTGCCATCTAAGTAGCTAACGTTTCTATTTGAGCTGTGCATCATGTTTCATCAAATATCCAATCAGTATGCAGCGTATCAAACCCGTGATTCGTCACGACAGATTATCCGGCCAGCTCTACATCCACAGAAGTTCAAGGTCAGTTCAAACTCAGGCAAGGATCAAACTTCGATATAGCTGCCATAAATTACAACATTTGATTGGTTCCAATCAACCATAGTGTCGATTAAAAATGTATCGGATACTTGTGTTTGGACCGTAATCGAAAATGAAAATTGATTTATTCGGTCAATTTAGTCAAACCTTATATTCGATCTTTGTTTGGATTTTATGGAAACTATATGATGTTTTCGAATGTATTGTAAAAAAATACTCTAACTATACTACTAACTATACTTCATGCTACAGAAGTTATTATTAACTTCTACTAGGATACTACTTCTACTAGCTCCAACTACTCAAAAAATATTGATAGAACGAAATAAATGAATTTGAATTTGAATTGAATTTTGCTTTTCTATCCAATTACTAATTATTAGTCACTCATATATTTTTTCCAGTCCTTAAATATCTTGGATGAAGTAGCTACCTACATATTATGTTCTTTCAAAACGTTGTCTGTGTAGTAGATATTGACGGGTTTTGAAAGCAACAGCAGGAATGACAAAAGATTTCCCGTGTTACACAATATTGTCAACAGTCCAACGCTGTGCCAGTTACAAAGTTGCATTACAAACTCACCACCTCACATTATGTGCCTACCCGACAATCACATCTAACGACAGGTCTCAGCACAATTGAGACAATGGGAGTGCTAATTCGAAAAACACAAACCACGGGGTAATGAGCACAGTTGTCGTACTGGCCGGTGAAATGACTGTGATAGAACCTGCAATTAGTGAACGAAGCAAAATGGCGACTTACGGGACCATTTTACTTCAGAATCTACAAGTTCCCTATATACATTACACTAAGGTCCAACATTTAGATTTAAGGTGCTCGACGTCGTGGTTGTTAACCCTCCCCTGAACCCAACATGCGTGTGTGTTAATTTAATTTTCTACTCACTGTAATTGCACTTCTGCCCCGGTACATGCAGTGGGGGTTATAGAAGCTTTAACAAGTATTTGTATACGATATACGTACAAAACTAGTTTTGTAGATTGAAATGTAACTGCTAAACCACTTTGACATTATAAATAAAACGGGATGTTGTCAGATTTATGCTACCAAGGTCGCAATAGATTGAGTGATCAAGAAACCAAACTTAAGTGGAACCTGTTAAATATGTATTTGCTTTGGCAAATCTTGCTCCACTTAATTTTTATAAGCTTATTAACTTCATTTTTTGCATGCAGTCTGTGCTTTTATTATTCATAATTATTATCATATTAATATCATATTACATTGTTATTAATCAGTCAGGCAGACATCAGTGTCTTGGTCATTAATTAAAAAAGAACACCACTTATAGATGTCGTAAGAGGCGATAAACGAGCAGGTACTACCAGATGAAGACGAGCAACAGCGTCTTTTCTATACCATTAGCTGAACTAGGATATTTGCCGATCTGCCTTTGATTTTATTCTTAAACTATAGAAAAGAATTTGACTTTAAAATTACGTGAAAGTGGATTGTTCATAACTGGTAAAGAAGGATTAATCTCATAACCATTTACGGTGCTTCATTATCCATGCAGTATTATAAAAAGTCAAGGAAAAAAGGTTTGAATGAAGTACTGTAAGAGTAAAGTGAAAACGTCGGGAGGCGCCCCGCGGCGGTCGGCGGCTTTGTGCGCGGGCGCATTTGTCATGTTAACACTAAACGTGCGAGTCCTTATTAATGACCGGATTACGTCAGATCTCATTGTCCCATTGTCGGCAACTCAGTGTGGTCACTTTCAAACCGTTAGTTTTTGTAAATGTGTAAATAAATATGATAGGTACTTCAGGAAGTGTATCCGGCATTCGACTAAAAGAATTCAAAAGTATTATGAAAGTATTTAATCTAAAAAAAAAACAAATAATATTAGTTTTTCAGTAATTTAAAATAGGTTTTAAAAAACCTTTGGAAAAATAAACTAGAAAAAACAAACTTTAAAAGCATTTTAACACTAACGGACACGAAGTCACATCAATATAAACTAATTGAAAAACATCATTATTGAGAGATTTGTAACTAATTATGACGAAGCTAGTGTTTTTTGAGCTATAAACCGTTTTAAGGGGCTTTCATGAAGCAATTACCAGCAGGGGTCTATTCCAAACTCGGAGGTGTAATGTTATAAACCCATAAACTGCCGACACAGGTGTCCGCAATCGATTGAATTTTATGTTTATTACGACACTGTTGCCACCAGTTAAATCCATTGCCGTATTTACGCCCAAGTCGTGTTTAATAATACGATTTAAACTATCAATGTATGCCATTTTCATGGAACTACAAATCGTCCATCGGCGTGAAGCCAGTTTTTTTTATTCACACAGAAGTTTTGTGGCATCGTTTACAAATTTATAACGTATGATTCTGGGAACACAGCGCTGTGCGCACTCATTGATGTTTGTTGTTATACACCAATTATACAATAAATCCTTTTTTTAAACTGAATGGATGCGTTGCCTGCTCTGATTGAGAACTTTGAGTCGTTAAAGTTATGCCGTTTAATTCATCAGAACTTTACCAGTTTAGATACTTATCCTTACTTACTAATATTATAAATGCCAAAGTAATTGTCTGTCTGTTACGTTTTACGCCTCATTAACAAAACCGATTTCATTTTCATTTGATTTGGTAAAAAAAATTGGTAGTGTAGTTCAGATGGGCCGAGCTTCGGGCAAGACTTACCTTTATATGGTGAATTACTTTGTTCAATGTAGTAACTAAGTAAACGACTTTGGCGAAAGTAGTTTACCATCGAATTAAGGTTTTATGAAATGTGTAAGCGAAGTTACTTATTGGATTAATTATTATTATTTATGACTGATTCTGGGATGACTAGGAATTTTAGGATAAAGGAAGGAAGAAAAAAAATTACACACATACACAGCAGCGCACTGAAATAACAACAACAACTTTATTCAACTATGTATTTACAAATTTACAATAGACAAATCATAGACAGTAAAATTATAAAAAGCATAAGGATAATAAATGAGGTTCACTCAGTTACAATTATTATAATAAAAAAAAAACCATTTTTTGGCATATTGATTTTATAGATAAGGTAAACTTTGTTATTTACTTCACAGCAGGTGCTGGTAGTTTGTTTTGATTGAGATAAAAATAACTTTACGTTGGCTATGTACGTACATATGTACAACGTATCCAGGCGATTCCAACAAAACAAAATAAACAACAGTTTAATTCGATCCACTTCTGCCATAACCTGAACATTATCGGATCGGAGTCTATAGAAATCAAATTACAAGGCAACCACCTACATTATTCTTATAATTTAGTTGGGACAGATTCAAAGCCTGCCTGTCCTCGCCGTAGCAATTTCTCTGACGATTTACTGTATTACTTATACGGGGCAATTTGCGATTCGAGAGCTGGCATTGCGAATAATTGCGTCGCCGATTCTTTCTGTCTTCGATACTATAATTTTACGCCATTATTGCTATGAATCGATAGCGTACATAATTTAGAAAGTGGATTGTGTTGCGTTGTTGTACTAATATTAATTTAATGTTGGTAGATCTCTGAAGTACATAAAAGTAATCGCATTGTTCTTTAGAACATAGTTTTCAAATTGTAGTTACGAGTATACTTGATAAAAAAAAACAGAACAAAAACTTTTTAGTCTGCACTAAGTAGTAATCTACATAGTTTCTTATTTATTTAGGTAAGTGAGTCTTCCATAGCTGCAATACTTAACATTATTACTATGTGTTTTTAAGTATAAGCTGCCAAGTTTTGGAACGTTAATAACTACAGACATTACTCCTCTAAAAGAACGATAGCTGGCATAATACGTAATATGTTTCGTAGCACGTGTTTTTACAGTGTGCGTTTGAATATCTAAGACAACAAGCTGTATTGTAAAAGAAAAACCGTTGTTTGATTAATAAGATCTTAGAATTAAATTCTTGCACACACACGTGTGTTTTTATGTGTATGCGTTGATTTTTTTATGTAACCATTGGTAACGTTTACTCTCAATTCTCAAAAAATCTTACATTTCCAATTAAAGTCATTACAATGACGTAAATAAGAAACATTGAATCATCACTTATTCATATCTAAACATTGTCGGCATATCTTGGTTCAACTACTAGCGGTACTGTAGTTCCATCGAGGGGACGTAATGCCAATTGAATTACTCGTAGGCACATCGCTCGGAGGCCCGTCCTAATCCGCCTTCAGAGCCTACACTGATTAACCCTTCGAAAGCGTAACAGCAAAACAAAAACGTTTTAATCTGCCGTGAAAAAGAGCAACAAACAGTATCCAACACAAACGGATCTAGTATTCGTGAGGGGCGTGCCCGCTACGTATTAATGTTCGAGATAAGCATCTCTTTGAGCGCGCCGGCCATTGTGCTCGCCGCGAGAAAAGTAATTCCTAATAGACAATAACCGCGCGTTTAACGCTTTTATTTATGTAACACAATGCTTCGGTTTGCGAGAGATATATGGGGCGAGGCGCTAACTCGGACCGGATTAGGAGTGGCGATAACGATTATAGAGATCAAAAAGGATTAAGCGATTTTAAGTACCTATCAATTACCTAAATGTTCAAGATATCACTAACACTTGATGCTCTCAATAAAATAATATATTTCTTACAGAACTAACACAAAAATAATACCTATCCGAATATCTGGCTACTACTTGATTACGCTTCAAAAGATATAATTAAACTTGCTAGATCAAGATCATCGTTAAGATAGGCTAGTTTAGCCTAACAAGGCTAATCGGCTAAGAATAGGATATAGGATAAAAGACAAAAAAAGGGATTAGAATAAGTTCTAAAAAACGATGGCGGGAAAAAAAATTGTATGTTTGTCAAATCAACAAAAAAGTTAGAACGTCATCTTGTATGATTTTAAATTTACATTTATGAATAATGCCGATTCAAGAAACTTTAATTGTGGCAACCTTAACAGCAATGAAACTGCACTTAATATACGCACAAAAACAAGGCCTGTTTTTGTTTTGAATCGGCAAACAGGAAGATTAAGCATCTACTGTTAGCGTAATTACCGACTTCCAATCTTCCGAATGTCTATTGACCGGATTCGGTATCCGTACCATGATTACAAATGAATATCAAACGCGGCTCAAATCTTATTAATATTCATTTGAAATTGTCTCGCCTGTCGTTTCTTCGTGTGAATTAGTCGAACACATCTTTCTGTGTAAAAATATAGAGTAATTTGAATTGGTAATTTTAATTTTTTTGGACTTACTTGCCGACGTTAACAATTAATCCTCATAAACAAATCAATCACAATGCCTTTGTTTAGTCTAGAAGTATAAGTAAATACTGGCTGTAAAGTATGTACTAGAATTATAATAAAATTTGAAAAGAAAAAATATTTGGCCACTCAGTTTAAATTAATTAATTTCAAGACATTGATTTTCTTATTTCTTCTATTCAATCTAAACCATTATATTTAATAAAAAATAGTCTCAGCAATATTAAACTACAACACGAATATTTAACAAGTAGATAGATAGATAGATAGATAGATAAAATCTTTATTTGCATGGCAATAAGGCACACATCAAGAAAATAAAAGCACACATGCAGTAAATTACAAAATAAACACTATTTACGCCTAGTTCATCAGTCAGTTATTATAAGCCTAATAAAGTAGACGTATCTAACAGTACAGCGATAAATTACATTAGCTGCTGCCGGTCGCTAATCGCACACAACACAAATATTTAATAACAATCCCAGATCCTCTCAGTTGACCACTTATCTGAACACGGAAAGATATAGAGTCGTTATAAATTTTAATCGAAATAAATAAATGCAGACGGTGCTATCGAAACTCAAGTTATCACATATTGCTTGAATTGCATACATAGAAAAAATCCAATTTGATGAAATTGTTAGATTGAGAATGGTAGTAATGACCGCGCCGTAGTAACGGCTACGACAGCTGCTACGAGGATTTTAAATGTTAAAGAGAGGGTGTAATCTTTTTCTGTTTATCTAAATCTAAATATATAAAAATGAAAACTGATTTAATGACTGACTGACTGACATATCAACGCACAGCCCAAACTACTGGGATTAGAAATCTGAAAATTTTCACCGTGCTCCCTTTTATAGTGTATGTGAGCACTAAGAAAGGAATTTTGGAAATTCCGCTTCTAAGGGGGTAAAAAGGGCCCCATAAGTTTGTATGAAACTCCCTCAGTTTTGAAGCTAAGTCGATGAAAATTGGTATCCAGCTACATAATTAGAAATTAAGAATGACGTCTTTCAGGATTTTTGAAAATTTAATCTTTAAGGGGATAAAAAATGGGGGCAAAGTTTGTTCAGTTCTGCGTCATATCCATACTCTTTACATATTTGTACTCTCTGACTTTACTTAGTTTGTTATGGCATTCAATGTGTCAATCAGAAAATAAATAGGTAATTTCTTACAAACAGAATGGTATTATTTTAGAATTTAATAATTGGCGCCGAAATGGATGAATTAACTGAATTAAAACGTGTAGGACTTTAATTAAAGGCTGCATTACAAAATTCGGCAGTCAGATACAAAACCTACGAGAAATTTCTGATTATGAATTAAAATTTGTGAGTGATCAGCTGGTGAAGTGACATATGAACAAATTTACCAAAAATAATTTGGAAGAGATACGACTGCAAATAATATTACTGATGACCCACAGTTGGAAACTGAGATTAAAGAAAAAAATAACCTTCAGGGTATTACAACACTGTTTAAACTAAAACTGCAGAGTTTGAATTCGATAGCACGAAACAATTCCATGTATGCAGAAGGTACTGAGGAGAAAAAGTCGGTAACAAACAAATCTTAGGACATCTAAATTGAACTCAGTACCATTAGACAAGGACGAAACATTCAAAAACATCATTAAACGGTTGGATACCTACTTAAAACTGAACAGATGTGATGATATTCATACAAGGAAATACACGTCAATCATACATCTTTGAGCCCAGATTTACATCAGTAAACGTATTATATTATATTTTTGTGCTCCACGGGATCCTTGTGAGTTAGAATTTGAGGAGTTGAATAAAATTCAGTTAGTAAATTATCAACAACTTAAAATTGGACAGATTACTAGAAGATTTAACAATGGTGTTTGACGGAACTCTTGTTTGAATATCAAACTACAAAGCTCAATTAGTGCTTCAAGAAAATGTGACACCAACTTTCATCTAGCCGCGACGTATTCCATATGCCCTGTAGGACAAAGTTGACGAAGAAATAAGGAGGCTATGTAACGAAAAGACAAAACTTGAAAATTCCTATTGGATGTCTTATCTATATGTATATTGGTACATATTCAGAAAATAAATATCGGTACTTACTATAAGAATGGTATTATTTAGAACTTAATCATTTTTAGGGTTCCGTACCCAAAGGGTAAAAACGGAACCCTATTACTAAGACTTCGCTGTCTGTCCGTCTGTCCGTCTGCCTGTCACCAGGCTGTATCTCAAGAGCCGCGATAGCTAGACAGTTGAAACTTTCACAAATTATGTATTTTTGCTACCGCAATAACAACAAATACTAAAAACAAAATAAAACAAATACTGAAGGGACAAAAAATCGCGTTTGTTGTATGGTAATACAACAAACGCGATTTTTTTGTCCTTTAATGTACGATATTAATAATGGCAACAGGTAGGCACTTGAAATATTCACAAAACACTCAGTTATATTTCTAACTTTAATAATAAATAATTAAATTAATATTTAAGGGACGTTCCCACACAAAAAAAAACAATTTTTTGCTTATTTTTGCTTGATATTAATAAGTGGTAACAGATAGGCACTACATTAACTAAATTAATGTAGGTACCTACTGTTGTTTTCGTAGTCAATGGTACGAAACCCTTCGTGCGCGAGTCCGACTTACACTTGGCCGATTTTTGTTTATACGGTAGAGACAAATTAATGTTGGGAAATCGAAAAAAGTGTATAGAACTACACTGTTGTACCTTATGACCACGGCTTATGACATTATTAACTATATTAAGCAGTACAAAAATAATTCCTAAACTGGGCATAGACCCGTATCTCAGGCAGGAAAAGGTAACAGGTGTGTTGCAACAACACTAAGCAGCTGACTGGTGGATTAAATCAATATAGACTGGTAGACCATTTGACAAGCTTCCATTTAGAAGATAATTTGATAAACTTCCATTTAGTAACGATTTATTTTTTCTAGGACGCACCGCTTTTGGGGGCCTGGCAAAGTTTGTTTAGTGAAACTGCCTTTCTAACGCATCCAAATTATCTTTTTTATTTAATATCCTCCATATTTAAAAAAATACACTTTTAAAACATGAAAATAAAACGTTGAAAAAAAAATCACCTCACTTCGTAATTCCGTGTTGTTTAACTTAGGAATACCTACCACCACGCACCCACTAATGACCAAGCAGCAGTAATTAATGATGTTTTGCTGACATCATTTGAAGCTGAAGAAATACAAAAATTTATAGACACAGTGGTCAGTAGAGTCGATTCAGTTCTCTATCCTGTCAAGTTTCTGAACACTTTTTATCCTACTGATAATCCTCTACCATTCATGCCTCGAACCCACATCCCACATGAAAGATTTGTGAAACTACGTCAGCTTTTTGGTATAAATTTTGTTATGTTGTTTATAAGGATTTTTTTATAATTAAATATTTGAGGGGGTGAAAAACGGTTGAAAATTTTGTGGTTAATTATTCGTGTTTAACATCATATTGAGGTACTTGAAACTTCGTTTATCGATCATGAAGGGAGAATGACATAGGACTGGCTTTTTCAGAGCTCTACACCGATGCTGGTACTACACCGGTCTTCTATCCAAACGTAGTATGCGAGCAAATTGTCTTTGTAAAATCGCCTTTTTAACGCTTATGGATCGAGAAAAATGGTAACCTACTTGGTTGGAAATTAAGAATGTAGTTTTTTACACAGGGCCACTTCTTCCAGGGCTCTACGCCAGTGTTGATCATATTCGAATAAAGCCTTGCAAGCTGCTTTGAATGGTTTGTTGTACTAAGGCGTTTACAGTTTTGAAAGTTTCAAATGATATTGTACTTCAGATTTCATGTAAATGCAAACAAATGTGGTGTGAGCTCGCTTGGACCACGGTTCGCTAGGAGAACTAACACCGGATCCCTAAATAGTTTAAATCAGCCCCTTTCATCCAACTATTGTATCAACGGGCCCCGGTAAGTCAGCAACGACGTATAGGCTCCCACTAAGTGCCCATCACCACCTCGCCCGAGATGGGCACCCTCGGCACCGTAGGCAAAGGAAGTGGAGGAAAAGAGTGGAGGAGAGGGGGGTGAGTCGTGACGAAAACTTTGTAACAGATCAAAACCCACGCGCGCGAAGCCGCGGGCATCAGCTAGTGTTGTATATGATAGTATAATATGTTTTTATCTTATCGTACGTATCACCATTTCTTTTCTTTCTACAGATGCCATAGGAGGAGACGAAAAGAGTACCGTCAGACAGAATAAGCAGGGCAGTAGCGTCTTTTCCTTAATATTGGTCAATCTGCAATCGCCAGCTCGCCTGCCTAATGATAATGATTGTACATCGATTATCTTACATTAGAAACTAAAATAATTTTCAGCCCAAGTTTTTATTAGTTATTGACATCATAATTTAAAGCTAAGCATGATAATAGAGAATTAACCGACTTTCATACTCAGTTAACAAGTTTTTATATCAAAACTTTATTCAACGCGGTTATACTACTCCTACAATTTCCCTGTTCAAATTATCGCTGCACGATTGTTAAACATTATTACGTCGGGTGTTGTTTAATAGAAACAAAAATATCTGGCGGCGCGCCTCGTGTTTGATCTCGAGGTGTTCGCCCGTCGAGCGCGATTAGACCTCTCTCAACGTATAATCAAATGTGCCTCGGGCCGCCACTACAAACTTAACTGGCCGACCCATCTCTAACGCAGCGCATACACTGCCTCTCCGATTTATCAGATATATTGGGCCTACATAACAAACCGAGCGAGGTATGTCGTATTAATGGTTGTAATAGCAGGCGGTTTTAAAAAGCGATAGCCTGAATGGAGCGGCGGCCGGCCGGCGAGCGAAGCCTCTCATTTACCCGCCATTTGTCGGCCATTTCGGTACACCGATCATAAACGGAGCCTGCTCCGGGTCACGTTAGCATCTCGGGAGAAAACGTGAAAAATCACACTTCGCCGCGTGAAATTATCAATAATGTATCCTACTTATATAAACTTACTCGTGTCTTTATGGATGGGCTCGAAAGATCTGTAATGAGATGAGGCAAAAATAGATAATCAGTTGTAGTTCTCACAAGGATTTTTATATATTTTGTATTTTACTCTTACCTATATTATCAGTATTTAAACTTGAAAAAGTATGTCTCAGGTGGGACTCGAACCCGCATCTTTATGCATACCGGGCGTGGCGCTTTACCAATTTAGCCACCGATACACTTCGTCACAGGCGTTATGGGTTCGATTAAAGTATCGTACCTACATTGTTTTTGTTTATACGAATCACCTATATTAATTTTTCATTGCTCTTATTGATTAAAATACACAGATATATATTTTTTAATTTTGTTTAAATTTAATTATAAAACTTTATAAGTCATCAAAAATTGACTTCAAATGTGCACTAGAACATTTGGGTGCTCTTTCAATTTAATATTTCACTGTATGTCATGTAGGTACGAAAGGCTGAAACTCGATGTAGGTATGAAACATGACGGCTGCTATGTAGATTGAATTGCGGATATTTAAAAATTACGTTTTTGGATGTAATTGGGAAAACATAAGCAATATATTAGTTGTAAGGGCTCTACAGAATAGAACCACATACTTAGTACGTAAAGGAGAACAATTACGTAAACATAAATTAAATTTTATTACTACACAATTGAAATACATATCGGAACCTGCGGCCTTATAGCTACCCCACGAAATTCATCAATAAAAAATATATTTTTAACTCAATCAAAATGTTACTACTTCTTATTTCGACTTACTATCAACTTTATTAAAAACAAAAGCTCATGAGACTTAACTCAGTAAAGGCTGTTTGATTATATGATGAAACTCTACTTAAGCAAGTTACACCGAGCAGTATATCAACTCTCGGAGAATCTTACGGAAATTACACAGTGCAGAGCCGCTGCATGAGGCCGGACGAATGATTTATTTATTTCACTTAAACGTCGTCGTTAAAATTCCATTGGGGTTATAGTAGACGATTTCGGGGATAAAATAAAATTGAAGTTTACTCTGCACGAAAAAGTGCCAGTAAAGTAATATAAAACTTAATTTCAGAACACACGTCAAAAAATATTTCAAAAGTACAAAAAAATACTCTTCAAATTTACAATAGGTAAGGCAGATTGATGTAAAATTATCCACAGAGATTTCAAAGTGTCATTTTTATACGGGTGTCATTTGTATATATGCTTTAGCAGCAATACAGAATTAGTAAGCTTCTAGATAATCAGCCAACTTGTTTTCCTCTAAATTGTTCTGGGTGCAACCATGCATTTATTCCCTCTGGTGGTAATAAATTATTAATAAATTTCAGTTGCCTTTAGTCATCCGACCGTGTCTTGGCAACCCGCGAGAGGAGCTTAAGTTCCGTAAAATACATCGCAGACGCGTCGGCGCAGCCAGACAGGGATGGCGCTACCTTCAGAGGGGGATAGCGCTTTAAAGAGCCGAAAGTAACAAAATTATCCTTACAAGCTGGCCGCTTTTTTGCTTCTACCATTGTTTTAATAACGCGATCGTCCGAACCGTAATGAAAAGTGTATTAACATGCTCGATTGGCGTCTTAAACGTTGTTTTTGATCGTTGATCCACTCGGACTAATGAGCTTCTTGTGGGATTAACGCCTCCGCTTGACATGATGGATGAGATATGAAAATTTGTTTGATTAGTTGCGGGCTTTGAGCGTTCTCATTTGTATTTCGACAGTAATAGACTTTTTAGATCAGTTCTTATGAACAAGCACTTTGGTACCCGTTTGAGGTGCACGATGATTCTTGGTAAAATGGATACTATTGAGACAAATAAAATACGAGCATACCTTTACTAACGATGAAAAATATTAAACAGGGTGTTAGGTAAATGGTATAACAAGCCGAAACCAGCCTATGAAGTTAGCAAAAGTTAACATTTGAATATAAATACAAACTAAAATTTTGAGATTTTGATTTGTATGAAAAATTGTTTTTTCAATAATAACAGCTTTTGCTTGTTATACCATTTACCTAAAACGCTGTATTAACTTATAGGCTTGATTTTAATATAAACAAGTGTGCTTGTCTTAATTTTTCTCTAGCTCTAGCCATGCATTCTGAAAATGTTTTAAAATGAGTTAATAGATGGTTCTTGGTTCTTTAGATGGTTACTTTTAAAAAATATACTCATAAGTTAACGTTTTTACGCTTTTTTTCATAAAGATTTTATGTAGGTATGCGATGACGACTAATCAGTAATCACATGAAATTATTGCAACATTTTCCGAAACGAATTTCAATTAAATGATTAATATTAAATCTGGATTATTTTGCATTTTCGTAATCTTTGATGTCGTTAATATTAGAGACACACTCAATTAGAAGATATATGTAATAATAGGCTAAAATGGCTTAAGACTATGTGTCATTTTTTCTCTTTGAGGCAAAATAAAAGTTATTAATATATTTACAGTTCAGTAAAAAATAACACAGATTCCCCCACAGAACGGTGTCATACAGAACAACACGTATTCACAATGTTGCACAAATTAAATTGATTCAATTTAAAATGTTTTACAACACTAAATCACAATCAATTAGTTATGAAGGTCTATTGAAGCCACCCTTTAGGGTTATTTGTCCCCTTCGAGACCAAAGTGAACAATATGCTGAATAGACGTTACGGACGTTACTTTTCGCCTTCCTGTAATCGAGGGGGACGATACACTTTGTCATCCCGCTTTGTTGGGAAACTTTGGCAATGAAATTCATACCTAACTTATTCAGAAAAAAGTCACAAATTCACTTGACTGAATTCTCTAAGCATCATAAATTTTATAGCATTTTAATACAGCCATAACAACAACAATAATAGGGTAAATGTTTTGGTTAGTCATAAATAAATGGGTTCGCGTCCCGCTGAGAGACGACAAATTTGGTAACACGATAAGGTTGCTATTTAAAAAAAACTGTCAATTATAAAACTATTTGACTCCAGAAGTTTAGACTGAGAATACGACTCTGTATAATTATTATTTTTAAAAGAATGTAGCGAATAATGCCACCATAAATGTACCTTCACATTTTTCATAAGTATTTTGTTTTTTTTTTTACATTATATAGTTTTAAAACGGAGACCAACCTTAATAGAAAAAACTGTGCGTGTTGTTCTGTTTTTCACTAGATGGGGCTGAACTTTCTACTGTTTCAGAATGATAAATCTATGTCTATGCCAAGTTTTTTAGATCTGTTGTAAGGACGCAAATTCTACGCAAGCTGTTTTTTTTGCAGGTTTAATAACATTGTAATTGATTGGATTTTTCCGAACGCCTAGCGACATCTATTGATGATTCTTGGTTTCGTCGCTACGGCGCCGTATTGTGATTTAGTTCATATTGTTCTTTTTTTCCGAATTTCAAGTTTGGGATATCTATTTAATATAATAATTTTCTTTCTAGTTCGTTTCTAATAAAGGAAATAAGGGCTATTTCTTAATTTATTAAGATTCCTTCCATTTAAGTGTCATTTGTATGATCGATTACTTTGGTGAATCGAAACGCGTAACGGAACGTCATAACAGGAAGGATTAGGTTTTCTTTGGGACACTTGACCTAGGATCGCCGACCCAAATGGCGGATATATTTTTATAGTGGTTGTTAATAACAATCCAAAGATGTCAAGGGCATCTAATACAACTTATATTTGAAAGTGTAATAGCAAAGCAACATGAGGTAAAATATATTGAAATATTGATTTATTTTCACTGGTTGACAAATTTCTCGTATGGCGTGGTTGTAAAATCGTATATTTGTTTCAGAGGAGTTTTTATATAATATTGTTGGTGGACGAGGGATATGTTTCTGAAAGATGTGCTTTCTTCAGTAAACGTAAGTATTTCCTTAGAAAAGTGTGTTTCCATACCTCATGTTTTGTATCAAAAGATAGGTTACTAATTTGATAAATTTCTTTTCAGATGGGTTTAATCTTTATAAAATTTAGATATATGATTTAAGCCAATTTGTACTAGAGATATGACTCTCAACATAATTAATTCAGGGTGTGTGTAATGGTTCGGGATTGAAAATAGTGCTATCCGTTCTGCATAATCTAAATAGCTCAGATATAAAGACTCAACTTTAAAATATGTTAACATTAAAATACAACTATGGTTTCAAGTAGCTGCCCTCCCAGGAAAAGAAAGAAGATGGTACCTTTAGATGTTGAATAATCATCGGGATCGGTCAGTGCCTCGCTTCAGAACATCTTTTGGAATCCCTGGTTAGGTCCTGAGCCTTCTTGTGGCTACTAAGCTCCCGGATGGAAGTCCATGTCAGTTCCCAAGAACAACCCAACGTTGAAAACCCAAAACTATATCGACTTCACAAGTCGTTCCATACAAAATACTAGGTTCATCATCAGGAACAGAACCTCAAGTTAAATGTTGATAAGGAATAACAATCTAATCCAGATAGAATTAGAAGAATATGATTACGAAATATGAAAATATCAATAAAAATGTAAATATAAAACTATAAATTTTATAAAGATTAAACCCATCTGAAAAGAAATTTATCAAATTAGTAACCTATCTTTTGATACAAAACATGAGGTATGGAAACACACTTTTCTAAGGAAATACTTACGTTTACTGAAGAAAGCACATCTTTCAGAAACATATCCCTCGTCCACCAACAATATTATATAAAAACTCCTCTGAAACAAATATACGATTTTACAACCACGCCATACGAGAAATTTGTCAACCAGTGAAAATAAATCAATATTTCAATATATTTTACCTCATGTTGCTTTGCTATTACACTTTCAAATATAAGTTGTATTAGATGCCCTTGACATCTTTGGATTGTTATTAACAACCACTATAAAAATATATCCGCCATTTGGGTCGGCGATCCTAGGTCAAGTGTCCCAAAGAAAACCTAATCCTTCCTGTTATGACGTTCCGTTACGCGTTTCGATTCACCAAAGTAATCGATCATACAAATGACACTTAAATGGAAGGAATCTTAATAAATTAAGAAATAGCCCTTATTTCCTTTATTAGAAACGAACTAGAAAGAAAATTAT
The DNA here is from genome assembly GCA_949315895.1 of Anania crocealis. Classification (NCBI taxonomy): domain Eukaryota; kingdom Metazoa; phylum Arthropoda; class Insecta; order Lepidoptera; family Crambidae; genus Anania; species Anania crocealis. Next base: position 19,851,844 of record OX438882.1, read on the forward strand.
TATATTAAATAGATATCCCAAACTTGAAATTCGGAAAAAAAGAACAATATGAACTAAATCACAATACGGCGCCGTAGCGACGAAACCAAGAATCATCAATAGATGTCGCTAGGCGTTCGGAAAAATCCAATCAATTACAATGTTATTAAACCTGCAAAAAAAACAGCTTGCGTAGAATTTGCGTCCTTACAATACCCTCCCCCCAAAGCTTCGAGCGCAGAGAGAAGGTGTGCTGCCCTCAGCACAACTTGACAATAGAAAACAATAACATCTGCCAAAAGAATGGAAAAAAAAACAACCAACAATGTAACAACAATTCGGCCACCTATTACATAACGTTCAGAAACTATACTGAAACGAAGAAAACAAGAAAAGAATCTAACATAAGTCACTCAATACCTTAAAAAAAAACCAACCACCAGGACTGATGTAAACTAACCAAAATCTCAAACTGTCCGGGCAAGTGTAATTTCCCCCACACTATCATACAAATCATCTATCATGCTTCAGCTTTCAAAATGTAAGCATCAGTTTCTATTCACTGCCTGCCACCTCCTGACATACAATCCCCTTTGAAGTTGCTCCTGTAGTACCAGTGCAACTCTGTTCCCCTTTAAGTAGCCATTGATATACAATTCTACTCTAATATACTATTTGTCGTACCACAAAACGACTCTAAGGGAAAAGAAAAAAAAATGATGTAAGGTTACTAGCCATTACAAACACATATGACACAATGATGCTACCCTGAGCAATCCTGGTCCAAAAAATCTCGTGTGTCGCTCGGTCACTAAAGGACGTCAACGCCTGGGTCCACGCGAGTCCCTATGCATACTAGATGCAAAGGAAACAAAACAAATTTGACTATTTGCCAAATATAACAAGTGTCGCTAGTCATAACAATTAACATTAGACGTCATCGCAACAAACCCACAAAAAAGAAGAGAGCATGTAATGTTATGCTAAATCTTCAAACAACCTAACTCAACAACACTGAGTTCAACAAAATAGCGCAAAGCAAGGCTAAGAAATATATTCAAGGGTTGTCCTTGATATAATCAACTATAACTAAGCATGCAAAACTTAACCTAAACTCTCTTATAACCTAGGTTATAAGAAGAGTAGCCTTGGCGTCATTGTTGGGAATCTTTCCCCAAACAACACAAGATAAACTTGTCCTACGGCTGAGGATTCTGACACAAGACTGTATCCATGTCACACCTTTATGTCCTTGATGTGCCATGTACCAAGATGTTTACCATCATATCCCACCAATTCGTACACTAATGGGGACAAAACTTTTTTGACTATACATTTAGTATACTTGGGAGCTAGTTTGGTTGCTTTAAATTTATCGGCATCACTTTGTATATACGTTTTGCGCCATACTTCCTGGCCTTCTCGTAATTTAACATCCCGCCTTCTCAAATTATAATGCTTAGCATTAGCAGCATGCGCTTTTACTATACTTGCACGAACTTTTTCAAATATACCTTTCAGCGCACCAAACTCCCCAGCATATTCTTCCCGTGGAATAGATACTTCATAATCACAGTCTGAATCTTTGTAAAATGTGCCATTTATAATGGGTTCTCGGCCGTGAACTAAAAAGAATGGCGTAAAGCCGGTTGTATCGTTAACAGCACTGTTCAAAGCAAATTGTATTTTAAACAAGTGTAGATCCCAAGTACGATCATATATCTTTAACTATTACTATATCCTTAGCTAGTTAAAGATATATGATTTAAGCCAATTTGTACTAGAGATATGACTCTCAACATAATTAATTCAGGGTGTGTGTAATGGTTCGGGATTGAAAATAGTGCTATCCGTTCTGCATAATCTAAATAGCTCAGATATAAAGACTCAACTTTAAAATATGTTAACATTAAAATACAACTATGGTTTCAAGTAGCTGCCCTCCCAGGAAAAGAAAGAAGATGGTACCTTTAGATGTTGAATACTCATCGGGATCGGTCAGTGCCTCGCTTCAGAACATCTTTTGGAATCCCTGGTTAGGTCCTGAGCCTTCTTGTGGCTACTAAGCTCCCGGATGGAAGTCCATGTCAGTTCCCAAGAACAACCCAACGTTGAAAACCCAAAACTATATCGACTTCACAAGTCGTTCCATACAAAATACTAGGTTCATCATCAGGAACAGAACCTCAAGTTAAATGTTGATAAGGAATAACAATCTAATCCAGATAGAATTAGAAGAATATGATTACGAAATATGAAAATATCAATAAAAATGTAAATATAAAACTATAAATTTTATAAAGATTAAACCCATCTGAAAAGAAATTTATCAAATTAGTAACCTATCTTTTGATACAAAACATGAGGTATGGAAACACACTTTTCTAAGGAAATACTTACGTTTACTGAAGAAAGCACATCTTTCAGAAACATATCCCTCGTCCACCAACAATATTATATAAAAACTCCTCTGAAACAAATATACGATTTTACAACCACGCCATACGAGAAATTTGTCAACCAGTGAAAATAAATCAATATTTCAATATATTTTACCTCATGTTGCTTTGCTATTACACTTTCAAATATAAGTTGTATTAGATGCCCTTGACATCTTTGGATTGTTATTAACAACCACTATAAAAATATATCCGCCATTTGGGTCGGCGATCCTAGGTCAAGTGTCCCAAAGAAAACCTAATCCTTCCTGTTATGACGTTCCGTTACGCGTTTCGATTCACCAAAGTAATCGATCATACAAATGACACTTAAATGGAAGGAATCTTAATAAATTAAGAAATAGCCCTTATTTCCTTTATTAGAAACGAACTAGAAAGAAAATTATTATATTAAATAGATATCCCAAACTTGAAATTCGGAAAAAAAGAACAATATGAACTAAATCACAATACGGCGCCGTAGCGACGAAACCAAGAATCATCAATAGATGTCGCTAGGCGTTCGGAAAAATCCAATCAATTACAATGTTATTAAACCTGCAAAAAAAACAGCTTGCGTAGAATTTGCGTCCTTACACTGTTTATCCATTATATTTTGACTGACTAAAAATACATATAAGCCAGATCTAAAAATTAATCAGAGTCGTACTAAAAATTAAGGAATAATGAAAAATGTTTCATGATAACATTATATCTAGTAGATTTAGTTTCGAGTTATAAATAAATGAACATACGGATATTTGATAATTTCGTGTGGTAAATAGCTAGTTTCGTCATTTTCATTTATTGTGTATGAGTCGCATCAAGGCGACAGTACACAAAGCCGATTCGCATATTTTCAAGTGGCCAATATTTCAGGAAGTATACCTATCTATATGAAACTCTGATACGTAATAACCTATATGAACAGTTAAATATACCTAAGCTTAGTAAATATTGTCAAATATAATATTAAAAGTATTTAAAACATCAGAGACTGTTAGTACTAGAAAAGTTCATATTTTTTACAAAATGATAATAATATCGAAGTCACCTATTGAAAACAATTGGCCCCGAAAGGTGGCGCTGCTTTTCCGGGAAGTATAACGTCTGCCTCGTCCACTTTGTTTACAAAGGATTAAACGGTCGATTTACAAAAGATTAATAATAATAATATTTTTAGGACATGCCTCACTGGGCCACACAGAGCCATCTAGTCCCAAATTAAGCTACTATTAAGTAGCCTGTCGTATGGGGTACCAGACAACCGATAAACGTACTTATATACTTTTTTTTCTAAATATATACTTATAATACATAGAAAACACCCAGACCAGTACAAACAGACATGTTCATGCACACAAATATTTGTACTGTGCGGGGATCGAACCCGCGACCCATGGCTCAGAAGCAGCGTTTACTACCGCTGATCCAAATGGTCGTCAAGGCGACAGTACACAATTAAACAGTTTGAACGTTGACAAAATTTTAGTACCTTACTGGGCTTAGCCCACGATCACCTATTAATTTTTAATTACAAACTGTAATCATTCATACTAAATAGATAGAACTGTCACACTTCGTGACTTGCTTACTTTGTGCCTGTCCGTGTATTTTAGAGTTTCTTGTAGGAAGTGATCGATTTCCAAGCATGTAAGAGCTTAGCAATATGTATTTGCTGGCAGGTTATTTGCGCACGCGAGCGGCAGCCGGCAGTCACGGCAGAAAACAATCCAGCTGTTTGCTCGCGCCTACTAATGGCCCATTAGACGTTCATGCAGGCTAGCATGAGCTTTGCTATTTAATTCATATGTTTAAAAATAATTAGGCATTTTAACAGCTAATATAGTACGTATCAAATGTCGTCAGTTGCAACTTAGCTGTAAATGCCAAAGCTAAGCTTTTTATTTTTTATTATTTTGTAATCTTTAGTTTAAGATTCTCCCTTAAGCACTCTGACCACCTTCCCCTTCTTCATAGTTTTTTTCCTGTACCCAAAGGTTGTCTGGCAGAGATCGCTCATTAGCGATAAGACCGCCTAAATTGTACATCTTACTATAAAAATTGTATGTTATTTCGTTATTTGGTGTGCAATAAATAGTATTCTATCTATATATCTAAGCTCACCAAGAAGACAAACAATCAGAGTGGATTCCATACCACTCTAAATTGTTGTTAATCTTTAAATTTACATGTATTACTTAACAGTTTTTGCTCGTGACTTTGCCTGCGTAGAATTCAGTACTGAGTTTAGAGAGAAACGAATGTTTTCTTAAAATGATATGATAACCAACGGGCAGCGCCATCTACCCTTTGTTTCACGTGACTTCATACAAAGTACATCTGTAATACCGTGCCGCGTGTTATCTCTCGCGGTAACGAGTAATAAACATTTATACATACTTTTTCGTTTATAATATTAATAAACATGTTGTTCAGAAACTGTAAAAGCACATAAAGACGAATCACATTGAAATATCAACGTTATCAGCTCACATTAGTCAATCCCAAGCGTTTTTTCCCCTTTTTCAATAATCGCGACGTTTTGGGCAGGAGGGTTCTTGATTGGAATTTGGCCGGTACTGCCCAGCACTTCGAACTGTTTTTGCAGCACTCCTTCAGCCGCCTCTATCGACGCCCATAGGACGTGAAGATGCGATGCTATTCTAGTTAAGGCTGACACCACACATTAATAAATTTTAATACGTAATTTTGTTATTTGAGTTCAGTTATACTAACATATAGATTGCCTCTTATGAATTTTAAAAAGTGTCAGCGATAATTATGTTAGTTTTCTGCTGTACGACATCAAAAGATATAAGTAGTAGGTACTTATAGTCTTTAGTTCCGGCAGCAAAGTCAAAATAGGTACTAACTGTTGTATGCAGGTATGTAACTAAGATTTATGTCTAATGCTACCTAAACATTTCTAAGACGAGATTTCTTGGACTAAAAGACAACGGCAGATCAACCTACCCAAAAAGTTAAAGGTCATTGAATTGATTTTCAACTTTAAGTCCAACAGGTAGAGATCAATATCAATCAATTGATAAAATTTGACGTTTTGTGGTAGGTTGACGTGCTGTTGTTCATACATCCACTTGTAACGACGTTGGTTGGTAGAAGTGCATAAAAATACTTTTCTTATTAGTGCCAACATAAAGATCTACTTACAGATGCCTAAAGCCTGTGCTAAAGTTAGACCGATACTCTTTATTACGACTGCAAAATTCACAGATATTTCTGTCAACATTGATCAAAGTAGTTCGGATATAAATCCAACAGATTTATACGATAGCTATAAATTTCGTGGAGGGGCAGAGTAAGTGTAGATTGTTGTTCGAGGCAATATCGCCCAAACGTGCGGTATTTATTTAAGAGGCCGCCAGTAAGGCCTGGGCAAACTAAGCACTCGGCAAGGCAATGGCCCAAGACTAATGTGTGCCTTGTGCTGGGCCATAAGTAGCTCTACACCGCTATAAATTATTTATGGGTATAAGAAGTAAGTTGAAGACAAAATCTACTTAACGAAGTAGCGTGAAAAGGATGTATGTCTTGTGGGTGAACAATAAAATTATGATGCGTACATTTAGCATCTTCCCTGATTTATTAAAAAAGATTGGTTACGCTCAGTAGCCCTTACTAGCGTTACTTTTAATAACGGTGCCAATTATGTTTATGGATTCTTAGTTTGGTAGAACTCAACAACACTACGCATTAGGTTTAACACTTTAATTTCAAATACTTTAATTTGTTTGAAATAAAGAAATGCTTGCCTAACAAATAAACCTAAGAAGAAAAGCTGAGTAATGAACAAACAAACTTTAGAGTGACGAACGAAAGCGTCTATCCTCCTACTATAAGTCCATTTTTAAAAAGCTGCTTTTTACGAGCTTGTAATAGTAGGAGAACCAATATTTACTGCCTGACTCCCGCTTGAGGACAAATAGCTCTACCCGCTGCCAAATGGGTGTACTTCACAATCCACGATTGCCTACTTAACGTGAAATATTTATAGCGATAAAGGCTTTCTTCTATAAGTGTGTTTGTCACCAAACTGCGATCGACTTAGATGAAATTTTAGGTTCTAGGTATACTTATGGTTTAAAAACGAAATTAGCTTGGCAACAATGGCTACGGCGTCCGCTAGTAAGTACTTATAGTTTGGCCAACGAAAGCTGAACCTAGGAAAAGGCGGGAATTACAAAAAATCGAAATATGGCATCACCTATCATATTTGGAATAAACCATTTTGATACTTTTCCTGTTTTCTTGTTTTGGTAAATGTTAAGTATTTTCAATATTAAGCTTAATTAGGCTTTGTAAATAGAGTCGGTTGACTTTTCATTCTTTTACACGCACCCTTACACGGTTAAATTAAGATAAGTTTATTTTAGTTACATGTTTTTTTTAATAGTAGATTTAAATGTTCCCCCTGAAATCAAGTATTGACATCAATCAATCCTCAACAACAACAGATTGAATGACATTGTCATAATGTCATTATAGTTAATGTTGCTATTTCAAGAAATCCTGGGTTCAGCTTTCATTAGCCAGACTTTAATATATAATTCAATTCAGAACCGTCGGCGTACGCTCAATGTCTTTAAAAGTTTTATCACAACAAATGATTCAAAATGCACACAGGACAGACAAACATTAGTTTTTTTTATAATTTATTTATAACACAATTTATAAATCAACACGTTTCTACATTAAAATATATTATTCATATGTGACTGCCATCAAATGCTACTGTGACAATTTATTAAATTAAAGAAAAAAGACAATGATAATATGGCTACAACTTTAATAATACCGACTAAGCTTTAAAAAGGATATTAATATTAAATTTATAATAAACATGAATATCGTATAATTTAGTTCACGAAGTTTGTAGGTGTACTTATGAATTATTAAAATAAGGTATAAGTAATTTTAGACTGTTTCATACAGTGCATCTCTTTAAAAGCTTTGGGGCATAATTAATTATTTTTTCTGTAATGAACTTTAATATATAGTAATGTATTGTGTCGTATTTCGTCCTAAAGCTACGTTTATTTAAGCCATAAATATAGGTAATAATAATTTATTTATTTCTTCTCTCGCATAGACAATACAATACACTTCATAGAATTAAACAAAGGTTAAAGTTATAAATTTATATTTAAGTGATAGACTTTCAACTGTACTAGGAGACCTGTATGACAGATTGCCAGCCTCTCCTAAATCGGACCTTAATATAATGAGAGAAAGCTGCGTGTGTGTATGTGTGTGATTATGTGTGTGGTTTTAACTGGGGATTGATAACAATTTTTCCGTTTCATCATACCTAATCTAAGTTTTTTAGCCAATTTGACGTAGTAATTTTGCATCTATATTTTGTTAGTGGATATATGTTTCGAGCTTTGTTAAGTTTATTATAAAGGAAACTACCCATATAGCCAAAGAACCTTTTGGAGAAAGCTGTAGTATATCGGGTGGTTGAGTACCAAACTTTATGTTTGCGTCGCTTGTCAGCATTCAGAGTAGGATCATAAACAGTTAAGGAGAATACTGTCCTTAAGCAACAGCTTAAGGACAGTATTTTAAATAAATAACTGACGTACACTCAAAACATCAGCAGCAGGTGACTTAACATAATACATAGGTCATACAGCAAAATAAAATAAGTACCTACAAACATGACTTATGTATAGGTACATTCATGGCTAACAAAGTAAAAAAGTAAAGTAACGTCCTATATGCATCGCACTTCGTAGATCTTTATCATTGAATGCAAGTTACCACATCAATGTTGGGCACACAGTTAGTAAGAATGTATTAATTAGGATCATGTAATTCAGAACAATCTTCTTCGAAGACTTTAAAAAAAATAACAACCGTATAAACAACAAAGTCATGCAACGGCATAATGCCAGGTAATGGCACCTCAACATTGTCTCGGTCGTTTGCAGAAACGGCATTGAATTAAATTGATAGCAGCTCGTATACGATAATATTATGTTCTAATGCAGCGTAATTACAAGCGCTGCGATCGGTAGCGCGGCTCATTCATTAAACTAATGAATAAACATGCATGCACACACGCGAGCTAGCTTCTGTAACTTGCAATTCATACGATAGGGTTGAATACACCAAAATATGTTTGAAAATATGCCATTTTTAGTTAAGACCTGTGTGCATATGCTTTACAGGATGAAATTTGAAGCATCTTCCAAATTTTAATACAAAAATCTACAAGATAAAAAACAAATGACGTATTTTTTCTTTTGGTACCTATAGCCCAGTACAAAAATGTCAAGATAAAGCACTTAGAAAATTTCCGCCAAAAATCTAAAATTTTTTAATACGGCCTCATCGCAACACTTTTTTATGCGATGCGCATCTCATTAATTAATTACGATATTATTAAAAACTTGTTGATTTTCCCTACATACCTTCACAGGCGTATGACCGTAAAAATTTAAAACTATGCTGCGAAAAATATTTTCGGGTGAAAACTTGACCTACATTTTTTACTTCATGATGAGCTCTAAATTTATACGATAAATACTTAACGCCTATAAAAATTTTGAAGGTGATGAAAAAGTATAAGTATACGTTTATATATGTAAGTACCTCGTCGTGATTAATAAGTGTGTACTTACTATTTTTAAGTATCTATGCACACTTGTTGTACGAATAAATACTATAGGTAAGTAATTCAAATTCAAATTCAAATTCAAATTCAAAATATTTATTTGCTTTTAAATAGGGTAGTTAAAAAAATATGTGGATGGTCAATTTAACAGTCAGCATCTTAAGCCTATTTAGCTATGCAGATTCATAACATGCAAATAATTACATTTATTAAAATGATTTACTAATACAATTAACATAGATCCATTATTATTATAATTCAATTTATTACCATCATTCAATTCCGTAAATAAAACAATAAGATTTTCGTAAAGCCAGTATACATTAATAAATTATAACATTGGTCATTATTATTAAATTAATTTGTTTTATGCTCAAAGAATTCATCGATTGAGTAGAATCTTTTTTCCATCAGCCATTTACTTAATGTGATTTTAAATCTATTAAAAGGGAGCTGCTTAAATTTTTCAGGAATTTTATTAAATATTTTCATGGCCATCACGTATCCATTATTATTAAATCTTCGTGTTTTTGGGAGACAGTTTAGAGTTAGTTTGTTTGGGTATCGCAAACTTCTGCCTGTTGCGTTCGTGTTCTTTTTTTCTAGATAAAGGTGTTTGTTTTGCTTCACAAACTTCGCCATTTCCAATATGTATATACATGGAAGTGGAAGTATATTTAATAATTTAAAAAATGGTCTACAGGAAACATCTGGTGCGATGTTGCATATTGCTCGAACACATCTCTTTTGGGAAATAAAAACCTTATTTATGTTAGTGCCATTTCCCCAGCTAACAAGGCCGTATCGTATTATGGATTCTATATGTGCAAAGTAGGTCATAATAGCCGTCTTTTTATTTGATATTTTTGCGAGTCTGTATAAAGCGAAAGCAAACCTATTAATATTTTGGAACACTTTTTCTATTTGTTCTTTCCACGTAAATTTTGTGTCTACAGGTATAATAAGCCCTAAGAACTTAACACTGGTATCACATTTTATATTTTGTCCTTTAATATTAATGTTAATTGATTTATTTTTAAAATTGTTAAAATTAATTATATTAGTTTTATTTAAATTTATTTGAAGATTATTTTTGTTTAACCAGTCAATTACGGATGTCAAATATAACAAGTATATATATATATATATAATAAGTATACACCTGTATCTACGTTTAACATTTTGGAACTTATACACCAATGAAATTCAATAGAAATAAATCGACCTAATGGAAAGCCTTACGTCCAAATATGTTTAAGTATAGGTAACTGAAACAAAATCTACAATCGATTAAGAATTTTTATAATAACATTAAAGATTGCAACTGAAAAACAAATAAAAATGTGGTAGGTTGAATCTGTCATATACTAATAGGACAATACAATGAACCAAATTTATGTCATTCTAACTTCATATATACAATTTTTGAAAACACATCTGTTGTTAGGTACTGTTAAAATAATACGGATGTGTATTGAGTAATAATATCTGAAGTCGTGAGTACTTTTGATCGTTCTTTAATAAAGGACACTGCCAGAAGGAAACAAGGGGCAGCGTGGTCTCTTCAGCATTGGCTTAACGGCGATCTGCCAAACAGTGAACTACTATGGGATGACGATTTTGATTAATTGAAATACAAGACACATAGAACCTAGGAATTCCACACAGTATTATTAATTTGATGAGTGTTTAAAAGTATACAATCTCATGACAGGCTGAATGACTATCCGGTGAGGAGGAGTGAGGCTTTTTAATGGGTAGGAGGGCCGTGCTAAAGGCGCGTTGCTGACGTGTCAAACCGCCCTGATAATACTTAGCTTACCAGTTACTTAATACTTAGATTGGCTCGTAACAAATGTACCTATACAAAGTTCTTAGGCGTCTGTTTAATCTTTTATTACGGGGTTAGATGCTTAGATATTCTTACACTTTTAATAGCATTCTACCAGAAGCCTACATCATTGACTCGCAGAACAAAGGTCAATCCGAATACACGAAACCTAGGCAAAGTCCTAGGCAGGCGCCTTTTCCATCCACGGCACATTTGCAGCAGCTTTCCACTTTGTTAGAGGGCGCTCTAAATGAATTTGTAGTCAAAGGTACCACTGTAAAACATAGTCGTGATCTTGAGTGGTCGTGTCTTGACTGTACCGACCTATCAATTATCGGTGACACATGCAGATTTTTTTAGTCGTAAGAGTTTCATATTATTTGCGAAATAAAAAGTAGGTACACAGACAGCAAGTACCAGCTAAAATAGGGTCTTCGGACGGGTAATATTATTAGAAACATATTACCATATTTTACAGTCTTCAATTATCAGTCAAGATAGGAAACCCAAGAGACTCAAATACCAACTATAGGTAAAAGCTTACACCTACCAGAAGACGGTTAAGACACTTGCGCCGTCCCAATCTAAGAAGTTTCTAATCTTACTTAACTACACATAAAACTGAACTTATAGCAAAGACAGCAGTTTTCAAATAGACAATTACTTAATTTATAATTCGAAAGATGAAAAATTTATCTTCCGAAAACATTACAAAAATAATAAATACAAAAGAAGTCAAAAAATAAAAAGCCAAAGTGTGACCCCTCATTACCATTTCACGTCACCTATTCATAAATTCGAGTTGTTAAAATTATCATTTTTCGTTTCCAATTTCGCCATTCTCAAAAAGTGGTAACTTCTGTGTTTAATTTATTAGCAAAATAGTATAATAGAGTCGTGGTCAACGCAAGAAATGCATTCTAATTTTGAAAAATTTTAGTACCGAATGTAAGCGAAAAGCGATTTAAAAGCGATTTTACCGTTAACATACATAAAACTTAAACCATTTATTATGCATTTTTGCATTAATACTGTCCTAAAACTTTTTTTAAATAAGCGTTATATTCTTAATCTTCACAATAAACTTTTTGTATCAAAATTAGAAATAGAATTGTTGCTTAAAAATGAAATAATAACTATAAGAACGATGCAGGTCGGAGACTACCATAGATTTAGTTATATCCTAAGTTTATGGAGACTACTAAGTTTCATTTCTTTTATAAGTACCTAATAAGTGTTAACAAAATGTTACCAGCCAATATCAAATGTCAATTGTGTGATTAAAGTTTCTTGTGTAGGCTTTTCCGCTAAGCAGAGATAAAACGGTGTCTTCTATAACTAAGCACACACACCACATAAGGAAAGGAAGCGGTGCGGTCGGTTGGCGACACAATAGCCTGTCCGTCTGTCCGACATCATTAGTACTAATAACTCCATACCTGCAAGAATGTGGAACAGCCGAGTGACGGTCCTGCGGTTACAGGAGGAAGCTCTCATTGTGGAACTAACAATTCTATCAATAGGTGCGTCGTTGCGGTCGATGTGGTAATCGCGCGTCTAAAGGAAATGTTTGGTATGCCATTCCGCTAAGCGCTTCAAATTGATTCGCAGCCTTTGTTTAAAGCTACACCTGTAATTAGCTTGGTGATCTGTTGTCTAGGGCTTAAAGAACTTTGTAGTTGTTAACATAAGGCAGTATGCTTATGTTAATTATAAGTGTAACGTAGTGGCCACAATTATCGTCTCTTTTAAGAGGTCGGTGGGGCGCGTACATTATAACAAAGTTACGTTGAGAAGCGGATCTATAGATTAATATGATAGTGGGACACTAGGATACGGACGGACATAGGCTATAAAATTGTTATTGGCTTCCAAAACAAAGCACTATTAAAGGTGCAAGTACAAAATATATTACACGTACCTAATAGTATAGGTAATGAAAAATCCACCAATCTGCAGGAAATTCCAGATTTTCCATAATTTCGTAGCTCGTTATGATCGCCGTGACACCTTCTCTGGATTATTCTATTAGTATGCGCTATTTTTGAGATAATTTTGATGTTTCTGATGTTTCCGTACGTATTAGCAACAAAATACCAACGTGTTTCGAGCGCTTCGATTGGCTGTCATATATTATCGGAAACGTCAAAATTTATTTTCATATTGATTAATCCGGTGCCATCTTTTCAGCTAATCACAGGATTAAACAATAAAAAAACGCTAGTTGAATTTTGATTGCGCCGTGTGCTTGATAAGTACCTAATGATAATTATCATTTTGGAATACAATAGAATTACCTACAAATTAAATTTGTATAAATATGGCGATAGCAACGCTCTGTCAGAGATCGTGTGTTTGTTTGTAGAGTAAGGGTTTATTAATTATTATTTTAAAATATGTATAGACTAGGACTAAATCTTACTTTAGATACTAATTACTATAACCGACCCCAGTGATCGATACCAGCAATAGAAGCCAACACTTTTGATTTTTTTAAAGTTATCAAAAACAAATTTTATAAAAATCTAAAATAGCTTCTAACAAAATCAATTTTAAGTTAGCTTCGTCACATCAGGATGTTTTACAATAAAATATACTTACTTAACTACTTGCCTTCATAAACATTACTCTAACAAATGTAAGTAAGTAGTTGTTACGCAATAACGCAACCATTTTGAAATGCATTGGCCGATTTCTATTTTGTGTGTTGAGACAAAAAAAAGATCTTATTATCGTGTCAGAGTTTTACAGGCCGTCTTTAACAGGGCTCTATCGTGATTTGTTCTTTCGACTTCCATCTTGCCACAGAAGCCTAGACCAGTTGGTCTAGGCTTGCTTAGCGTGTCTTTCGAAGCTCGTCTGTCACCCTAAGCACCGCTTCCAGATCCAAGCCAATTTAGAAAATATCATTGCCTGAATTGACCCGAATAAGAATCGAAACCGGAAACCTGGCGTAGTGAGCGGACCACCACAGCATTACCTATAACAACCGGGTTGTCTTCAATTCGTTATCCATTAGAATACCATACACTTAATAACGATATATTCGATGACTACTTTTTAAACTGGAAATTGAATAAGACCAACCACCTACTCTAGAAACAACACTACTTATAATTTACCAAACGACAAGAAAGTTAAATTACACTACTTAAATATCGATATCAGGAGCACAGCATTTTTTAATTGAATTTAAAAATATTTTAATTATTACACTGATAAACTCCTATTAAATTGATAACTAATTAGTTATAATTTTTTGTTGCTGACGTTGCTGTGGTTACCGTTACGGATGTTATTTATTACAGATAGGAAAACAAAACAAAGTGGCCGGAGCATTTTATGGCTTAAGTAGGTATGTAATTTGTCGAATTCGTCTTGGAGTAGGTATCCTACCCACCTGAAAAAAATATTTTCATACAAATCGGAATCTCAAAATATTAATTTGTAAGTATGAAAATTTCAAATAATACAATAATAGTATTTATAAGTATCAATGATTTATATGCATATTTTATGTTGGTCTGGGGCTCTACAGGGCTGGTTACGGCTTGTTATACCATATTCCTAACACCCCTGTATAATAAGTAGAAACCTAAGTGGATTGAGCTTAATCCAGAAAACATTTACTTTTTCGAAGATAAAGGTGATTCAGGTGAAATGGTGACACTTCGTAAACTTTAAAAATCCATTCATGGACGTAAAGTTCAACGTTTAGTTTTAATCATACTTTTAATACGTCCATGAAAAAAATAAACATTAAGTATGACATCACATAAACAATAACATGACATTAACCATAAACGTAGAATATAATAGACGGACAAAGCCTGCGAGATAGAAGAAAACCTCTTATGGAAATCTTGCAAGATAGAAAAAGAAAACTATACTTTTCATTTTGTGATCAGTCTTAATTGACAGAGTGACATCCAGTGGCATCTGCGATATAGCTTAAACATTTTATGGAATTATCTAGTAGGTACATCGTAGATTATCTAAAGTAAATACAATTTTATTTAATAATGGTCACATGTTCTGTGAGTGCCTGTGGAGTCAACCACAAAAATAATCCAGAAAATTGCTCATTTCACAGGTAAATACGTAGAAAGTCGTCATCGTAAAAACGCGTTGTTTTTGTTGAATTTGATCTTGTTGTTATGTTGTAAATATAAAATTATTTCAATCCGTTTGTTCCTTCTAATATTTTGTATAGATAAAGTTCTATGTGTTGATTATTTACATTATTTTGGTGGATAATTAATTCATCGAAATATTTTGAGCTTGACTCACCTTATCACCACCACCAATGTCACCTTAACAATTTGAAGAAGGAAACTATAAGGAATCACATAACTAAGATAATCTTCTTAAATGTCTATATTCAGGGATTGAATCATCAAAATGTAAATGTTTGTTCAGATTTTGTTAACTTGTTCTTTTTCACTTACTGCCATTGATGAGCTCACACGGTACAGCAAATGACACCGGAAAATCTTTCGAAGAAATAAATAAAAAAAACTAAGTAACAATGGCTGTTATTTTTTTTATAAATTTAAACTATTTATTTTTTAATCATAATTATGTAAAAAATATACTCACCGGGCACATTTACCTGCCCACTATTATAGTTGTAAGAAGTAAGGGCGGTTAGGTATGCCGCTAAGTAGGTGCATAATCTCGAGATAAAAACAGTGTGACAGTAAACATTATTTTCTAAACGACGAACTGCAATTCTTATCGATAGTCTAAAAATGTTAAAGGTACGTCACTAGTTAACACACACATTGAAATGTCAAAACTGGTCACACATTATCGGGCTGTCTTCGCGTAACCGAATCGTATCACAATCGTAATTGAACGACAGGAGTTTGACAGTTCTAGTATGGGCTAAATGTCAAAAAATGGGGACTACCGTTTCTTTGCTCACCAGTTGGCGCCACTGTAGACTGAGGTCCGGAGTTAAAGCTGTAAAAGGCGATCGGCGCCGAAACAAAGTGTAAATCTTGAATCTAATTAAAGTTTATTATTTATAAATAACTTCTTGATATCAACAAACCAACTTCTAAAATAATTGCTCTTTGAAGCCGCCTATTTTTGCGCTTTTTCTTAATTCCGCTTTCAAAGCGTTCACATTAATCGCCAAATAATCCATATTTGCGATAATTTTACGAAAAGATCACTTTCCAGCAGGTAAATTAAAGAAATTATAATTTATGCGACAAATTCCGCAAAAACCAGTACAAAGTGAATGATATTGGACCTCACGCTACACTAGCGCCTCTAGTGGCAAATTCACTAGCGATAGCCCACTGCGATTCGGTTACGCGAATTAGCGCCCTGTCGATCTACTTGTATCCTAAATCGATGACATTTATTATTACCATCCTTTTAAGTATAATCTGAAATGCTCAGTATATTCAATTATGAAAACCAACTGCGTTATATACAATGTTTCATATCTAGTACTATATTAACATAATCATAAAAAAACTACAATATTTACAACTTATAAATAAAAAATAACATAAAAAGAAACAAATAGTTAGATAGACTAGATAAAAAGGAAAAAAACTATAAAAATGGTCCTCGTGGTAAGGTGCCCAAGATACTGGCAGCATTACCTCGCTGGATTGCGATGCTCAATCGCTGTGCGAGGTAGCTGCTAGCTCTTGGGTCACCGCTGACGTCAGATAATCGTTTAGCAATCTCTTTAAATAAAGAGAGTGCATTAGGACCCCACGGACCTAGGGTTTCGACACCAAAAGGTACGAAACAGTGCTGGGTGCCTATTTGGCTATACTTGGTTATCTTAATGTTTTCGGCTTTAATCGCCGCCGCACCTGCACATTGGCTAGTTCCGGGCAGATGGGAGGCCGCCAGTGTGTCGACACAGGTAGCGTCCCACACTAGAGTCCGACCCATCCGCCAGGGAATAAGCGACATACCGTCAGGTCTCTTGCCATCATCACGCACGATACCATTCGGCTCAAGTAGAGCCGGCACGTTGATGGTGGCAAGGGAACGTCGGAGTATGTCGTTAATGCATGCATGGCGCGATAAACGCCCAGCGCTCTTCGCACAAGACAGCCCGTGGTGTCCCAACGAGCTGACATCAGCACCACAAGGACATTTGTGTGGACTGCAAACCTCTGCACCAACACGCAAACCAATCGCCACACGGAGAGTTTCTGTGTCTAATAGAGTTCCAACATTGGCTGAGGGATACGCCTGTAGCCAATAACCGGATTCTCTAGTAGACACAGCCCTCAGCCTGGCGAGATCAGCGTTGTTGATGCTTGTTTGTATAAGTGTCTTTAAAAGAAAATCACAAGAAATTTTGTCCCAGCTCTGCTGATTTTTTAAATCTGAAGGGAATTTAGAGGGAATATCCTTTATCCAAGCATCTCTAGCTTCATCCAAGCACGCCACCTCGAAGGTTGCGGTGATTGGCCGCAGGATATTGGCAACGAGAGTAGACGTGCTGCAAACTAAAGATAGAAAAGCTGGTAAGGAAATACTCGAAATTTTGCGGGTCCCAATCCCCCCATAACGTATAGGAAGAGACGCTTGGTTCCATGCTCGTTCTGATAAATGAATATTAAGAATTTTTTCTAATTGTGTTTTAATCACATCATCCAAATGGTTAATTAAATTTTAAAATTTCCATACTGGGCAACAACGTATGAGGTAATTCAATTTGGGTACGAGGAGACAGGACCTTAGAATAAATAGAGCCGAATGTGCATTTATTTCCAAAAGTCGATCCGAACATTTATTAAATTTTGTAATAGCTTTTTGAAAATGGGTGGGAGTGGCACTATCGAAAACAGGTGACCCTAAGAGGTTAAGAGTTGATTCAGTAAGGATCTTTATATTTGGAGCCAGAAAATTAAATTTTGCAATTATTTCAGAACTTCTAACGGGGGAAAGGCAGTCAGAAATGAATAGTTCGCATTTATCTAAATTTAAAGAAAGGCCTACTGTACTGAATTTCTGAATTATTCTTGAAAAATCTGATAAAACTGTATCTGCCTCACCTCCTAGGGTCCCGTCGTCTAAGTACCAAACGTTAAATTTTGAAAATAAATTTTGAATAAAAGGGTTGATAGCTAAACTAAAAATGGCAGGTCCAAGAGGGTCACCCTGTTGGCAGCCGACTGCCGAGTCAATTTCATTGCATTTGTACATGAGTTTGCTGGGATTATAATAACATTGGTTCACATAATTAAAAATTTCCGGAGAATTTATTTTAATTTCGTTTAACAGAGTGCCCCTATCAATGGAGTTAAAAGCATTTTTGATGTCTAATTTAAGCAGCACATCCGTCCGATTTTGAGAAAGGAGAGTGCGAAGCGAGTGGACTGCTGCCTCGCATTCACCTTTGGTACAGAAGCCTAATTAGTGTGGTTCAAAATGGTCACGAAATTTGTAAGCCAAAAATTTCACACATAATTTAGAGGACACCGCCATCTTTTTTAGATAGGGCTATAAGATTAGCGCCGTATAAAATAGAGGCTATTTCACTGTTAATTTTGTCTAGAAGCATGAAGTTGCTAAGTTTAGCTAAAGACGAAAGTAAAAGGCGACCAGAATCACCTGCCTGGTTCGAAGTAAGGTCTTTGAGATGTTGAGGCGATATTCCATCCAAACCAGCAGCTGAACTGGAATTTAAATAAAAATATAGCCGACAAAGCCTCTTTTTCGCTTACTTGAAGGCAGGCGGACTCATCAGTCGGTGAGAGGTTCCGGTGAAGGAGGTGCTGCTGAAGCTGGGTGTTTAGACCAAAGGGCATTGAGAGTGTCCGGACTGTCGGGCGATATCACGTCGCTAGAGAAGAGGAGTCGAGCGGCGCCTTTCAAGTCCCCATCGCATACTTTGTTTTCGATTTTTCGGGATAAATAAAAAGTGTCTGATTTATTTGATTTGAAGGGATGAGCAATGAGTGGGAAAGAATCTAAACAATTGTTTTTAATTATGGCATTATCTATGACATTAACATGCAAGCAACGACATCTATGAATGATCACAGCACTTATTGGATAAAATATCTTATTAAAAATCTAGGTGGCGCTTATGACTATTGAATTTTTTACTTCGTAGCATAGATTGCTCATTGAGACTTTGAAACATAGTGAAGATACAAGTGGAGCTCTAAGTTAAGTTAATGTAACTAATTTTTATTGGTCGCGATACACTGACCTCTATATAAACTGGACCAATGATACCCTTTAAAATGACAGCTCTCTAGTTCTCTACTGTGGCCTACTGTGCCTGTTTGAAGCGCCCCCAATGCGTGGGAAAGGAACTAAATCTGACGTTAACTGCAATATGGCCGGTGCTTGATTTGGATTGTCTCCGTGTTTTTATGTGATTTTGAAGGTTTAACGCAGTTAAGCTTGTTAATTAGGTCGTATTATTATAGTTGATACATAAATAAGTGGTGGTAGTTTATAGGTAAACCATGAAAGAGTGCGTGTTATGCAAAACTCGTTACCAGAAGGGAAGTGGGGTTACATTTCACAAGTAAGCGAATTTACGGCTAATATTCAACAAATTAACCTTCTATTGATATTACAGGCACCTAAAAATCTGTTACTAATATTATACGTGATTATTACAACACATTTTGTCTTTGTATTACTAGTACAATAAAATTCAATAGTGCTGTTAAGTCCTGTGTCGATAAAACTTATCGATATTTTTCATATCAAATATCTAAGTATTTGCTTTTAACCTCTCACACCAGGAAGTCAATTAATACTATACGCAGCCACCGCTTCGTAGTTGAGGGGTTAAGAACGGAAATCAATGACGACAGATTGTTAAATAATGATTACTAATATCAGTATATAAACTTGAAAAATTTTGTCTCAGGCGGGACCAGTTTATATACTGATATTATAATTGCAATTTAATTGCTAAAATATCAAATAAAGTATTATGATTACTAATTTACAGGTTTCCAACTGATAATAGAAGACTGGAATTATGGCTGAAAAATATTAACAAGCCTAGTTGGCGTCCGAAAAAATATGATTACATCTGTTCAAAACACTTCTCTGATGACTGTTTTATTAAACATAATTCATGCACCACTTTAAAGAAGTGCAGTATACCAACAATTTTTTGTAGCAGTGCCGGTAAGTATAAAAAAACATAAAATTGCTAGAATTTCAAGATATTTTTTTTCTGAGGGAAATTTAGTGGATTTTTATTTTGGAATGATATACAGCCTACTAGTTATTTGGAAAGCTGTTCCCGTATGTAATGTAATAAAATTATATGTAACTTTTTTTCGTCCCTTTTTGAATTCACTGACTTGGTAATTTGATTGGTTGTGATTACGAAAAAGGCTACTTTATTTCAAATTAAAAAAAAACATGTGGTTTTGCAGAAAATGTATCTTCAACGCATGGGAATATGGTTTTATCTACTCCTTTTACATCGGGAAAAAGGATGATTACACCTCCACCCTCTGTATCTAAAACACTAGCTGTTGGAGTAAATAGAACACTAATGATGGATCCAAACAGCACCAATTTGAGTGGTAAGTAAAGTAAAGTTAACATTTATTTCTCAAAAAGTGGTGGTACAATAGATCTTAATTTATAACATGTTGAGCACTTTCAGCATCTTATTTAATATATCATTTAAATATTATAATACACAATTTGTCAAATAAAATCGTAACATTATTTAATCAAAAATAATATTATTGAATTAAATACATAAAATTATCTAATTAAATCATTACATTTTTGAATAAAATTTTAAAAACAAAATTTTAACATTATTCCAGCTCCTTAAGATTATGACTGCATGTCACCTTTTATGTCATATTACAGAAAAGCTGCTATGGCTTAGGCACTAGCCCACTAGTACTTCAAGAGCGCGCTATAAAACAGTATATTATCCTGTATTTTTACTTTTGTTTAGTTATTGATTATATTAATTTTTTTCTTTTAGGTCGAAAGCGTCGAAGCACAAGTTGCGACTCGCTACTGAGTATTGCTTCAAAGACGGTTAGGTTTGAAAATTCTTCTTCAACACAGGAAGAGATGGTTGCCCCAACACCTTCCGTATCAGGAACAAGGATGGTTACGACTACACCCTCTGTACCTGGTTCAATAGCAGTAGAAGTAAAAAGAAGACTAATTATGGAACAGAATGATACCAACTTGAGTTGTAAGTATGTCTACATTGGCCACAAACTTATTGCTTTTCTAATTCTAAGTTCTAGTTGTTCAGTATATAAACTTGAAAAATTATGTCTCAGGCGGGACTCGAACCCGGATCTCCTCGCATACCGGGCGCGGCGCATTGTCTAGTTGTTGATCAACATAATTTTGTTTTTAGGTCGAAGGCGTCGAAGCATAAGCTGCGTAGCGCAACAGAGTATCGGCTCAAAGAGGGTTAGGTCTCTCTCCAAAGCCCGTGATAATATCAAGCATGATCATCGTTATGAAAACACTCCTAAGTCACCCAGAAAAGAATTACAGAGAATTAAACAATCTTTAAGAAAATCCAGAGCTCGTGTTAAAGTCTTATCACAACATGTGAAACGTTTAAAGATTAACGTCTCTAGTTTACGAACTGTAATTATTGAGCTCAAGAAGAAAAAAAATTAGCGATGATTGTGCAAATATGTTAAATCAGTATGATGATTTTAAGCCGCAATTGTTTCATAGGATGTTAGTTAATACTGGCGGAAATGTAAACCGTTCTAAGTATCTACCAGAGTTAAGAACCTTTGCGATTACCTACCCATTTTCACTCGCCAAAAGCATACAACTTTGTTAGAAAAAAATTCAATCTAGCATTACCACACCCAAGTGTAATCCTTTCGTGGTATAGTTCTGTCGACGCGAATCCTGGGTTCTCTGTTGAATGTTTTAATGCTTTGAAACTTAAAAGTGACCAAGCAAAACAAAAATGTGAAAAACTTATTTGTGCTTTAATGATTGATGAAATGAGCTTAAAAAAAAGTTGCACTCGCAGTCGCGATGGTGTAACGCATGGTCATGTTGATCTTGATCTATATCGATTCTGAATGTAATGATTTATCTGATTGTAAGGACGCATTGTTGTTTTTTTATTGATCCCTTAAAAAAAAATTGGAAAATACCAATCGCCTATTTTTTAATCAATGGCTTATCTGCCGATACAAAGAGTGCCCTTATTCGTCAGGCTTTAATTCGCATGCATGATGTTTCGGTTGAAATATGCTCTTTTACTTTAGACGGTTCGCCGGAGCATTTTTCAACAGTTGCTAAATTAAGGGCTGTATTAGAATCTGGAAGCAACACGAAACCTTTCTTTTATCACCCTTCAGATAGAAATCACAAGGTTTATGTAGTATTTGACCCCTGCCACATGCTTAAGAATATAAGAAATTGTATAGGCGACTTAAAGCTACTAAAAGACCACGAACAAAATTTTATCAAGTGGGTGTATGTAGAGAATTTGGCAGCTTTGCAGGAGAGTGAGGGTCTAAGGTTAGGGAACCAGCTGAAAAATTTACACATAAATTATAGAAAAATGGTGATGAAGGTCTATCTCGCCGCGCAAACCTTAAGCAGCAGTGTCGCCGATGCCATTGAATTTTGCGACAAAGTTTTACAACTTCCAGAATTTACAGGTTCTGCTCCCACGGTAAGATTCATAAGGGCAGTTGATCGTATTTTTAATTTTTTGAATGTGAGAAATCCATGGGGCCTTGGTAATAAAAATCCATTCGGGACAAGTAATGAAAAGAGGTGGCGGGCCAAAATAATGGAAGAAATCAATTATCTTAGCCAACTTAAGCTAACTAATGATACAATGTTGGTACAGTCACGTCGTAAAGCAGGTTTTTTGGGGTTTTACAATGCAGTTATTTCGGTACTTCATATTTACGACAAGTATTTTAAAGCAGAAAAACCCGAACTCAATTACTTGTTGACGTACAAACTAAGCCAAGATCATTTGGAATTGTTTTTTTGCGCAATACGCAGCCGAGGAGGTTTGTGTCCAAACCCAAAAGCTGCACAGGCTTATTCATCACGAATTAAGAAATTCTACTGGTGACGTCCAGGGTAACGACATAGCCATATTAAGTGTATCTTCTGGTTCTTTGAAAGGGGCTAAAATCGACAAATTTGACGTAGATGTTTATAGCGATGCTGAAAATATACGTACAATAAAAAAATATCGTTTAGATGAAACTGAATCGACAAACCTTCAAGATGAAATAAGTGAATTTTTACACCTATTTTGGGCGGTACCGGCACATGAATAAATATTGGTACCGGACTCAAACGTAAACGAAACGTCTAAGCAATGTGTCGGGTATATAGCAGTATTTGAGATAGGTACGTGCAATTCGAAAAAAAAAAAACAAGTTTGATGATTGCGAATCTTTACACTTGTT
This sequence comes from Anania crocealis, assembly GCA_949315895.1. Classification (NCBI taxonomy): domain Eukaryota; kingdom Metazoa; phylum Arthropoda; class Insecta; order Lepidoptera; family Crambidae; genus Anania; species Anania crocealis. The sequence goes on from OX438882.1 coordinate 19,875,145, forward strand.
GTACAAAAAACGAAAGGTGGTTTGAATATGCCTTCTACAAGTGTCGTGAATGTTTGTTTATTGGTAGAGTCATTGTTCCGCAAGGCTTGTAAAAATAATAATGGAAAACCTCCTATAGAACCGAATTTTCCTGCAGTATTAAGTGCAAGGGTAATGAAAGATCTGATTTATAAAACAGGAACATTGTTTCCTGATCTGCAGACTCACTTCAAGGAAACAAATCATCACCAAATATGATTTCGCATCCGTCTGTACGCAGCCTTTAAAAATTATTCCCAATATATAACAGGTGTAATTGTACGAAATTTTTTGTCGCGACAATTTATTTGGGCTCGCCAATGATCAGTTTGTTGCAGCAGAAAACTCTTTTTGTGTGTATTTAATATGGAGTGAATAAAAAAATATATTTGTTGTGTAAACATGTTTATTTATTTTCAATAAATACCTCACCTACTTTATTCCTTTCCAAACAAAACCTCATCATTTCTATTTAAAAACGTTCCCTATTTATATATTGTAGGATCTAGCTAGTTAGCCCCACACCACCCCCTTACTCTGGCTTATCCTTGCTTAGACGCAGTATTAACCAACTTTTTGAGAAATTTTGACATAAGCCATCATTAAATCAATATAATTTTAATGCATGGGTATGCATTAACATTATAATGATCCATTCCTTCAAGTAGAAACATTCTTTCGATGTATTTTATCTCACTGTCTCATCACTATTCTTAGTTCCGTTCCAACCCACTGCTGCCGTAAGCGCCAAAATGGCGAAAATCAAATCGCCTCACTATGACCCGGCCTGTTTGTAGTTAGTTAGTCCAGCAGCGTATTTGTATTATAGAGGTCAGTGTCGCGATAACACGAGAAATGTTTAAGTAAAAACGAAACACTTTAATAAAATAAATGTCACTGTCATGGTCAGTCGTCAGCCTCAGCACTCAGCAGGCAGAGCGCTTTGACCATAGAGTAAAGTAATACCCTGAGTTTGACATTTGGCGATTTGGCTAACCTAAAAGTTTACGAATGTCTGTTTGTTATTTTTACGTAGAGTTAAAAACAAACTGTCCTTGTTCCTTCTTGGTTAATAAACAAATTAGAAATTAAAACTAGTTATAAAAATATTTTTACACTATGTCGTTACTTAGACTTTTTTACAATCGGTCATTATGTAATGTAGAAAAGTTTTTAATGTTTCGTAAATGTTATTCTCAAAACTCTGTGAATCTTTCGGACCCTGCTGTCCAGAAGTACCTGAAACATTTAATGCTGGAGCATGATGAACTTCATACCAAACCCCGTCGATCAGCTGAGGAAAATCAAAGGCTTTATGAGATTAAACCAATCGTTAATGTACTTGACCAAAGAATAACTTTGTACGACAGCATCGAATCTCTCAAGGAACTGAATAAGAAGGAAACTGATGACCCTGAAGTAAAGAAAATGATAAAAGAGGAGGCGCAAATATATCTAAAGCGTTTAAAAGAAATAGACGGCGAACTACAGTATTCTTTGTTAGAACCAAACCTTTCAGAAGGAGGTGTCTTATTAGAAATCACTGCTGGTGCCGGTGGTCAAGAAGCAATGTTGTTTGCCAGAGAACTCTTTGATTTGTATCAGTCTTATGCTGACTATAAGGGTTGGGAGTTAGACATAGCTTCGATAGAAAAATCTGATATAGGTGGTATAAGGAAAGTGTCTATGTTGATTAGTGGTCATGGAGTGCCGGATTTAATGAAAATAGAGGCTGGGGTGCACCGTGTGCAAAGAATACCATCAACTGAGAAGGGTGGGCGTATTCATACAAGTACAGTATCTGTGGCAGTTCTTCCACAGCCTACAGAAGTTGAAGTGAATATTGCAGAGAAAGATATAATGGTAGAAACCAAAAGAGCCAGCGGTGCTGGTGGTCAGCATGTGAACACCACAGACAGTGCAGTCAGACTCTTGCATGTGCCTACAGGTACAGTGGTTGAATGTCAAGAAGGTCGGTCGCAGATCAAAAACAAACAAATAGCTATGCAAAAGCTGAGAACACTATTACTTCAGAAACAACAAGATGAACAAACATCTAACATACACAAGGAAAGGAAGTCACAAGTATGTTTTTATTATAGTTTATATTATTTGCTAGGTTTTTATTCTCTCAATAAGGTAATATTAATAAGAATTTATGTGAAATACAAAAGACTCGAGAGAAGAGAGAGAAATAGGAGGCCAGGACTCTTAAGGTCACAGGTAATTAACAGTTTAATATTGATTTGTTCTCCTTGTGTTACAGGTTGGGTCGAGCAACAGAAATGAAAAAATCAGAACCTACAACTACCCTCAGGACAGAGTGACAGAACACCGTGAAGGTGGTACCACTCTCCATAGCCTGAAGACATTCATGGAAGGTGGGGAGCAACTGGAACAACTGCAAGAAAGTCTTCTTAGACAGCAAAGATATCAGGCCCTAGTTGAAGAGATACAAGAGATAACCAAAAAATATGAAGACAGCGGTTAATTTTATGTAAGTTTTATTAATTATTCCATTGTAAATATAATAATTATCATTTAAAATAAAAACAATGTTTGCTTCAGTAAGTATTTATTTTGTACCAAATTAACAAATCATATTTAATAAAAACAAATACCTAGTATGCATAGTACTTTTTAGTTAAGGGATATCGACAACACCAATAATTAGAGTTACTTTTTTAAGAAAAATGCAAAACATCTGAAAAGCTCTTGTCACAACTTATTTATTTCTTACAATCACAATTAGCAGAATCTAGCATTGACTATGATGTCACCTTTACAGAAAACATTTTATTTAATAGTTGATTGTATCAACCTCCCTAATGACAAGAGATTCAAAACACTAAATTCTTAATACCTAGTAATAGTTGATATAATGTAACACTCATTCATAAATAGAAATTTCAGTAAATAAACAATATGATAAGTATTTATTTTTCATGGTAGATGAGTTAAAGTTATTTTCTAGCTAAAACTTGCCGCAGAGCTTATAAAAAGTTTCCATCCCAGTTAAAAACATTGAAAATCTCCAGGACGGAATAAATATAATCAACATTTATTAATTGCATTAAACATATTTAAAACATCAAAGATATACTATAAAGTAGTATTGCTCAATTTAAAAATCCAATTCTTATTTAATGAATGGCTATAAAAACATTGTAAACCCACATTCAACACTTCACATAAATAAGATTACATTATTTTAAAATTTAAGATAAGTGACATCTGATATGAAAATGAAATGCCTTCTACTTGTGGCAACTTTGGAGCGTCCTATAATAAATTATTATTATCCACAAAATAATATAAATTTTAAATTACATTACTATAACGATATGTAGGAATGACATGTATAATTTCTAGAATAGTCTAAAAAATATCTATTGTATTTATTTCCAGTTTCAACTAATATAAACTAGATGTTTCATCTAACTGCTTAATAAACTGTACTATCTTTGCAACATTAAATAATTATAATTTGTAAAATGTATAATCTAACTGAAAATACCTAAAACTTAGAAATAACAAAACATGAAGATCAGTGACAGCCACACCACATTGCTATGAAGTAAACTGCCTCGACCACACATATCTATATTGCGTTCCTGAAATTTGAAAAATTCATTAATAAGGTATCATGACTAACATTCATAATAATTCTGAATATGGAAAACCATATTATCTGAATCTGATGAGTAGTTTCTAAATATAATCTGTCAAACTTAGACTCATTTGTATTATAAATATGTATTAGTAATACTTAAACCCTTTCAGTTGACTGCTATTAACTTAAATCTTAGTAATTATAGGAAACTAGCTGTTGCCTGCGACTTCGTCCGCGTCAATTTCTGTTATTATGATCGCGATTAAGAAGTTTTTAAAAGAATATAACCTATAGCCTTCCTCGATAAATGGACGATCTGTCACAAAAATAATTTTTCAATTCGAACCAGTAGTTCCAGAGATTAGCGCGTTCAAACAAACAAACTCTTCAGCTATAAGACTAGCGGACCCCGCGAACTTAGTATCGCACCAGAAAACGAGTAGTACCTATCTGATTTTGACGTCTTAAATATCATTGTCATAAAATATGGCGTAACTGGAAAATATATTTAACGTTAACTTTTCAACGTTTTTTATACTTACTATCCTATATCTGATAAAGAAAAAAAAATTTTAGAAATAGTCCCAGCTGTTCTCCAGTTATAAGTGGTTTAATTAACACGCCTTTCTTTTATAGGTATATCTAGAAGATATAGAAATAGATTAAATCATAAAATGAATAGGTAGTTTGGGAGCTTCTACCATGTTACCTTGATTTTTAAGAGTTTCCGATGTTTCAGCATTGTTGCTAGCAGAGATTTAATATTACTAAATCTATGGCTTTTAGCGCCATGGTCACGAGAATAGGACAAATCAATTGACAAGAGTACCTAATATACTAAATATAACCGGCGAAGATGGTTTTAAATTGTCGATTGTTCGAATTTAGGTAAATGAGAATGTCGCTATCAGTTACGTCATGTCCAGAACAGAATTAAGTTAATAGTGAGTTTTTTTTATTATTCAATAGGCTTTCTGTTAACTATATACTTATCTCTTTGGCTAAGAAGAAGCTTTAGATAGAGCGGGCTTAACCAGAAGCAGCATATTCACTCTTGCTTTAAAAATTTGCGACCAGTGGTGCCAGGTTAGAGTGTAATAAATAATAGTTATCACAAGTTCACAACTGAGTAGTACATAAATCACAATATCAGCAGTCCGAAAGTTCAGATCATAACAATTTTGAAAACTTGAAATAACGATATGTATTTTTAAACAGATCTTTATAAAACCGGGTCACTATAGTACTACCATAGAAGTACTACTAGTCTTATCGGTTAAAATAGTCGCGGATTTAGAATATATTTTAAGCTATTGCATAGCTTCTATCGCGGACCTTGAGCGTGGAAACCGAATCCAGAAATTCCGCAACGAAAATAACCTAACCTAACACTCGGGGCGAGGCACGATCTAACAATTTTGAATTTCCGAAATTTAAAAGAATTTAGAAAAAAATAAGGATTTTGACCGTATGGTTGCTTATGGTAACCATATCTGCCAAAATAACAGAAAAATTTAATTACAAAAGTCAAAATTAGAAAATACATAAAATTATAAAGTTAAGCTATTGCATAGCTTCCATCGCGGCCCTTGAGCGTGGAGACCGAATCCAGAAATTCCGTAACGAAAATAACCTAACACCCCCCACTCCGACCGGCACAGCGGTGATACTTTTTAGTTTTATAATTGCATAAGTTGATAAAAAATGCTATGCAATAGCTTTACCGCGGCAGTCTCCGAGTGCCACACGTCTTTTTTTTTTAGGTATTTACTTACTTCTGTATGATTTCTGATGCATGATGTTGGTTGCTTTCTGTACAGAGGATGCATGTGTTTCAGACATGGCAACGACTCATTGTATTGCACCTCAGTCGGATCAATAGACATGACTGGCCCCTCCGCCTTCGGGCATATTGAGTCCACTACTATCATTAGCATATTTGTGTAATTCACTAGCTGCACATAGTAAGGTCTATCGCAGTTGGCCACTGGCTGATTCAGCTTGTCATCTAAGTTGCTATATTCAAGCTGATAGAGATACATTTCCCGATCGCAAGGAGTCGGCCTAGTTCTATTTATTAGAACAAGTTTTTCAAAATCTCTTTCTTGTCCCTTTGAAGGCGGCTTGGAAGAGTACTCGTACATTTCTTCGTCGTTTTCGTAGCTCTGATATGCTGTATTAAAAAATATGGTGAGATTAATACTATTAATATTTTACAAGCTTCGAAAAGATATAAAAAAAGGTTGCAGCAGAATATCGCTGGGAATGACATGCAACTAGCTAGACCGAGCTGAATCCAAAACGCGTATTCTTAATGATCAAATATTTAAAAGTTGTAGTACAATTGTTTCTCTTAACTAGTAGGTAAGTATTTGTGGTAGGTGTTCATTACACGTTTCAGAATCAGATACATATTTAAATATCAATAGAAAAAATTTAACCTACGAAATACTTAAATTGATTTCTAGATTGATGGTATCTAATATTGGGTGGGAACTAGAGATGGATCTTTGCCAGGCAAAAACTTGACCCATATTATTGTTTTATTAATGTCTAGTAGGCATTCACTACTGTCATAATACCAGAGCGAAGTTAAATACTTTTATTAGAATTATTTAATGCGCCTTGTCCTTGCCTCGCAAAAATCGTAAAAAACTTCCCATAGGGAACGTATCGACTATTAATTTGAAATAAAAAATGTAAGCCTATTTACACTGCTGATATAAATGAAATACTTACTTTTAAATAAGGACGGATAAAAAAAATTAAAATTACACAATGAGGTACAGGTACTATATATATTTTCATTTTATTAAAGAAAATTCTTTGAGTGGTAACTAATATATTTGCTTTCCATGCAATCGCTATTATATATATATTTATTTATTAGGCTTAATCTTAAGAACTTGGGTACGTAAAAAGTGATAAGACAGGGTAAATGTAAATTATAGATTTTAAAAGGTACTCGTAATTTGATTCTACAAACATGAAAAAAAAAGATTTTAAGGTTAGAACATTACTAAACGATGTTTTTTTTTTAATTTCCGTATAACAGACGGGTAAACATGTATTTGCCCCAGTTTTTATTTGCATAAGAACTGTTGTTCCGAAAGAGTTGATGCCGAATCTAAAAATCATGCACGTAGCTATAACTACAACATGAGCCTAAAAAGAGAATGATGCTACGGAAGAGACTATGTACTGTGCTGACTCTATGACTCACCAGTGGGTGTAACAAACTCTGAAAACAAGATGGAGTCATTACTACTGGTTTTAAAAATCTACGTCCAATTAAAGACTCCATTGTTGAATTTTGATCAACTACATACAAGTAATTTTGCTTCAGTGCTGTTTGTTGTGTGGAGTAGCCGCATTAAACCATTCGTTAATTTCGTGGAGAAATACCTACTAAATACCTTACTTCATTATATCTAGCTACAACATATTGGTGGTGGTTAAAGTGATCATAAACATTTATATATCTTGCTGGCACAGAAGAGAAACGAATAAAATTTCGTTTCTGGCAAGCTATAATATCAGAAAGGTGTATTTTTATTGAAGTTTAAAATTAAAAACATTATTGTCATGCGATTTCACAGATCATGCTGACATCGCGTAAGGCTTATTGGTCCATTCAAAACATTCAGCCAAGTTGTCTAAATCTTTACCACATAGTATACTTTTTTTTTTATTAGTGACTCTGAAATTGACTACGAAATCTACATGTGAGTCCTTCCTTGACCGCTTGTTTGATTTCTTACCATAGTCGACTGAGGGGTAACCTGAAGCTTGAGCAATAGTCACCGCTACTGAGTTGTAGAGCCAAATTGCACTTGTTAAGAGCCAAGCCATCGCCATCCGCATATTTTCAAGAGGCTGAAAGATGTTGAAAATAGAATGGAGTTAAGTTTTTTGGACCAGAAAAGATTATGCATGCAATATGTTATGGTAACAAACAAATAAACAAGAGACGAACGCAACAAACGTCGTAGTCAGTGTAGCTATTAACAGATGGCGCTGAGGCGCTGTAGCTAGTTGAATTGCGATAGCATCGCGATTTTTTGTTCACTGAAGTAGAGAAACTAATTAATTGTTAAGATTTAACTAATTTAACTAGATATCATACGTAGTAGTATTGCTTTTTTTTTTTTTTTAGCTCTGTCCCCTCTTTTTATTATACAGGGATTTTATCTTTCAGGGGTTTCATTTTTAAATTTTTGGGCTTAATAGTTTTAACCAATATCGTTCGTGGGTTACACTCAAACATACAATTTTTTACTTACTTTCTAAGGTTCTATTCTAATTATGCTATTACCTACTAGCCCCGTGTAGTGTTAAGTTTTAAGTGTTTAAAAAATGCAACAAGATAGTTTAAAATCCTATATAATTATATTATTTATGCTTACGATTGTGTAATAGAAACATCGTGATATAATATAAATATGGTTTGATATAAATACCTCGAACTGTTAAAAAATCTAACCGTTGTTAAAACTGAAGCGTAGTTTGTTGTTTTCCGTTCTCTGAAGCAGACTGCTTGGTAGTCTATGACATGCACAGCTTTGTATATTTCCCCCTCAATCAATTTGGACATGATATCTGGACGAATCTGTAAAAAAAAGACCATCTTGTCATCATTGACCAGTTCTGACAGCGCTTTGGCAGTACGAAGGTACATATTAAGATGAAACACAAGGCCCGTTTTTCCATACAAACGTAGTCCCCTGTTTCCTCCCTGGATAATGCCAGTAGAGCAATAATTTTTATTACAAAAATCGCCTATCTAAAAAATTCGCCAAATTTTCCGCTGTGTTCAAAAATCCAGAAAACAAATTTGGCTAAATTTTAGAAAAAAGGCAAAATTATACGAACAGGGCCAAAGCCTTTCTTAAATTTTTGATGAAAAACGTATTTAAATTGGTCTAGTTTTGGAAAAGTAATCGGCGGTCTACGAAACGTTAATTTTCTGTGCTTTTAGTAGGTATTTTCGGTCCAAGATGCAGTTGTCTCTATAGCGCTCTGCCTTTAATTCTTTCGCCCTTAGTGTTTCCTCTTTAAACCGTATGGTTCCAAGTGGAATGTCACTTAGACTATCTTTAGTAAAACGTAGTGATTACTTGTTCTGGTGAAGCTTGAATATCTTGTTACATGCCATAAAGATAAATCCACCATACCACCTCATAGTTAAAAGAAGGTTTGTGTTTGCAGTGGTAGTCCCAATGTTGTAAGAATTAATTTTTACTCTTTGTTTTCCAGTGAAAAATGGCTTACCTTTCCAAAAAATTGTCCCGTATGTCTCGCATCCTCGCTGACTACTATCCAACCGTTATTGTCCACCAAAAAGCAGTCCCAACTTTCGCTCAGGCATGTCACACATTCCTTGTTGTGTTCGCACTAAAAAGAAAATCGTTATAAACTTTAGAAACTAGAGAATACAGATCCTAGGCAGGCCTATCGATGTCTCGCTGTGTACTGATTATAATGTTAACGAGAAGTTGATACAACACCCTTCTTTTTTGTGTGTGGGTCAAAAATAGTACCTTATAATTACGAGTATGTTCTATTCGTACCTGTGAGTGACGATATTGATTGAAACTCATAAAGCTGTTTGTAAATTATGAATAGTAAAGTCATATTTCCGTAAATGGATTAAGTTAATAATTACATTCACTGCAAAAATAAACGTCATGTGTTTTAACATAGAAACTCTCATGGTCAAGGAAAAGTAAATATTGTGAAAACTGTCAAAACCTTTCCAATTCGATTTCGACTAATTCGATGTTGCCTTACCCTAACTATGATCAAATGAATGAGTAAAAATGAATTAACTTGTTAATCTTTGTTAAGCCGTATTGGTGGTGCACTACTTAAAATAATCGAAAATATTATAGGTAGATACAGAGAAAATAAAACTACATTGGCATAATACGAGACTGCTTACCGAAGAAGTGATGTTCTCAAACCACTCGGTTAGTCTTTCATGCTTAAACTGGAAGCCAACGACTGATGCTGGTGCCTTCCTGTGCCCATCCCCATGAAATACAGCATGGGACGCCGTGACCATGGCCTGGCTCACGTTCAAAGGGAACTTATCCGTGTTCAAAACCACGCTATACACGTAGCTCAGTGGGTCCACGTAGTGTTGTTCTACAGCGCGACGGTACCAGACTTCGTCGATGGATCGCGGGAACTGTTTGCCGAATTCAGGCCTGTTGGTTACAAATAATTAGTGTAAGAAAAGTCAGCTTCTCGCTCTAACGTTGCCGTGTGGTTGCGGCCTTAAGTAGAATAGCATTACCCCTTTATGGATGTCTTCTCTCCACTATTGACCAAACTAGAGATTTGAAATGATGTTGACTATTACGCTGCTGGCCTATTATACCTAACTACCGCGATGGCCGTTTGCCTCCACCACATCAATCAAAATAGTCAACGTGAAAATAGTACCTATAAGGTATAATTTTGAAGATGATAATTTTGATACTCAAAAAATTGTTTACTACGATATTTTACTCAAATATGCGCCAGACAAAACAAAAATTGTTGTAGCCAACAAAGAAAGTATTATTCGAATAAAAAATTTAGTTTTCTTTTTTTCAATAGCGTTTCCTAGCAAACAGAGCCAGAAAGATCTTAATGTACTTAATGACTTCACCTAAATTCAGAGACAAATTTATGTACCTAACGTTTAATTCAATAAATTCAGAATAGAAATAGACAGATTTGCTTACTTATCATCATGATCCTTGGCTGGATGTGTTTGCCAACGGGTCAGTCCGCTGTGCGTAGACATGAACGCAACGATGTGTCCAAACCTCTGGATGAACTCCGCTCTATGACAACATTTATGAGTTAAATTTTATGTAATATTTTGGTTTTTACAATGACACTATTTAAAACAAAGGATTTAGATCTATGGAGGTAACCCATGTTAATGTAATACACTTTCTTTATGTGTAATCCATGATTAAAGTCGATCGAGGACGTATTTATCGCATCAAAAATAGGAAAAGTCTATTTATTACCTACCTACACTATCGTGTAATTTGTTATCATAAATTAATTGACTAAACCGAAAGAATAAGAAAATGTACAGAAGACAGCGACCCAAATAAATGACAAGACTAAGTGTGTTTTTATTTTAAACTAGCTGTTGCCAGCGACTTCGTACGCGTCAATTTCTGTTATTACGATCGCCATTATTTTTGCAACATTTTTCACTGATGTTTCGCTCCTATTGGTCGCAGCGTGATATTATATAGCCTAAAGCCTTCCTCGATAAATGGACTATCCAACACAAAAACTATTTTTCAATTCGAACCTGTACTTCCTGAGATTAACGCGTTCAAAAAAACAAACAAACAAACTCTTCAGCTTTATAATATTAAGTATAGATATACTGCTGTATTTGTTGAATAGAAGCAGTAAGGTACTAGTATCTAATCATTATCAATCAGCGAATGGAAAACGACAGTAGGTAACCAAACTTTGGTTCTGGAGCAGACATCGAGGTTTAGCCAAAAACTCCTTATAATATTGTATTATTACATCCCCTTTTTTATGCTTTTTTATAGAAAAACTTACTATGATAAGTTCACAACGTTATCAGTAATGAAGATAAGTAGTCTTCTCTTTTCTGATTGCAGAGAAAAGAAACTCATCCAAAAAAGGTCTCTCCCAAATATTATGTTTTTTTTTTGCATATTTTATCTTCTTTCATTATGTAAATCAATTTATTAACAAGTTCCTCTACGTGTATCTATATCGCGTCAATGTCTCAAAAGTATGTGATATTATCACATTCAGATATATTACAGAGTAATACTTACTTACGTTACCGATCCACAAGCAGCATTATTTATAAAATTGACAAACTTACCATCCTGTATGCTTTCATAAAATACTAACACAAATATTATTAAACCCTAACACGAACTCTAAAAGATCGCAACTTTATAACAGAGAAAACTAATTCAGTTTTCTCTTAGAAATAAATTATTCATACAAGTAATTTAATAATTATACTTGGAAAAGTTATTATAATTGCAATAAATAACAATATATTTCATTCATCTTTGCAAGAACAGGTTTCTATAAAATTAGTCCTTATTTTTTGTAGTTAATGTATTTAAAAGCTTTTGTTCAGTAAGTAATAAATAATATTCATGCAACAATTTGTTGTTAGTATGTACTTTACCTCGGCAACAATCCGATCACTTTAGTTAATGGGCTATCCAGGCAAAACGTAACATAAAACAGTGCAAAATAAGTCACTTGTGCAACAGTTACCAATCAAAGGATATTTATTTTAAACACAAAAGCTATGTATCTTAAAATTGACCCAACTTTTTTTTATAGAAGTAGAACTTAAGAATGTTTTTGAATAATTGTAAGTTTCCACCAGGATATAATAAAATATTTGGTCTTTATTCAAAAAGTCAGCATGTTTGGATATGAATCAATAAATGTTTTGTAAGAGGTCTGGTAAACATTTTAGTGATTCAAAAATAGTTGCCAAATACTAAATTTCAATATTTGAAAAAAGTATATGTATTTGACGTAAAATTGAAGAAGATTGAAGATTGAAGACATTAATAAAATTAATTTAACTTATACAAGGGATTATATGGTAGGTTTGAATATAAAATTATTTATAAACACTTTTTATGTGATGAATTGGCCTACACTAACAAAACTCAGACAATCCACAAATAAATATTCGTAAATAAATCATAATCTTCTTCTATCTGTCTTATGGCGATTATGTAAAGTTGACCCAGGAAATAATGTTAAGTGGATCTCTTAAAATAGTCCACTTCTTAGGCACCCGAATAATCCCACGAATATTCTGCAATATTTCGTAGGTACTTAAGGAGTTATTATGTTTATCCAGAATTAAATCGAATATTTTAAAAAAAGCTGAAAAGATATTCGAGTTTTTTTTTGGAACTTAATCCTCATAATTTTCACTTTAATACTAAAACAATTAGATTTAAGACTAAGACCAGAAACTGACAACCAGGGAGGTTGTCAATGCTTAAGCATAACTACGAGTAATTACTTACGCTTTGTCATCTGATGCAGAACTTTCTATGGTTTTGTTGAACCAAGCAGTGTTTCTGGCATCATAGACTAAGGCCTGCATTAAACCGTGGTCACCTAGAATTACGAGAAAAAGTATTAATTAAAGACATCATGTAGGAATGATTAGATAAGAAAAGGTTTTTTGGGTTATTATGTTAAAGATTTTTGATATTTGAATTAACACATTAGAGCAATTTCATTAGGTAAAGTTATGTTAGGCACTTAGGTTAGATTTTAAACCATTCCACTAAACGACGTGATATTTTGTATGAACATTTTGCAGTTGATAATTTTAAGGCAACAAATGTCCGTTTTTTGTTTAAATATCGTTACCAATTTTTGTTATCTTAAAAATTAAGCAACTTTTAAAGTATGCATGTTTGTGGAACTAATATTACTCAGGGCACTTATATATTGGTGTTTACCACATCTCAAAATCTACTCACAATAATATTCGTTCCTGGGTGTGCTGTTTGACACTTTATTCCGTTCCTTCGCGTCTGGAGTACCTGAAAATACAATTAGAATTGCTTTCTTGAATCTACGAGAACACTATACCTACATTGAACTGAATAACTTGTAACGAACATAATTAGCGTTTATTAGGGTCTTACATTTTATTTGCCGAGTTAACTGCGTTTTTGGTAACGCAAGGGTAGTTAACGTGTTTATTGGTCGAATAACGCCTTATTTACCTTACCTAGCGAGTTAAATCTCCAAAGAAAACTTTCATTTCAAAAAATATTTTCCATCATCCAGTATCTGTTAGTTATGGAAACGTGACACGATATTATTCATGCGTAAGCTAATATTCCTACCAGTTACTTCTTTGACGTTCCAGCTGCGTTTTTAGCGTCCCTATGTGATCACGACAATGTAACGTGATTGAAACGTCAAAAAAGTTAATGATACTCGTAGTAGTTCTAGCTATGCAATGAATATCGTGTTACGTTTTCTAAATAAAATCTCATGCTACTAGATGAAAGTACTTTAATGAAATGAAAGACTTGTTTACGGATTATATGCAGTTACAATGCGTCGCTTCGGCTGATATCATGATGATGATGATGACAATGCGTCGCAAAAATCTAAAAACTATTTACCGTTGTTATGTCGCTCGTGGCCGGGTTTGTTCTTATGGTGCTCAGGAGGACGAGGCTTTGCGGGCCACCTCCAGCCAGGTTTGGCAACGCGCTCCAGAAAATATAGCAGCTCGTCTTCAGCGGTGGCGAACGTGCGCTCATAGTGACGGCAGTAGAGCCTGGAAGGTTGTTTGAAAGACATAAAAATAACCATTGTTAATGAATTGCATAATATCTACATCGATATCTCCCATAAAAATAAACGTTACCTACGTTTGATACTGTAAATCGGTTTTGAATGCCGCATCGTTAGTTTTTTTTCGAATAATTAGCGTGAGCTCCTGTAGGATTTTATGTGATCCGTTTTTAGTGTAATTTGTTTTTAATCGTAAGCTTAATCTTCACTAGCTTTATCTGTGATAATCCTTGAATGCCTCTGACCTTATACCTTTTATTTTAAGTTGCTATGGTAAAATGTTAAAAAGCACATTTCAGCATAGCCCATATTTCAACTTAGCAACCGAGATGGCCCCACAAATAGACATTGGACTTCATAAACGTGGTTATACCTACCGGGACATTTTAGATAAAGACTTAGATACAAGTCAATACTTAAAGCAATTATACTATTAAATTGTAAATAGTAGTTAGGTTCCTGCAGTGTTCTATGGGTGCATGAATCATGGTTTTGTGCAGACTGTTATGTACCAGGAGACGCAACGTTTGGCCGGGTGCAATAAGATATTTTTCTCGACCCGCACTTGTCTGGCCTGGTGCAAAGAAAAATTCCATTACTCTATCGGCTATCCTCTACGTTTTGAACATTTTCGTCACTCGCGCAGTCAGCTCAATGCACTGTCTGTGTTTTCCAACAGCCCTGCCACACATCTTCATACGGCCGCGATAAAGCTAATTGCATGTGGTTTCATATTCTTGCGCGACGAACCGTACTTGACTTGCGTCCAAAATACCGAAAAGACAGAGCAGTGGACAAGAACTAAAGCATACTGCACGCCATGACAAGTAATGTGAGCTACACTACTTCCTACAACCTTACCTCACTACTTACATGCTGCTTGGAAAGTATGTGGTTCTACGAACGGCATAATTCGCGATTTAATGAAGTTTGAATGTTGAAATGTTAAAATAAGAATGTATGAAATCCTTACCAATCAGGGTGAATGCTCCACTTGTCAGACAAGTACTGTCTCGCTGAGATGTTCTTTGATGTAAGTGAGAGGCGATGTATATCATCAGTGGGCGGTGGTGTAATGCGGTGCCGCCCGTAGTTTTCAGGGATGGCTACCACGAGAGTGAAGGGCGAGTCACTAATGCCTGTCCAGTAGTAATGTTTCTTGCCACGAGATACCCGTTTCTGTGGATACAACAATCAGAAATGATACGAGTATATTCGGGTCTATTGCCTTTATATCTTCTAAGCCAGGTGTTGGGTTTTGGTAGAGGTGGCGTAGGTATCAACATAGGATGCGGCAAAGCTATTTAAGGTTTAGCTAGGATTGCTGTTAGATATTTAGCACATTTTTACTGCAAACTCAACTTAAGGCAAAAACCTTCGGAAATATTATTAAACTACGCGATTTTTTTTAAGCTAATTAAAACTAGTAATTAAAACTTCTGATTTAGCATGAGTATCAGCGAAAAATCTTGTTACTTTTCTTCTTATGATAACAAATAAAAAAATGGTGTATTTAACAAAGATCTTACCATATCGTCCATGTGGTACTTAGTGTTCATCATTTTATTCCCAGTTTTTTGGTCAATTATTTCCTTTCGGAGCTGAAAGATAATTATAAATACATATTATTATTTAGTATAGTGATGTCGTTAATTGGGAAGAAAAGTAATGAAATAATATTTAGCTATCCTCTTTCTACGAAATGTATGTTGTTAAGATTTTGAATGCTATGCAAAACCCCAGTAAAACTCTGCAGTAGGTATATTTTCAACAGATTTTTCTAAGATCTGAATTCTTATATACTACCCTAGGCTATAAGGTAAATGATATACAAATTTCTTTGACTGCGTGTACAGTGCGCTTTAAAAGGAACAATATATAGCTATAAAAACGCAATTTGGAGCATTTCCAAATAAGCAGGGCATTCTTCTATATCTATATCTAAATAATTTACCGCAGTTAATTCTTTGCTGAAGTTTCTCGGTCCTCTGTCATCATCAAACAGTTCTACTTCAATCATGTCTACGCTATTGTAGCTGGGTTTCAAGATTTGTTGGAACTGCAACGAAATACAAAATATTAGTCTCCAGTCTCCATCACTACATTTTCAGAAATTTAACATCTCCCTTTCAATCTTTCGTCTTTTCTTAGATCACTACTTTTATAGGATACTTTGTTAGGATTAGGTATGATATGATATAGGTTTTAATAAGACAGTATTTGTGTGATATCTATATTACAGAATGTTGCTACTTAAATAAATGCGATCAAGTGAATGAACAAAATATGTACAATTTAACATCTTTTTTTTCAGTTTAATAATGCATTATACAGTATCGTTTTTTATGTGATTAAGGATTGGCCAAAAAACCTTGACTTACCACAGGTCTTAAATCAGGATGGATCAATATGTATCCGTTGTTCGTTACGATGAAAGCATAACCGTTAACACCAATCTGTAAAACCAAAGTGTTTAGCTTAGACATTGAACATACACGTTTTATTTATTTGAAGCAGTAAAAGTAATTAAAATACCTTGTAAGGAGTCATGAGAGCTTGAATTTCAGATAATGGTACATCAGTTCCAGCTACGCCTAATAGTCTAGCTATACGCATCTGCAAACATTATCAAAAACGTCAACGGCCTAATCTTTAGTCCTGCATATTCACACAATTCATGTTAGCTTATATATTATTCAATTATTAAGTAGTCGCTGTTGCATTATGCTGATTAAATCTATTTTCTACATTGATTATAATGCTAATCTAAAAATGTACCAAAAATTTTTCATGACAATTTAAAATACATGACTTAATATACAAGTTTATTATTCATAAACAGTCAACATTAATCTAACTACTCGATCATGTAATTTGGCGATGTAATAGCCATCTTAACTCTACAAAAATTATGTAACTCTTGCTTAGTTCTCTAGCAACAATTTATATTTAGCATCTACGCCCCGTTAGGCGAAGTTCTATATTTTATATAGAACTACGTTTTAAGAGGTTTCTAATTTATTTTATTCATAATTAAAGGATCTAGCAAAATCTACTCAAATATTACATAATTTAATTTATAAATTAAAACTCTACTCTTTATATTCTAGAGACCCACTACCGTTACTGTTGTAGATAGAGGCCTTTAGGAGCCTTTGAATCCTTGCAAGAATCTGTCGACATTTGTAGTTAGTGAGTATGAGGGCAAACAAGAAATCAAGTTTATTACTTTGATAAATAATGCAGTACATGTATCCCCAATTTTGTCACCAAGTATTTGAGATCAAAAAATCTTTGGTTTTGAATTGAAAGCAACTTCATCATGCTGACTGTTATTGGCTGTTAGAGGTATGAAAGTACTGATTGGTGTTAGTATCAGAGTAGTTACGGCAAATATGTAGTGTTGATCGAAGTGCCACACTGCCAATAAAAGCCCCCAGATCGTCCTTCGCCACACATCCATCTCTGAGTTGTAATCTATGAGAGCGTGGGCCTACCTCCATCTGGCCGTTCTCCTCTACGGACTGCGATTGGTTGTGGACGTACGAATGCAATAAAACGTAATAACATATAGATAAATGCATTGTAGTAACTCCACTAGAAATCAAAATGTTTCCCCTTCGGAAGGGGAAACTTTATTTACACTAAAAATTTTAGTATATCAAAAGTTTTGTCATTCTGAAGAAGATAAAACTTTAAACTGAACAGATGCTCAAGTAACAAAAGCCCCATACGAGTCATATGTCGGGCGGCATGATACTCATTAAAAATATTTACATTTACTTCTCGTAGTACAAGTCAATCTTCAAAATGTCTCTACGAAGACATCACTAAATTCAGGCAAAATAATTTATTTTATTAGACAGTGTGTGTAGTGGAATATAAGATCATAACTCTTGCATAGAAAAATTAATTTGATAATTGATAGAAAAGTTTATCATAACACCCTAGTGGTCTACGCCTACGATCTAGTAGAAAACTACAATACTACAGTAAGCCATAAGGGTTGAACAACACATGTCAGTCGGGCGACTGAGGCCGCGCGCCGGGCGCACTCCTCGTCTATCGAGGACAGATGCATCGCTAACGGGGCCAAATAAGACTTTACCGTTACTGAAATCCAAAAACTAAATCATAAAAACTCTCTCGTATCTTGCAAAAACTTTACATTAAATCATCAAAACTTTCTAAGTGTAGTACCTCTTTTGTAACTGATACCCAGTAAGCTTCATTTATCAGTACATTCTCTGTGATGTTCTGAGGGGAAACCATCAAACAAAACGGAGTATTATTAAAATATATTTCAAAAGTTAAGAAGAAATAGTAAATAGATTAAGTTCAAAGTAAATTAGAAGAGACAGGGCTTACGTCCAATTAGTAGAAAAGGTAAAACCAATCTGTGAACATAATCTTCTTGAGATAGACAATAAGTTCGTTTTTGGGCATGCACAATCAGAAATTTAGAATTTAGAAGAAACTTTAAATCGTAGATAGTTAATCGAGTTAGCTGAGAAGAAAATATGAAACGGATACACACATTGAATTTAGACAAACACCAATATATGTATAATCTACAATAGCACAAGTAACATTCTCTTTCTCAAAAAACCCGACTTATCTTTTCTTTATTTAGGGGGACCTATATCATCACATAAGATGAAAATATATGTGAATATTATTATACACACCTCGTTATGACGCAGATCGTAAACAGGCATCGATACTGAGGTCATCAATTGATACTGCGAGTTTCCAAGTTCGCTATACTGACCCTGTTTCATCTGTAAAAAACAAAAAGTTGAATACTGGAAATTATAAAAGATATATGAGTTTACTTTAAAAAAGGTAATGATCATTTTAACCTGAGTGATCCTCCATCGTCTATCTTGTTCCTGTACTGAGTTAAAAAGATTCTTATCACGCCGCTGGCTCATAAAACGTTCTTTCTGCTCAGCTCGCTCTCGCTGATCCCATAAATAATCAGCAACTTTTGGGTCCTGTAAAAAAGTATTGATAGTGAAACTATTGTTGAGAGTTGGTTAGGTTGGGTGTAGTTATTATCTTTCATTGTTACCTGTGGTTCAGACTTACCGTTATGTTAGCATAAACTGGGGTCCAGACGACAGGATGCTTCTCTCTTTGGAGCACGAGCGGGCGAGCCAGCACATTGACGTGCTCTAACACCCGCTCGCGCACCTCTGCTAGAGTGCTCAGATGCACGTAGTAGCCACGGTTCGCGCACGCCATCCACTTCACTTCCCTCACATCGGCCACCTACATCCATCTCACAGAAATTACTCCTATGACCTTCCAAAAATCTTTCAGTGAAAGTGAGCTTGTGATGTGAATTGCCTATTTTTTATTTGTGACTATGATGTTCGTCGACTGCCTCGTGAGGAAAAGGCTATTTTAGAAATCAATATCTAAATAATAACAATTACAGCGCCCTTAATAGTGGCCTACAGTATTATGTTATTTAAGTAACAAATACATTTAAATTATAACGATATCTATATTTAAATGTTGCAAACATCATAACATAACACACATTCAAGACAAAACAGCACAACACTACAACAAATTACACTCTAGAATACATTTCTAATATAAGTATCTACAAAAACTAAAAACTATAAGCAGAAGCTTTATGAAGATGGAAGAAAGAATGTAGACCAAAACTTTACCACTTACATGCACGTTGGCTTTAACAAGAACAGTAAGAGAAATAGACAATAGAAAAGAAGAGTACCACATTCAAGGTGTACTGGTAGGTAAGTTCGAAGGGAAGGCATTATGCAGGTCCCACAATGACTACGACACACAGTAATACCTGGAGTGGTACTACCTTTACCTCACGCCCTATCAGGTACGTGAACACCCTCACAGGAGTATCGTATTTCCAGTTGTATTTCTCGAACAGTTCCTTATAATTATATGGGACGCCATCCGTAACCAGCATAATTGCCTATAAATACAAATTAGTTAGAAGTGCACCTTTGATAAATATGTATAAAATGTAGTTTATGTCATGCATTGTTATGATTTTGGTTATACTTGGTTACAGTTGGCTCCACCACTATTATTTCTATAGATTTCTAGAAGTTCAAACGCACGAGTCAATGCTGCCGAAAAGTTTGCTATTTCCAAAGTGTCAAAATTATCGAGACCTAATTTTAACTCTCGTAGATTCGCTAAAGTAGCCTGAAAGTCCAGAATGAACACATTTTATTGCCATTATTTTATGTATTTAATGTTAATCTTTTGCACAATTGAAATACTGTATTAATATATACCTGTACGAGAGAGTCTTCAAAGCAAGGAACAATTTCCTCAACAGTGTTAGCGAATGTTAAAACGTTTACAAAATCATTGTTGCCAAGCGTGTCTAAGATATTGGTTACGACGTGTTTTGCGATATCACGCCGTTGACCAGTCATTGACCCACTCCGATCAACTAGAATCACAACATCCTTAGGACTAGCTGCTGCTTCCATATACCAAGCTCTTGTTCGACAATCGTAAATATCGACAGGGTCTGCTTTCCATTTCATAGCTAAAATTTTAGATTTCAGTAAGCCATTTTTCTTTAGGATCTATATTAAAATTTCACCTTACAAAATAATACCTAACTTAGTATCATTTATTATATACCTGGATAGTGTCTCATAAACCCTGTTGAACTCCCGAAGTATTGCCACGATAGTGTAGGATCGCTTTGATAGTTGTTTATAAAGTGTGTATCTAATCCCTCTGACCAATGTATTCCTTTTATTACTTCTGGTGCTATAAATTTAGTGTAATGTTATTATTTTCCTTTTTATTTTTCTCACTAATATTATAAATAAGAAAATTTGGACGGATGTAACACTCAGTCATGAAAAAACAGCTGAACAAATCTGAATGAATTTTAGCACGAAAATATATCTTAGGTTAGAATAGCACATGGCTTATTTTCCTCCCGAAAAAATGTATACGGTTCGTTTATACGAGTAGTATTAAAGTATACGAGTACCAACAAGACTACAGGACGCTAGCCACAGCTAGTAATTTATACTTATGAATGATATCTTACCCCAAGCATAAACATTAGTCGGAATATGGACACTGCTTATATTAATATTTACAGGAATATCAGAAAAATGCGGATTATTATGCATGTGAGTGTTTCTAGTTGGCGGTCTTACAACCCAATTTTCGAAGACAAATTCTGGCTCAGGTGTGGTAGTCAGTGCGTTTTCATCGTACTCTGCTTCCATTTCTTTGCTGTTATAGAATTGAAAATCCTCAGGTACTGGTTCGTTTTGTTTATCAAAAGCCATGTTTTCGGCTGCTTCTACTATTCTTTTAACTGCACTTATTTTTAGCTCCATCATTGCGCGTATGTCATCAGACATACTTTGCACTAGCTTTTCGCCATCTCTTGATTCAATTTGAGCAGATTTGAAACTCTAAAACCATAAATAGGGTAATAACTTTTTAAATCGAGTACTTTTACTCGTTTTAATTCCCTGAAAGTATTTATAAACAAAACTTACATCTTGCACTTCTTTTTTCCTCGTAATGAACTCACCAAAATGGTATAATTCTGTACCAAGTTTGACTGCCCATGCTTGCACTCTAGAATATTAATTATTATATCTTAAAAGTTTATATGTGTAGGTTTGAAATTGTTCACTAATGGTAAATACCATAAAATGTACTACAAATAACATTTAAAGATTTAGGTAAATTGCTAGATACTAATCTGCCTACTTAGATAGTGCTTCAATCATTACTATATTCAAAATTATGTTGATGTCACAATGGTCTTATTTTGGCCCATAATTTATTTTATGTTAATGAAAAGATAATCATAGGGGAATATTGTTCTATCATAGGGAAATAATTTGTTTCCCTATGGTTCTATACAGTTATCATTTGTGTGTAGATATGCATATACGTACTTATTTTCAATCTATATAAAGATATAGATTGAAAATAAGCTTTAGTATAAAGATACTAAAGCTATCACCATATTAGATACCATAGAACGAATGTACTTACGAGCTAAGCAGTATTTTAGGGTCATTGTGAGCACTGGCGATGCAGTCCCGAGTTTCGAGGGACACGAGAAGCAGCAAAAACACTGACGATACGACCTTGCACATCAGAAACACTTAATCTAATTTGGCCCCTATCCTTACACTTTGAGTGACATGAACGCACTAGTTACACATAATCCGCCTAAGTTTCAGGTTTTTCACCGAATGTCTAACATGGACTACAAGGATCGGAGTGCGCAGGTGTGGTACCGAGCCGGGCATGCGCTTTATTCCCCTTGCGCGGACCGACTGATGATTCCTTACTTGACGTACCTAGGTACCGTCTGTGTGTGCGGTAACTACATGTAACACTGGTGTATCCATGCAAATCGCATCGATTTCTGCCCTACATGAGTAGGTCAGTGTGCCACTATACTATACTGTTTGTAGCTAATAGTTTACGCGGCTGCGTTCATTTTCTATAGGGGGTGATTGCAGTGTTAACTAAGTACATACTGGCTGCAACAAAACTAAGTTGTTTTTCAAAAGTGCAATATTGAGCGCTAACCTACATTTGTTATGGGTTATCTGTCATATGAAAAGAAAGTGTTTCTGACATTGTTTTCATTAAGTATAATGTAGTAAGCAAAAATTAAGGTGGTTCAAATAATACTCAAAAATATACATGATCTCTTTTTTACTTTTATTACAAAATGGATGACTAATTTTCTCCAAGACCACTGCTCGTGTTAGGTACGTGTGCAGAGATTTAAATACAAAAAGAAATAAGAATATTAAAAATACAGATGAAAGGTGCAACAACTTTTATTTCGAAAGTAACAAAGGTACAAATTCTGGTGAGCCGGGTAGGTCTCACTAGGCCAGCACTTGGTACAGAAAAGTGACGAGTAACACCGAGGCGATGGATACAGTCATATCGGCGCGGGCGATGTTGCCATGGCCGCACGCTGTTATATTTCTTTCCTGTAAAAATAAAGCCATTGTTAGATATTATTATACTCTTTTGCCAGGGCTGTGCTAGAAAAAGATGTATTTACGTAAAAATAAGGACGAACAGACCAAAGCTCAACCGCCTTGTCATTTGTACGGAAATACTCGTACATTGATACTGCTAACATATTCTCTGGATATATCAGTCATTCGCTTTGGAACAGAGGGATCCCTGTCAATTCAGCTTTAAGCTTTAATACATCGATTTTGTTTTTGAAGTTTATTTTTTTTCTGAAATTGATTTCCTAGAACTTAAAATAAAAGATTTAAATAATCTTACATTCAGAACTGGGTAACTAATGGTAATCGAGAAGGTACTGCGACCTTGTGCCTACCACTGAATGTAAATTTATATATTAATCAAAAAATATAATTGTTAATATTGTCTAAAATAATGCAAAAATGCTATATTATTATATATTTATATTATTAACCAAATTTTCCAAAGAAAACATGTTTCAAAATATTTTACCTAATTATTCTTACAAATTTATCAGACCAACCGGTAAAGTAATACATAATATGTTTGACTCTCCAAAATTTATTTGATTATAGTTTTATTCAAACTTTCTTTGGTGTTAGCGTATTATCATGTACCAAAATATAGATAAACCTTTACGTTACACTTTTTATTATGAAGATAAGTAGTAGAAAAATATAACGAAATTAAATTACCGCATCATGGTAAGTAAAGCATCCTTCAAGGCGCCTTCTGGTAAGGCCGGCAAGGTCGAGCTTGTGGCATGGCTCCCGGCTCGTCGTCGATTCATTCGTCGGCTTGGGCGTTGTATTCGGCGGAATATGACAGCCATCTTTGTACCTCACATATGAGTTCTCTATTACCACTAACAACAGATTCGTCTCCGGCATGTAAGACGCCCAGTACCGCGGATGACAATCACCAGGCTCATCCTCGGCAATAATTTTTCTCTCCCCCATAGGATCCAGGAACATCAGCTGATTCAGGATGTATAAATTGATGCTGTGGTCGCAGGAAAACGGTTTTTTCTCGTCTTCTTTGCCCTCCTTGTTTTCTGCCTCCGGAGGAGGGGCGTGTGTGGTGGTCGTGGTCGGCTCTGTGATTCCCAGGCTGTTTAGGTCATAGTCTGCGAGCGGAAAGCATGCGGTTTTTGGCATTGCTACTTAAGCGGAAATATTAGGTGTTTATAGAATGATTGCTGCGTCTTAGAGCGTGACATGCGTAGAGCGCTGCATGATGTTAATACAGGCTCATTCACCCTAGTGTTTTATCTCCTCGTATTAGTTTTACTAAGACTTAACTGTACATAAAGCTTTATATTCTATCACATCAATGCTCTTCAGCTTTACGTCTTCAAACCTGTGACTCGCTTATTAAGTATTCGAACGGAGTTCTTACGGCTTTAACAAGAGTACGAGTAAGTAAAGCTACATAAATTTCAGTCTAGAAACCCTTTAGTGGTGAATTCCATTTTGATAACATTTTTCAACTGATTTTAACTATTTATAATAGATATTGCAAAGCTAAAAGCGAGTTATTTTTTTATTGCTTGGACGACATTTAGGTATTATTATTTATAACTTAATATGAAATACTGTACACTGCTATAGCACTAATATTCAGTGAAATAACACAAACAGAAATATAACATAAATAATTTTCTAATTTTGTTAATTACTGATAGCAAAATACGTTTCATTTTATTTCTATTAATAATTTGCGGTCTTCAATAGTGATAAAAATATTCTTGTCGTAATATTTTTTTCAAACAACTCTTTGACATATCATAGGACTAATATTTAGTGAAATAGCACAAACAGAAATATAAAATAAATAATTTTCTAAATTTTTTTAATTACTGATAGCAAAATACGTTTCATTTTATTTCTATTAGTAATTTGCGGTCTTCAATAGTGATAAAAATATTCTTGTCGTAATATTTTTTTCAAGCAACTCTATGACATATCTTAATAATTATGATCTCTAAAGGTGATAAATGAACATTGTAAACTTACGTTCAAACTTTCAAATTCAAAATCTTTGAATATTATATTATACATTTTATTGACGGCGTTATTAATCCTGAATTTATGTGTCCAATGATTTAATAAATAGTCAAATTGAAAATTATGTTTTTATATAAGTATTACGAAAATGACTGTCTGTAGATAAATAACTTTTCGATTAGATTAGGTTTAAGTGTCCATTATTGTATAAAAGCAGACCGACACATATTTGTGATTTATGTCTTCAACTAACCTTCAAATAACACATTCCCGTAGACTTTCCAGTTCCAATTCGGGAAATCCGTTAAAATAATAACCATCTCAGCTATTAACCAACGGAAGAAGTTGGCGGCCATATTGAAAGGCTGTAAACATTTAAAAACATGGCAGATTTTTATATTACGTGCATAATAAAATAATTTCCTAAATAACATTTATCCGTTTGATGGCAGCATTTCGATGGTAATAGGACAGTCTATAAAAATATACAGTCGTCCGACGCCTTTGTCCCATGGAAAATGCCGACAACTTCTAGACATTATCGCGACGGCCAGGGTTGTCACGAGTAAACAATATATACAAATATTTATTAATTGCAGATAAACACTCGTAATCAGCACCTCAATGAACCTCAAAATTGACACCCATAACAAATTATAAAAAAATACGTCCGCCATCTTGGATTTTAAAAAGGATGGCATTTTGGTAATCAGCACCCCAATGAACCTCAAAATTGACACTCATATCAAATTATAAAAAAATGACGTCCGCCATCTTGAATTTAAAAAAGGATAGCATTGTCGTAATCACCAACCCAATTAACCTCAAAATTGACAACTATTTATTCTATTAAAAAAAAATTACGTCCACCATCTCGAAATTTACCCTTAGTAAATAATAAAAAAGTCCGCCATCTTAAATCAATTATTATGTAGATATGTTATTTTCATTATCAGCATTCCAATAAAGCTTGAGGGCATCGTTATCATTTTGAATAAAAAAATTCCAAACACTCATGCCCTACCTATACCTGTGTCTTTGGCCTTAACCTACATAATGTTGGCGTTATTAACGTGACATGACAATACGACAAAAACAAAATTATTATTGTGTGCACTCTACACAAAACACGTCGTATGCACCATTTAAATTAACAAATACAAAATAATTTAAAACACAAACATTTGTTAGCCCTGAATGCTGTGTCCCGAACTACCAACATCGTTTTGTTCGCAGTTCGGGCTCGGCTTTTCCGCGTCTCGCTCCTTACACCCCGCACAATTGCCCTGTCTAGCTAGACGTCTTCGTCGGACGACTGTATGGTTTCATAAACTGTGGTAATGGGATAGGATTGAGCAACCCACGTCGCCTTGACTACTGACTGATACCATATTATTTGTTAAGTAAGTAAGTAAGTAACAGCGTATAATCATCCCACTGCAGGCCTCCATCACTGAATTCAAGTTACCACAGCAATGATGGGTGTACTGGCATAATCACCACGCTTGCCAAATGCAGGTTGGTGATCACAAACCCGAGCAACGTTCGAAAATTAGAAACTTTTTTGTTGCCCGACCCGGGATTCGAACCTGGGACCCCGAGATCTTGGCCCGGTATTTAAACCACTAGACCAACGGGGCGATTATTTGTTAAGATATGTTTATTCCATTTATCTCAGAGTTGCGCATGACACTTTGAAAGGTATTCCCGGCTCATATCGCGTTATATAAATCTAAACTGAACGAGATGTCTTTGGGTAGCTTGATAACGTATGATATTACGGTAAGCCACTTCGCTTTAGAGCTCGTCGAAATATCGGGAACTCATAGAAATAATGAAAATGGTTAAACTCTCGAAACTACGAACTCATATGTTTGTGCCCATGTAAATTTATGTAACTATGTAAAGATTGGAAAAAATATTAAATCTTGATTTCTTAAAATGTTTACTAACATTAAAATTAAAGATTCATTTACGAATTTATCTCAATTAGAGTTTTATAAATATCCCGAACGTATCGCATCCTTTAAGCATGGTCACAGGTATAAGATAAAACCCTAACCCGCAAATGCAATCCATTCATAAGTATTTTATTACGTATTGTTTTTTTAATTTTTATTTCATAGATATAATTAATTATCTATAATTATTCATACAAACCGTCAAAATATGCCAAGCGCTGTTTTTTTGCTCTTGCAATTCCTTGTACGGACAAAGAGCTTGATAGTTGAACACCTTCACGTG
This sequence comes from Anania crocealis, assembly GCA_949315895.1. Classification (NCBI taxonomy): domain Eukaryota; kingdom Metazoa; phylum Arthropoda; class Insecta; order Lepidoptera; family Crambidae; genus Anania; species Anania crocealis. The sequence continues at coordinate 19,902,400 of OX438882.1, forward strand.
GTCGAAGACTTTCTTGTCCAGGAATGAGGCGAGGACGTACTGCGCGTTTGAGGTGCCCAGCTCTTTGTTTTTCAAAGCCCCAAAGAACGTCCCAATATCTTCCTTATTGCGTGACATGACTACGTAACCGGAGCTATCGATCACATAGCAGTCGTAATCTTGGTTGTTGCAATGAAAATGCTGAAATTTTATAAAGGAGAGTAAAATAAATTGACTTTAATTAAAATCATTGATTGGACGGATGGTTTAAGGATATGGATATGGTAACAGGCGACTAATAGGGTCAACCATAGGGCAAACTGCCATCCCTAACCCGCTTTCCAAGCGTAGTGACAGTGGCTTTTAAGGGTAGCCTTTGCCTTGCTGTAGGTGTAATTTGGCTGAGGCAACAAAACAAATGAAAATGTTTGTTTTTTTTTAAGTTATGACATATTGCCTAGTGCACTTGTGTTAAAATTGTTTACATACACGATACGTTTCGTTTTTTGTTCTCTCACCTCATCGGAAGTCCTTCCAGTTATTTCCAAAAACCTCTTTTGAAAACTCAAAAATGAGAACTCAAAACCTACTACAGAAGCTGGTGTTTCGGAATCTCCATCTTTGTAAAATATAGCGTAGCTAGCAGTCATAACTATGTCCCCATTTTTGTCGAATTCCATGTCCGTTTTGATTATTTCATCTAATATGGGCAGTGGTGTAGAAATTACTATAGACTCCCTGTTGATCATGTGCTGAAGGACTGCTGCCTTATACCACGTTTCTTCAATCGCATTGTAATATTTGTCACCGAAAACCCTGAAAGTCGAAAGAAACAGCTCACTTTCTCTACAGCTATTGTTGGTTTGTGTTGTGATGATGACGATGACAGTTTGTTCCTTTTTTTTTACAAAATCATTTCTACTGCTATGGTTATCGCTATATTTACATTTATAGAAGTGAAATTGAATTCAGCAGATACCTACTCTTCTGTTGAATTCTTCCATCTGTTTCCTTCATCGTCGACTACTTCGTTTTTGTCTTCATCGAAGATGTAATGCCACCTAGTCAAACCGCTGGATGTCGCGATGAACCTCACACTAACATTGTACTTGGCTGTCAGCTCCACCTCTTCGTCAGTTGCGTTCCACTCCTTGAAAAATGGCGTCGTTAACTTCGCATCAAAAACCAGCTGCTTCACTAAGTCTTCATTGCAATAGTAATCGTCTTTTTGCAACTGGGTTGTAGCATTACCGCAGTGAGCTATAAGTTCAATATTTTGCTTTTTATGAAGGGAATAAAGTTGAACCGTATCTATGTAATTTTATTTAAACGGTTTTATATATTACACAAAATTAACTTACTATCTGATCTTATAACGTGAAGCGACAGACGGGACCTATGTGAAATCTGACACTGAGATAGATCATAGTCGGGACCAGCATATAGGCTACTTTCTACTCCAGAAAAAAGTACATTTCTCGTGGGACAATTAGAAGTCACGGGCCTCAGCTTAGTTTATAAATATAATCAAAGCTTTTGTAATTAAAAGAAATCTTACTGTCAAGACTAAATGGACGGTCGTCATCTTCATCAATGTATTGCTTCTTAGTGATGTCGATTTCATTGTTGGAAAGACGAACTAAGAACGACCATATTTCTTCTTCTGCATTATCCGACTCGTGTCCTTCCAGGTAATGGTACTTGCAATATACCCTGCAATTCAAACGAATATAATTTTTTGTGCCTTTTTAGGTCTCGAGATAATTCTATGTTATCTTTTAATTCTATGTTATCAACCTCGACGCGTTTCACCACGCTTACGCGCTCCGACGTCTGAGCGCAGCGAAGGCGACAACATCTAAGGATGCTACGTGAAGTGGCGAAACGCGTCGAGGTTTTTCTTATATCGGTGTTGGGTATTAATAATTGCATTAACTATACTTTTGAGGGAGGGCGGGCGGTTTTCCTGCATGAAATAGTGCTTGCTTAATCAGTGTTAGTGCGGGTAGTGAGGTGAAGGTACCTAGGCCGGTGTTAACAAGCGGAATTCATTAGCAAAATAATTGTCTAAATCCATAATTGTAGTAATTATTTAAATACTAGAAAATATTTTCCATGCATTAAATTAAAGCATCATTTGTTTAGAAATAAAATGTACCTTAAATTTTTTCCTGAGTCTCCTATGATTAAAGTATAGCCATATGGAAGGGGGCAGTTATCCTCCCAAAATATTTAGTCCAGATAATAAATAAATAACACAATATAAAGTTGATTCAGACAACATAAAGACAATGTTAAGATTTTTCTTTTAAATTATGCATTAAAATTTGTTGATTTAAATGAATGTGTTTATCAATCATCAAAGACAACTAAGTAAGTCGAAGTAAAATTTTAAAAAACCTACATCTTTCTTGATGATATTAATGTGCCTTTTGTTTAAAATAACAATTAAACTTAATTAAGACCGAATTTATGACAAAACTTACCAATCAGGATGCACTCTAAAGCTGAACCTAAAGTAATCAGTAACGTTGATGCCTGTCAACTCCTTTCCCTGCTTGGCCTCCAAGGGGTTGTCTTTGAGAAGGAGCTCAGTGTCTCCGTAGCCCTTAGGTAGTGAGATCCCCATAGAGAAAGGTGTTCCCTCCAACTTGTTGAAGAAATAATCATGCTGTACTCGCGCTATTCTCCTGAAATTAATGTTGAGAACTATTATAAATAAAACAAAATGATTTTCTTGTGATTGAACCTTAAACTTTAATGAGTACTAAAATATTATTTGTTTAGCTGTGAAATTATGAATTTTAAAGATAGATGTAACATTAAAAAATAATATGAATATTTAATATATATATCGGATTGCCGAATTGTTTGTACTCCTAATTGTCTTTAGCATACAAACTATTAGCCTAAACTTTTTTCGCACAGTTTAATCTTTCCTAAACGTGTTTAGCCTATTTTTACTACGCCTTACTGCTGTGTATCGCCATATAATAATCTCTCTCAAATGCGAGATTTAGCCGAATATATCTTAATGCCTACCATTTACAGTTCCAAATTTTTATTTCCAGAATGTTAAAAAGTTTATCAATATTTGAAATAGCCATGCATGCATGCATGCTTGCAAAGAAGTAAGCATGCATGCATGCAAACAAGCAAGCACGCATGCAAACAAGCAAGCACGCAAGCAATCGTGCATGCATCCAAAAAATCAGACTTCCGTGACGGCTTCTGCGTTGCGGGGCTCTGGCGGTCCCACGCGTGCTAATCGTCGCAGATGGCTTACGCTCACCACCGCAGCTTCGGCTTTCTGGCCAGCCTCAGCCACGGCACCTCGCTTACAGCCTCCTGCTCCTCAGCCCGCGGGCCGCCTTGCCCCTCAGCGCCTACGCGCTTTTGAATTACACTCTAGGGGTAGGGCAGACAAGACTGCTTGGAGTCGGTTTGTGAGCGATTCGTTTCTAAAACTTTTTCTGTTTAAAAAAAATTAGAGCTTTCAATAGTTAGCGTAATTCCAAAGAAAAAGATGCGAAAACATTTTAGTGCATTCGATATTAGACATACTGAAATTAGGGTTTTCAATTTTTAGACCAAACTATAATAGTGCGAAAACAACTGTTAAACTAGACAATAACTATACGTTATAAGTTTAGGCCAATACGGTTCGGCAAATGAAATTAGGACTTTAAATTTTAGGCAAACCGAAGGGCACCCCCCACTGGGCATCACAGAGCCATCTAGTTCCAAATTAAGCTACTATTAAGTACCCTGTCGTATAGGGTACTAGACAACCGATAAACTTACTTATATACTTTTTTTTTGTAAATATATACTTATAATACATAGAAAACACTCAGACCAGTACAAACAGACATGTCCATGCACACAAATATTTGAATGTGCGGGGATCGAACCCGCGACCCATGGCTCAGAAGCAGCGTTGACTACCGCTGATCCAAATGGTCGTCATTAAAGAGTCAAATGACAATTGTCATGGGGATATATCATGTGATTTCCTGTTTTTATGTCTCCAATATTTTGGTACTCTTGCCCGAGATAATTTAATAGCGCAAAGCATATAAAAAATCGTCGATACAATGTAAAGAGCCTTGTCTGATTAGCGAAAGTTTTGTGGACTCTAACTCACCTGAAACAGTCGAAACTTTTCGATTTTAACTAGCAATTGAATAGCTTATTAAAATTTTCTTTAAAACAGTTTGCTCATGTTAAAAATCTCGAACTACTATTCCACACTTAACCTTATGTCTCAAACGTATGCCTCAAACCTTTGCCTAACAAAGATTTAAACAATTTTTCTGGGCCATGAAACGTCTTTCGACTGCCTAAAGTGGAAGCCAAAAAGGTATTAAGTTATACCTCATGTTATCATAGTGGTAAAGTACTTTGATGTCTCTCATGTTGCCGTCGTCTCCGGCGACCAACTTCTGCCTCAGACTCTGGATCTCCTCGCCCAGGACTCGCGCTCCGTTTCCATCGTCCACTTGCTCCACTTCTACGAAGTCCACGCTGTTGTAGTTGGCTTGCAAGGTGTTGTTGATCTAAATAATATTACATATAATGAGTACCACCAGAAATAGACGGGCAGCAGCGTCTGCTCTTTATCATCAGCCTGCCAAAAGTGCAAATCTTGATTTCAGTGAGGCCTATGGTCAGCAGAAGATAAGGTTTCTTAAAAACTAGCAAACGGAAAATGGAGTTTCTCAATTCCATACGGATATTTACTGTTTTTTTTTAATTAGTTACTCCAAACATTTAATTTAAAGGGGTTGATTGACTGATTTCGATGTTTTTTTCAATAGGGTAGTAGGTATAGGTACATCAAAATAGGCCTACTTTGATGTATAACCCAGGTAGGTTTTAATTTTCTCTCTTTAAGCTTCCTAGGCGTTTAACTGATATATCGAAGTTTGACAAGATTAAAAGATATTTATTACTCGTACAACAAAAATGTAGTCAATAACAAAAACCTACGAATAATACACAATTTAGGACGTCTTATGGTCGTATCTTAAGACTGCATTCAAGGAGCGGACAATCTACTTAAAGTGCACCCAGATTAAAACATGTAGGTAACTCATAAACAACAAAAATTTATATACTTTATTTGATATTTTAGCAATTAAATTGCAATTATAATATCAGTATATGAACTTGAAAAATTTTTCAAGTTTATATACTGATATAACAAAAATTTAGTTTGTGTCGTACCTAATACTACTACTATCATTTATTTTTATTCCGAAATTCGCATGAGATATGCACCTAATTCAACACATTATTAATTTCAAAAAATGTAATACGATACGTCTACAACATGTTGTCAGGTATAACTTACAGTTGTAATTAGCAAGGGGTGAAGCAGCAGATATCCGTTGTTGCTCACGATAAATGAGTATCCGTTTACACCTAGCTGAAACGAAATTAATTAAGGATTACAACAAACAGGTAAATAATCGTTTCTTAATCAAGTATCGAGTGTCAGAATATGGAAACGTTAATACGCTTTTTTTCTTGAAATTAAAGACACTTCGGGAACAAATAAATGTTAAAAGTAATTTAATGTGACTTAAATCCGTAATCAGATTGTCTGTTTGAAACACATTTAAATAAAAACAGTTTTTCATCTAATGGTTATCAAACCATTTTAAGAACTTTAACTATATTTTGTTGATACAATTTTACGTAAAAAATTGTGCTACCTACAAGATATAATGGACGCTGACTTCAGCGTAAGTAACTGGTGACAATCGTGACTTGAATACGCCCAAGTCCCTGAGCGTTTTAAAGCACACGGAACGCACTTAAGCTTTATATAAGAAAAAATATCTCCAATGTTACAGTTGTCCTTTGTTACTTCTTCCCTCTTTACCCTAATGTGTACGGTTCAGTCTACGGCCCAATATCATGGCGAATACCAACGTACCTGATGAGGTTGTGCAAGTTTGGCTATGCTGTCGATGGGGACGTCGGTCCCGGCCACACCAAGCAACATAGCATCGTTGTGCTCATTGTTGTATTTATGATCGAAAGCCGGGATGGCAACCGAAGTTACCAACTTGTCTTCATCAGGCTGAAATATTTCATAATTCGTATTCAATACTTACATCATCGTTAATTTAATATTTCTTAACTATTAACATACTACGGACTGACACGCCTTAATATTCATTTAGTTCGCAACGTCGTAATACTGTACATTTATGTCACTTGCCGTAATAAGTATACAGGGTGAAATTTTAACCACTTTCCAAATTTTAATATATCAATCTACGAGGCAAAAACAAATAACGTATTTTTTCTTTAGGTATAGCCCAGTACAAAAATGACAAGATAAAGCACTGAAAATGTCCGCAAAAAGAAAATTTGATACGGATTCCTAGCAACACTTTTTTTACGCGATTCGCATCTTATTCATTTATTACGATACTATTCATAAGTTTTTGATTTTCCCTCATCATCAGATCAGGTCTAGGACCGTAAAAATTGAAAACTATATTGCGAACGCCTATAAAAATTTTGGAAAGTGGTTAAAATTTAATCCTGTATTTAAGACAGATAATTACCTATGTCATGGTCAATCTCATACGAATTGACATATTGCGCAAGTGGCGGGTTTAACCAAAAAATAATTTGAAAAATTATGTTTCAGGCGGGACTCGAACCCGCATCTCCTAGCATACTGTAGTGTCTCGTTGGCTGAATGGTTAAAGCGCCGCGCCCGGTAATCGAGGAGATGCGGTTTCGAGTCCCGCCTGAAACATAATTTTTCAAGTTTAAAACTGATATTATAATTGCAATTAAATTGCTTAAATAACATATAAAGTATCAAAACATAATTTATTAAACAATAAGCCGTTAAACTACCATAGAACGTTAACATAGACCGTCCTCCACTGCGCGATTTTAGCTTCTAATTTAATTAAATAATAAATAAATACAGGGTGAAATTTTAACCACTTTCCAAAATTTTTATATGCTTTCAGTATCGTATTTAGAGCCTATTTATGAAGTAAAAAATGTAAACTAAGTTGTAACCCGAAAATATTTTTCGTGATATAGTTTTCAATTTTTACGGTCCTGTACCTGTTAAGGTATAAAGGGAAATTCAAAAACTCATGAATAGTATTGTAATAAATGAATGAGATGCACATCGCGTAAAAAAAGTGTTACTAGGATGCCGTATCAATACTTTTTGATTTTTTGCGGATATTTTCTAAGTGCTTTATCTTGACATTTTTGTACTGGGCTATACCAAAAGAAAAAATACGTCATTTGTTTTTTGGCTCGTAGATAGTTGTATTAAAATTTGGAAAGTGGTTAAAATTTCACCCTGTATGGAAAATATCACACATATTGTTCTGATCCATAAGTAAGTAACTATTGAAGGACTCGTTTCGTGGAAATCACGAGCAACGATGCTACCATAAAGCCCCAGAAACGAGTCAATCTATACTAATATTATAAAGCTGAAGAGTTTGTTTGTTTGTTTGTTTGTTTGTTTGAACGCGCTAATCTCCGGAAGTACTGGTTCGATTTGAAAAATTCTTTTTGTGTTGGATAGTCCATTTATTGAGGAAGGCTTTAGGCTATATAACATCACGCTGTGACCAATAGGAGCGAAGCATCAGTGAAAAATGTTGCAAAAATAATCGCGTTCATAATATCAGAAATTGACGTGGACGAAGTCGCGGGGAGCAGCTAGTATAGAATAATTGCTACTAAGCTTTTTGCTATAACATTGACTTTAAAAATCGGTGTGCATGTCACCGCACCACGGAAGTCCTATAATGACATTCTATTGGATCCTATCAATATTCCCATAGGATGTCTAGACATAAGCTTATCGCATTTCTCTCCACTGAACCACTTTTTCGAAGTGTTCCTTCGCTGCGATTTCCGGGTCCTAATTTTTACCACGCTTTTATTATTAGCTTGGGTTATATCTATGTATGAATGTATGTATGTAATGGAATCTTTGAGCATATTTATTACCAATTTCTAGAAGTTTGATTAATTTGAAACTTTGCACACGTATCAAGGACCGACGACAATGCAATAATTTAATAACAGTTTCCCAGTTTTCCTCTATAAGAGGGAGTAAAAGAGATAGAGCTAGCGCGCGATCTGTATCAATTACGATTCCTGCATAGCTTTGGACTTACAGTCGATAAAGAAGGAATCAAATCTTATAAACTAAACTAAAAAGTAAAAAATAAATTATACTTTAAAAAACTAAAAAACCACGTTTTTAAAATGAACTAAAAATTAAAAATAAAACTAGTAATCAATTGAAAAATTCATATTATTGTACAAAAAGCGTGGGGGGCTTGATTTAGATTGTTGTAAATATTTTATCAATAATTTACTATATCTGTGGATATCATAACAAGCACCCCACGCTTTTTGTACAATAATATGAATTTTTCAATTGATTACTACAGTTTTATTTTTAATTTTTTAGTTCAATCTGTTTTAAAAGCTTGTTTTTCTAGTTTTTTAATCTCATATTATGTCAATAATATTATAATCATTTAAAAGTCACAACTATTACCTTTTTAACATCTCTACTGACTCCCCACCGTGAGGTTCGCTGAAAAATAATAATATTAGTTCATGTTGAGTTTGTAAACGTGGTATGGGAAATAGCACTTACGTTAAATGGAGTTAAATATACTTACATTTTAATTGCATAAAAAAATATGTACGTCTACAAAGACGTATGATGTACAAACATTATATCATAAAATTGTTGTGATTTTATTTATAGAATGCCTTTTGAGACTAGGTAAAAAAAAAGCCATTTATTTCCTGTTAACCATTGCATTACATAAAGATACATAATACAATTTATTATCACTAATACTTAGCTTCTTCTAGGGTAAGTTATTCTTTGTAGAAAAATAAAAATAAATAAATAAATAAGTTGTAATATGCAAACGCTTAAATAGTGGCATTTTTATTCTATTTCAGGAACCCTGTTTTAACAGGTGAAGGCCTAGAGACTAGGTTATCATCTTATAATTGAACAGTACTATAAACAAAGAAAACCTGCCTATAGCACTTCGACTAATGACTGCTTTTTAATGCGAATAGCAAAATCCGTCTAAAGTAAGAGGCTCAAAATATAAGGACGCTTTGCTCAAGTCTTGTCACGCTTAAGTTTCTTTGAGCTTTGAATTTGAATGATTAATGAGCAAAGTTACAATCCTCGTTAATTTTGTGTTTCAGACACTTAAGAATTATGAAATGTACATAATATGACTGACTATTTACGTATTAATTTCTGTGTTATGGAAATAAGAGGTATCTATTGATGTTACTTATAATAAAAAGCCGGTCAAGTGCGAGCCCGACTCGTGCACGAAGGGTATCGTACGTTATTTTTTTGAAGTGAATGTACCTACAAGTAAATATTATGTCAATATTTCAAACGAGCAAAAGGGGAAAAAATAACACGTTTGCTGTAATGGGACCCCCCATTTTTTCCCCTTTTGCTTGCTTGAATTAATTATTTTGCCATTTTATTAGTATTTTTTGTTACAGTAGCAACAGAAATACATTGCATCTTCTAGGAAAATTTAAACTGTATTGGTATCACGATTCAAGGGCAAGTGCATTCAGAGATTGGTGACTGACAGACAGATGGATTTACGGACAGTAGAGTCTTAGTCGACCATTTGGATCAGCGGTAGTATACGCTGCTTCTGAGCCATGGGTCGCGGGTTCGATCCCCGCACAGTACAAATATTTGTGTGCATGAACATGTCTGTTTGTACTGGTCTGGGTGTTTTCTAAGTATTATAAGTATATATTTACAAAAAAAAAGCATATAAGTAAGTTTATCGGTTGTCTAGTACCCCCTACGACAGGGTACCTAATAGTAGCTTAATTTAGGACTAGATGGCTCTGTGTGGCCCAGTGAGGCATGACTTAAATATTAATTTTATTATTTATTTAGTAAAAAGGTCCCGTTTAAATTGCCCTTTTGAGTAAGGAACCAAAAAATTACATGTTATAAAATTAATAAAGAAAAAACACTCTTAACTTGCAGAATACATATATAAGTACAGAAACATAAACTTTGCGTTTGAAGTCATTAAAATCAGACTATATATGTACCTATATAAGATGATGTACGTTAAGTTATTTACCGTGTAGTCAATGTTAGCATGGGTCCACGTAGGCGGTGGTTCTTCTTTTGCGAGGATCATAGGCCGAGCGATGACGTTGATATATTTCAACACTTGCTGTTGCACTTCCTCCACAGAATGGATGTGCACGAAGTAACCTATAACAGACGCCAGAAATAGGTTCCAATTATGAAAACGATTAAAAAAATTTGAAATACAAAATTGCCAGTCAAATTTTGTTTATTATGTTACCTTATATAAGTAAGTAAAAATTAAAATTATACTAAAATAGCTGTTGCCCGCAAATTAGATTGCGGATGAAATGTACCCAGACTCTTTTGTAAATAAAAACAAACATGTTATCCTTCGAGACCGAATTTTGACGGGATAAAAAGAAGCCTATGCAGAGTGACTTTTTTCATCACCTTCAAATTTTTACAGGTTTTCAGTATCGTGTTTAGAGCCCATTTATGAAGTAAAAAATGTAGGCAGGTGAAGTTGTCAACCGAAAATATTTTTCGCAACATAAGTAGTCTTCAATTTTTACGGTCATAAGTAAGCCTGTTAAATTCAAAGCTCAAAGAAACTTAAGGTATGAAGAAAAAATCAAAAACTTATGAATAGTATCGTGATGAATGAATGAGATGCTCATCGCGTAAAAAAAGTGTTGCTAGGGGGCTGTATCAGATTTTTTTTATTTTTGGCGGACATTTTCTAAGTGCTTTATCTTGATAATTTTGTACTGGGCTATACCAAAAGAAAAAATACGTCATTTGTTTTTTGGCTCGTAGATTGCTGTATTAAAATTTGGAAGGTGATTAAAATTTCATCAGGACTATGTGCTATTCCGGACTGTTATCCAACTCTGTATCAAATAACAAACAAGATCTGTTAAGCCGATTTGGTGTGATTAGTAACACTAACAATACATCCATTCAAACTTTCGCATTTATCTTGCGTCTTGTGTTGTTACATAAAGCACCTGAAAATAAATATTCTAGTGTGAATTAAAAGAACAACACCGTGAATAGACTTCGTCGGAATTTTTAAAGCAGTCGTCTGGTAAGCTGAAGACGAGTCTGGAGTTCTGGACCGGCAACGCGGCAGTCGACATTTTTATTCAACGAATGGTACTTTTAAAAACTTGCAAATCTCACCTCTATTCACACAAGCCATCCACTGTATCTCCTTGACATTGGTGACCTCTTTTCCTATGAGGTATGTGAATACCCGCACTGGAGTGTAGGTGACGTTGTCCACTACCTTCCGATTGTACTTGTCAAAGACTTCTGACAGGCTTCCAGGAACGTAGTCTGTTATCACCATCACCAGCTGGTTGCAACCTTGAGTGCTACTCACGGTGCAAATGCTTCTTCTCTGGCAAAATATTGTTACTGTCAGGTGCTATTTACATATACATTATTTCGAATGGGTTACGAAAAATAAATTCATCATACAATCACATCCTATTTCAATGAAACCATTTTCTTTAGTAAAACGTAAAAACCTATGTTTTTTTATAGAATCTTAATTTTGGGGTGCAGTGACTTTCAAGCTATATTCAATAATACGATATCGAAAGTTTTGAACTAAAACTGATAAGAAAGTAATACTAAAAATAACTATCATCATCGTTATTATTGGCCTCTCCAAAAAAATTTTTATCTATAGCCACGATTGGCTATCTATACATATAGTATAGGTATATGCATGTTAGGATTCACCTGATGAAATAATCTGGACGAATAAAATAAGCAAACCTCATAAATAAAATTTCACACATTACATGCCACACCTTAATGTTGTGACGCAGAAATGGAATATTAATGATATTTCATAATGGGCCCAGGCAGCCCGGAAACCGTAAGACTTTGAGACCCTTCTACACAACGCGATGCCCGTAAATACGGATCTACCTCTCACTATCACATACTAGATACATTAACATGAGTAAGAGAGACAAAGTATTTGAATATACGGACATTGTGATGCGGAGTAAGGACTTTCATACGGCCGTGTACGGATAACGCTTGAGGTAAAAGTCGAAATGTAAACGACTGCATTAATCCGTGTCTCGTATGCCTTAGTATTTAATTATGAAATGTATATTCAGGCAGCAATTAAAGGGTTTCTTTATCAAGCTTCAGAAGACCGTAAAACCTCTGTAGCTTTTCAATTTTTCATCATTCACCCTATGTGGGATTCGAACCTGCAACTGCTGATTTGCAGCCCACGTCGTTCACCATAGTCAGAGACTTACTTTGCTCTATTTTTTATGGCCTATTAATTTAGTTGAACATAATAATTTTGTAATGGAAACCTATCTATGTCACTTTCAACAAAAGATACGCACAGCATTTTTACGGTTGGTCAATTCAATATTTCAACAGAAACATTACTGGAGTACTGTTTGTGACAGGTCACGCTGGTATAACTGTGTAGATACGATTTTATTTGCCGCAAGTATTTTTGCAATCATATCAATATTAATGGATTCAATACTAACGAAAATATAAAGATATTTGGACATGTAGGAAATCATCTCGGAAAATGTTTCTATTACTACTATTGTGATTTTCGAAGCTACTACGAGTATTATAATCACTTGCGAATATTATTATCAACCACGGATTTAATCCGGTACTAGAACGGTACTATAGAAATAGAAATATTTATTTGCTTGAAAATATGGAATAAATTCAGTATATAAACTTGAAAAATTCTGTCTCAGGCGGGAAAAAAAAAAAATTTTTCAAAAAAAATTTTTAAGTTTATATACTGATATTATAAGTGCAATTAAGTTGCTAAAATATCAAATAAAGTATAAAAAGAATATGGAATAAAGCTGTAAAATTTGGTCCCATTGAGACACTGTAGGTGGTCATGTTTCACCTGTAACCTTTTCATGACGGTGATAGAGACAGTCATATATTACAATGGATAATAATCAATGTAAATAAAGCATTAACAAAAAAAACATTGAACTTTATAACGTTATTAAAGACATATAAGACACACGTTGAACACAAATAAACTAGATTGAATTAATGTAGTTTTGTTAAGTCATAGTTGGTATCGATGAGGTATTATTATGACATGATCCATTTTTCATTGTTAAATTAATTCCACGGGTATGACCTGGAGTAATGAAAGATGAAATCACATACGCATTTAATAAGGACGGCACACAAAGGCAGACATCAAATGATATTGTAAAGAACATAACGTTGATAAGTTGTGACATTCAAAACATTTTCTTTATCAGATTTTCCCGCTAATAGGGAAAAGAGAAGCATTAAGATAATATATAAATGACTTACGGCTTCGAGAGTTTCAAAAGCTTTTATATAAGCTCTGGTCAGGTTGGCGTTGCCTTCCAAAGGTACTGTATGATTCTTGCCATTATCTGTTGGCTCTAAAGTATCCGTGATTGTCCTTAAGTTTTCTGGTGTGGCTTGTACGAGGCCAACAAAACACGTCACTACTTGTTTTGTGTCCTTCTTAAAGGTATAGACGTTAACGTAGTCGTTATTCGATAATGTATCTAACAAAGAGCGGAGAGTTCTTCGTGCCACGTAATTTTTGAATCCGGTCATGGACCCGGATACATCAAAAAGTATAATAACATCTTTGGAGCATGTAGCGGCTTCGATATACCATGACTGCACTCTGCAATCGTATGTATCCACGCTTTTTCTATTGTTCCAAGGCATACCTGGGTAGAAGCGTAGTACGCCGTGCGAGCTACCGAAATACTGCCAAGCTAAGGACGGGTCGGATTTATAGTTATTAATAAATATTTCGTTGAGGCCCTTGGACCATAAAATTGCGTTCAAAGCGTCTTTCTCTGAAAAGGAATAAGTCAATATCAAACAGGGTATATATTTTTTAATGTATGATAATGCAAAACTTTTTTAATCAATTTTTTTTAATGTAACATTTATCGATAATAAATTAAGCGTCTAAATGCGTGCAATAAGTGACTCATTTTGAGTCGATGCCAAATAGAAATTAAGGACAGTAGTCAAACACGGACTCAATATTGGTGACTTATACCGCGCTTTTCGTCGGTTCAATTCTTGTGAAAAAAAGTTTATATGATGAAAAAGAAAATTATTTTATTTTCAATATTTAAATACCTTTATAATAAATATTCGTGGGCACGTGTACACAGCTTATATTAGTATTAACACTAATATCGTAAAAGTGCGAGTCTCTCTCTAACTGAACCTCCATGTAGTTGGAGTTGTTCTTTGCAAACTTTGGTATATTTGTGTCGTCCTCTTCATCGGCGACATCGTTTTGGTCCTCGTACTGGAAACGGGAGTACTTAGCCGAGCAGTACTGGAAGTCGTCGAAATCTTTCTCTTCTGTTATCGTGTAGTTGAACTCTTCGGCTAGGTTCTGCGCTGTAGCGTGTATGCACTGAAAAAAGTTATTAAAATTATGAATGTACCCTTAGTAGATAAGACTATAGACTTTAAATGTATGGTCTAAGGCGAAATGGTGCCGGGGCTGGCATAAATATTGAATGGCATGGCACCATCCCTTCACTCTTTATGGGTGTAGAAGCGACTAAAAGAGTACCGCTAGAAGAAAATGGGCAGCGACTTCAACCTGGTCAAACTACGAGTACGATCGCGAACACGCTTACCATTTGTGGCGATTATGGCAAAATCCGACTGTTTTAGGAGTCGAATGATGTGGCTTGATGATGATGATGATGATGATAAGACCCAAACATTGGACTACACTCACTGCTCTTTCATTAGCCTATTGCTCAAACACAACCACTAATAAAAGATATAATTGAAATTAAAACCCTAAAAACTTCCCATATTAAAGGTGTGATTAGATTTGTTCTGGTATTTTTTTGTTGTTACCAGAAAAAAAATTGAATTATCTTACACAAACACACAAAAAATGGATTCTACACGAAAAAGGAAATAAATAACATAGAACTTAATAATTGATAGTAGGTAATATTGAAATTTTCGTGTCTTTATGACGTAGATTCTAAATTTTTTCAGGTATTGTAATAGCTAGCTGTTTCCCGCGTATTCGTACGCTTAGAATTAATTTGAATTTCACACTATCTCCACGAAATCTTTCTTTTTTTTCAGAATAATAAGCCTATATATTATTTCACCCTGTAATTATATCTCCGAGCCAATTAATATTTAAGTCCGTTCAGGAGTTATGGCGTGATTGAGCAACATAGTAAGCAGTTAGAAGTGAGAAAAGAATGAGTAGGATTGATTGATGCCTTCTATAGTCTTTACATACTAGGTATTAACCTAATACCATAAAATAGATAATGTAACTTGTTTGTTATAAATCTTTAAAACCAACGACAAATTCTAACATGTGGAGCTATTTTGTTGCTGACCGTACTAATGGCGACTTTCTTTGATGTCATTGTTATGCTTTATCAACTCTTTCCCGTGGGAACTTAATCAAACCCCATCTGAAAAGAGGTCGACAACATCAAACAAATAAGTTATCTTCATAATCATTCTACAACACAACTAATAACTTGTTTATGGCATACATTTAAACGCAGTTGCGAAAACTGAAAAGTGTGCTCTGAACACTAAAATCTACGTTGAGAAACTAAGTATTGTTAGGTGCCTTTCAACACTCAAAGCGCTAATAGCGTTCCTCGGTACATTCCCTCAAGGCGCAGTCAAGTGTGTGCCTAACAAACAACAAACCCATTAGAACCTAAAAAAAAACTTACTGAACAAAACTAGCTCATATTGGTGGTGCAGTCCTGCTGAGACAGGCTGGTATTGGTAAGCAGTGGGATTCCATTCTATCGATCCAGATCTGGGATGATCTGATATGACATATAAGAGCTTTCGATGATGAGACACAATAGATTTAACATTGTGACATCTCATTCAAGTGTTTAGATGAACAAGGCTTAAGCTTTTATTTGGAAACTCGTAGCTACGCGGCTACGTGCTACGACAAACTACGACGAACGTTCTTAGTCGGATATGATATTTTATAATAACTTTGATGTAATTATGTTGTACTAAAGCTAAAGTTTCACTCACCTTAACAGCTTTAATTTTTCTAGTAAGCATGGTACTGACGGAACGCAATGAGGACTCTAATATTAGTTTGCCATTTTTTTTCTTAACACTCGCGTTCATTAATGTATATTTCTGTAAAGAAAAAAAACAGTTACATCGTTTTCTCTAGAAGCTTGTTCGCTACTTATTTTTTTATTACGAGAAAAGTTATTTATACAAGAGACGATCTTGAGGTTTCCAAAGTGAGCAGAAGTTTCCAAGAAAACAATTTTCTTTTGCAATGAACCGTAACATTACCCAAACATAATTTGAGTGTATTGTTATAATTGAAAGAGAGAAAATAAAGCATTGTTCCTCTTTCTTTTAAGAAATAAACTTTATCTGTATTTTATTCTTGTGGCGTGCATTTTATAGTCACTAAATTGTATCAGGTAGTGGTCACTCACGAATATTTAATGAGTTTTAAGTATGTTACAATTACTGTAAGTGTAAATGTGAAGTAATTTTGTAACTACATGGAAGGAATAAAAATCTTATTAACGTAACTTCAGTGTCTAGATGATTTTCAAACAAAAACAATGTCAACTTTATTTGGGAGCAATAGTTTTGTTAAAATTATCTATTGCTCCCCATTTTTTTCAAATGGTGTTTTTTGTCATTCATAGTTGTACGAATGGATAATGGTTTAGTAGGTACTTAAAAACATTTTTAAATAGAAAGCAGTATCTCGTTTCTTTTGAAGTAAGTAATGTACCACCTAAAGATTAGCTACGAATATTATTCCAGCAAATGAGCTCGCATTTCCTCCATCTAAGTTGCAGACATCGTGTCGCCACAACTTGGGAAACTTTTGTTATTTACATATTTGTCTTTAACGACCTCCGTGGTCGGAAGTTTAGAAACCAGTTTTCAAGGACGACCATTCTGCTCAAAGATCCTGGCTTTGATCCCCGAATCTACATTATCTTTTATCTGGGCGGTAGTGATTCTATAAAACAATCCTTACAAATACATATTTATTTTGGGATAAAAAGAATGTATGTAATGCTGTCCACCACGTTTATCATTTTAGACATTTATTTTGTAAATTTTAAGTACATATTTCATAAATATATACAGGGTGAAATTTTAACCACTTTCCAAATTTTAATATATCAATCTACGAGACAAAAAACAAATGACGTATTTTTTCTTTT
Source organism: Anania crocealis (assembly GCA_949315895.1). Classification (NCBI taxonomy): domain Eukaryota; kingdom Metazoa; phylum Arthropoda; class Insecta; order Lepidoptera; family Crambidae; genus Anania; species Anania crocealis. Next base: position 19,919,767 of record OX438882.1, read on the forward strand.
GATATAGCCCAGTACAAAAATGTCAAGATAAAGCACTTAAAAAATGTCCGCCAAAAATATAAAATTTTTGATACGGCCGCCTAGCAACGCTGTTTTTACGCGTAGCGCATCTAATTCATTCATTACGATACTATTTATAAGTTTTTGATATTCCCTTTATACCTTTTAACAGGTCTAGGACAGTAAAAATTGAAAACTATATCGCGAAAAATATTTTCGGGTGACAACTTGATTTACATTTTTCACTTCATAAATAGGCTCTAAATACGATACTGAACGCCTATAAAAAATATGGAAAATGGTTAAAATTTCACCCTGTATTTAATAATAATATACAGGATGAAATTTTAACCACCTTCCAAAATTTCATATATCAATTTACGAGACAAAAAACAAATGACGTATTTTTTCTTTTGGTATAACCCAGCACAAAAATGCCAAGATAAATCACTTAGAAAATGTCCGCCAAAAATCTAAAATTTTCGATACGGCCGCCTAGCAACACTTTTTTTACGCGATGCGCATCTCATTAATTTATTACGATACTATTCATAAGTTTTTAATTATCCCTTTATATCTTAACAGGTCTAGGACCGTAAAAATTGAAAACAGTATTGCAATACTTAAATATTTTCGGGTGAAAACTTGATTTACATTTTTAACTTCATAAAAAGGATCTAAATACGATACTGAACGCCTATAAAAATTTGATAAGTGGTTAAAATTTCATCCTGTATATAATAAGCATATATTTACAAAAAAGCACCTATTTAAGTATTTTTTATAAAGAATCAATTGTTATTAATAAATATTAATATCAAATATTACTTCGTACTTACACTTCTAATTTTGTCGGATTTTGTAAGAGCTTCGCTCAGTTGCCATAGTTCTCTGCCGAGGGTCCTTGCCCATGCTTTGACTCTGAAATAAAATTAACAGTGGGTAACTCAAAGCGAAACAATTGGTTACTAGGTTTCGAATCCGGCATGACTTTTTTTATTATAGAGGTATCAAAATGTGATTCCGGAAACTTTGTTTTTTATTAAACTACTTTATATGTATGTTTCAATGCATGATATTGTAATATAAAAAGTAAGCGGTTTCACTAGACAGTAAATGTATAATATTTAAGATTTTTTTATTTTGTCCCATAACTTCATGATAATTCCCATCTTGCCTAACTTCAAAGGTAGCGACTGAAAAAAAAACCTAGCTTGGAATATGCGAGACCAAATTATGACCTGTCTTATGTAAGTAAAAGCAGCGAACAGCCTCCATAATAGTTCTTTTTTTTATCTTAAGATACAAATAAATTAACGAATCGTCCTAGCATTGATCCTATTAAACTTTTATGTAAAGATAATACTAACAGTTTTGTTCACTTTCGTATATGAATGCTCTTGTTTCATTTAAAAACCTCAACACTTCGATGTCATAAATAATGATACTCGTAGTTACAAATCACGAAATTTCTTATTGGGCGGACTAACAAGCTAGGTGATGGATCGATTTTTAGGGTTCCGTACCCAAAGGGTAAAAACGGGTCCCTATTACTAAGACTTCGCTGCCTGTCCGTCTGTCCGTCTGTCCGTCGCTCTGTCACCAGGCTGTATCTCAAGAGCCGCGATAGCTAGAATGTTCAAATTTTCACAAATTATGTATTTCTGTTGCCGCAATAACAAAAAATACTAAAAACAAAATAAAGTAAATATTTAAGGGTGGCTCCCATACAACAAACTCGTTTTTTTGGCCTTTTTGGTACGGAACCCTTCGTGCGCGAGTCCGACTCGCACTTGGACGGTTATTAAAGAACGGCAGTTTCTACTCTAGTATTGGTACATGCATATTAATTTTTTTTTTTAATTTTTGATAACCCTATAAACGGGAAGTGGGTCAACTTCGACACTTCGACAGGTGAAACTTAATAAAACCCTGTAATAATCATGACTCTTGTTGAATAAACGTGCAGACCCATAAGCTTCTACTAGGGTTTTTTCCAATTCAAATTGTATTTTTCAATTTTAGATTGCTAGAAAAAGAATTCCTTAAAAAATAGCAGACAGCTTAAATCTCATTGCGATATATTTTTATTATTCCAGTTACATACAAAATTAAAAACACTTTTATTCTGCAATCTCCTTTTGCAAATGTGCCAAACTAAATATCTCTTACTACTTATCTTCTGATTTCAGCCGTTATTTGATCCCTTCCTCGTGCCCATTAGAAAGATACAATCTATCGATACGATAAACTCAGCTTTCTTAACAGCTTCCTTTGTCGCTAAGAAAAATAAGACGTTCTCCAAGTTATCTTGGCCTGACAAAGCAATGAACTCAACAAGAGCCTTTTGTCTTTTCTCAGCAAACTTATAATATGCAGAGCACTTGTTTTGCTAATCTCGTAGTGGTTTACAATGAAATGGAAATTTCATTTTTCAGACAATATTACAGTTGTACATTTTAAGTATAAAATAGGGATGCTGAATTATAATAGAAAGTAAGTATACGAACTATTTTTTTACAAACGTATTTCATGAGAGTAACTACAAGTATGTATCATGTATGATTCCGTATAGAGGTTAATTTAATAAGTACTTAAATCTATATCTATATCTAAAAGAAAATCGTGTTAGTTACATCAATTATAACTCGAGAACGGCTGGACAGATTTTTATGATTTTGGTGTTTTTGGATTTGTCTTCGTCGGGAATAGGATAATAATTATTTAAAATATTGGAAAGTTAACGTAGAAATAGCTAACTAAGAAACTGTATTTCTTTACATACAAATTTCCAACTTCGCCATATTTTGATAACAATGACAATTAAGACGTCAAAATCAAATACTATTCCGAGGCGATACGAAGTTCGCGCGGTTCGCTAGAATTTAGTTATATAGAGTTGATTGGCAATGTTTTGGAACAGAACGCATTACCAAATATAACTCGTATAATTTTAAATGTACTTTTATATATTTAAAGAAACAATGGTAAATTCAAAATCATCACAACAAATCTGTCTAAAGTAGACCACACGGTGAACTTTTTCGTCGGTAGATTTGCGTTTATTAGAGCATTCATTCATTTATGTATTTATTGGCTTTTTGTTATTTTGTAAATCGACAGTGTCACATTATTCAGGGATTAGTAACCTATTCAAACTGTTCTTGTATAACAATATGAATTTCAATGTTTAACAGAACCTACCTAGGTTGTATTTCATCCCAAGGAGTCGAAAAAAGAAGTGTGCCAAAGGAGAAGATACACCTTGTAAGCTATTTATTGCCTTATAATAGACAACATTTTTGATAATATTTTTGTTAATATGTTGCTTATTATTAACATAACTCATACCATTTGTACTTCCATCAATAATATAAGATAACCTAGGATAAATAATATGTATTGCCCACCGGATATTCTTTGCAGGAAATAAATTGTAACCTGTACAATGTAAGACGTTTTTTAACTAGAAGCGATCACCTCCACAATGTACCTTCAAATACGGAAACAAGTGGAGATGGCGGCGAAAAAAGTAAATGTTAAATAGGCAAGTAAAATAAACAGTATTATACTGAAAAAAATAATGCAGTAGTATAAAAGTATATAAATTTAATATCGGTACTAAGTTTTAAACATTCTAGAAAGTTTATAAGTAAAATGAAAGATTGTTCGGAAAACTAAAGATAAGTTTAAGTTTGCATTCAAAAGTAGAAATTGTTTCAGACCATGCCGAATAAATAACGGTAGATAGTTCCACAGTCGATCGAATTGAACAGTGAAATAAGACTGCCAATAGTCCTAAAATAAAGGAGGAGGAAATAAAAGTCGACCGCATTTGATAACCCAGTGTCCACAGCAACAAATGAAAACGCTTCTGTAGATCAAGGCTATGGAGAAACACATCAACAAAATCCTCAGCTATATTTTAAATAAAATAAGAAGGTTTATTCACGGCCATATTGTACTGCGTGCCTATCTGTGGGTCTCGCTAAAATATGAATTATGTTCTCGCCCTTGAGACCCATGCGCGACCCGCCTCGTACATTTTACAGTACAGTGCCTTTTATTAGCAACGGCGCGTGGAAAAATCACCGGCCTTTTCAATCATCGTTACGCGGCACGAGTGACATATGACTTTGCGACCCGGCAAGGCTCAGGTAATCTGGTTCAGTGGAAATAAACTCAATATGGAAGATGTAAGGATACAAGTAATACTTATAAAGGTTCGTCATCATAAGCTTATATCAGATTATGCTGGATATAGGCCTGTACAAAAGAATAGTTTCGCTATAGTCTCCAAGTGGAGAGAAAACGCAGCAGTCCCTATTCTCCGCCTCTTACCACACGCATAGGAAGAGATGGATGGATGGGGTGGTGCTATGCTATTTTTATACCGGCACTACACGGCGTCATAAAGTTTAACCAACAAAACTAACGGATAAGAATGTTATTAGTGTAAAGTCTTCACTAAGCTTTCACAGATTTTCAGTCGGCGTGTGTTAGAAAAAATACGCCTACATTTTGCTTGTTATGTGTATCATCATCATCATCATCATCATCAGACAAAGGCCTCTCCAGTTGCACGCCACTAGGTCGATCCTCGGCTTCTCGCATCAAGCTTCTGCCAGGTTTCATGCTTGTCTTTTAAAAGTTGTTTCTTGACAGTGTTAATACAGTATACTGCATTAGATCATTATTTGACTAGTAAAACATTTGGTTATAATATGACTAAAATGTACTCAGCTTCTAAGTCATAAGGTACAATTTTATGAAAATATTTCAAAGTACCCTTGCCTTGCTTTAAAAAAAATACGAATAAAACATTAGTATGTATGATCATGAGGGCTTACTGTGAAAGCCGAAGTTTAATCATCATCATTATAGTATAATCAATCATACTATAAAATATTTGACGCTTAACTTGACACAGAAATATTAGAATTAGGTTGATCCTTTCGCTATCCAGGTGACTGCTCTTGCAACGTGTGGAAGGTTCATTAAATACAGTAAAGTTTTTGTTATTTAAAGCGGTAATAATGAGCTATAGGACCAATCCAGGTTTAAAAAATAGTTAGCTAATCCCAAGAGTTAGTAAAGATATGAATACACATTGTAAAAAGTAGAGTTTGCAGTATTTTCTAGGGATTCACAATATCCTCCTAAACAAAAGATTTCGATGGCATTTCATCATTCCTTTGTAATATGTAGCGGTAGGTACTCGGAACAGTGTTGTGAAACATAAATGATGTTCACACCCCAGGGAGCCTCGCGTGACTCGTTTCATACATTTTACAGAATACTGCCATTTCTCAAAGGGGTATGAAAAATAGTTTATGTAATAGCTTTTAATGTTTACATATTAATATACAACTAAAAACTTTTGCCAGGTATGCATAAATAGGTATTAAGTTACTCAACAAAATTAAATACTGATTATTTAATCCTTGTTTGTAAATTCTTCAGCTAAGTGAGATTTATAAATAAGAAGATTTATAAAGTACCTTTATGACTCTTTAAAGACGAATGGCACCATAACGGAGGCTTCTAATGAATACACGGTAAATAAATAAGTTTACAAGTCACATAAAATTTTTACTTGTCACAAATACCAACGGTTCTTAAATGTTTATTTTCGTTTTCGTTTTTACTAGCAGTAAAAACGTAAATGAAAATAAACATTATTGCTAGATAATAAACATAAAAAGGTAGATAACAAACCCTGCTTAATTTCCGTGAATTATTTGAATTTAATTACATTGAACTGTAGCTTACTACGGTTAAAAAGCTAGCCTACTCTAGCTCTATTATAACAAGTATTCAAACCCAGCCAGAAATATATTTCACACAGATTTCAAAACGACCAACTGCCATTTCATTTTGACTTGACATCATGAAAGACGTCTTCACGCTCGAGCAACTAGACTAGCAGCTCGAGCCTCAAGGTATTTTTTAAAAGGGTCAGATTCACAATAGTGCCAAGAAACGCTTATAATGTCTATCTACGTAAACGCTCGTCAGCAATCAAGCCCACAAAGGCACTACTTAACCGTGACACGCTCTATGGGCACTACTTACTTATCGATTCGTAGACTATATCAAACGCGGGCACTCATTATGAATGATACTCTGGTCTCTGCATCCTAGCCCACGCTTTTACGGGATTTATTCCAATATTTTCTAAGGCTAATAAAATATGAACCTCAGTAAACCTTTGTTATTGGCTAGCATATTGTTAGTTTTTATTATCAACTAATAAAATATACCTAAGGAGGTTATACGGCGTATATTTTTTTATGTAATGACCACCATGCATAACTGGGCCATGTTAGGCCGATTTTGATAATTTTATTTCGATTATTTATTTTATTTTATTTGGTCCAATTTACATATTTAAAAAATAACGATTGGAAAATAAAGGGTTGCCAGTCGGTGATTTCTTTTGGCATCGATTAACAATTGGTGGCTTATTTCATGTTATTCATTAGTAATTTTTTTTGTAAGAAAATATTTTTATAAATGAGCGAGAGGCTAACTTTGAGGTTATATCGAAAAATAGTAATCGAAAATATTGTAATCTGGTAAAAAGTCATGCACATTTTTTTGGTTTTGAATCAACTCAAAAAAATGTATATTATATATTTTGCATTGAGTAAACGAACGATAAACAGAGTTTAAAACATGGCTATTCGAAATATCAGCTGAGACTTCCAACTGCAGAGCTATAAAAGCTGCACACGCAAGGTTGAGCAGACGTTGAAAAATGTATACAAAAAGCTCAAGTACAAGGTTCTTTAGGGGGGGGCGTGGTTTGCAATTACTGTTATGACTGTACTAAGTATTTCGTTTACGGTACTAAAAAACTTATTATCATATTTATAATTTCAAGTAAGCTTTATGAAATGCATATACTAGGTAGTTACTTATTACTTTATTCATTGTCTTCTTTCTGTGAGTGATTCTGTTTGACCAATTTGAAAGCGCACTAAAAATGTAACTTCTCCATACTAACATCATTTATCGCCTTATTATTAGCATGCGGTATTATTCTCGTACCAGTACCTACTTGATTATGCACTGGTATGTAATTTTATAGATTAAGAAAGAATAATATGACAAAACATATTGACGTTTCGAAGTTTTTGATAGCAACTTTTATATTAACTTTTAATTGCCTTTTGAGTTATTATTACGCTTGCAAAGTACAAATAACTTCGCAAACCGTTTTTGGTCGTTAAAACATGATTTTAACTTCAAACAACCATCTAAATGACATTAAAAGCATTACAAAGTGGTCTCCATTTGTATCAAGAAACATCAAAAGACAATTTTACGTATTTTGCCAGGTTGTTGTTATTGTTCTGCGGGCGTCCCAAAACCTCCCAATTAGAGAGGCTATTGATTACGATTCCCGTGGGATATTATTAGTGCCATATACGAGTAGATTGACTGGTTATTTTCTCTATTGTATGAAGAATCTTAAAAACTTGAAAGCACCTTTTTCCATGTTCTGTGTAGAAAGCCGTCGCATATAGGAAACAGTTTTTAAGAAGTACCACAAACTGACAATCTCTAATCTACGAAATAAATAGAAGTCAGTGTTATCTCTTTTCCTTTAATTCCACTGCTTTAAAAAATTGCTAGTTTTCCCACTCTAACTGTCCTGCTTAAGTGGGCAGTCTTCTAAAAGGAATCAAGTTCATCCCTCTATCCATCTGCGTCTTGGCTTGTCTCCTATTCTTTGTCGGAAAGCCCCAGTCGGATGCGGTTTCAGTCCAAAGGGGGTTATAGGTATAGGTTATAGGTATACGGAACACGTGAATAACTTAGTCACACTTCGTCGGTTAAAGTGTCAAACCTAGTAACTTCAGATCAAATTTTACAGGAGACACAAAAAACTTCACCACGAAAATTTTTGGATGAAGGTTTGTTTTTGTTTCTACTTAGTATTTAAAATATATACTTTTATAAAAGATATAAAAGCTTTGCTATTGTTTCCGTTCAGAAATTAGCAATAAAAAAGTATACAAATTTCATTTGAAATAAAAATGAAGTTACGAGTTCTAACACTTTAGCCGACGACTTGTAAATCAGATTCGTTCTAAACGCCCTTAAAAAAGGAGGAGGTTCTATATTCGTTGTTATGAATCATGTCGTAACATCTACTTTTCTGCGCGATCGTTCAACTGCAGCAACATTCATCGTTCCTTCGCTCTCTGGCAGACCTTAGGCTTATTTTTTAAATATTAGTTAAAAAATAAATATGTACATTGATATTTTTGTGTTTTGTGCTTTTTAGGAAATTTTCGGATTAGGATTTTGTAATTTGTCTTTTTGATCTAAAACTAAATACGCATTGCAGTTGCTGAATTTAATTTAATTGATCCTGGCGACAACGTACAGGAATTACACATGACTGGTTTATCAAATTAAAATACAAGAATTGTATGTTTTTGACTTACATTTGCGGTTCACAACACATCAAAAAGGACTTGAACATTTGAAAATGAAAGCACAAAAAGTATGCAAACGGGGCACACTCTCAGAGTTTCTAATAGTGACATGCTTAAAGTTCATGAGTGAACTAGTAAGGGTTATAAAAAATCTTATTCCAATTACAACAGAGTCAATAATCCTTATTCCGTTAGCTATTTATTTGTTTCTGCGCCTATCTCAAACCGTTCTTGATGAAATCCTGAAAATTTAGTAACTAAATTAATCAAATTACTCGTTTATAAACTATTTATTCCGAAAATTTTTATAAAAGCTCCTTCCTGAACATTGATTACGACTCCCAATGGGAAACCGCAAAATCCAACCATTAATATCGGCCGCCCAAATATTTGCTACCCGGGTGAAAAATTGCCTCTGCAAATACATTTTATTTCCTTTTGTCATGACTTTGCCTTGTTTTACAAATAAACAATTTAGGTCTCAGCAAAATTAAAATATAATGGAATGAAGACAGCATTTTTTTTATTATTTGCTTGTTTGTGAAGGTACGTTGAATACAATGCTTTCTGATTTAGATTATAATTAAGTATATTGTTTTTTTTATCACAACTTGATAACTTAATTTATTACGATATATATACTGTGATAATTTCTACCTAAACATTAGAACTTTTTGCAGAAACAGGTAGAATTAATAAATCGAAATATAATCTGCGCCAGGTTTTACGGGCATTTGATTGATTGGACCGAACAGAACACGCTTTTTTGCCATTTAGAACTATAAATAAGAAGTTAAGAACCTTACGGGCGTGGTTAAGCAATCTAATCGCTAATGGAAAAGTAATCATGATTTATTCAAACACCCACTAAAATATAAATAAAGACACAAATGCCATACTCTTTCTCGTAAGCAATCGCAGTGATGTTTACCTTGATAGATCCATAAGTATGGTTTTGTAGAAAAAATATTTACAAAAATCTTATACTGAAATTGTTAGTCATTCATGATGAAACCATAGAAACAATTTGATATGTTTTATTTAAAAGTACACAAGTGTGTGGTATTGACATTTCTTGCTTATAACGAACTCAAATGATTGTACCGTCGAGTTTGTCGATGTACTCGTACCTAGAAACTTTAAAGGGAAATATTTTCTTTGATTAAACAAAGTCTGTAAATTTTGGGAGTCCCTTTACAAGATTCTTCAAGCCTAAAATAAGAATGACCAAAACAATTCTTTGAACTCGGCGGCTCTACCTTTTACCGCTTATCCATTAATATTTATTACTTACAAACAGTTTGAGGGATATGAGAAAGGATATCTAAAGGCTGTCACTTTAACGAAAATAGATTGAATGATGGGTGACTCGTTCATCATCCTTGTAACGGACAGCTTCGTGGACGAAAACTAATCTGTTAACCTGACAATATTTCATTTACTAAAACCAGGTTATGCTTAGTTTATCATTAACGGGACATTCAATTATAATTTTGCCTGACGTTTCTAAGGTATGATCGCGTTTAATTTCTCCTTGACTATCAAATAATTATGCAACTTGATTGTTTAAAAACAGGTTATGCTTACTTTTAATTCAATAGGTTGTTGTTCTTCAATAAGGTATTCAAAGGTATATGTGGAGCTTAAAAAAAAAATATTTTATTAAATTATTTCGTGATTGAGTACGAATTATGGATGACGGCTCAATTAAAACCCTCGGTAGGAGTATCTATAGTTAAAGAAACATAACTTGTAATAAAAACCAGTTTCGCAACTCAGTTCTTCTACCGTAAAAAGTTTTAAGATCCATGTAATAACCAAGTCGCCTAATTTATTCAGTCCCTAGTCCCTACTTAGGTGACCTTCTGCGTAATTACCTAACCTAACAACATCTTATAGTTACCATATCAATTATTTACATGTTAACGGGAATTAAACGCGATCATACCATATTATTTTGCCTGACGTTTCGATCGGGTTTTCGGGTTTCACCGACCATGGTCACAGGCTGACTGGAGACAGCGATGCACTTACTCCGTGGGGAAGGTAGATTCATATAAATCTACCTACAAATGTTTATTTTTCCAAGCACCGTCACACACTACACTAATCGTGTTCTTATTCCGCGATACAGCCGAGCTCATATTCTGGTGCTTACTCGATTGCGTACTAAAAGGAGGCTTCGTATTTTCAATCACCGGATTCCAAGTCGCAGATAGTTTGAAACCGTCTTCCCGTTTAAAATTTTTGTACTTGTACCCTTGAATAATAGTGGCAATCTGTAAAGAGGACTTGCTTTTGATGAAATTCAATCCAGTGATTGGTACCTGATTCTAGCAAATGTTCCGCAATCGCAGATTTTGCTGTCTGGCGATTTTTCACAGCGGCCATGTGCTCCTTCACCCTTTCCGCAATGGTCCGCTTCGTTTGCCCTATATATGAACTACCACAGCTGGAGACGATTTTGTAAACACCAGGAGTTTGTAGCGGTAATATATCCTTTTGCGAGCCCAGTATGGTGTTAACTTTTGACCCCCGGTGTGAACACCGTTGGAATGGAGTACTTCTTAAGCAGGGATCCAATTATATCAGTCACTCCTTTCACATAGGGCAAATATGCGGGATGTCTACTCACATTCGGACTTTTACAAACTCCTGACCGCGACCTCCATTTTGACGTAACGGCATTACAAAACCGTTTCTAATCAGTACCTGAGTATGAGTGCATCGCTGCCTCCAGTCAGCCTGTGACCATGGTCGGTGCAACCCGATCGAAACGTCAGGCAAAATAATAAGGTATGATCGCGATTAATTCCCCTTAACATGTAAATAATTGTGCAACGCGAAAGTTTAAAAGTATTTAAGTACCATATCAATATTAAAAATAGTATATGTTTTATACTGTATTGTACAAATATTGTGTAATGTTATATTACAAATATAAATAATTGTGTCAGAAAGGATATGATTGAGAAGGAAATAAACGACTCGATGACGACTGACAGAATTGTATGGAAGAGGGAAACATACTGCGCCGACCCCAGATGACCTGGGAACAGGGCTAGTGAATGTTATATTACAAATATAAAGAAAAAAACTTACGTATGTTAGAGATAGGCTAGAAGTACCGTTTGTGGCCACTGTACCGTTTATGGCCATAAACGGTACAGTGGCCACAAACGCTGTATTGCTTAAAATAAACGATACAAATGAATTTATATTATTAAGGCGTTACAAACTTGATTTATTTTAGTATGAATCTTTGAAAATTCAGTAAAAATATGGTTTTAACATTGTGATTTTTTATAAATTAACTAGCTGATACCCGCGGCTTCGCGCGCGTGATCTGTTACAAAGTTTTCGTCACGATTCAACCCCCTCTCCTCCACTCTTTTCCTCCACTTCCTTTGCCTACGGTGCCGAGGGTTGCCAACTCGGGCGAGGTGGTGGTAGGCACTTAGTGGGAGCCGATACGTCGGTCCGTTGATACAATAGTTGGATGAAAGAGGCCGATTTAAACTATAGTTTTAGGGATCTGGTGTTGGTTCTCCTAGCGTACCGTGGTCCAAGCAAGCTCGCACCACATCTATTTGCATTTACATGAAATTTGAAGTACAATATCATTTGAAGCTTTAAAAACTGTCAGTGTTGTAGTACAACAAACCATTAAAAGCAGCTTGCAAGGCTCTATTCGAATATGATCAACACTGGCGTAGAGCCCTGTAAGAAAGGCCCTGCGTAAAAAACCACATTCTTAGTTTCCACTGTTTTTCACCCCTCAAATATTAATTTATAAAAAAATCCTTATAAAGAACACTACAAAATGTATACCAAAAATCTGACGTAGTTTCACAAAACTTTTATGTGGGATGTAGGTTCGAGGCATGAATGGTAGAGGTGATCAGCAGGATAATTATAGTGTTCAGAAACTTGACAGGATAGAGAACTGATTCGTCTGTACTGACTACTGTGTCTATAAATTGTTATTTATTTCTTCAGCTTCAAATGATGTAAGCGAAACATAATTAATTACTGCTGCTTGGTCATTAGTGGTGGAGGTGGTGGTAGCTATTCCTAAGTTAAACAACACGGAATTATGAAGTGAGATGATTTTTTTTTCAACGTTTAATTTTCATGTTAAAAATAAAAAGATAAATTGGAATGCTTTAGAAAGGCAGTATAACTAAACAAACTTTGACAGGACCTCAAAAGCGGTGCGTCCTAGAAAAAATAAATCGTTACTAAATGGAAGTTTATCAAATTATCTTCTAAATGAAAGCTTGTCAAATGGTCTACCAGTCTATATTGATTTAATCCACCAGTCAGCTGCTTAGTGTTGTTGCAACAGTCTTGGTACCTTTTTCTGCCTGAGATACGGGTCTTTGCCCAGTTTAGGAAGTATTTTTGTACTGCCTAATATAGTTGACAATGTCATATCAGTGTAATTTCATACACTTTTTTCGATGTCCCAACATTTGTCTCTACCGTATAAACAAAAATCGGCCAAGTGCAAATCGGACTCGCGCACGAAGGGTTCCGTACCATTGACTACGTAAACAACAGTAGGTACCTACATTAATTTAGTTAATGTAGTGCCAACCTGTTACCATTGATAGCAAGCAAAAATAGGCCAAAAATGGCATTTTTTTATGGGAGCCCCCCTTAAATATGTATTTGTTGTTATTGCGGTAGCAAAAATAGAACTGTCTAGCTATCGCGGATCTTGAGATATAGCTTGGTGACAGGCAGACGGACAGACGGACAGACAGCGAAGTCTTATTAATAGGGTTCCGTTTTAACCCTTTGGGTACGGAACCCTAAAAATGATAATACCATTCTTATAGTAATTACTGATATTTATTTTCTGAATATGTTCCTAAATATAGATAAGACAGTCAATAGGAACTTTCATTTTTTTTCATATTATTTTCGTTACATAGCCTCCTTATTTCTTCGTCAACTTTGTTCTTCAGGGTGTATGAAATACGTCGCGGCTAGATGAAAATTGGTGTCACATTTTCTTGAATCACTAATTGAGCTTTATAGTTTGATATGCAAACAAGAGTTCCATCATACACCATTTTTAAATCTTCTAGTAATCTGTCCAATTTTGAGTTGTTGATAATTTACTAACTGAATTTTATCTAACTCCTCTAATTCTAACTCACAAGGATCCCGTTGAGCACATAAATATAATATAATACGTTTTCTAATATAATTCTGGGCTCAAAGATGTTAGAAACGTGTATTGCCTTGCATCCATATCATCACATCTGTTCAGTTTTAAGTAAGTATCCAACCGTTTAATGATGTTTTTAAATGTTTCGTCCTTGTCGAATGGTACTGAGTTCAATTTAGATGTCCTTAGGTTTGTTTGTGGCCGACCTTTGCTCCTCCTTTGCTGCATACCTACATGGAATTGTTTCGTGCTATCAAATTCAAACTCTCCAATTTTAGTGTATGCTGTGTTGTAAATTCCTGAAGGTTATTTTTTCCTTCTATCTCATTTTCCAACTGTGGGTCATCAGTAATTTAATTATTTGCTGTCGTATCTCTTCCAAATTATTCTTAGTAATTTTGTACATTTGTCACTGGTCACTCACTAATTTTAATTCATAATCAGAAATTTCTCGTAGGGTTTGTATCTAGCTGCCGAATTTTATAATGCAGTTCCTTTAATGAAGTTCGTGTACGTTTTAACTTAGTTAATTCATCCTTTTCGGCGCCTATTATTGAATTCTAAAATAATACTATTCTATTTGTAAGAAATGATATTTATTTTCTGATTGACACATTAAATGTCATAATAACAAACTAAGTGAAGTCAGAGAGTACAAATATGTAAAGAGTATGGATATGACGCGGAACCGAACAAACTTTGCCCCCATTTTTAATCCCCTTAAAGATTAAATTTATAAAAATCCTTAAAGACGTCATTCATAATTTCTAATCAGGTAGCTGGATGCCAATTTTCATCGACTTAGCTTCAAAACTGACGAAGTTTCATACAAACTTATGGGGCCCTTTTAACCCCCTCAGAGGCCGAATTTCCAAAATTCCTTTCTTAGTGCTCACCTACACTACAAAAGGAAGCACGGTGAAAATTTTCAGATTTTAAATCCCAGTAGTTTGGGCTGTGCGTTGATATGTCAGTCAGTCAGTCATTGAATCAGTTTTCATTTTTATATATATAGATTCAAATGTCCACTGGCCAAAAACGGTGCTAAGGTGGCCAAAAACGGTACTTCTGTCATACTAACCCGAAATATTGATGAAACTCCGCTAGCTTACAGCGTAAAGCCTTGAATAAATTCGTAAACACAGCAATGTCTGGGAAGCTCAAAGGTTAGAAGTTAGAGCCAGTCACCCGATAAGCGATAGATTGTGGATTCGATTCCCACCTCAGTTAGTCGAAATTTTTATTCAAGTATTTGTATCTGCAATTTGCACTTGCAATATTATTGCTTAAAGAACATTAAATTCAGGACGTCGTTTCACAATGTGTGTAATAGGCCACCTGAGTTTTTTTTTTGTAGAATTAGACTATAGTCTATTTTTACCAAGAAATATTCAGTTAAGTATATTTTATGGTGACACTTTGAAACGCATAATGTTTATTGTCATAATTTCAATTGACATACATCATATGACATACTTTTATTAAGCATAATAGTGTTTAGCAAAGTTATTATTACGCATAAGAATAATAACAACGCAGATTTGATGAAAGGCATAGTAATAAAAGCCATAATCATATAAATCTATATTTTCATTTGCCATATTTTTATAAAGCATACTTTGAAACGCAGATTTTAATTAGGCATAAATGACCATATTCATAATTTTGTCTGACATACTTTTACATAGCATAACTCAGCCAGTGAAGCCATACTTTTATAAAACATATCTATAAATATTCATAAATGTAATGTTCACTTTTACTATGCATGTTTATTTATACCTAAGTAATTACCAGTAGGTTTGGAAAAGTGTAGGTTAGGTTAGGTTAGAACAGTGACCCTGTGACAGTGTAGATGGCAGCGGCCGCCGAGCGCCAGTTCCCCCTCTCCATATGAATACTGCCATTTTTTGCTCAACTTAACCTTAAAATATCATTTTAATTATTCTCAAAAATTGTTTACAAAAAATACATAATTATATCTAGGTGACGCTTTGAAACGCATAATTTTTGTTGACATAGTTTCAATTATAATAATAATTTTGAATAGGAGTTTAGGGATATTGTCAGTTATGCATATCAAATGTATGCTTTTTGAATAATATGTCTTCAGAATATTATAGCCATCATCATTATGCGTTGTTAGTTTATGGCGAAAAACGTTATGCGTTTCAATAGGTAGCCGTATTTTATAGATAGAGCTGGTGACAAGATTTCATTATAGGCCCACTGCGGTGCCGATAAATATATTAAACAAGTAAATCTCTGCTAAGCGATAACCCTATTAAATACGATAAGGAGATGTTAGCTTTCTCTGGTGCTATTGGAAGCATTTATATATCAGCATAGGTACTTACTCTATTTAACACGACATACATAGGTACAGTTTATTAAAATAACTTGGAAACTATTATCTATTTACAATATTTGCAATATTAAAACTAAAATTTTACAAACCCTTCCAAAAATAGAAATTTTTGAACCTTTGCTAATCTCCCAAAGCTTGAAGCTTTCAACGTAATAGCACGTAGATATGTAGGTATATTGATAAGATAATAGCGCAGGTCAACTCAAGGACATTTTGCGCTGAAACAACTTCACCAAAAATATTTTACTACTTGTGTTGTTTTACTAGATTGTAATATTGAACAAAAATTTACCTGTGTTAACTTTTGTAACATGTCATCCAGAATTATAATTTTATTAGGTACTGGGACACCAAACACTGTTGTTTATTGTTAATGATTTGACAAACTAATGGTGCGACTAGGTACATAAGTATTTTACACAAGTAACCTCCCAAACTAATCAATTATCTGTACTGCTTTCACGGAACTGCGTATTATTAAACACTAACAAGAAGAAATTGCTTTCAGGTTTCTACCATATAGTTATGATTTAATGAGTTCGTCACTGTTGCAAGCGCCCTGATCAAGGAAAAAAGGTTCTCAAATACAATTACACTGAGTATTAAGGAAGCGGTCGTTCCGAGTAGTTATGATTAAAATATAGATAGATACAGGGCTACATAATTGTATTAACTTGTTCTTGTCGCAACGCACGCCTATTTCATAAAGTTTTTAGAGGTTGACTTCAAAATCTATTTAAATACTTTAATAATTGATTCAACTAAAATATAGGTATATGTAACTTGAAACTACTGAAAACCAACTTAATTTTTGTGTTCCAAGATCCATCTAGACATAGATTTAATTAAATCTATGCATCTAGAATAATAGATGATTATGATGACAGCATTATAATCACCCATCATTTACAAAATAATATCTAAAGTAGATTAAAAACTAATCTACTTCAATCTTTTGAATAACTTCACTAGCAATAGCCAAAGATAATGAAACTTAGAGGTAATAATCCCAAATCAATAAACTCTTATGATAGTGAAAACAAAGGTAGGTAATTCGTGAAACTATTATCACAAAAACAAGATTTTCTCTAACTCAGAAGTAAGTAAACTTTATATTAATAATATTTTAGACAATACTGATCACTATCGTCTAAAAGATCCAATCGCAAATCGCAGCGAGTTCCTAATTACAATACCAAGTTTATATTTAGAAAAAACAAAATGTTCTCTACCAGGACGTAACAATTAAAAATATTTTCGTGAATCAGAAACAACATATCGCAAGAGTGCCAACACTTTTAGAGTGTTTATCAAACACTTGCAAATCGCCTTTATTAGTTTAACCGAAAAATAATTTTGCCCCCTATATCTTCTTAATATAGGTAAAGCGGCTATCTAAAGGATATGAACTTTAAGCCAAAATACTTACATGTCACCTTTCCAGGCCGGTACTGGCTCCGGAATCACAAAAAACACCAGCAGAAGAATTAATCTGAAGCATTGCATTTCGATGACTCACGCGCACCCGGTGAGGCGAAATTATTACACGTTAAGGCACATCGTTACTGTATTTGTTACTTTTAAGGCTACCACGTTATGTTACACTACAAATACATATTTTGGGTTAACACGGAGCTCGAGAGGAAGGCCACTACAGAAGCGAATGCACTACGTTTTAGTTAAAAATAGTTTTTAGTTAAATTAACAACACTTGTGTTCACAACGCGGTTTCTTTTAGTTTCGTTGAGGCGCGCGGTGCGGGGTGCGGGGCGGGCGCGGGTCGCCAGCGCGGCGTGGCGTGGACGCGTGTGCCCTGAACGACGCACGTGCTGCGTCTATTTCTGGGCGGGCGGCGCGGCAGCGGCGACTTCGGGCGGCATCGAGCGCGCATCAACTAGGTCGGGCAACCGAATCTGCAGCCTAACGCCACAACGCTTTCGAGCTTTCACTCCGTTAAAAGCAAACCAAATGCTTCCCTATTACAAAAGCGCTAAGGCGGGCTTCCGACATCAACATTCGAATGAAAACGATAGCGATGCCCAATAGTTACGTTGCTACATCTCCGATCATACTTAGCAGTACTCCAAAACTTCGCCAATAAATCACGTAGTATGGAACGACAACGCAACTCGTCCGTAAACCAAACAAATATTTGCGTAACTAATGGGACAGCCACAGCTTTAATAGATTTGGTCGTAAGGCAGGATTAAGTTCCAATACTGACTCTATTAATTTAGTTTTATGTTGCTAATCAAGAAGAGCACTTAACTGAAGTTAGCACTTAAATTATAACTTTTTTTTAAACTTTTAAATTATGTTTATGCTGATTTTAAAAACTTATTACTAAAGTGTTTGTAGTGGAAGTGGTCTCCAGTAAAATAAACTATTATTTAATAGTTTTTATATTAAAGCTGTCAACTTTAGTGCTTAGCTGGCTGCTAAGCACTTCTTGCTCTGCTCACTCAGCGAAATTATGTCAATCATGATTACTTGTACAACAAATTACCTATACAATGTTACCTATACAAACTCATTGCTCTACTATATAGGTAACTTTTGAAGAAACAGCTTACTCATATGTAATAAAACATAGAATGCTCTTTCACATATACCTAACTAAATATTCGAGATATGTACTTGAAATAAGTATTTTAACTTTACTGAGTCTGTAATTGCGCTATTATGTGGCATTTTCTACGAGACTTGGCGCCAACTCCTTCAGATTCCCCTTTTAGGGCTTCGACAAGTGGAGATAATTTATCCGACCGAAGTTCGTACTCAAATTCAACAAGAAAGCAGAATTAAAAGTTATTTACCATCTCATTATGATGCTAAAAAAAAACTTCAGGTTCTAATTTTTACTCTATTCATAGGTATTTGTTGGAAAGTTATTGTTTCGGATTGGGTATACTATTTGTTAAGGAAACTAGAAACGTACTTCATTTGTATCTTCAAAAAGTGGTACGTATCTGATGCATTATTAAAAAAATACAACATTACGACCATGATACATGTAAACAAGCTACTTAATAAATACAATCATATCAAACCAATACAAACTTGTTATTCATATTCGGATAGTTTTAATACATTTCTTTTAGGTTTGAATACCGGACCAAGAACCCAGGTTTGATCTCTGGATCCGGAAACAAAAGTTTCTAATTTTCGAATATTGTTCGGGTTTGTGATCACCAACTCGCATTTGGCAAGCGTGGTGATTATGCCTGTACTCATCATTGCTATGTTAACTTGAATCCAATGATGGAGGCCCTGCTGTCGGATGATTATAGGCCGTTATACTTTACTTCATTAGTAAAGCTAAAGCCTCAAGTAGCATAATTAAACTTTAAATAAGACTTACAAAGCCAACAAAAACTCATTTGCAATTTAGCATTAAATGAACTTAAATTATTAAAGGTTCAAATTAATGATATCATCCAACAAATGACGTTATTTATGAATGGCCTGAGGAATTATACGCAGAATACGAAAAGGGATGTCCCGTTACGGGCCCAGACATTGTACAATATTCTTAAAAAATCAAGAAAAATCTACTGACTTTGAGAAAAATACAAATAACTGTATATAACGTAAAATTTAGCGGCTCAAAAATAAATACAATCTAATAAATATCCCTCTGAATAAGGCATTGATCTGATGACGAAAAAAAAAGATAAACCATAAACTCTTAAATGTCAGTAGCTGTCAGATTTCCTTTGTCAATATTTGACATTGACATAACCGTTCTTTTCAAGTTTTTGTCACTCGTCATAACCTTACGTGAAAAGCTAATATTATATCTTTCGCAAATATTAAAGTATACATTATATCCTTTAGACATCACATAAGTTAAAATTCTTTGTTATTAATACAACAAGCACAATTAAGCAAACAATATCACTTGTTCGAATCGAGATAAGCGATTTTGAAATTGTCAATACTGACAGACGTCATCAAAGTGTCATCTTCCGCCATGATAGTTTTTGTTGTTTAGTATTGCTATTCTCATGTATTCTCATAAGTTTATTTTTGTTTGAGCCACTAAACGAAGCCATTTTAAAGAATTTGGATAATAACAAAGTGTTGTAGGTATATTAGCCTAGCCTTCATACAATTTGGGACAACTCCTTTGATACAATAAAGTTACTTTCATTTAGTGATGTCTCCGTGATATCATATTCCTATCGTGGCGGTTTAACGTTTTTTTAACCGACTTCCAAAAAAAGGAGGAGGTTCTCCATTCTACTGTTTTTTTTTTTAAGTAGTAAGTATCTAGTTTAGTTGTTAGTAGTTAAAATAATATTATAAGTAGGTAAATAGATTTAAAAATAAAACATTGTTCTTGTGTTATATTGTACTTTTTAGTAAGTTTTTTTTTATGTTGGTTAAATTTTTTATTTAATTTTTTTTTTATAAGGATTTTTATTTTTTATTTAATCGTGTAATCTTTTTTGTGGTTACAAAAAACATCTATTTTAAAATATGTACCTGCTTATATACCTAAGTATTCCGTCTACCGTCTAAATTTACATCTGATTCTAAAAATTATGTAAATCAACTGAAATATTGCTGTATTTAATTTTATGTATTTGAATCTAAATCTATTCATATTTTGTATTGTTCACATTTCAAACAAACTCTCTTCGCCACCTTCGTCTTTCAACTCACCTCTAGTTAGAAATCGCTTCGAGCGATAGCGAAGACCGCCTTAAATTGTCCAACTACAAATCTATCTTGTGTTTTTTTTTCATGTGCAATAAATAGTGTGTCTATAATTTATATTTTAGCAACCTAATTGCAATTATATTATCAGTATAAAAACATGAAAAATTATGTCTCAGGCGGGACTCGAACCCACATCTCCTCGCGCCCGGATTTCGAGTTTTGTAGTTAGGAATAAAATAAAATGAGTAGTCAAGTAAAAACAAAAAACAATTATGATGTTGTTATTACTATAGCCTTTTGACAGCTACAACAGATATCACAGATCACAGAACAGGTTTCTGTAATATCGCATTCTATTAACACTTTGACAGTGATGGGGGTCACCGGTGACATCCAAACAATAGAAACTCTGTTGTGGTTGTGTCTACTTTCTTGACAGTTAAAGACAACGTAGATATTTCCGAGAAAACTTTCAACCTACGAAAAAAACTAGGTAATTTCATGACCACGCAGAACTATTTATCTGGTGAAACGGTCCGTTAGTTGTTTTTCTTCGATTGATTTGCATAGCTTAAAGTAAACTTTAAAACGAATTTTCTTACTTCTGAGAATAGCAAAAAAGAGTTGACATGCTTTAAAAACAATTTTCTTACTATTAATTGATGGCTTATTTATACTTTTCGCCCTCTGTAATTTTTTTGTCAGATATTTTTTACGATCATGTTTTAACGCCTCGTTGGTCTAGTGGTTAACCGAATTTTCGAACATTGCACGGATTTGTGATCACTAACCCGCATTTGGCAAGCGTGGTGATTATGCCAGTACCCATCGTTGCTGTGGTAACTGGAATTCAATGATGGAGGGAGGCCTTTTCCCTGCAGTGGGATGATTATAGGCTGATACTTTACTTTACTTTTGTTTCTTTAAAAATAAATAAATACTTGAATATATTGTATGTAAGTCAATAAAAAGCCACGTTTTAGCTAGTGCTCGAAGTTATCAAAACAAATGTGAAATCTCATTAGTTTTTAAGATGTCCTTCATAAGGTTGTTAATAAAAGCAATAAATAACACTATTAAACGAAATACCTGTCGAAAAATAATGTGACGAAAAATAGCTTTCATTATTAATTTAAAGAGTTTAAATACGAAAAACAATATAAATACGCTTGCCATAAAATACTCATCAATGGAAACGCTTAAGTGCTGACAGAGACAGTCAGCAGAAAATAGAATGTCACCACAACTCCTTCTCTTCTTATACAGACTAAAGGAGTCGCCAGAAGAAGACTGTTGTTATTATACCACTGGCCAAATTGCGATGCGATAGCGATTATGACAAAATTTCCCTTTGAGAGATAGGTTAAAAGCGGAATTAAGCTGATTATAATGGATGGAGCAACCAAAGCTGTTCAGTGATCTCATTCACCTTGCCAGTGCACGTCGTTCCAATTTTTTTGCCGTGGCTATTGTTTTTTTTGTCTTTATTAAATGAGCTTGTACACTAAGTGAACATGTCGTCTAATTATATTTTCTATGAATAGGTAGCTGCGGTTTGTATTAGAAAATAAAGAAAACTCACGTATCATTTTATACAGGGAAAGTCCTGTATTAATACTTTCCGCTCGTTTTTCCGACCTAGGTGGCTCAAATACTGCTCGAATGATGTCATGTGGTTTTTAGTGGGTAGGCTCTTGTCCATCAATCTGTCGGAATTCATACCAGCGCAGTGGAGAGTTCCACATAAGTTACGCCACACTCCTTCAGTGGCGGTCGTATGAGTAACGCGTTTTCCACACGTTTTATATATTTAAAAAAATGCCTTAAATACAATGCGGAGTGAACAAGGGTGTGCATAAAAGCAAAAACCCCTCCCATTATTCCCCAATCTTGTTTCCCAACAACGTGAGTAAATTTAAGTTAGGTAAGTGATAAAAAATCACGACTCCTTTCGCCACTTCAGTCACATACTGTTTAACAAAGTGTTTAAACGTCTCGTCAGGCTTCCAATAACATTTCTATCCAATATAAGGAGATATTACGTTAACGGGCGAGCATGAGCAAACGATAAGAAAACAGAAGCATTTTTTTTAAATAGGAAGACATTTAGCCTCTTTGCTCAGGCAGAGGACTATACATTATGTGTGAAATAATATACTGTTAAATTAAAAATATAGTATCAGTATATAAACTTGAAAAAATATGTCTCAAGCGGGACTCGAACCCGCATCTCATTTGCGAGGAGAGAGAGTCCCGTCTGAGACATAATTTTTTAAGTTTATGTACTGATATTATAATTGCAATTTAATTGCTAAAATATCAAATAAGGTATTTAAAAATATAGGTTAAATATATTTCATTAAACACTGGCATATTCCTGATTTGTAAAAGTATTAGCTGATACCTACGACTTCTTGAAAAACAATTTAGTTAATGTCAATTCTGTTTTACACAAGTCGTAACGTCGTAACACGTTAATATCACCGTGGGAGCTTCTGGCAACCTAAACGTGCATCCAACGTGTGGAGCAGCTACAAGTTAGCCACGACCCTCAAAAGGTTGTTCTTTTGTCAAAAACACACATAAATCTTGCGCCAACTTGTGGGTCATCATTCCAATACATAACAATATAAGCACAGACAACCCTGCTCTACATATAGCAATATCCATTTGCTACATTGGCTGCCAACTTAAATAAATATCTTAACTTGCCGCGATGATTATATTGATCGGCACCAAGAGTAACATTCTAATATATTTTCAAACATTCGTAATAAAAAACGTTTACAACTCATTGGAGGCTAACCCTATTTAATCAATCTGGCCCCTAATTCGCGTAACCGAATCGTATCACAATCGTAATTGAACGACAGGTTTTTGACAGTTCTAGTATGGGCTAAATGTCAAAATCGTCCAATTCAATCACAATCGAACTGCGATTCGGTTACGCGAATTAGGCCCCTTTACTCATAGAATCAACTTTTTTAAAGTCATGTGAGAACAACATTTTAGCTACCTGTTGTTTGACGTAAGAGATAGACCTCTTTTGACACAAAGTGTAGTTGATATCTCGTTATTGTACACCAAACGTCCCATTGCATTGGTTTAGTGATGTAAGTACCGGTCCAAGAACCCGGGATCCTGAACAAAAAAACTTTAGAATTTTCGAACATCGCTCGGGTTTGTGATCACCAATCCGCATGATGGGAAGCGTGATTATTACACCTGTACCCATCATTGCTGTGGTGGTTTAAATTAAATGATGAAAGCCTTAGCTCCGCAGTAAAATGGTTATAGACTGCTATTTTACTATTCATTTTAAAGAAATAACCTACATTCCATGCACAAAGATGTAGAACTTAGGTACCATCTTATCGTTTGATTCGTGTTTGTGATATCTTCGTTTTTTGTGATTTTCATAACACGAGTGCGTTAAATAGTTACTCACATTGGGATCAGAACAATTTATGTGATGTTGTCCCTATTTATTTAATTTAATTTAAGACAACCAGTACTAGACAAACTATAAAGAAAAGGGAAGGGAAAGGTTATGAAGGGGAAAAGTAGGTATATATCGAAGCAGTAAATACAAGATATTATACTATCAACAAAAAGAAAGGCTGAGTAGACGAATGTAGTATATTTCTATGCTTTTTTCGTTACTAGCCTAGTAAGGACAAGGCGGGCGTCGCGGCGCCTCGACGGGCGCCGGGCGGGCGCGCCGTCCGCCCCCGGGAGTCGTAGCCTCTAATCAAAATAATTAAAGATCTGAACGCATTTAAATGCTGGGTACAATTTCCTTAAGGAATTTCAGGTTTTACATTCATTCAGAGAAGACTTTAATGAAGCAATTAAGACTAATTTGGAATTAAGTGATAAATAATTGCTTAAACCATGGTCACAACCTTTGCCTCGCACTCTTATCTTGAAGTAGTATTACATATAGTAATGTAAAATTTATTAACAAATATACATTACATACAGGATGAAATTTTAACCACTTTCTAAAATTTTTATGGGCGTTCAGTATCGTATTTAGAGCCCATTTATGAAGTAAAAAATGGAAATCAAGATTTCACCCAAAAATATTTTTCGCAATATAGTTTTCAATTTTTACGGTCTTAGGCCTGATAAGGTATAAAGGGAAAATCAAAAACTTATGAATAGTATTGTAATGAATAAATAAGATTCGAATCGCGTAAAAAAGGTGTTGCTAGGCAGCTGTATCAAAAAATTTAGATTTTTTTGCGGCTATTTTCTAAGTTCTTTAATTTGACATTTTTGTACTGGGCTATACCAAAAGAAAAAATACGTCATTTGTTTTTTGTTTCGTAGATTGATATATTAGGGGTTAAAGTATGAAATTGCCGTTTTGTATGGACGAAATCGAGAAAAGTCATTTTTTCATACTAACAATTTTTTAGTTTTTTTAAAAACGCCTGAACCGTTTTCCATGCAATTAAAGGTGAAAGCTAGATGGTTATAAAGCTACGCATTATAGTATTTAAATTTCTGAAAATCAAAGTATATAATACAAATATACTTAATTGAAGCAAGAAGGTCAGCTGACACATTGTAAGGGGTCTTTTCAACGACTTCCTTTGAAGTAATAGGCAACTAGTATTGCATTTTTTTTTTAGTCAAACGTTACTTTATTTAGTTTTCGATACAATACAAAAAGAATTACGCAATAATATGACTATACTTAAGAGCTATAAACAAAATAAAAAGTGGGAAAATAATCGGCAATTTCATACTTTAACCCCTATTAATAAAATTTGGAAGGTGGTTAAAATTTTACCCTGTATAGTTTTAAAAATAATATACATTTCAGTGAATTTCACCAGAAAATGGGGTGTTGCAGGGATTATTTCAGCTTTAATCAATTACAATAAACTATCTAACAAGAACAATCATCGAAATCGGTCAACTTACAAAAAAGGAATAGGTACACAAACATATTAAAAATACATACACGTTGAATTGAGTACTTTTTCTTTTTTTCGCTGGTTGGTACCCTTTCAAACGTTTAAGTAAGTAAGTGTTTCCACCATTTTATATTATCGGCGAATCCGTGTTTAATTACTAAAATACTGATTTATATTCTTTATTTCGCTTAGATGTATCATGATTGTAAACGTTGGGTTAAACCCTGAGCTATCTATCTTACTAATCCCACGTTAAGAGGGCATTAAGTGTGATAGGCAATGCGAAGCTTTCCTCAAACACTGCTGGTCAGGAAAGTAAGGATACATTCACGAGCTAATTTATTATTTCTCAGTATTAAAAATGATTAATGCCCCGTTGGTCTAGTGGTTTAAATACCGGACCAAGATCTCGGGGTCCCGGGTTCGATCCCCGGGTCAGGCAACCAAAAGTTTCGAATTTTCGAACATTGCTCGGGTTTGTGATCACTAACCCGCATTTGGCAAGCGTGGTGATTATGCCTGTACCCATCATTGCTATGGTAACTTCAGTGATGGAGGCCTTTTCCCTGCAGTGGGATGATTAAAGGCTGTTACAGTATTAAAATTGGTTTTACGGCAAATACGAAATTTTTCGGTAGCCCAAATTAAAGAAAACATAAACTTTTTAATTCATATTTTACTAAGGTACATACATAATCCTAGAACTGCGTTTGTTTCATAGTTATCAGTAATCAATGTGTGATGCATAAGCGTCCTTCAAAGTTACCTACGAAATTTGAGCCGACATATTTAATGTATATTTAATAAGTAATAAAAACCCACCAAATGACCGCTAGTGAACCCCTAGGATATCATCCATTTGACTTTGAAACCCTAAAAACCAAATTTAAAGTTATCGAATTGACACTTATCTTAACACTACAATACAAAGAAACATAATTTAAATATTAGTCATTTAATGTTGTAATAATAAGAATAAGAATAAGAAATCGTTTATTTTGCCACAGTAAACACAATTAACATAAAGCACAGGTAAGTACACCAAAATATAGTAACAACAAACAAAACAGTACAAACACAATAATTAAAACAGACATTTGTCAACAGTGTTTGCTGCAGCAAACATGGGTCAAGGCTCAGCATAAGTTTCCACCCCAAGGCGGAAACACTGATTTTCAGCCGTCATCCAGAGGTTGCGCTGAGACATTAAAAAAAAAATTAAGAAAAACATCGAATTAAAATTGGAAACACCAAAAACAGAAGTATGTGTAATGTGTGTGTAAGGTATGTGTTAAAGGAGTGTAATATTAAAAATATTTATAATAGTGAACAAGAATGAAATACATACATAAATACGATTATTTGTGATAAAATTGAAACACCAAAAACAGTAGTATGTGTAATGTGTGTGTAAGGTATGTGTTAAAGGAATGTAATATTAAAAATATTTATATTAATGAACAAGAATGAAATACATACATAAATACGATTATTTGTGAGATATTGTTGTGAAAGTAACAAGTATACATACAAACATATAAAAATGGCAAGGATCGGAGAGAAGTGATATAACGGCAGCGATCAACACTCAATCGGTAAGGGAGAGCAACCGCCATTCAGAGAACGCATCCAGAATGCATAACTTTTGTAATTCTAGTAGGTATGCTTTTAACTTCTTTTTTAATGTAATTTTTTTTTTATTTTCCTGAAGGGAGGTGGTAAATCATTCCAGCATTTCGTTGCACTGAAGCGGAAGCTGCCCCTGAAGGCCACCGTGCGGTGTCTACCCGCCGTCAACTGAGTGCGAACGCTCCTGGTTCCGTAACGTTCATGAAATGGTGTGGTTTTGAACTTTTGAAAAAGATAGTCCGAATCCTTATATTTTAGGACGTCAAATAAAAGACAGGCCAAGTGAAGACGCGTTCTCGCCTTGATGTTGAGCATAGTGCTTCGGATAGGTAGGGTGTAATATGACTTCGAGCTGGAATACGAGTATCGAAGCAAAATCTACAGCAGCCATTCTGCACACGCTGCAACAGTCTCCGCGTTCTTAATAGCAGCCGAGGGCCAAAAAACGATGTCACCATAATTGAGCCTCGAAAGTATTAAGCTCTCACAAAGCGTACTAGCAGGCGCAATCGAGCAGCCACCACCACCCGTCGTGCGTCATCGTGGTTGCAACGTCTCGTGGCCCAGGGCTGCTTCACAAACAACTTTGTATGAACACCGATGTACGGTCTCAATTCTAGGGCATCATCATCATTTATAGGGATCCAGGAGGGCAAACTAAGGCTCAAATTTGCCTCTTGAGGCTTAGACAGTCGTCCGGTGGGTGGACTGGTAAAAAGCGGAGTAAAAGGTAGTGTTTGCCGAATAACGGACAAGTAGTGGGGCTGGTCTACCAACAGAGCAGCCATATCCAGAATTGTCCCAAAACCGTGTTAAACTACAATATTAGGATATGTAAAAGCGCAACCTGGGACCAATATGCATAAATGCAACTTTGGGTGCGCTAGGTCTTGAATCTTTTCAACTTCATCATCGGAAGTCCGAAAATATTTCTCATACCATTTAAAATCATAATGATCATTCTTCATAAAAAATTCAAAACCTAAATACCTAAAAAACCATAGTCATTAAAATTCATAATATCACTTTTTATGCCCTTAGTTTTTACTAATCTTTGTTTAAACTTGAAATATCGTGTTATTTACGAGTACGAGTTCCACCGTGGCACCAGTGCCGCAGAAACGGCTTGCTAAGGCGATGTATTAGGGGTTAAAGTATGAAATTGCCGTTTTGTATGGACGAAATCGAGAAAAGTCATTTTTCCATACTAACAATTTTTTAGTTATTTTAAAAACGCCTGAACCGTTTTCGATGCAATTAAAGGTGAAAGTTAGATGGTTATAAAGCTACGCATTATAGTATTTAAATTTCTGAAAATCCAAGTATATAATACAAATATACTTAATTGAAGCAAGAAGGTCAGCTGACACATTGTAAGGGGTCTTTTCAACGACTTCCTTTGAAGTAATAGGCACTAGTATTGCATTTTTTTTTAGTCAAAAGTTACTTTATTTAGTTTTTGATATAATACAAAAAGAATTACGCAATAATATGACTATACTTAAGAGCTATAAACAAATTAAAAAGTGGGAAAATAATCGGCAATTTCATACTTTAACCCCTATTATTTAGACCTCATTACGTGAACCCAAATTACCCCGGTTCCTAAATCCAGGGATGTGATTAATTAATTAATAAGCACTCTTATCTAGGCGTTCGTCACCTTCTTTTACCATAAACGTGTTTATAAGTACTTACTCGTTCGGAAAGATTGCCTCAAATGCAATAAAACTTGGTAACGATCCTTGTCTCCTTTCTTAATTAATGTGTGCGTCAGCTTCCTATGGAGTTATCAGGAAGGATAACTTCAGGACCAAAAATCCAGCCAAGTGCGTGGTTGGCCATGTGCAGTGTAGAAATCCTTATTTGCAAATCGCTAATGTCAACGTAAGTTTTGTTATTATATAATTCAAACTGTATTGATATGTTTATGTTTGCATTTTACGCAATTTACGACATTTTCAAACTATTTTTTACGTATTTTATACCAAATCATTCAGTACTAATAGAACTCATAGTTATTTTAGTACTAATAGTCTCTAAGAATTACCGATGGACGGCCAGACAGACAGACAAGCTGAAACCATAAGGCTCCCCTCCCTTGTCTTGACTACAGTAAATCGTTATTGTTATGCTGTTGTCAATATTTTATAACTTTTTTGCTCCAGCTGTTAATTTTATTACATGTACATAATATTTACTTATTTCTTCATGAATTAGCTGTTCCGCACGCCACCAGAGTTAGCGCTATGGCCATTATTCAATTTCAATTCCGTTTCACATATTATTTCACATATTATTTCACATATTACTAATCTTACTATCATACTAAGTATTGAGTATTAATTGAGTATATATTAATATTGTAAATGTGAATGTTTGGACGTATGTTTGTTACCCGATC
Organism: Anania crocealis; assembly: GCA_949315895.1. Taxonomy (NCBI): domain Eukaryota; kingdom Metazoa; phylum Arthropoda; class Insecta; order Lepidoptera; family Crambidae; genus Anania; species Anania crocealis. Next base: position 19,949,390 of record OX438882.1, read on the forward strand.
ACGCTACAACGGCTAAAAAGATCTGAATGAAATTTGGCACGGAGATACATTACATACTTGAATAGCGTATAAGCTGATTTTTGCCGCGGGATAGATATCAATTTTCAATGCGTACGAAGTCGCGGGCAACACCTTATATTATAAACTAGCTGTTGCCCGCGACTTCGTCCGCATCAATTTCCGTTATTATGATCGCGATTATTTTTGCAACATTTTTCACTCATGCTTCGCTCCTATTGGTCACAGCGTGATGTTATATAGCCTAAAACCTTTCTCGATAAATGGACTATCCAACACAAAAAAAAATTTCAAATCGAACAAGCACTACCAGAGATTAGCGCGTTCAAACAAACAAACAAACAAACTCTTCAGCTTTATAATATTAGTATAGATACGTATTCTAAATTTGTATGGATGTTTGTTACCCAATTACGCCGAAACGGCTGAAAGAATCTGAATAAAATTTAAAACTTGGATATATTATAAAATAGAATTTAAAATAGAGTAATTTTTATTCCGAAAAATAAATCTCCCGAAAGATAGTTTTTCCATGCGTACGAATTCGCGGGCAGCAGCTAGTCATATTATTTAAATATAAATGAATCGATGTAATGTATGTAGGTACACACATAACTTCTGACTAACGGCACTAAATTGAATAAGTAATTCTTTTTTTTATTTTGTTTATAATGATCAGGAGAATGTTTGTATGGTAGAAAATATTTGATTATAATATATTTAAAATAAAACTGTTTTAGAAATATCCTCATGAAATGTGTAAATGGTATACCTACAAGGTCGTCAACAAACTATTTGCTTGCATCATCACTTGTAAAACCGTGCGAAGCCGGAATGGGCAAAATAGAATAGTTTAAATCAAATATTAAACACATCCTATCAGCATTTAATGAAATGCAGTTCATGAGTATATATTTTCCATTGATAATAATGTTATGAGAAGAAATGCATGTGTAAGTAGATATTGAGTACACGTTTAAAATACTACAACAGACCACGTCATACCCACAGGTGTTTCCAGGTAATACATCGCACGAGGTGTGGTCTGGTAATTAGGGCTGACTCATATTATAATTTGATCGTTTTAAACACTGTACCTCATTTTTATACAGGTTCACTTTTAAAATAAGTGCCAAGCTATATACAAGTATCCAATCCAATTAAGAATGAGAAATTATACTTACTGTTATATTTTTTTTTATTTTTCTTAAACATTTTATCGTATCATATCAACAGCGAGCAAAAAGTACTAACATTTAAACATAAAAACAATTTTTTTCTAATTATCTGTATTTGATCAGATCTTGTAAAAAGCGTTTCTATATTTTTATTGTGTTTTAGAAATATGTGTAGGTACGTATAACTCATTATTTTATACTTAGCTTTTAATTAAAATAATAATAAATAAAATAAAAGTTAATTTAATTCAGAATGACCACTTAAATTTTAGATGATGCTTTCTTAACCATCCTGTATGAAAATCAAACAGTCTTATGCAGTGTCTACTTACTTGCCTGCTGACGTCGTCTTCTTCGCCGTAATACTAATTGTTTTGAGCTTATTGCTCTTATGTGAAAAAGATTCGACATATTCAAATGACAAATGATTTTGTTTTTTTATTGATATTGATTTTTATTTTATAAAGCCCCAACTTCATTTTTATAGACACACATAAAAAATCCTAGTGTATGCGCCGACTTGAGAACCTCATAATTATTATTTCGTCGGTATAAAAACAAAACAAGTTGTGAGTAAGTAAAAATTTTGATCATTTCGTATGAGACCTCAAAGCCCTCTGAATAACGCAGCCCTGCCTAGTTAAAGTTCCCTGCCAAGTTAGCCCAGTTTTTTAGCAAAAAAATGGGTCAGCCACGGAGTGAAAGATAATAAGCTGAAAACTCGTATTCCCTTTCCTTATGATAACGTTTTTAAAGTAGTCTTTGTAGGTCAAACGTCACAACTATCGGTTTTCCTCGATTATCTCGGTTTCTATTGCCCTGATGTCAGCAACACACATAATAATGATTGTAGAGTGTAAATGTTGCAACCATATTTGTTTAAAGTAATTTTTGAGAGAAAAGGCAGCTATGATAGTATTTTTTCGAAGTAACGATTTTTGGGAATTTTCCCTTCCAGTACCTGACTACGCAAACCAGCCGGGATTTTACTGAATTTGGCTAATCGAGATAATTTATACTTTTTTCTGTCAAGTCATTGGGGGCGCGTTTCACTGCCAACCTGGGCCCCAATTCCGCTAATTTACAAATGACTCAATTTATTATGGTATTAATGTCAAAATAAGACGATTGAGATCCAATAAAGATTTAATTGAGCCATTTGTAAATTAGCGGAATTGGGGGGCTGCATCTTAGTCCTAGGCACAACTACTAGAACCTTCTTGGTAACGCGATGGACCCGGTAGGTATTCCCAGCATTATCTGTAACCTAATATAAACTTAATATACGTCAATTATCTGTATGCTAATTTAAAAGTAACATACCTATGGCCGCCACATTGACCAATGGCAACTGTAACGGTAATAGTTCCGCAGGTAGTGGAATAGGCTAACAGTAGGTAGTATCGATCCTCGTTGAATACAGCACCCAGTATAAAAAGGCCGTATTAGGCGTAGCACTAAGGTGACCATTTCTACCCACACAAGAAAGATTTTAATAAATGTTAAAATATTTTAATTTCAGAATTCCTACTTATCATTATCATATCATTATATCTGATAATTTTTTTTAAACCATAATTATATTTTAAGTCCAAAAACACTAATTTACAGTTTTTTTTTTCTATAATAACTTGAAATAAAAAGGACACTATTTCATGGCAAACCGTTTATCAAGGATAAATAATCTTTTGGAAATAGCAATAAAACTTTGTTGTTCAATTGCGCATTGTTCATTTTATTTTATTTGAAACAACAAACAATCACAGTTAGCATAACTACAAAAATAAACTTGCCTGTCTAACAAAAATAATATTCTGGGCTTATGGCCAAAATCATTTTTTGCAGAGTAATTGAAATTTGATATTAATTGGTTACTTGTTAAGGAATATTATTATTTAAATTAAGAGTTATGTGTATACACGTTCTTAGGTTGCAATCTAGTTCTAAGATGATCCATGTTATCATTAGACTAGTTAAGATTATTCGTATGAGACACCTATTACCTGTTGTATATGCCAATAAAAATAAATATAAAATAAAATAAAATAGAATAGTATAAGTGTTATTTGAGATTCCTAGCAAGCAAATTGTCAGCACTGTTGCAGTGGCCACGACATTTAGATTATACAACTATCTATATTTAAAACTAGAGTTTTGTAACTTGTAAAAATAAAAAGTAAAGTAACGGCCCATGATCATGCCACTGCAAGGCATCATTGAATTTAGATTACCACATAAATAATGGTACAAGCGTTATCATCACACTTGCCAAATGCAATGATCACAAACCCGATCAATGTTCGAAAATTCGAAACTCTTGTTGCCCGAGCCGAGGATCGAAACCAGGATTACGAGATATTGGCCCTGTAATTAAACCACAAGACCAACTGGGCATTTGATTGTAGTTTGAAATTGTGTTGTTTGAAATGCTTAAAAAAACGTTATTTATAACGTTTTCTTATCTAATCTTATGAATTAAATTTATCCCTACATTTTGTGGTATTAATGTCGTTACCCTAGCCTTATGTTAGGGTAGGCCGGGCGCATTGTGTCATTACACGGGTGTACAATTTGTACTCAACTGGCCACCCTAGCCATTGGCGCTAATGCTGGCACACACCGGCGCACATGTCGGCGCATGCTGTCACGACCTGACATGTCAGGGCATGCAGTCGACCGCACACCTTGTGTTAATGCCTTATACTTGTAAAGGTACGCTAATAAGTTATAAGTAAGATCACACAGAATAAAAAAAGTGACATGTAATGTTCAACACGTGGTTTTATATCTATGGACACACCAGATTCAGGTAAGTGAATTGTTTATTGATATCCTTCAATCTAAAAGTATTCTGCAGTTTAGTAATGCTAGATATGTATAATAGTAACTTGTAGTACTCGTTATTATAGTACTAATTTAGTGTTATAGTTTAGGCTTAGCTTGCCGACATTCCTTCAATGAAATGTTTTAAACATTGAATTGATTTGACAATCAATCCAAATAAGTAATTACTGCTCAAAAATGTTAAATGAATGATACACATGAAAACAGTACGGAGTTCTCTTATTATTCAAAATGTATACAGGTAGTAATTTTTAATACATCATCATGTTCTCATGTTCACAAAATAGGATATTCAAACAAAATTAGAGAGATAACTTCGTACGCTGCATTTTTGAACCGACGAAATAAGGAGGTTCTCATGTCTTGCGAATTTGTTACCTAAATTGTAATATATAGATTACAATTTAGATTTTTCGCTAGGAATCTTAATAGTTCCAATTCTTAATCTTCCCAAGGTCTTCGGTTAACAGTTTTTAGTCATAGCTCAATTTATTTAGTGAATACGTTTGCTATACGCTTTCGTTGTAGTTCTAATATTATCGAGGTTGTCTAAATTCTAAATGGATAAGCAGATTTTTTATACTTCGATAACGGAAATAATGTTATGTTTTAAACAAACACGTAATAGGTACGTCATGGACGTAATACTTTTTTGTGGACTGGAAATTATCTTATTAGTTTTTTACCACTTTTCAATCAGTAATTGGGAATAATATGTTTCTTATTATATACGCACAAAACAGCATCATGATTATCATGAATGAAAATTAATGCACAGCATACCTCGACATTTTAAAACAATGATATAATTTGCCTGCTAAGGGATTGAAATAACTTTAAAAAAAATTGCAGTTTTTAAGATACAGTATCTGACTAGTCAGCATTTATGGCTTTTATTGAAAATAATGGCCAAATTATTATTAATTAATGGACTGAAACATATACAATTTTATAAAAGTTAGCAACTGAGATGAATTGTATAATCTATTGGAGCTGTAAATTCTAACGGTAGGATTCAAAGACAACACTCAAAAAGTCGCAGGATTCCTCTAGCATTGCTTAAACACGTCACTGTATAACAAATCACAATATTTCTCTATTTCTATTAGCCTTGACATAGAATTAATAAAACTGGTCATTAGAATTAAAATTGACGACACCCGCTGCGGCCAATCGTTCCAAATTAAGGGGGCATTTGTTCATATTAAGTGTCGTTATTGTCACGTCGATATTTAAGATAGGGACGAGTGATCCTCCGTGATTGGGGACTGGAGTAACTGTTACATAAAGCCCTTCGTCCACAAACATAGGCTAACGCCTAGTTGGCTGCCAAAAGTAACCAAGTTTCTTGCGCTGCTTCTCCACGGCACACACTTGTCTAGTGCATCAAAAGCAGTGGTAGGATGAAATATTGGGTGAATATTAAATGAAACATCTAAAAGCTGCTTCTGAAGCCTTTTTGCAGAAATGTCACTGATTATTACAGATTTTTATAGTTTACAAAATGTGAGCTGGCGTTTGAGTCAGTCGGTTAAGTATCTGCGATATACTAACCTATACCTTATGGGTTACTCGTACTTATATGGAAGTTGGATATTATCAAGCGTTACTTCAACATTACTCGCCTTTTCTCTTGACTGACAGTTAAAAACCAGTAAAATCAGTTTTATTTCTGCGACTAGGCCCCTGGAGCGAATGAACGAATAGGCAGCAGCTTGATATCACCATACGAATAGCTATCTATTGTCAAGTTAGTAGCTCGTTCGTCATATATGCACTAGCCATAAGTATCGGTAGTAATAAGGAAAACATTTTTATCCTTCCAAGTTTCTGTAAGTTTTCAGGGTTTTTTATACGGGAAAATGCGACATGAATCGAACGATACTCTGTAGTACGTAGCTACAACGTCAGTCCAGGAAATACCCAACTTATTAAAAGCAAATGATATGTACATTATATAATTTATTTTTACTTAATGACTATTTATTATACGTATACATTTATCTTCCTTTACTTGTAAATACCTAGAAAATATTTTTTTTGTTTTATATTTTGACTAGTACTCTTCTAGGAGAGTGAATTTTAAATTTTAAAAAGAGAATAGTCATTTCAACCTTATTTACTAACTAGCATTAGGTAACGCCTTTTGTAACCTATGGATGGAATTCTATGAAATGATTGAGTATTAAATACACTGCCATCGCGCGAAGTTGATCTCATAGAGTTTGTTTTCAATGTGACTTTCATTACAAACATTAACATCTATATCTTCTAAAGCAACCTTAATGCCTTTTTTAGGGTTCCGTACCCAAAGGGTAAAAACGGGACCCTATTACTAAGACTTCGCTGTCTGTCCGTCTGTCCGTCTGGCCGTCTGTCCATCTGTCCGTCTGTCCGTCTGTCCGTCGCTCTGTCACCAGGCTGTATCTCAAGAACCGCGATAGCTAGACAGTTGAAATTTTCACAAATTATGTATTTCTGTTACCGCAATAACAACAAATACTAAAAACAAAATAAAATTAATATTTAAGGGGGGCTCCCATACAACAAACCCGTTTTTTGGCCTTTTTGGTACGGAACCCTTCGTGCGCGAGTCCGACTCGCACTTAGCCAGTTTTGTTTAAGATATCTAAATACATACATTTTAATTTACCAAATTTATCAATGAAATCTGTTGAGATATTTAAGAGGAAACACAAGGGCCGTTTTTCCATACAAACGTAGTCCCCTGTTTCCTCCCTGGATAAAGCCAGTAGAGCAATAATTTTTATTACAAAAATCCATGGCCACTATTAGCATGTTTTTATGTTTTCTGTTTTTTCATAAATTAATTAATAAAAAAGATATGAGCCCTCAAAAATCGAAAAAATTCGCCAGATTTTCCGCTGTGTTCAAACATCCAGAAAACAAATTTAGCAAAATTTTAGAAAAAAAGGAAAACATACGAACACGGCCAAAGCCTTTTTTTAATTTTTTATGAAAAAAGTATTTAAATCGGTCTAGTTTTGGAAAATCGGGGGACTACGAAACGTTGATTTGGTGTGTTTTTAGTAGGTATTTTCGGTCCAAGAAGCAGTTGTCCCTATCACACTCTGCGGTGGAGGCGTTTGGCACTGCGCGACAGCAATAGATTTTACAAATACCTATTTTTCAATTCTCTCGCCCGTAGTGTTTCCTCTTAAGAAGAACTTATACAGGAAAATTTTAACCACCTTCCATAATCTACGAGACAAAAAACGCGTTGCGTTGCGCATCCCATTCATTCATTACGATACTGTTCGTAAGTTTTTGATTTTCCCTTTATACCTTAACAGGTCTAGGACCGTAAAAATTGAAAACTATATAGCGAAGAATATTTTCGGGTGACAACTTGATTTACATGTTTTACTTCATAAATACGCTCTAAATACGACACTGAACGACCATAAAAAATTTGGAAAGTGGTTAAATTGTCACCCTGTATAGACACAGAAATTTGCTATAAACGCAACGCTTAGGAAAGTTGACGATCGCAGTGTGATGAATGGTTTTGAGAAAGCGGTGCTTACCATCTTCTTCTGACATTACTAAGTAATGTCTTGTTTTAGAAGAAGTAGTCTTCTTCTAAAAACAAGTAAAAAGCTGAAAATTATTGATCATAACAAAACATACTTTTCCAATTTAGTTTGGAGTCGATGCTGTACAAATATTTTAATACACTCATATAAATCGTTCTTGCTATAAAGTCAATTACAAGGTTAATTAGAATTTTCAGCTTTGTAAAATCTGTACGTAGGTACTATATCTATATATATTTTTATTCCTGTATCCTTTCATTGACAGCTTTATCAGTAAGGAATGCTCGCTACGTAAAATGTTTTCCTGTCGATATTTCCTCCTGGATTTACGTGTCCCAGAGTAGCACGATATTTAATATATTGAGTTATTATCTTAAATCATGTTAACATGAAACTTAAGTTTGCCATGGTTTAAGTCGATAAAAATTCTGTCAAAAATTAACTAATTTATGAGAACTCTACAATATTAGATGTCAAATGAATTATTTAACGTTATCGATCGATACCTTTAGGTAGTGCATTTATAAAATTATTATCTATTCAATAAGTGTTAGAAGTGGTTTCTGGTTTGATCTCTTAAATAAATAAATAAATAAATGTGGACAACATCACATACATTGTTCTGATCCCAATTTGAATAACTATTTAAAGCATTCGTATTTTGAAAACCAGAAACAACGAAGGTACCACAAACACCCAGACCCGAGAAAATGTAGAAAAACACATTTTTTCTACATTGACCCGTCCGGGAATCGAACCCGGGACCTCGGAGCAGGCGACACCTTGAAAACCGGTGTGTAGCCACTCCGCCACGGAGGTCGTCAAAATGTTAAAGGGTTTTTGTACTAGCAGAATTTTCAAATTATATAGAGTTGCCACCGACTGCTGAGAGACTTAAGTGGGTGCGCAGTTTTATACCGCAGCCAACCGGTGCGTCAGACGACGTCAGCTGACAACTGACGTTTCTCACGTGACGTGCGGAAAACACTTGTGAAAGTCTTTAAAGACTGCTGCTGAAGTTTCAGCCTTAGTGAGCTCTAGCATTGTGGACGAAGGTCCTAAGCGGAGGAATTAATTTTAATCGAGCGACCGCTTGGTAGCGCGCAGTCCGCGCGTTCGTCGCTACGTCGATACATCCTCTGCGCGCCAGTCGCCGGCCGAGTACCGAGTACCGCACATGCGCGTATCGGATGCAATCGCACCTTTTAAAAACATCGCGAAACACAAATCAAACGCATTGTTTTCGTTTTAATAACACAGCAATGAAAAACGAAACGCTAGTGGCAGTCTGAATGCGCCGGGATACTCGATCGACCACTGTGCGCTGGTACTGTGACGCTGGGACTCCCGTGTTCCTCTATCAGGATGAAGCTGCCCAAATTTGATTTATGTGAGTGAATTATGATGGTTAACAATCGCTATAGAAATATAACATCCTGTCTGTTATTTTTTTGTAACAAACTTTATCAGCAACAATGTTTAAAATTTACATTCGATTGAATTTTGAAACAAATGCATTGCCTTTATATAACCATAAGTAATAATAATCAGCCTTATCATTAAATGCACATAAAAATATAAAAAACACAACATAATTCTAATAACAACAACGTGATTTTAGTAAATTAAATATTGTTTTTTTAAATATATCGTAGTATTAAAAAAAAGGTATAAATCAATCACCAAACAATTATTTAACTATAGTGACCAAGTGACCATGAAGGTGACTGACCATTATTTACTTACAATTTCATTCCATATGGGGTCCATGACTTGTTTTAATGCCAAGACTCTATAGAGCACCTAAAAGATGCAAGAAAATGTCATTGATTCTGTTTTGTAAGTCAACTGCTTACCTACCCCAAAATGAAAATATCAAATTTTATTATAGGAGTACATATTCTTATCAAAGTACAAATTAAAAACTGCATCAATGAGCGTATTATGTTTTGTGGCTAACTATATCTGTTTTTTTCTTGGTCAATAATTGTCTTCCTTATTTATAAACACTCTTAACCTACTACTACATGCAGGACATACTTATTTGTACGCGGCTGTCAGCAAATTACCCGAATTACCATAAAAATGGAACATGTAAGGACTTATTACCCACATAGCAAAATTTTAAGTGTTTTAATTTATTCAGACATGCATAACATGCAGAACGGAAAACCGTGTCTGATGAAAAATTACCCTCCTTTAACACGGTTGCTCATACAAATGCCATAGATTTAAATATTATTTTTGACGTTACATAAATCAAAATTAATGTATCCGATACATTCTCAGAGTTTTCAAACAAAGTTAGGAGCTCGCTCGCTAAATGTTGTATGCAGGTAATTTATGTTTCATCGCTATTGGGCTGATAGTACCCGTAACAAAACATTTTTTAGCATATGATTAGATACAATTGCTTTAATATTATGAGCCCCAACATTTAAGAGTGAAGAAATATTTGAGCTATATTGTTTTTACTTCAAACTTTGTATCCGGTCACATGGCGATGAGTAGACACATTATGCAAAGCTGTGATATGCCAGCCACTGGTAAACTAGACATTTGAAGGATGACAGAAATAACAACGCTAAATTAAAATAAATCGATACACAGCCCCATCTAAAAATGATACCTCGAACTGTACAATCTTAAATATAACCAGATCATTGAAAACACAATTCCTTGTGTAAAAATTTTCGACGCCCCACGTTGGACTTTGAGACTCTGGACTCTGAATCCACAACCTTACCGGGTGATTGCTCTAACCATAGAGGTACCCAGATGTGTCGACGTCTTTAACGTTGGAAGCCAGCGGAGTTTCACCAATGTGCTCGATTAGTACCCCCAACAACTTTTTATTTAAAGAACTAATATCATCTTTCATTCTAACCGTGATGCAAATTTAACGTAACATAAAACATAGGACATGAAATAAAGATAGGTAAATGCAACTAAAGTAAAAGAGCACTCAAATGTCCAGTGGGTGACATCAGTGACACTAAAAGTATTATGTTTTACGAGTACATCAACGAGAAAAAACAAATAAAATATTGAAGCAGCATGGTTTGATATTGTCATAGTAATTGTCGACCTGTTTAATGTTATTCAGAACACACATTTTGCTGCGGAAGTTCGACCCTTAGTAATAGCATTCTCGCCGCGACTCTTCTATAAAAAAATCTTTAGCGTTTTCTATAAATTCGGTTACTACCTATATAGCCGCGCGGATTATTTATTACTTACTGTTCTTATGAAAAGTATGACAATACCTACTCCTGTGAATGTTTGTTATTTTTTAATAATACCGCTTGTACAATTTCAATTAATAAGTTTTACCTATAGTCTAATTAGTCGTTTAGGTATAGTAAAAAAGTCGCGCACTCAATTTTGTAATAGGTACGTGCGTGTACATATAAAAGTATTTGAAGAGTCTCATATGACACTAAAAACAATTTGCCCGTGGCCTCCCCATTTGGTAAACAAAGTCTGATTTGTAGGAATGCCAACGAATCGAATTCAATGCGGTGAATATGACTACGATGAGTAAACATTTTTTTAAGTCTCGATAAATTGGCGAACAGTTGCACCATACCATTTTTGGAAAGCAGTATAGGTATCTTTTCTTTCAGTACTGGTCTTTTGAGTGTCCTGTTTTATATATGTGTAATTTGTATCGGTTCCCTAAAACTTACTATTAACTACATACTTACAAAAAAAACAAAGTTTATAAGTTGCGCACAGGACAATCGGAAAGCAACTCCTGCATGATGCTCTCCTAACGACTAAAGCACCTTACTGACCATAAACAATAAAAAACATGAAGACTTTACTTTTTTTAAATAAAACGTATGTGTAATTTAAAAAAATCATTAAAGTAAAAGATTGTAAACCTCTAGTCTTACCTTTTATCGGATATTAAAACGTAGTTGAATCTACCACATCAGTTTTTATTATCCATCTGCGCAAACGCATACGTAAATTGTAAGACTTATTACCGCACATTAGGTTACCCTGCGAATCCACGCTCGTTAAGGGGACTACTAGAGCCTTATGCTGTCCCCAATTGATTTAATGTTATTACTCCAAAACAAAACTGATTCTCAAAAAAACTATAACACTTTTACCTTAGCAAATTACCTGTAGTATTTATTGAATCACAATAATTTTTTCAGTTAGTTGTTTATACAGTCGAATTTTTCGCTATCGCCAAATGCGGCCGGTTTTAGCAATAATGTACAATACAAAAGAATGACAGAATGAAAAGCAGTTAACAGTGATTCAATAAATACCAGAGGTAATTTGCAAATGTAATAGTGTTCTAGGTTTTTGAGAATTGATCTTGTTTAGAAGTTATAAAATTAAATCAATTGGGGACAGCACATAGCTCTAGTAGTCCCCTTAAACCAACAGATTTCATTATAGAACGATTTTTTTTCTTCAGACACAGGCTTGTCCTTAAGGAGGGTACGATAATCGTGATGCTTCGAAGGCAAGTTAGTCATCGCAATTTAGCCAATGGCAGAGTGTGAAATACTTTTGGAGAGCAAATTAACGAAATACATAGTGTGCCTACAATAATCCGAATTTCTGTACATTTATTATTCTATTTCTCCCAATAATAAATAGTTTTACCTATCAGCGAAGGTCATGTTAGTAAAAACATTCGCTAACACCAATTTCATGACATAATTTATGACTTTCTATTAAAACCAATTGGCAGCGAATCATTGAAACCTAAATAGGCAGAATCGCACACTAGGCGTTGACATATAATTCATAGTCAGTTAGAAAAAATACCAGCTGTGCCAAAATGTAAAGAAAGGATAGCAACTGTGGCATAATAAATCGTCATTATTAAAACTGCATAATACAGTCCATATTTACAAATTTTTTAAATAATATTCAAGTTTTTTTTTCATACGATCATGCTTGTTTATTGAAGGGGCTAATGATTGGCACATTAAATTTTCTTTTGTAGCTTCACAATGGAGTAGGTAAATAAATGAACAAATAAAATATAAAAAACAATGTCTACTTCAAAATGGGTAAAATCTAACGTTGCTATCGTAGCGGAAATTAATATCAATGTTCACACTACTTCTAGTGCTCCGTAGTAGTTTTCTACGAGACAACGTTTCTTAAGATTTTAAACTTTTTTTGCATTTTTTTACCTTAAACTTTATTGCAACCGAATAAATTATTGTAAGGAAAATAGTAATTACCCTTTAAGGATAAATTATTTATTAATAATCCCTTAAGGAAGGTAAATAGCTATTACCTTAAGGCCCAGTAGTTCGTGATTTATGCATCGATATCCATCGATTCTTCTTCTTCTTCTTCTTCTTCTTCTTCTTCTCGAGTCAATGGCAACCAGTTAAACTCTCTGCGCCCAAAAAGTGGCCACATCAATGGCCCTCTGGTTGGCGTTGCAAAGGTCCTCTTGCGTGCAGGTGGCAGGAGAGGTAGGGCACGACATTAACCCCCGTATTTATAAAGAAGTAATTACTTATTGCTTATCTGGGACAGATAGTCCAGTTAGGTAAGTCCAATTTCGAGAAAGAGATCTCTCGTCGAATCCAGCTCGGATGGGCAGCGTTCGGGAAGCTCCGGCATATATTCGCGTCCGAAATACCTCAGTGTCTCAAGACGAAAGTCTTTGACCAGTGTGTGTTGCCAGTAATGACCTATGGGAGTGAGACGTGGTCGTTTACTATGGGTCTCATAAGAAGGCTCAAGATCACCCAGCGAGCAATGGAGAGAGCGATGCTTGGTATTTCCCTACTCGATCGAATCAGAAATGATGAGATCCGCAGGAGAACTAAAACAACCGACATCGCTCGAAGGATTGCATCGTTGAAGTGGCAGTGGGCGGGACACATAGCGCGGAGAACCGATGGCCGTTGGGGCGGAAAGGTTCTCGAATGGCGACCGCGTACCGGACGACGTTCCGTGGGCAGGCCCCCTACAAGGTGGACCGACGATCTGATCAAGGTCGCGGGAAGCCGCTGGATGCGGACAGCACAGGACCGATCGTTGTGGAGATCCTTGGGGGAGGCCTATGCCCAGCAGTGGGCGTCGTTCGGCTGATATGATGATGATGAAGAAAGTCATAACTTAAAGTGTTCATACCTAGTGCTTAAGTGAAAGAAAATGGTCACCATTAATACTTATATTATTTGGCTGAAAATGCTTACTTTTGGTAGTTATAACTTCTATAAATTTCTCGATTAAGGCATACAAGTTGTCTCTCAAGTAATTACTTGTAGTCAAGTAATTACTTTTACTTGTTTATAAATACGGGGGTAAGTGTGGCATAGACTGTAAGGCGCCACACTCGCACGTGTCGTCCTCAGTGAAAAAAAAAAAGTATATCATTTAATGAATTCAAACTCAGCGAATATGTCTATAAATATTTAGTAGCTTTAAACTAGCATAAAAAAATATTTAAAATGTCCGTAGTGTAGTCGTTAAATTGAAAAAAACATTTCGAAGAGATGTAGGTTTGTGATTTTTTTTCTATTAAGCCAAATTAATCAAATCGAGTAACCGATAGCAATTGTGACTAGACTAGATTCTTAACTAATACATATGTTTTTTTCAGACTTTAAAACGCTTATCTAATTCTCATTTGGGTTTTAAAAACTCATAAACACTGCCTCTTGGAACTACATCGCCTCAAGTGCAACTGAATTAATAAATAATTAATTCCGTTGCAGTAAACCCCGTCTATGTATAAGTTGAAGTGTTAAGTTTTGAGTGGAAAAAAAACGATTTACAAATAAAAAATCCAAGACGTGCTCTCGCTGCGTCCTTGGATTTTGGTTCATTATCATGATCATCAGTCTACTGCTTGATCTTAGCATCCCAAAAAGACGATTTTGTCATAATCGCCACGGTTGGCAGGAATGGCATGTGAATTGTCGATTAGAGTTTAGCTTGAAGAGAAGATGCTCGTTACGAGCCTCTTTTAACATAGGTACATCTATGGATCACACATCTATGAATGTTATAAGAGGCTCGTAACGAGAGTAAGAGAGACACTGTAGAGTCTTTATTCTTCTTCTTCGTGTCGATGACGAACTCTGTCATAATTTACAGGCCCAGTACTCTGTCTTCATAAGATTAGAAGAAATAATAATACTGGCAAACGTTTAGTTGCTATCGAACTGTGTTTTATTAACTAGGTAGAGACCTGGAGATAACTACCCAAGATTTGAATCCAATCCAATGTGAATTGAATACTAAATGTTTAACCTCCTTTCCTATTAAGAATGGAATTTTAGACTGGAAGGAATACTCGTATTCTAGATTTTACAGGTGGCAACAACACATAAAAATTACTAAACCTTCTAAATAAAGTGTTCCTTCATCCTAAACGGTTTAAATAAAATGTTTTATTGGTCGATTTGTGTGTGATTTGTGACATATAAAGCTTAATAATATTACGAATGCACTCGTTTATTTTAATGTATAGAGACAACAATACCCGGACGACCTTGCTGTTTATCTGATTGTGATCATTTTCCGCCCTTTTATTTCGATCATCAATGAGCGGCGAGCGGTCAATGAATGAGTGCGTGTTTTACAGGCTTTTCAGTCTGCAGTAATAAAACTAAACTTCAATTTTACAAAAATTTATCAATTTTTTTAGTATAAACTGCAAGCTTAAAGTAAACCATGTGAGTAACTAGAGTCAGTCCATATTTTCTACTGTGAAATTTGACTTTTCAGTTAACCTGAAGCCTATTTCGAGATGTTTTTAGTTGTAAGGTATTTAAATAAAATTAAATGACAATTGATTAAGATGCTGTTCAATATGTATTAAATAAATAGAATTGACGTACATTATTGTTTAGTTTATATTGCCGTAACAAAGTTTTGTTCTTTTAGGTCTTTACAGTTTATAGATGAATTTTACCAATATTGACGATATTGGCGAGTTGAGATTTGTGAACATTTCCTAAAACAGATGATAGTCTGCAAACCTTTTAATTATATATACTAATTTATTTTTCGCAAAATATATAGAATACTTTCAATGCTTGAATAGCGACCACTTAAGTGAAGTAGTAAACGCAACGGGTCCGGCCGTTATGCCCGCATTCCGGGTTGCCCCGGCCGGTATGCCCCCACATTAAGTTAGTAAAATATGATGACAAAAAGAGAAACTGCCCATACCGGCCGGGGGCAACTCGGAATGGGGGCATAACGGCCGGACCCAACGCAACTATTTGTAGATATACAAAATGTAGGTACATGTAAGGGTGGATTAAATTAAAATAAAACATTGAAAATTTGTGTAAATCCCAATTTACACTGCATCTACCCCTAACGGCTGAAATAAGACAAAGGTTGTGTGTAGTGTCATAATGTTGTTTAAGTATGTTAAGACACTTTAGTTGACTCAGTTTTATTATATACAATTATTAAAAATTTTCTTCCATACAAACTTTCTCCTGACCATTACAAACATAACAAAACAAATAATTTGATGCAGTCGATCAGCAGTTATGCGTGTACAACAGACATTTTGGTTATTCATTTTTATTGATAGAGATAGACTTGTCGTTTTAGGGTAACACCTTTTCAGGTTCGCAATAAAAAGTACCTATTAACCGTATTGTATAATTTAAAAAACAGCCAAAATATTTGAAATTACCCAATAATAAAACAGATAATCCGCTGTCCTCGCACGCAACTCATCCTCTATGAATAAATAAAATTACGACCATTGTCATACCTTACTAACAAACATTAGCTTTTGTTATGCCATTTAAAGTAACTGGTAATTAATTCGAGTCAGTGCAGGTGGCCGTTGTTCAGTGTTCAGCCGTCAATTACACGCTGATGAGACAATGACCCGCCACTTGAACTGTCTGCATACAAGACCTGCAGCCTGCCAGTCCCAGGCCAAAGTATAAAAGCTTAGGAAAGTACAAAGGTACACCAGGAAAACGTCAGATTAAAACACACCTTTGTTCTCGACTCTCAGCTGCATAAGTTCCCTTAGAGAAGAAAAAAACAGTATCGTGTTAAGTTTTAAATTAGTAGTAGTGTGTCTAGGGTATATTGGCTTTTAAATAACTACACAAAGCATTTGTCCTGTTAATAGTATTCATAAAATATTTTTATTTCTAATAATTAGATCCATTATACTTAAAATGCAACTTTTACTATTGGAGCAATTGAGCACCTTGAGACTTTAATTGCTTGACACATTTTGACAATAGGGCATTCTATCTGCCTAACTGTGTGCCTAATTTAGTTTATAGCTTTAACAGACTAAACAAATATACAACCTTATTTCAAATACGCTACTGAAGCAGTAAATGAAAAATTCAATAAATCTAAATACTAGCTGTTGCATGCGACCTTGTACGCCTAGAATTTTTAATTTAATACCATGTAGGTATTAAAAATATCCCACGGGAATCGTGCCTTTTCCCGGGATAAAAAGAAGCCTATGTTATTCCAGCGAATAAACTAACATTACTAACCGTACACACCGTGCTAAATTTAATTCAAATTCGTTTTAGCGTGAAAAACTAATAAACATTCATACATCATCACAAACTTTAAAATATTGGTTGATGTAGTGGTTTGGCCAAGGTTTTGGGTTTTGGGTTCGATCCCCGTGTCGGGGAACAAGCGTGGATATTATGCCTGGTACCCATCATTGCCATAGTAATATACTTTATTTGATATTTTAGCAAATTAATTGCAATTATAATATTAGTATATAAACTTGAAAAATTATGTCTCAGGCGGGACTCGAACCCGCATCTCCTCGCTCCCGCCCGGCATGCGAGGAGATGCGAGTTCGAGTCCCGTCTTAAGACATAATTTTTCAAGTTTATATACTGATATTGCTATAATAACTTGAATTCAATGATGGAGGCCTCTGCCCTGCAGTAAATATGTTTATAGGCATGTTTATAGTGATACTTTACATTAGATCTCATCGGAATACAGGTAAATATTAATGAAACTGGCGTTGGCACTTTGATCTGAAGAATCTCCTCTTTGGTTAGGAATTCCAAATTCAAATTTATTACAGCTATTTACACATGTATTTTTGTTTTGTAAACTGTCATTTATTTGCATTTTTTCTTTCCTTTTTTCTCTTTGCGTCACTTAGTTGACAAAATGGAGAACTTGAAAAATCGCGTTATTTACGAGTACGAGTTCTACCGTGGCACCAGTGCTGCAGAAACGGCTCGAAGTTTTAATGATGTGTATGGCGGTCGTGTCGCAAAAGAAAACACCGTGCGTTTTGGTTCTAACGTTTTCGTTCTGGAAATTTCGACCTGCAGAACAAACATCGTGGACGGCCGGAGACCCTAGTTGATAATGAAGAATTAAAGGCTATCGTGGAAGCGGATCCAGCGGAAACTACGTTAGAGTTGCCTGCAGGCTGCAGTGTTAGTGATAAAACTGTTTTATTCCATTTAAAGCAAATCGGGAAAATTATAAAGCTTGAGAAAGGTGGGTACCTCACGAATTAAGTAAAGCAAACCGCCAAAAGCGCGTCGACTGCTGCGTTACATTACTTAACTGGCACAATAATAAAGGGATTTTAAATCGAATCATTACCTGAGATGAAAAGTGGATCTTTTACGACAATATAAAGCGCTTATCGCAATGGCTGGAACCTGGCGAGCCAGCCAAATCCTGCCCCTGCCAAACGAAAATTGACCCAAAAAAAGGTACTTGTGAGTGTTTGGTGGACTAGCACCGGTGTCGTTCATTTCAGCTTTCTCAAATCTAGCCAGACGATTACGGCAGATGTCTATTGCATGTCAGCTGTACATATAGCTGCTAAACAACCGAGGCTGGTCAATCGTTCTTCGCCACAGACGGCTACCTAATTAGAGGAGCTCCAATTGGAATGTCTAAGACATCCGCCGTACTCCCCGGACCTTGCTCCAACTGATCACCATTTTTTTCGAAATTTGAATAATTTTTTGCAAGGAAAAAAAATCAACTCCGATGAGTCAGTATAAACCGCCTTCAAAGATTTTATTGATTGCCGTCCGAATGGTTTTTTTAGTAAAGGGATCAATGAACTACCCATGAGATGGCAAAAGTGCATAGATAACAATGGTACATACTTTGATTAAATAAATATATTATATTAAAAAATATTTGACTTTATGTTCCTCTCATACCAAACGCCAATTTCATATGTAAGGACAATATGTCGATGACAAATTCAACAGAGTCGTCCAAATGACACTGAACAAATTCAGACTTACTTTTATTTGCTTATCGCGTGAGTTTTGATTGATTCTATACTGTGTGAGCTTTGTTGCGGGCTGCCTGTCGGCCGGGTCGTTATCATAGCAATGTATCGTATTCTTCTCTAATTGACTGAATGCCTCTATTGATTGCAGTCGCGCTAGCGTCGCGTCGCGTGACCTCTCGCAAACTTTATCGCTATGGCAAAAATAGCTTTGCCAAATCACTACTTAATTAAATGTTCGCAAACAAACTTTACTCGAGTTATAGCTATTTTGACTGATTTAAGTGATGTAAGTACGAGTAATGTTATAGAATAGGGGAACTGATTACTTGTCCGAAATTTTCTTGACAGAATTTCAGTTGTCCGAAAATTATAGACTTGACATTTCTTTGCTATATATATATCATTTGACATATTTTAGTCCATCGAAATATCTCATGACATGTCTCATTTTACCGAACTACGTTTTATCGATAATCATAACTTTTTACTGTTGGCCGATGTTCCATTTCAACTTTTTTCATTTACCTTATTTGCTACACGTTCACTTAACTTAAATGACATTTGACCGAATATCATTAGGTAGGCTACAGTTATTTATGTAGGATCGGGGAAGTTAAATAGACACTTTTTTCAGTTCTTCATCTTTATTTCATCTTTGTTTCATCTTATTTCGTCTTTCGCCGGAGGCGCGGAGGGAGGGCAGCCTCCGCCCGCTGTAACGAGGCGCAGCCACCCGTGCGAGCTGGAGCGGCTGAGGCTGGTCGAAAAAGCCGAAGATGCGGAGGCAAGCGTGGGTGATTGCGCCTTGTTACGTAAGGGCAAAGAGGCTGCACTTCCCGCAGCGCCAGAGAAGAGGAACTCCTAATGCTTGCTTGCATTCTGCATGCTTGCTTGCATGCTACACTACATTACCATTATGAAACGCTTTAGTATCTACGTAGAAACAATTTTACCTTCGAGTTCATTAATGAGTTTTAACGAATTATTGTATGTAGTATTATAGTATTATCCTAAGAATATCACAAATATACGAGTACCTATAATAGTGGTGTAATTTTTTTTTAATTTTTTTTTTTTTTTTTTTTTTTAATTTAATGAAAGTTCGGAAAAAAAATACTTCGAACAAATGTTATTTCGGCCAAGCATAAGTTCGGTAACAAGTTTTGTAACGAAATGAAACGTCGGGGTAACAAAAAAAAAGGAATTGATAATAGGTAAGATAATAGGTCAACTGATACAGTTCGAAACGTTATTTTGACGAAATGAAAAAAGACGAAACGAAATTAAGTAGTTTTAAAGTTTTCAGTAGAATAAAATTCGGACATAAGATAGGTAACCATAGAATACCTAGGCATCGACGATGCGTGCAAAAACAATGTTTTCACTTTTTAAAGGTGACGCATTTGCGAATACTAAACCCATTTTAATCTTATCTCACTGAGAAAGTTTGGATGGCTATTTGTTACTTAACAAGTCAGAACAACTAAATGAATCTAGATGAAATTTTGCGCACTCGTCTACTCATGTTATAAAGATGAAGAGTCTGTTTGTTTGTTTGAACGAGCTAATCTCAGGAAGTACTGCTTCGAATCGAAAAATTCTTCTTGTGTTGGGTAGTCCATTTATCGAGGAAGGCTTTAGGCTATATAACATCACGCTACGACCAATAGGAGTGAAGCATGAGTGAAACATGTTTCAAAAATAGTCGCGATCATTATAACAGAAATTGACGCTGACGAAGTCGCAGGCAACAGCTAGTAGATTATAATCTAGAATAGCACATAGGCCCTTTTTTATACGAAAGAAATCGGTAATTTCCGTGGGATAGAATCAAATTCAAAATACAATGAAGCATACGAAATCGCTAGTTATAAATAAATGGTAGGTGCATGCAACGTAGCCCTGTCTGTCCACACACGCTTTAATTACTCAGATGACAGGTCGCGACATGTTGCCTAGTTCATTAAATACAAAAAAGAAGTATGATTTTCATATCTTACATTATATTAATCTACAAGTAAAATTTGAATTTATATAATTTTACTGTCGTCATAGTCTTGAGGCAACTACTTACCGCCTTTCTGTGACAGAAGCCAGAGGCTAATTAAGATCTGATCACAGCACATTATCAATTGTACTGCTTTGCGTTTAGCAGTTTTATGTAGATTTTCACTATGAGCAGATTCATGAAATCAATCTCGATTTTTTTTATATTTTTATGACTTGGACTATAAAAGCTGAGAGTTTTAGAAAAGGATTATATCGTACTAATTGAAGCTTTTATTTACTATCATAAGATTCAAATGGAAGAACCGTTGTTCCGTGATCATGGCTCTTGAAACAGTGCTGAAAAATCGGAACTAATACAATAGAGAAACCTCGTAACAACTAATTTAAGGATATAACATAAAGAGGAAGGATGAAAAAAAAATCTAAAATTCTAAAATAAATATTTTTATCAACAAAATTATCACAACAAAAACAGTTTTACTTAGATTTCTGGGAAACCAATATTGCCCGTTGAGTTTAAATCTACCAATGCTTGTTACAGCAATGCAGAAGAAAGCATGCAAGCCGGCGACTCTAGGGCGCATGTGGCTAGCGAGCCGGCGCGCGCTCAACCTGGACCACGCGCCTGCGCACCACTTCGCATGCTGTCAATGGCAGAAAAGTCTCGCGCCTTCCACATCATACCTCATCTATAGGTATTTATAAGAAAAGTGATGCGCTTCAGTATAATAATAATAATAATCATTATTGCAGTAAATGTGGTACATTAGCTTACATATGATGGCATCTCACATTTAACCAAACATTTGGTGTGCAATATTTACAGAGAGGCATTCATACAATAACATAAAAAAAGGAAATACAAAGTTACAATTCATTCATATAAAATTAAAATTTAAATTTAAATTAAAAAAATATATATATTATGTCCGTAAATAAATATTCTCTATACAATGTCACAAAAAATTATAAATTCATTATATTTACGAAAACATTTCATTCCTAAATTTAAAATTAATAAATTCGTTGACAGTATAAAAACACTGTTGACTTAAAAAAAAAATACAGCGCTTGTCTAAATTTGCTAATAGGCAAGTCCTATAAGCAATTCGGCAGTTTGTTAAATAATTTGATGGACATTGAATAACATTTTTTCTGGCATCCCTTCGTTGAGCAAAGTGGTGCTACTAATTGATTTGGGTACCTGGTAAGAAAAGTACACGTTTCGTGTTTCTTTTTGTAGAAATGAATGTTATTTTTTACGAAAACACAAATCTCAAATATATATAAGGATGTCAATGAAAGTAATTTGAGTCGTCTGAACAGTGGTTTACAGGAATCCATTGGGCCAGCACCTCAATATATCCCAAAAATTGATAAGTTTTCCACAGTTTCTAACTGATTTGAGCTCTGGTATATCCAATAGGATATACCAGAGCTAGAGCTCAAATCAGTTTAAATCACTTAAAATCGGTACGCAAAGACTATGATGCTAAAAAAATTTTAAGCAATGGTATTTTTTATATACTTACTTACCATCTGACCTTAAAAAATCAAAACTGCATCTGGGCTTAGGTTTAATAAATAAATAAAGTATATTCAATGAATCAATAAATCAACTTTCGCTTATAGATGTGCTCTACATGTAAGTAGGTACTATTAAATTGTTATTTTTTAATCCGGTGCAAGTACTTCGTAAGAGGAGTTTGTAAAACCAATGAGAGTATCACGACTTAACTCTTGACTAGTTGCGGATCTTAAGACTCATTTGATCATAATTTTGGGACAGAAAATTAGTTTTATTAAATAAATAAATATAGACAAAATCACATACCTACATTGTCGCGATCCCAAAGTAAGTTGTTCCCGTATAAAGCGCTTGTTTTATTAAAAATTAGAAACAACGAAGGTACCACAAACATCTAGACCCCAAAGCGATTTTTCTACATTGACGAATCTAACCCGAGACCCTAGAGCTGGCTGGTGTGTAACACCACGGAGATTGTCAGTTCCTATTCGTTAGTTAGAACAGTAGTGGAGCTATGGATTCCGGCTACCCAAAAGATGCAGTACTAAGAAAAATGAATCAGAAACTTGTTCCAAATTAGTATTAAGTAATATACGAGTATGTTTAATATATGTTCTTGAATATTATTCTTGATTGATCAAATATCTAATGCAAACTATATTTCAGATGGTTGCTGTTTATAACAGTTGTGTCGACGGGGATCGCTAGCTTCGTGTGCCAAAGGCTGCCGCCGCGGTACGATGGCCCCAAGGTGGAATTGAATTACTTCAAATGGTTCATCTACTTTACAAACTGGGGATTTCTACTGATCGCGCTACAGGCCGGCCTTGCCCTTGCAGTCGTCCACCGATATAGAGCACAGAAAACTTTCAATAATCGTAAGTAAATAAGGTTTACATAAGCTTTCTTTTAAACTGCTAACAAAATACATCAAATTAGTGTGTGGTGCAGACACTAAAATATTAGGGGTTAAAATATGAAATTGCCGTTTTAATGTAATAGGTTCTTTGAATTGACATAGAATCTTCATGGTTTGAGGTTTTCGAATGAAACTTTTTTCACATGGTTTCTATGATGTTCTTCTTTTAAAAAATGTGAAACATTTGAATATCAACTTTCAATTGTTTTTGTTATTTAACTTAGACAAGAAAGATGGATACTGCGAAATTTCGAGTGATTTTTGAATACGAGTTCCGACGCGGAAGTAACGCGGCAGAAACAGCCCGCAATATCAATGTTGCGTTTGGAGAGGGATCTGCTAATGAACGCACCGTGCGATTTTGGTTTAAACGCTTTCGTGATGGAAACTTCGACTTGAAGAACGAGCCACGAGGAAGACCGCCCACACAGGTGATTAACGATGAATTAAGAGAGATGGTGGAAGCCGATCCTAGTCAAACTACCCAGGAATTAGCGGCATGGTTTAACGTAACCTTACCCACAATATTGACTCATTTGCGTCAAATTAATAAAATAAAAAAATACGAAAAATGGGTGCCTCATGATTTGACTGATGTGCAGAAAGAAACGCGTGTTGAAACTTGTGTTGCCTTGTTGAATCGGTACAGAAATGAAGGAATATTAAATCGAATTGTGACATGTGATAAAAAGTGGATTCTTTATGATAACCGTAAAAGAAAAATGCAATGGCTGACCCCAGGTCAAACGCCACAACAGTGTCCTAAAGCAAAACTTACCAATAAAAAGGTAATGGTAACTGTTTGGTGGTCTCAGCATGGTGTTATTCAGTATAGTTTTCTCCGATCTGGTCAGTCAATAACGGCAGATGTCTATTGTGCCGAACTCCGAACAATGTTGGCAAAACTAGCAGTAAAACAGCCCCGACTCATGAATCGATCTTCACCATTTTTGCTCCATGACAACGCGAGACCTCATACAGCACGAGAAACCGTTTTGACCCTTCAGGAACTGCAATTAGAAACCATAGAGTTACAACCGTATGCGCCAGACCTTGCTCCAACGGACTACCATTTTTTTCGTGATTTGGACAATCTATCTACGTGACAAGAAGTTTTCTTCCCAGGAGGCAGTACAAAATGCTTTCACACAGTTTGTGCAGTCTAGATCCTCAGAGTTCTATCACAAAGGCATAAATGACCTTCCTATTAGATGGCAGCAATGTATAGATACTAATGGTAACTATTACGAGTATGATTAAAATAAATTTGTTAAAAATTAAAAAATAAACAATTTTGATTTTCAGTACAAATCGGCAATTTCATACTTTAACCCCTATTATAATAGCACCACCTTCTCTACCTGGACTGACATCAGTGACCGAGTTTCTTACGTTGCTTCTTCTTGGCACGACGTCCACGATTAT
This sequence comes from Anania crocealis, assembly GCA_949315895.1. NCBI lineage: Eukaryota > Metazoa > Arthropoda > Insecta > Lepidoptera > Crambidae > Anania > Anania crocealis. The sequence continues at coordinate 19,974,111 of OX438882.1, forward strand.
CCCAAAGCATTCGTAGGATAAATATTAGTACGTGTAAAGGCGCCTCCTTGGGCTTATTTGCAGAATGAAACCGATTTCAAAGTAATTTATATTGCATTGGTCAAACTGCGATAGAAAACTTATTAGTATTCCTAACGAGTACCAACTTTTTATTATTTAAAGGAAGTATCACATTCTCTTCTTTTTTACATTGGTTAACAATGCGCTTTTTTTTTTTTTTCTCTTTATTTAAGGACTTTTATACATATGTACATGACAGTCCAATATATGCTTATCTACTAACTAAAATATTTTAATTATTACTAGGCGTATAATTATTGTTTGATCTTAAATTAATACTATTTATAACAAACTCCAGTAGATCCTCCGCAGACTGGGATGTAGGTTCAGACAAGATCTGGTGGAATAAGCCGACGTTCAACACATTTAAGCCTAGCCTAGTCACCAGATCCAGTCTATTTTGCCTGTACTGGACACATTCCATCAAAATATGTTGTACGTCTTCCACTTGGTTACAAACTACACAATTTGGAGAGTCTACTTTTTTCATTAAATGTGCAAATTTATTTAGAGGCATGTGTCCAGATCTCAGTCTTAGTGCAGTTACAACAAATGCTTATCATTCAGACCTTAGCAATTACTTATGACAGCAACACAGTAAATATACGCATATTACTATTAAATACATAATACTGGGATTATTCATAAAATATGCATATTCATACTTGTTTAATCACACAATAACAGCAAGATGTCAAACTGTCACGCCAAACGTTTTTCGTGCAAAACATTTTAGAATAAAATCGGCCAAGTGCGAGTCGGACTCGCGGACGAAGGGTTCCGTACCAAAAAGGCCAAAAAAACGAGTTTGTTGTATGGGAGCCCTTAAATATAGCCCTTAAATATTTATTTTATTTTGTTTTTAGTATTTGTTGTTATTGCGGTAACAGAAATACATAATTTGTGAAAATTTCAACTGTCTAGCTATCGCGGCTCTTGAGATACAGCCTGGTGACAGAGCGACGGACAGACGGACAGACGTACAGACAGCGAAGTCTTAGTAATAGGGTCCCGTTTTTACCCTTTGGGTACGGAACCCCAAAAATCAATCATTTGCGATTTATATACATGTTGTTGATTTTGTGAATTACTATATAAGTATATTAGAAATAGAAAATGTTCATTTTAACAAAAAAAGGGTTCATTATCAAAATTTTCAATAAATAGTAGCACTATTTACTTTAGTAGAGTATGATTTTATATGGAGCAAAAGTTAATTGATTCGGAATTTACCTTTTTATATAAGTTTCCGATATTTCGGCTCTGATGCAAGAGCTATAAACACGAAAGAACTGTTGTCTGTCTGTCACACACATGGTATAAACCCTGGATCAATCAACCCTTGTGACAGTGATCATGCATGTTTAGACCACCGGTTTAGACCTGAATTATTTGTGACATGTACAATGTGGGAAAAATATTTACAGATAAATATAAATACTACTACTACTAAAATGAAAAAGAACAAAGCAGCATTACCTAACCTTTTAAATGTACAAAAAATATATTGTATGACTAGCTGTTCCCCGCGACTTCGTACGCGTCAATTTCTGTTTTTATATTTGCAACATTTTTCACTGATGCTTCGCTCCTATTGGACGCAGCGTAATGTTATATAGCCTAAAGCCTTCTTCGATACATGGACTATCCAACACAAAAAGAATTTTTCAATTTGAACCAGTACTTCCAGAGATTAGCGCGTTCAAACAAACAAACAAACTCTTTAGCTTTATAATATTAGTATATCATATACATATCTACAAAAGTATAAATTGTACACACTTTGTTGAGTTAAATAAAATCAAACCAAGTTATGGTTTTCGAAGTTTGAATTATATGTTTACTCATGAGAAATTTATTCGAAATTCACACTCTCAAGTGAGAAAAAATGCCAGTTGACCACTGCTAGTAAATACTAACTACCGTTTGGACACTTCCTGTCCCTCACACAATGGGTTTCGAGATTTGCTTGTATCCCGCTGAATAGAAAATCGCCTCGATTCAAAGACGACTACACAATGTCGATTGCTGCGACCTGTTAAAATTTATTATATTACTTCCGGCCAGGGCAGGTTCTTTGAAAAATCGATTGTCACAATCGTTATAGCCGATGTTGCTATGATTCGTATTTATAGGTCAACCAGACTTGTGATTACTGAGCAAGCGTTGACAACGTCCTAACTTACATTCGTATGAACTGAAACTCTACATAGGAAATACTTAGTACCTACTCTATGATTATGTCAACGTTAATCCTTATACGCCATTTCCTTTAAAATGGTTTACAATACATTGATTACAGTCCTTATTTTTATAAACACAAATAAAACTCTGTTTGTCCGGATTAACATAACAAAATATGATGTTTCCAACCAAAATGAATCTGTAAACCTTTAATTGTTTTGATACAATAATCGTCATCATAAACAATCAATCAAAATCGTCCCCAACGACTGATTCCAATTGATTGTAATAGATTTCATGACCATCCGTGATGGTGGCTATCGATAACTATTGGACTTTTATTAGTTTTTAAATGATTAGGTATGACGTGAATTCTACGAAGGGCAGTATTTATACGTCATGTTACAAGGTCATTATCGTGTTGGAAACGCAATGATTAATTCCATTGTTCTTATCGATTTAATCACCTAGTGCTCGTTCTTAGGATATATTTTTAAAACAACACATCAATATATTTTGATTGCAAACGCAAATAATCGAAAGCTGCACATCTCGTTGTTGCTTAGAAGTATTTTATAACTAAAGAAAGCAAATAAAGATATGCGTTTCAAGAAATTTCTTAGGCAGCATTGGATAATTTGCTTTTAGAGCGTCGACTAAGTACCTACTGAAATTACAACCCGACGCGGACAAATGAATGTCACCAAACTTCATGTCATTTCAGGCTCATGAAAAATTCAAAAAATATTTATTTACTCATGTTGATAGTAATTTATGCAAGTACCGATAACTGGAAGTCATGATAAGCTACGTGTATGTGTTATATTACACTAGCTGTTGCCCGCGATTTCGTAAACGCGTAATTTTAAATTAAAAAATAGCGAGATTGCAAATTTTTCAGGATTAAATGTAGCCTAGTGCCATTCCAGCATGTGATATATTTCCATGCTAAATTTCATCCAGGTTCGTTCAGCCGTTCTGGTGCGATTGAGTTACAAACATCCATCCAAACTTTTGCATTTATTAGTAAGATAGGATTGGCAACCTCTGAAAACTTACAATGTCCGTTAGTGGTCAATTTCGTGATGTTGTCGCGTGGGTGCGTCTATTAGCGTCGAAACGGTTTCCTTGAGTCGGCTCATGCGAATCAATTAAACCGAATCATGCGGTCTCGTGTTCTCATAAACATAAATGTGTTGTCCCCCGCATTACGCCTGGACACGTTTCAACGATTATGTTACTTTTTTAATCAATTTTTAATTTTTTGCTTTCGTGCTTTTAGAGTATTCCTGCAAGAACTCAATAACAATCATTTTATACTTAAAGGTACTAACGCTTGAAAGAACAATTACCTCTGATGGAAACCATACTTGTCTGTCCGGTAGACTATACTTCTAACTAAGCGACCGAGAACAGTATTTCATAGTTGATAACTGTTCAATTGATTGATTTTTCCGTACGGCTCACACTCTCTGGTTTAATAAAGAGATAAACACAATAACAACGAAAACTTGACTCAAAGTTTACATGGTTTTTTATTACCTTACCTAAAAAAAACTTGCAATTCAAAAACACGGTCATCATACTTATCTAACTCCTGATAGATATATCGTGTCACTATTTATTTCAATTTATGCGAACATTGATCAACCTTCAATCGTCGATATCTCAATATCATTTATTACCAAAGCTGACGTTTGGCAAAATCATTGGCTGTCATTTAAAGTCATGCAAACAACTTTTTTTAACGGCACCAATGATTCGAGAGCCAATTCGAGTATTCCATTTGTATTCGGCATTCAATTCAAGTCATCGACAGGGTCCTAAGGTCAGCCGGCCGATTGATACAATTTCGCGTCAATTAAGACCGCCAGTGGCCGTCAGACTACTCTAATTATCCCTATTGGTTCCCCATTCTTGCCTCCCGTGAAAACTATACCGACAAATATGAATATGTATTATGTAACATCTTTGGATAGTCTGAATTTCAATATTCAAGTATAACTGCCACCCGGTATTTCACGGTTTTATCCTAGTTTAGAAACCCTCCAATAAATAGAGGGCATACAGCTTTCATATAGTGTCATTTTTCCAAAGAACAGACAGTCAACTCTTACTACTCTTTCATCACCTATCTAAAAAAAAAACCCCAAATCTCATCACTCAGCGTGCCCACAGAGTAATCCGTTTAGTCTGCGGGTACAACAAATTCACTTAGTAGTTACCATACCAAGAAAAAAGTTTGTGAGATTCAGTGACACATTGTCCCTTACTATAAGTATAAGTATTTGTTTCGGTGAGTGGATTGCTTCCGGCTGTTTTATTCATGTTTAATTGTGATCAATCAATTGACAGCATACGTTAAGAATGTGACAATCATGATAATATTTTAGGCAACATGCGGGCTACACCCTTTGCACGGAATGCGCCGTCATAATATTAAATGCTTGCGACCCTTTAACAATCTATTTCACTTGGCTTCCCAGGGTTGGATTTAATTTAGTATTAACAATATAAATGACAGTGGCAAAAATACATAATATATAAGTAGGCACTTAGTAGGAAAACACATTATTCAATGGGTGTTCATACTCTTTATATTGAGTATATTATCTTCTTGCGTTGGGATGGAAAATATTAATGTGGCTTGCATTTGGACGCGACTTTCATTGCGTAGATTTCAGAATAAAGTTCAAAGAAAACTGCAGATGTCTTACATAACATAAAAATTCAACTATTATGTCGTGTTCCTGCGAGAATTTATAAATCATAGTCAATTTGTTATTCTGATGTCTAAACTACGTTACTTTAAAAGTTTCACCAAAATGTATTCAGTAGTTATGGATTGAGAAAATTATTTTGCTAATGATTTCCGCTTCTTAACACCGGCTTAGATACCTTCACCACACTACCCACACTAACACTGATTTGCGGAAGCACCTGCACCACACTACCCGCACTAACACTGATTGAGCAAGCACTACTTCATGCAGGAAAACCACCCGCCCTCCCTCAAAAATGCATGCAGTACAGTTAATGCAATTATTAGTACCCAACACCGATACAATAAAAACCTCGACGCGTTTCGCCACTTCACGTAGCATCATCAGGAGATGTTCGACGACTAGTCGTTTACTAATAATTACATTAACTGTACTGCATGCATTTTTGAAGGAGGGCGGGTTGTTTTCCTGCATGAAGTAGTGCTTGCTCAATCAGTGTTAGTGCGGGTAGTGTGGTGCAGGTGCTTCCTCAAATCAGTGTTAGTGTGGGTAGTGTGGTGAAGGTATCTAAAAGCCGGTGTTAAGAAGCGGAAATCATTAGCAAAATAATTTTCAAAATCCATAATTAGTTATGGATTTCCGCAAAGTAACGCCTGAGTCTATAAATTTTATTCAGTAGTTTTTTCACGAAAGAGTAACAAACATCCATACATACAATGTTTCACGTTTATAATATTAGCAAGAATGTGATATTGCAGCATGCGAGGACGACGATGCTCTGATGCCGCGGAGGCCGCGGACGCCGCTGCTCTGCCGTGCGTACTGGCTGGCACAGAACGTGGCCACGGACCTCGCCTTTGTCATCACGCTCATATACTGGACCCTTGTCCACGACCCCAGTGAGTAACAAACACAAAATACACCGTTTAGTATAACCATTTGGTCGCCCAACCATTTAACGCCCCGTTTGGTCTAGCGGTTTAAATACCGGACCAAGATCTCGGGGTCCCAGGTTCGATCCCTGGGTCAGGCAACAAAAAGTTTCGAATTTTCGAACGTTGCTCGGGTGTGATCACCAACCCGCATTTGGCAAGCGTGGTGATTATGCCAGCACCCATCAATGCTGTGGTAACTTCAATGAAGGCCTTTTCCCTGCAGTGGGATAACTATAGGCTATTACTTTACTTTTCTTTCGTATAACCATGATTAAATGTTATTATCTTTGTATTTGTATTTAAGCGCGAATAACAGAGTATATGACTCATTATTTTAACCATACATAAAAACATGTTGTGTAAGATACTTAACAACAATGCTGTTATTTGTATTTCTTAGTGTTTTACAACTTTTTCAAAGCGTGTCAGTATGTTACTATATCAAATATTACACTAGTAAATATACCAAATAAGGTTCTATTAATTTACAACAAAAAAAACACAGCTTTGAATACTCTACTGACTTCAGACTAGCAAACTAAAAAAATACCCCCATTGCATTGGCATCTAGATACAGCTTTGTAGCATTCGCGTGAGTAACAAGTGAATCGGTTGACACAAACTTGTTTACTCCACGATAACAAAGGTCTCCATCATCCAGACGTTTCATTAATCTTCATTTAAATCTCTCAAATTTTTTAGAAAAAAATCTTCAAACAAATTAAAAATCTCCAAACATATCAAGTACTTAGATGTATGTTCTAACATTCTAATATCTAAAAACTGAAACTAATTCGTGATTTAAGAACTGAAATTGAGTCGATGTGTCGTGTAGTGCCGAAACATTTAGAGACAAGCACCTTCTCTTCCTGTGGGTGTCGTAAGAGGCAACTACAGGAGTACTACCAGAAGAAGACGGTTGACAGCGTCTTCACTTCACCATCGACCGAACTGCGATATTCGACCCGCCTGCCATTAGATTTTTGTTTTTATTATGGCATTCTCCTTTTGGGGATTTCAGATAGGTACAGCAGTAGACTGTAATAGGCTGGTGGTAAAACTTATTCTTATCGAAATAATACTGGGCATGTCAACAGATCGCATCATCAAGTATCAAGTTTTTATTATTAGAAACTAGTTCTACAATTCCCAGAACGCATAACTCCGTATACAGAATGAAATTTAAATCACCATCCAAATTTTAATACTTTAAAAATCTACGAGACAAAAAACATATGACGTATTTTTTCTTTTGGTATAGCCTAGTACAAAAATGTCAAGATAAAGCACCTAGGAATTGTCCGCCAAAAATCTAAAATTTTGGATACGGCCTCCTCACAACACACTTTTTACGCGATGCGCATCATTAATTAATTACGATATTATTCATAAGTAGTTGATTCTCCCTTTATGCCTTCACAGGCTTAGGACCGTAAAAATTGAAAACTATTATGTTGCGAAAAATATTTGCGGGTGAAAACTTGACTTACATTTTTAATTTAAAGAATCGTCTCTAAATTTTGAAGATTATAAAAAAGTCATTCTGTATAAAAATAATGCCATACAACTGTACTACAAATACGTGCTAAACGTGATGTTATGTGCGTCTTTAGTATAACGTTGGCAAACAATACAACTGATATTATATATTTTTTAATTTTCCCAGAGATCCATGACATAAACGCATTGAACCTCCTCGTCCACGGAGGGAACTCGCTAGCTATGATCTGCGAGATACTGATCACTGCGCACCCTATCCGAGCCGCGCATGCGCTGTACGGCGTCGGCGCAGGCATAGCCTACGGGCTCTTCAGCGCCATCTACTGGGCATGTGGTGGCACAGACAGATTCGGAATGCCAGCCATATATCCGGCACTGGATTGGAATAAACCTGGTACGTATTAAACAAACGTAGACGAAACAAACAATTAAGCACTAGATTCGAACTACGCATGCACTGTATGCGTCAGCTGCGCAAACGTCGCATATGTACCTATAAGTATTATAGTCATTGGAGCGTTCTATAGAATCTGCGATCAATGTTCATTGTTATTTAGCAATGAGTCTTGCAGCTTTAGAATTAACAATCAGACAGAAAAAAAATGTGACTTTATGCACGTGTTATGTAAAATAGCTTAAATAAATAAATGTATATTAGAAATTGAGAATGCTGAAAGAGTAAAAAATTAAAACAACTAACACAGACATTCATTTTGGAAAATTAACAAACTTTTATCAAAAAATTTATGTGTGTATTATTAAAATAAACTATAATAAAATTATGTTCTGATTGTTAGTTTCGTTTTATTATCCTTGCAATTGCATCAATGACGTTGTTCATTCATACAATAGGAGTTAAATGTAGTTTATTAATTAAACAAGACTCTAGAGTTCGTGTTACATCGGGGTCATGTAACGAATGCCATGGCCAATGTCAAGATTACCGTGTCTTCATCACACTTCATTTTATTAGAGATCCTATTAGACCTCCAAAAAAAAGTATGTTACAGAATATATCGCACAGCTAGATGAAAAGTGATGTAGCTCAAAATTCAATTTATGAGAATTCAACTAATTTATTCACAAATATCTACTAAATAAAATAAAAGTATAAGTGTACAAACAAAAGAAAATTGATGTATTTTTATGGTACCTACCTATAATATATATTATTCAAGAACATTTTAAACTTCTGAAGCACGTAACATGAATCTGACTTTAAGTAGCATATTTTTGACAGTTTGGCTACATCTGTTCAAATCTAGGTGTGCGATGATCAGCGCTTTACAAAACACTTGCAGGACTTCCTACATAAAAATATTTTTATTACCACAAGATAGAAGCACACAAGCAGTACCTACTTGGTAAAAGATGTTTGATCTATAGCCGACCTCAAAATAAAACTTATGCCCGCTATAGACTCTAGATTTTTGGATCATACCAACTACTACATCGTTTTCATATTACAATATTTAGGCTAAATGCCTACAGACGCTGAACATAGGACTAAATTGATCTTTGACAGGAAAGATGCCGCTGCAGTGTTTGATAGCTTCTTGAGGTCGCTTACATTTTGCCGGACGTAGGTGGTTCATATAAGATATTAAGATATTTTTATGATAAGCAAACAGCAAGGAGCAATTCATTTGCAAGATTGTAAAACTTAAGCCACCCATCCGCATCTTCATTGTTACGATTGCCTGCCATGGATATTTATTAAGAACTAGATACTTAGTCCGATACAAAATGATACCTTAAACTGTCCTCGATTCAATAATTGACGTTGTTTTATGTCAGTGTCAACTTTATAACCCGGCCAAGTTATGTCGACATACAATAGTCTGGTTATTTATGTCATGTAGTATCTATTATGTGCACCCTTAACACTTAAGGACTCGCTAATGGGTCCAATGGACCCAGTCCCTTGTATTTTGTTGAATTACTTAAAAATTACGAGTTTTCGACTTTATAGAGCATGTGAAAAAGATTTGTGTAAATTTTATAGCTTAGTTTGATAAAGAAAATTGTAGAACTCTGTTGGAAAGTGATTTTATCCCAAAAATTATAATTCTTCATTTGTTGATTTTTAAAGTTGATTTTGCTTGTTCCTTTGATGATTGATATCTTATTCATATTTTAGTAGATTTAGTTTGAAATATATCGTTACAGAATTTATAACCATTAGTCTAAGTTTGGTCATATAACTATGCCAAAATTCCTTATATTTTTGTACTGATCATTTGATTAAGATAAAACAATAAATATTCGTATTTGATTGAATATTTGTTTACTTTTTGAACATTATTAACGATATTAAAAGATACCAACTACTGTCATTAAACAGTTTTGAAATAAACACGTGATATTCGGGGTCCGCTGGACCCGGTAGCGAGCGTTTGTGTTGCAATTTGAAGCGCGAGTTCTTAAGTGTTAAGCCAAATTGGAGCACATTAAGTTGGAACACTTTTTGACGCAGATTGTATAGTTTTTTATACTGCTCCAATGTTGCCTGCGCAGTAATTTTTATGGGCACTGCGGCAACTTGGGTTTAATGTGTGTATTATATGCAATTATAATATCTATACTATAATATTATAAAGAGGAAAGATTTGTTTGTTTGTTTGTTTGTTTATTTGCATCGAATAGGCTCCGAAACTACTTGACCGATTTGAAAAATTCTTTCACCATAAGAATCCTACTTTATCTGCGATGGACATAGGCTATATTACATTATCAAAAAAGTAAGGGATCCGTATGAAAACTTCGATTATGTAACTGAAGGTGTGAAAGGAAAATCATTGAATTGCGAACGCTGCGAAAACTATTAACAATTTGTAGAGGACATCATTATCTACAATAAAGTCCGCGATACTATATGTCTAACTATAACAGATACGCCACTATAACTCTTTTTTTTATGTAAGATTAAGGACGGTACAAAGTAGGTTACATTATTCGTACCTTGGTATTAATCCTTATCCAAATAAACAACTTCAAGGTTATATCAATACCTGTAAATAACTTTTTGAATTATTCAAATCGGACATACTATTCAAAAGATATCATGAGTTTAATATTTATCAAAATCATCAGTTGATTCTACTGCTCTTAGTGACTCTGTTTCGGTTTATCGGCCATAGATGGCGCTGTACCTTTTTAACTCGCGGTAAAACTCGATTTTTCCCAAATAGCTAAATTGGTAAACCTGAAATGTAGGGACGTAGGGTTGTCTTGTATAATAATTGGAAATGATGCCAAGTTGTTTCGAACTGGATAAACATGTTTTATTTTGTGGCTCTTACATAGTGTGTGGTTTGTTTTTCATTTCAAGAGCAGACTTATCACAGAGACAGAGAGTATTATGAGTATAGTGAGCTAAAATGCATGTATCATTTATAGTCGTTGACTGGTATTTATATAACACAAGGAAGAAATTTACTTTTATTTTTTAATCAAAATATAAACATCAATTGATCTCAATAGCTATCTCAAAAAAGGTATGAGTTTTAATAAAAACTCCGCGCCAAAATAATGCTCGCAGGAAATCCAAAATTTACGCGGACGAAGTCGCGGGGCACCGCTAGTCAGTATATAAACTGGAAAAATATACTGGTGTGTATAATGATTTCAGGGTCGGCGTTTGGCTTCGTAGCGCTGTGTGCGGTGGTGTTGCTGTTCGCGCACGCGTTCGCCACCTGCCTCGCCCTGCTGCGTGCGCGCATCGCGCTGCGCTTCCGTCCTGCGCGCTCTCAGGCGGACCGCCTCACGCTACCTACACACTGAGACCACAGGAAATCTCTCTAAACGGGGAGGGCCAGGAACTCAAATAAAGCTTGGTAGCTCTACAGTTATTTTTAAGCTAGGTTTATCATCCCAAAGACTAGGTGACGGCATCAATGGAAAATTGTGTGTGCGACTAAATAGTATACTTTTTATGACTAGATCGTTCAAGTCGACGAGTATCGTCACGAGCTAGCACGCCAAATGGATCTATTGCCCTCTTAATTGGTTGCCCCAGTAGTTTATACTAAATTGCTAAACAAAATTGTAGAAATATCGTAAGAGCACAATAACTCAAGAACTAAAAACATGCATTAAATTGTGTTTAAGCAATTAAATTGCTAGAGTAAATTAAAAATACAATTTCTTGAATTCTCCATTCGAAACTCGACATTAGAGCAGTCGCCTTGCAAGCGGAAAGATTTGGATTCAAGCCCCACCTGAATTCTTTTTTCTAAATTCTTCATTGGGTTTCGCAGAAAAAAAAACAAACTAAAGCTTAAACATTACACAAATTGTTGCAAGTTTACTACAAAATCTGTAAAAAAAAATTCGTAAGTGGGGTATTTTTAAAATACCTAACTTTATAAATATCAGAATATTATAAGGTCTAGGATATTGACATAAATAATTATAATATTAGGTATCTACCTACGTACCTACAGTTTACGAACCAGCTTTCCTCGTGAATGATTGAATAAGTTTGTAAGATGAGTATGTATTCCTAATAGGTTTCTAGCAAGAAGTAAGACTTCAGTGTTGTGTGAACTACAATTATGCAAATTATGTTGATCAGGAAGACTTGTTTACGTGCGTTTAGCTGCGTGTAATTTTAGATTCATGTGTTCCCGCGCAGACCAATATACTAGATTTTTTAACTGCCGCTGCATTTACCTTGAAAATCTACACTAATTATAGGTACGTAAAATATGCTTTACAAACTCTAACACCGCTGGTGAACGCTAATAATATTATGACGCGTATCCAAAGATTTTTCAGCTCAAAATTGTTACTAGATGAAGAATTAAGGGTCATTTAGTTTTATGTTAAAGTAAATATTTATGTATTTTTAAAACACACATATAAGCAGAAAAACATGGAGATAGTGAGTAATGTAGATAATAAATATTAAGAAAGAAACAGTATTTTTTGCCTACAGGGATATCGATTAATATCTTATTTAAGTAGGTAGTCTTTGGAACATTATTGAATATGATTTTCATATTAATCCCTCAACCCCCAGGAGGCACGCGGGTGCCACAATAACAATTGATTTCAATTGTGTCTGGAATAACTCACGATCGAGAAAGATAAACAATTAAAACTACGGGGGCATAGAAGACGTTTAATATTGAATGAAAAATCTATTATGTATACTAATTTTAATAAAAATGTTTAATCTTTTTCTCAGAAGAGAAAACAAAGGACAACCTGGATAGGTGAATGGAGTAGGTATGCAAATTCCTATAGTATAATTTGCGCCAAAGCTTTTCAGAGGCTGTGCTATTATAATGTTTAGATTTTACTATCGCAACGTTACGTGGTAAAGGTTTAATGAAGGTAAGGCAAGATGGATCTGGAATAAAAATTATCGTAGTTGAAATAGGTGCGATTTGGCATCAAAAATGTGTTATCTGATATGCAGGCAATTGTACCTTACATATTGTACGCTTTTTGTTCGTCAAGATAACAAAAATGTTCTTTAAGAAATAGTACCTATTCAGCTTGCCTGAATTTATGTAAAAAGTATACTTACATGGAAATGAAAGATAAGTAGGTTAGTTTACGGATCATTTAACTCTGTGTATGAGTCATAATCGTTGACTTATCTTTCGTTTTAAAGTAGGTATATGTGTTTAAAGGTCATATTTTTCTTCAATTTTTTCTATGCAATTTAATTTAATACAAACGTAAAAATCATTTTAAATGTAGAAATGCCTAATAAAGATGTTAAATGTGACTTTTATTTATTGATGCTGAACGTGGGGCAGCTTTACTTCTTAAAAGTAATAGCATGCTTTATGCTTGTTATTTTATAGGTAAAACTATTCTGTCATGAATAATGATTCTTACTTGATAAATATTCTATTGAATTAAGTAGTACTGTACTGGGAGTTCCATCAGAATTTAAAATAACCTCCTATGGTAATTTCATATTTGGTACTTGGTACGGTATTTTTGTAAAACTTAAATCAATTCTGCCCTGGAATCTACTAATTATTGCCAAAACATAAGAATAATACCGGGTGTGTCGAATTATTACATACTTTTCCTAAAAACCCTGTAGGAAGCTTTTGTTATGATGTTTCAAAAACGTCACTTTAAAAAGCTAGATAATCGTAACAACACACTTTTCCAGAATTTTTGTATTACTAATGTAACTTACGAAAATTGATATTTTCACATATTATGTAAATCAATATCAATACTACACATCCATCCGGTATAACGTATGGTGGATCAAATTTCAGACAAAATAAGTTTAATTAAACTATTTTTTTCTAATAATTTAGTTTATAAGTTCATATAACTTTATCTGAGCATGCATTTATATTTATATGAATAGTTTTAAGTTAAAAATTAAATGTACTCTTCATTATCGCTATTATTTAATGCTACGTAAGTAATTGAAAATGAAAGTTGATGTTAGTTCCTTGGTAAATCGTATTTATTTAGAAAATATCATTGTCTAGTGAAATCAATTTGAAAATCTACCAATATTATAATCAGTAGAAAACTATGACGTGTGGATTGTATTTGCAGGCGCAATTAATACACGTAACAGAGATGAAAGGAAAAGGTAATACCGTGAATTCAATACAATACTTTATATTTTTTGTAACTGATGAATTATAACAAACCGTTGTCTTAAAAAATAAAAGAAATCGGAACTGCTACCATATTCTCAGTTTGTATATATCAATGATTAATGGATGTTTAGTAAACGAGTTGTTAGCTTAAGTTTATGATAAACCAGGAGCACCAGATGTGATTTTAAAGTTTTTAAGCATTTTGTTAAATCAGGAAAAACAATTTTGTACCTAAACACATACCTAGTTAAGCTTTGGCTTAGAATATTGCGATAAACGGTCTATTTTTAAATATTCACTGCTACACACCTGGATAATTTAATAAGGAATACCAAACATAGGTACATATATCCTGAATATAATTTAATATTGTGGAATCACATATGTGTCTTGAAGTAATACTTATGTGTGAACATGTGATAATGTCAACCACAAAAAAGACATTTCTTGGATAGTTTCAGATGAAAAATAATACAATAACACTGTTGCAAACCGTGTATCTAATAATCACAAAAATAACAATGCTTTTAGAACTTTTGAATAGGCGTTTCATTATAGGCCTTAAATACGTCACATATCTATTTATTTTAATTTCCGGAAATGGTTTGTAAATGTTATTATGACCAAGTTTGCATGTTAAACTCAAAAATATTGAAAATATTCGTAGAAAAGTTGTGAAGTGGTTGGGTATTGAATTTTGTGAGATTGATTGAAGCAATATTATCATGATATTATTTACTATTGTAAGTAACCAACGTTTGTGACAATACTAATGACTCTTACTTTAGTACGGAAAACTTTAACTATTGACTGTGTAATATTCTTTATATAAGTTGTGATTATCGGTATAAAATAAAATGTTCTCACTGCAACATGGTTTTCTAGTTACCCTAATATGTTATAGACTCAAGGCTGTATCTTTCACTGATGCAGTACCAAATTAAGAATAGATACCTACTTGGTGCCCTAAGCAATGATTATAGACCACCCCTACATTGATAAGTAAACTACTTAAAATATGTATTTAAAAAGCGACGGTTATATACTAGTCAAAACAAAATAAGGGCCACTTGTGTATTTCGACATCTGGACCAATCAATAATTTGTAACCGATGTTAAGTGGCTAACCTTTTTTGTGGTGTTACCTTAAGTGTTAACGAACATTGTGAGAGTTTACAACTTGCATAGTTTTTGACGTGGGTGAGAGTTTGTCAATTTTTTTAAAACCAATTGAATTTACCCAACTTTTTAACCGAAGTTTCAGGTCATTCCAACTGTGAATTCGCGCGCGAGCAGTAAACTTTTGCTAAGTTTGAGTGTGAATAAACATTTTCGAAGAGCAATGCCGAGTAATCGTAGACATATGGACGTGCAAACCGCAACTAGAGCCATAACATTGATACAAGAAGGAAATTCGCAGCGTTCTGTAGCTTTGCAGCTAGGATTTTCACGAAGAGCCATCCAGAATGCTTGGAATCGATTCCAAGAGACTGGGAGTGTTACCAGAAGACGGGGATCTGGAAGAATTCGAGCAACCACAACACAAGAAGATCGCTACATACGCTTAACTGCGCGAAGAGAGCGATTCGTCACCGCTCGCTCCATACAAAATCGCTTGCGCCACGCGACGGGTACTCGTGTTAGCGACCAAACGATTAGGAATCGGTTACATGAGGACCAACAATTCTCTAGGAGACGTGTAGTGCGAATACCGTTGACAAGCGCGCATCGTGCGAACCGTTTATCTTTCGCAAGACAACACCAGGACTGGGACATAAATGATTGGAGCACAGTATTGTTCACTGATGTGTGCAAAGTGAAATTTTTTAGTGACGATCGTCGCATTAGAGTTTGGAGACGGGAAGGGGAGCGATTTTCGGATGCATGCATTCATGAAAGTGACCGATTTGGGGGTCCCAATGTAATGGTGTGGGGCGGAATCTCGATGTCGGGTCGAACCGAGCTCGCAATTCTTAATAAAGGCACGGTAGCATCTCAACGTTACATTGAACAGGTCATAAGACCCCATGTGGTGCCATTTGCACAAAGAATTGGTGCCGGATTTAAATTAATGCATGACAATGCCCGCGCTCATACAGCAAGAGCCACCCGAGAAGCCCTAGAGGAAGCTGGTATACAGGTTTTGCCGTGGCCCGCCAACAGTCCAGACCTTAACCCAATCGAGCACATGTGGGATTTGTTAAAACGAAGCGTTCGGAACACAGACCAACCTGTGTATACCGAAAGACAGCTCATTAATGTGCTCAAAACAAGCTGGGAACAAATTGCACAAGAAACAGTTCGCCACTTGGTAGAGAGTATGCCCTCCAGGCTTCGAGAATGCATTCAAAAAAGGGAAGGGCATACACGGTACTAAAAAAGGGAAAACTGAAAAAATAAAGTTCGTTTTAAATTTTAACATGTTGTTTCACAAAGTGTATTTTTAGCCAAAATTCCTTTAGTTCACAAAAATCTTACATTATTTTTGTTTTTTATTTGTCCTTGTTAATTTTAATGTTAAAGCATTAAAAATTAATCATTTAATTAAGTTTAATCATTTGTCAACCCCTAAATTTAATACATTTATTGGGTTACTAAAAACATGATGGCCCTTATTTTGTTTTGACTAGTATATATTTTGGCCCCCAAGTCATGATGCTATCAGATAAGATAAATATTTATTCTGTATTGCTACCCAACTTTATTGCTTCGTTCGATTATGGCCTAACTGTGCTTACTGTAACGTTTTAGAACTCAATAGTAAAAGCTAAAACTGTTGTTTGTGTGTGATTGTTTGCAAATATAAATGTTCTGCATTGCCAAATGTGAGCTAAACTCAAGAATCCACTTATATTTTTTAATATTTTCATTAAGGTTCAAGGACTGTTCAGAGAAAAACACGTAAAAATTTCAATAAAAACGGTACCTATAAATTTTGTTTTTCTAGACAAATATTCGATGTCGATCAAATCAAGATATTTTTACGACATCATCATCTACTCTAAAAACCAACGTCCAGAGCTGGACATAACCCTCCTCTAAGGATTTGCACCACTACCGGTCCCGCGCCACCGGCATCAAGAGCTGCAGCGGCTTTCCACGACCTACTCACAGTTCGTCCGGTGCGTGGGTGGGCGCCATTCCAGAACCTTTCCGCCCCAACAGCTGTCGGTTCTTCTAAAAATGTGGCTTTCGAACTGCCACTTCAGCTAAGCAATTCTTCGGGGAGTATCAGTTATCTTAAATCATTATAACGGCAACATGTGCCAAAAACAGATCTTAGAATTTTTGTTTCTTATAGGCATTCAGTATCGTATTTAGAGCCTATATCTGAAATAAAAAATGTAAATCAAGTTGTCACCCGAAAATATTTTTCGCAATATAGTTTTAAATTTTTACGGTCCTAGACCTGTTATGGTATAAAGGGAAAATCGAAAACTTATAAATAGCATCGTATTGAATGAATGAGATGCGCAACGCGTTAAAAAAGTGTTGCTGGGGGCCGCATCAAAAATTTTAGATTTTTGGCGGACATTTTCTAAGTGCTTTATCTTGACATTTTTGTACTGGGCTATACCAAAAGAAAAAATACGTCATTTGTTTTTTTTCTCGTAGATTGATATAATATTAAAATTTGGAAGGTGGTTAAAATTTCATCCTGTATGTTTGTAAGCGCATCACGCTAAGACTCATAGAAATGAACACAGTTTTCAACGATGTACTTAGAGTATTACTCTAGCTAAGCCAACTTTTTTCTTCAATTCAAAAAATTTTTAATTGCTTTACAGAAGTTACAATATTACACATCGTTTCGGGAGCCTCCTTTTAAGCACGGAAGTGCCTGTTCCAAGAAAATTCCGCTCTTCTTAACAATACATTTTATGTCTTTGTAAAGCGCTAACTGCTAATCTAATAAAAAATAAAAATAAACTGAAACTAATCTATTTTAACAATTTTTCTGTTTCGCCGCTGTTGTAGCTTTTTAATTTAATTTATAATTCTTAATACTACTCGAACAAGGTCGCGGGAAAGCGCTAGTCATTGCAATATAAAGCTACAATCACGTTTCGAAACCAGTTTAAATTGTTTTTCTTTCGCTCCTTCCACAGAAGTTACTAAACCATGGCACCTATACATATAATTATGAGACAAACTTACTAGCGTTTCATGGATTCACCGTGCGGGTGCCGGATCCATCGTGTGGCAGAAAGAGAAACTCCGAGTACCTATAGATCCCGGGACTTGTGACTCAATATAAAATCTCGTATTAATTAATCTACAAATTCCTTGGAAAAAGCACAGCGCAATCATACTCGTGTGTGAGTCACAACATTGTACAGTCTTTATGACCAGGCGTTGCTAACTGCAATAAGTTTTTATGTTAATGGCCAATTTTAACGTACGAATATCCGTGGAGTAAAAACGCCTAAATAAAATATAGATAATGTTCCCATTTCAAAGCGATTTTATCTACTTTTAACGGCGTTGACTGATTACGAAGTTAAATATTTGTTTCGAAAATTCAGGAAAATTTATTTTACAAATCAAATTAAAAAAACTTTTGATGAAATAATTTATTTTTATCGAATTTAATAAATAAACTCAGAAATTCCCATCAGTCCAACTCCATTCATATTCTTTTTTTGGCCGATGCTATTGACGCGTGGAGAACCCAAACCTTAGAAGAGCTACCTCGAAACCAGCTCAGCGGCTGTGGGACGAGCCGCTTTGTAGAGTTCAGTAGTGTGTGATAATTTATTACAAACGACAACCAACTCTGCAGACCGTGCTCGTCTTTTAGCTGTTGCTGAATGGGAATCAGGCCTATGGTTAAAGTCCCTCCCTTCTCCTGCCCTAGGCACATTAATAGATAATGTTTCTTTTAGAGTGGCCTTAAGCCTTCGATTAGGAGCATTCAATTCTGTTCCACATATCTGTACTTGTGGATAGGTTGTCGATCAGCTTGCTCACCACGGTCTCTCTTGCTGCAGTAGTGCTGGAAGTCATGCCAGTTTAAACGATGTCATCCGTCGGGCTCTTGTCAGCGCGCTTATACCGGCCGTTTTTAAACCAAACGGTCTCGCTCGTAGCAATGGCAAGCGTCCTGGTGGTATGACTCTTGTTCCTTGGAAGATGGGTAGGCCTCTAGTGTGGGATGCTACATGTGTCGACACTCTAGCGCCATCTCATCTTTCATCGACTGGCAACACGGCTGGTTCAGCTACCAATACCGTTTTCACCATAAGGGCACACAGGGCCCGTGTCGAGGGCCCCTATTCTCAGGGGGCCGACAATTTCTCTTACACAGTTATTATCAAAACATTTTTGTCGGGCACATTACACTTTTTTCACAAATCAGTAATCAATTATAAAATGGTCATACTTAGTAAAAAATAATTATTATAATTAGCTTTTTTTACTTTCCAAAAGGGCCCCAAAGTCTTGTGTGCCCAAGGGCTCCAGCCTAGTTTAAGACGGCCTGTCAGCTGCCGCTTCTGCAGAGCTCCTCAAACGGCGCAAATATGAAAGTCTTGGTGAGACTTACATATTTGAACCGTTTGGGGTAGAAACCTTGAGACCATGGGGACCAAGCGCCCACAAACTGTATCGGGAGTTATCTAAACGGTTGATGATACCAAGGCGGGCCTGTACCTGGCCCAAAGAATCAGTTTGGCTATTCAGCGCGTTAATATGGCTAGCCTGCTGCCTTTCCACAAGATAGTGATCTTAAACAGATATTCTATTTATAGGTAAGTAAGTAACAGCCTATAATCATCCCACTGAAGGGAAAAGGCCTCCATCATTGAATTCAAGTTACCACAGCAATGATGGGTGTACTGGCATAATCACCACGCTTGCCAAATGCGGGTTGGTGATCACAAACCCGAGCAACGTTCGAAAATTCGAAACTTTTTGTTTCCCGACCCGGGATTCGAACCTGGGACCCCTAAATCTTAGTCCGGTATTTAAACCACTAGACCAAAGGGGCGGCTGTTTATTTTTTATCTGATTCTGATAATAGATTATCTGTTTGATTATATGTAAGTAGTATAGGCTTTGTTATGTAAATATTTATATTTTTATTATTATTACTCGATTCTTTGTAAAATTTTCTGTAAATAAATAAATTTTGTATATAGTAAAAAAAAAATTTGGACAACATCACATACATTGTTCTGATCCCAAAGTAAGTACCTACTAATAAAAGCGTTGTTTGTTTTATGGAAATCAGTTACAACTTTATACAACAAAGGTCCGTACCACAATCACCCAAACCCTATAAATGTAAATAAAAAGACGTGTGGCACTCGGAGACTGCCGCGGTAAAGCTATTGCATAGCATTTTTTATCAACTTAAGCAATTATAAAACTAAAAAGTATCACCGCTGTGATGCCGGTCGGAGTGGGGTGGAGTTAGGTTATTTTCGTTACGGAATTTTTGGATTCGGTTGATTCGGTCTCCACGCTCAAGGCCCGCGATAAAAGCTATGCAATAGCTTAATTTTTTAATTTTATGTATTTTCTAATTTTGACTTTTGTAATTAAATTTTTCTGTTATTTTGGCAGATATGGTTACCATATGCAACCATACTGTCAAAATCCTTATTTTCTTCTAAATTCTTTTAAATTTCGGGAATTCAAAATTGTTCGATCGTGCCTCGCCCCGAGTGTTAGGTTAGGTTATTTTCGTTACGGAATTTCTGAATTCGGTCTACACGCTCAAGGCCCACGATAGAAGCTATGCAATAGCTTAATAAATATTATATTTTTTTACTATATCAACCCGACCCGGAATCGAAGACGAAAACCGATAATATGTACTTACGCCACTCGACGACGTAGTGTGTCTTGTAATATTGTGGAATATAGTTACCCAGTGCTTAAATCAAATATATTTATTTATATGTATTAATATTTACGTATAAACAAACGCATTATTTAAAATACAAATTAAAATTCTATATGTATAGCAACCTTCGTTATTTTCCGAGTTCAACATCCTCATTGCGTGCGACCTCACCTTAGTCTAAATAAAAACTGATGCAGGTCAGTTTTTCCTCTTTATCGATCCCAGTAAGTGGGGGGTATTCGTCATTCAGGCGTTTCCTTAGGCGGGTCAGGTCAAAGACATTAGTTCATGTCCGTGACTTCATAATGACCAAGAACTAGCAGCAGAGCATACTAGGTACCTACTTAATTATGTTTCTGTTACACGAGTATATAACAGAGCAGGTTTCATGGACATAATTATTTTTGAATGAAGATCGTTTATGCCTAAAATTAAATCATTTTTCAAACTTATTTTTCACCTTTTGGCTAAGCCTAATGTATAGACAAATATGTACCATTGTACATATATTACTGGTAGACGTCCTGCCCGGAAGTACATTTGAAATATCAGCCCAGCCGTTTGGGCTGCGCAAAGTGACAGACAAACATACGTCAGCAAAGATTTGTTATTAATATAGCTGCTATATTCGGACTAAATTATTAAATAGTGCAGCTCGGTCTAAATTATCATTTCCCTAATAATTGCATTTATAACAGTGCACAGTGCACTTAGCACTGTTATACTCGTAATTGAGACTAGGAGGAATAAGGGGCCAGACTAGACGGAACACATTAACTAAAACAGATTTTTTTACAGTAAATTAAGACTAATGTACCCCAAATGTCTGTCTCTCATTATGATGCTGTCATAGCGTTCGTGGATTGTGGTCTCGTATTACGATGTGGTAAACCTTTGAAATAGTACGTTAGTTGTGCTCACTGTGTGATTACGATAGAAAATTTCGGAGTCCAAAAATATGGCCTACATATTTTTTTGTACCAAAACAATCTTTTAAGATTGCTAGATCAGAAATTACAGTGATGTATCGTTACCTAAATAAATTAAAGGAATCCGTGACTTTACCATACTATAAATACAAACATAGTACCTACCTACCTACTGAAACACCCACAGATGTAACTGTTTTGTAAATTTATCTAATAACGCACAGCTGAAACCTAATGGATTAGACTGAATGGCGTACTTGGGCGTACTTACTGAGCTATAAAAAAACGTAGACATTTGCTAAAAGATATTTAAATAAAGCTAACTACTTTATTATGATATTTTAGCAACTTAATTGCAATTATAATACGAGTATCAGTACTAAACTTGAAAAATTGCTTGCTTGAAAAATTGACGCCTGTGACTTAGTGTGTCGGTGGCTAAATTGTTAAAGCGCCGCGCTCGGTATGCATGCAAATTCAGGTTCGAGTCCCATCTGAGACATAATTTTTAATGTTTAAAAACTGATATTATAGCTAACTACCTAAGATTAGATTATTTATTATTTAGTGTAAATTATGTGGGAGTCAGCCAGTTTTGACAAAAAAAATATGGACTTTAAAAAATTCTCTGAATGAACTCAAAATATTCAACTAATCAGCCGAAGTAAAATCGCAAACCGGAAGCAAGGAATCTCAAGACAATGCATGAAAAATAGGACTCTACTTTTTTTTTTTTTATCCCAATTTGAATAACTATTTAAAGCATTCGTATTTTGGAAACCAGAAACAACGAAGGTACCACAAACACCCAGACCCGAGAAAATGTAGAAAAACAAATTTTTTCTATATTGACCCGTCCGGGAATCGAACCCGGGACCTTGGAGCAGGCGACACCTTGAAAACCGGTGTGTTTGGTGTACGCCACTCCGCCGCCACGGAAGTCGTCGAACTTTGAGGCAAGAAACACTATCAGGACAGACATTGTCTGTCCAGAACGTGAGGTAACGGCCTATAATTATAGCCAACTGCTGCACTGCAGGGAAAAGGCCGCCATAATTGAATTTAAGTTACCGTAGCAATAATGGATGTAACGTAAAAGTTTGTGGCCCATCCCACGTAATAGTAAACATACTCGCAAGTCGCAAGAGAACTAGCTTCACAAAGAACCTCGACGAACAGTAAGTGATGCAGTTCTTCTATCTTCACCTTGGGCAGGGTCGCGCGCCGCGGCTCACAGCATCACCGGACATCACTCCAGTCGCGCGCCGAAATACGCGCATGACGCGCGCTCACACACCGTCAGGCCGCGCGCTATGAACTTGCTCTATTTCCAAAAAAAAAAGTATAGTCAGTGTTTTGTGTTTAAAATGACAGGTAAGATTAAAATAAATTTGTCTTTATTTCTTATCATAATTATCTGTTCCTAAGTATGGTATTTGAAATAATAGAAATCAAACACAATTGAGTGGGACATATTCAAGCAAAAAAATACATTGTTTTTATGTGCTTTTATTAATCGAGTCCGTCACTACGTAGGGTTAAAAAGGTTGACAATTATAATAAGAAAAACATAAAACTTATTTAGATATTTTAAAAATAGTTGCAGCATGATTTATTTCGACTGCAGAGATTGCCGCTGCCAAAATCTCTAGGTACCTATGCATTTATAAATACTAAACGCAATTACAGTCGGTCCTACTCTAAGTCAAAGATAATAAATATGCATGCGGTAAATGACAAGAGATCCTCGACCTGAGTTAAATGCGTACCTAAGGAAGGTGGTCAATCAAGTGACCTAAAAGGACCAACCTTTCGATAATTCTAGGCTATTTATTGGGCAGGTAGGTACTGCCGTTTAATTTAGCAAGACAAGTTTCCCGATACAGTTTCCCAACGTTAGAATTGATATGGTCAAATTTTTCTTAAAGAACGAAATACGTTGAGTAAAGAAAAGGAGATTTAAATATAAGGGGTTAAAGTATGAAATTGCCGTTTTGTATGGACGAAATCGAGAAAAGTCTTTTTTCCATACTAAAAATTTTTTAGTTTTTTTAAAAACGCCTGAACCGTTTTCAATGCAATTAAAGGTGAAAGTTAGATGGTTATAAAGCTACGCATTATAGTATTTAAAGGAGATGTCCCAAACTGTATGGAGGCCAGGCCCAGAACCTGTACACCCCACCAAAAGATAGACCAATACACCTACAAGATTTTGTTATTATCCAATTCTTTTAAAATGGCTTCGTTAAGTGGTTCAAATAAAGAGTTAAGTAAGAAAATAGCAATACAAAACAAAACCATCATGGCGGAAGATGACATTTTGATAACATCTGTCAGTTTTGGTTTCATAATCGCGCATCTAGGAGTCGAGTGCCATCGCTTGCTGTAGTAACAACAAACATTATGAAAGTAATGTGTCAATCAATACCAAATCCAGAAATCCAAAATGAGGTCGTTATAATGAACTACATTTAAAACGCGACAAGCAGAACAAAAACTTGAAGTGAATGATTATGCCAAAGTGACAAGTGGTATCTGACAGCTACTGACATTTAAAGTTTTTTTAGATTGACGCCATCTTGGAATGCCTATGAAGTTTGATAAATTATTCGATCTTGTTTATTTTTGAACCACTAAATTATATGTTATATAAATTTATATGTATTTTTCCCAGAATCAATAAATTTTTCTTGTTTTTTGTAAATGGTGTACTATGTCCGGGCCTATTATGGGACATCTCCTTTCTGAAAATCAAAGTATATAATACAAATATACTTAATTGAAGCAAGAAGGTCAGCTGACACATTGTAAGGGGTCTTTTCAACGACTTCCTTTGAAGTAATAGGCACTAGTATTGCATTTTTTTTAGTCTTAAGTTACTTTATTTAGTTTTTGATACAATACAAAAAGAATTACGCAATAATATGACTATACTTAAGAGCTATAAACAAAATAAAAAGTGGGAAAATAATCGGCAATTTCATACTTTAACTCCTATTACAAAAAATCTTAATTATATCTGTCTCATCGTAGAATGTATCAAAATACGTGGGTAACACTGAAAATGTTTAGAACTGGCCAGTTAGAAACATTGCAATGAAAACTTTTTTTGAATTTTTTTTTAACTCTTTAGAACTCTTTGGTAACCTAGTGTAGTATATTGCATTCATTTGTCATTTGTTTTTGTGAATTGGCGGCAAATCTAAAACTCTTGTAACACGTGAAAATGAACCTAACGCGAGAAAATTTTCGGTCAATGATTTATTATGACTTTCGTTGTGGGCCTCAACAACAAAGCTATGATAGGCTGCGATTAGCATTTCTTAATGAAGCCCCATTTCGTGCCCCTATTTACAATTGGTTTAACGAGCTTAAGCATGGACGTAGCAATCTCATTAATAATCCGCGTGAGGGACGTCCTTTAACAGCGTCTACTGAAGATAACATCAGTGCTGTGCCAAGCATGATAGAGGAAGATAAGAGAGTGACCTCAGATCAACAGATACGGGCAAGCCTAGGCATTGGTATGAGTCAAGTTCAAAAAATATTACACGAACATTTAGGCGTCAGGAAGCTTTGTACCAGATGGATTCCCCATCCCCATACTTTAACTGACGGCCAGAAGCACCTTCGCATGGACTGGTGTCGCCAAATGTTAGATTAAATTAACGGCGGTGACTCAAATACTTTATTTGACATCGTCACAGGTGAAGAAAGCTGGATATATTGCTACGAACCCGAAACCTTAAGACAATCAGCTCAGTGGGTGTTTCCTTTCTAGGATCGGCCAACTAAGATAACAACATGTGTTTAATGCTTGGGAGAGTAAGCTAGATGCCATAGGTGTATTTTGTGACCTTTCAAAGGCTTTCGATTGTGTAGACTGTAGACCATGTAACATTACTTAAAAAACTTAAACATTATGGTGCATCGAATGATTCCTAGGATCTAATAAGTTCTTACCTTAAGGACAGAACACAAAAGGTTTGCATAAATGGAGCTGAGTCTTCAGGGTCTGCCCTTATTATGAGTTTCCCTCAGGGATCAGTATTAGGACCCCTGCTATTTTTAATTTATATAAATGACCTTCCGTGTTATTTACATAATCTTTGTGAGATGGTATTGTTTGCAGATGACACATCAATGATTTTTAAAACTAAGAGGGGCAAATGTTCATTTGATGATGTTAACAATACCCTCTCTAAATTATTACATTGGTTTACAACAAATAATCTTTTACTAAATGCAAATAAAACAAAATGTGTAAAATTTACCATGCCCAATGTAAGGTTTGCTGCTACTCATATAATTGTTAAAGATGAACCACTAAACTCTGTAGATTTAACTACCTTTTTAGGTATAACTGTAGACTCTCATTTGCAATGGGGTGCTCATATTAGGGTGCTGTCTGGAAGACTTAGTTCTGCTGCTTATGCTGTGAGAAAGATAAGGCAATTGACTGATGTTGAAACGGCAAGATTAGTATATTTTAGCTACTTTCATAGCATAATGTCATACGGAATTCTGTTGTGGGGCTCAGCGGCAGATATTGAGGCAATTTTTATATTACAAAAACGTGCTGTACGGGCTATTTACGGCCTTCGATCCCGTGACTCGCTGAAGGAGATCTTCAAAGAGATTAATATACTTACAGTGTCTTCTCAATACATTCTCGAGAATATTGTTTACGTTCGTAAGAACATACATTTATTTCTTAAGAAAAGTAACGTACACAATTTCAATACCAGAAATAAAGATAAACTTGCCATTCCAGGCTTCAGACTGCGAAAAGTAGGAAAATCGTTTATGGGAAATTGTATCCGTATTTTCAACAAATTACCACAGGGTATTGCAGAACTCCCTGTACATAAACTTAAATCGTATGTCAAAGTAATTTTAATGAAAAAGGGCTATTACACTGTCAATGATTATTTAAATGATAGAAATGTATGGCATTAAATTGTCCCAGCTCGTTCTTGCTTAAACCTTTTAAAAATCATCTTACCTTGTAAAAAATTATTTAAAAAGAGGCTGACAATAGCGACCGAGTTTCTTGTGCTGCTTCTTCTCGGCACTAGCCCAGACTTGTCCCGAAGCAGTGGTAGGTTTAAATTGGGTCGTGTAAAAGCGCCTCCTGGGGCCTATTTGCAGAAATAAAACTGATTTTAACTGATTTTGATTTTAAAGAAAGGAAGAAGTCATCAGTCAAAAGATGATTGGCTCATTCTTTCGGGTTCAGGTCATTTCGCGACAGTTATGCTAGAAGATGGAAGGACAGTTACTGCAGACTGATATGTCAATCGCTGTTTGCCTGTTGCCTTGGAAAAAATCGACAGCAGCGCCCTTAAAGCAGGATCCTCCTTCACCACGACAACGCTTCAGCGCACTCCGCAAAACGGACTGTTTAATATTTGACTATGGCAGGTGTCGAGATAATGAGTCATCCGCCATACAGTCCTGCCTGGCGCCCTGCTACTTTCATTTATTCCCAAGAACTAAAGATAAAATTCGAGCCCTGAAGATGCGGTGAAAGCTTACGAAAACGCCGTAGATGAGACCCCTAAGGAAGAATGGGCTCACTGCTTTTCACAGTGGTTCCATCGAATGCGACGATGTGTAGAGAGGAACGGAGATTACTTCGAAAAACAATAAAAGTATTGGCAACTTTCTACATTAGGCCGTTTTTCATTTTCTAAACATTTTCAGTGTTATCTAGGTATAACGTTCCTGATCGTTATATTTTGATACATTCTACGATAATTAGCTTGGTTCTAGATAATTGGCTTGATTATTATCAATAAATGCATTAAATTAGATTATGATGGATGTTACGAAAATTTACCATTATATTTACCATTACCATTGTAATGGTGTTACTTTATTGATTATACGGGAAATAAGCTATGTATGAACAAAGCCGCGAAGAACCGTTATGGTTACAATAGACAAAATTCAGTAGTAGGTAGATAACGTAGAGCTACTTTATGCATGTGATACCAACAGAGAAATCGAGGGCGAATAAATCGGAGTAGTCTTATTCTTGCTAAATAATCTACTTTAATTATTCCCTCAACCCCCAAGAGGCACTCGGTTGCCAAATAACTCACGATCGAAGGATTAAATCCGGTAAATAACTTTATTAAAACAATTTTTCATAACAGAACGGTAAGTATTAAACACTTACAAGTAAAAAGTACTACGAACAAATTATTGTGTTTAAAAAAATAACAGTGTTGAGCAATTAAGGATCAGTGAGCAACCAAGTCCATGAGATATGGGTTATAACCAACAAGCATTCCAGGGACGGACGTTTAGAAACATTTTGAATCACTCCACTATGCAATCTATTGACTGTGACATTGTACTTAGATAGGCGACTCTTTAGCTAGTTCTGAAAATGTTTTGTAGGGGTTAATGAAATTTCCATGTGATCGTTGAACAGATACAACATTTATTTTTGTTTCAAGTCAAAGATTCTATCAAGGATTAAATAAGCAAAAATCAGGCCAAGCAAAATCGATTGTTGATCGCAAATCGGACAACTTCTAATCAATAGTCGCAGTCACACTGTATGAAGCATGTATGAAGCCGTTAAAGCTTTAGGTACATGTTACATCAAGCCGCTTCGAATCGGTAGGATTTCAAACGGAGTCGCCAGCACGCTAAAGCTATAAAGAAGTAAAATAACAGCCTTTAATCATTCCACTACAGAAACCCGAGTAATATTCGAAAATAGGTTAGGCTTAAAGATTATGTTTTGTACAAGATCAAACGAGCAAACAAATTTGAAATAATTTAGTCTAGTCTATGTCGAGGAATAGTTGAAATGATAGAACTTCATAACAGTATTATGTAGATTTAACGCATTAAAAAAAACAAGCTATCCTGATTCTCAAAACAACGCCTTCATTAAGATCACGAACCAACAATACGTAATATCGAAGGCGAATAGCATCGTCTGCGCATGAGGTCAACTGGGCTGAGCGGATCCGCGGGTTTCTCTACCCTTGCCATAATTATTAATAATATACACTTATGCTATTGAACAATTTGTTCATCTGCAGATATCAGAAATACTATATTATCAGTGTTATACTAAACACGGATCAATCCGTGTTTAATTATAAAGCGGCCTGAAAGGAACTTACAGTAAATTAACGTATAGTAAGTGGGAAAAGGATCTGGTGTTATGTGTAAACGCTTACACTTTTTGGGTAAAACTTAAGTGGTTTTATTACAAGGCAATTCCGAAAAATTGTGTTAGCTCAAGTTTTTAGTTTATTTTTGTTTTATTATGATTGTATCTTGATTGTTTATGATCAGAACAATGTTTGTATAGAAGAAAAGGTTGGGTTATGAAATAATAACTTTAAAAAATATATGGGATTTTAAACTTTCTTGTCGCATTTTTTAACACTTAAAACTTAACACTACACGGGGTTTACTGCAACCGAATGAATTATTTAAAGGTAAAATATAATAATTTACCTTCCCCAAGGGAAATTATTACTCGTATATTACCTAATCGATATTTTTTAAATAAATAAGTTTTTAAAAAAATATCCAAATCGAAAGTCCCGACGACGGACAGCTAATCTATACTAATATTATAAAGCTGAAGAGTTTGTTTGTTTGTTTGAACGCGCTAATCTCAGAAAGTATTGTTCGAATTGAAAAATTATTTTTGTTGGATAGTCCATTTATCGAGGAAGGCTTTAGGCTATAAAACATCACGCTGCTACCAATAGGAGCGAAGCATCAGTGAAAAATGTTGCAAAAATAATCGCGATCATAATAACAGAAATTGACGAGAACGAAGTCGCAGGAACAGTAGTTTAGAATAAAGTTACGTATGCATCTAACGTAATGGTTAGAAAACAAATGTTGGGAATGACCAAACTAAGCTTATTAAACAAAACCCCAATAAAGGTAAGGCTCGCAATGGGTTTACGAGTAAGTAATTGGCATTGTAACAAAGAAAAGTAATTGCATCATTTAAAAAGTAAACAAGAAGTAAGCCGGATCACGCCATGCACGGTGCATTCCGCGTACGATTTTTTGTTCCACAGAAACATGCAAGGTAAGGCTCATGGGAGGTATCAGAGCTATACAAACAAACAAGTTTATTTTAGGGTTTTCTTCATTTTGAAATTAATTTTTAAATTTATCTATTCATAGAGAAGACAAACCCTCAATCTATAAAAAAGTTAAAGAATCAAGCCATTATTTTGAATTAAGTAGTATGATTGAGAAAAAACAAACTTTATTATTATGTAATTTATTTTACTCATTTACTGTTACAAAGGCATTAAACTAACGCAATTTGTGAAAATTTACCTGAAAAGCCTATTTAATAAGGACCAGTTGTGCCAGCCATAAATAAAATCACACCTCATCTTCGCGTCCCTTGGGTGACATAAGAGATGACAATAGAAGCCTTGCCAGAATAAGACTGACAGCAGCGTCTTTTGTCAGACATTAGCCAACTGCGAACGCCATTCTGCCTCCCATGGGTGATTATGGCAATTACCTCCTTTGGTTGAAGACGGATATAAGTACTGATGATGATATAGAACTTACTAATATATAAGTAAAATCAGGAAAATCAGTTTTATTTCTGAACCAGAAGGCGCTTTTACACGCCCCAATATTTAAACCTTCCACTGCTTCGGGGCCAGTTTGGGTGTCAGGGTATGTACAGTGCCGAAAAAAAGCAGCGCAAGAAACTCAGTCACTATTGTCAGCCTCTTTTTAAATAAATGTTTACGAAAGGTTTAAGCAAGTACGAGCTAGGACAATTTCATGCCATATATTGCTATCATTTAAATAATCATTACCAAGTAACCTACCTAGTAGTAACGCAAGTAGTATGAGCCTATATAGTTCTTTAGTAGGCTATTTGTCAAATGACGAATAGGCGCCTTAGAAGATGCTGTCCCGTAAATAGTCATGGTTACAATAACCACAATAATTAAAAGTTAACTGCAGTTATTAACCTAACTGACGTTGAGCTATTAAAAAGTGATAAAGAACCGACTAATTTTGACGTAATTAATTGTTTCCTGAACATTGATCATGAAGAAGACCTGCCAGCGAATGATAGATTGTTTAAATTATCATCCATATAACCAAGCACAATTAATTTCACAATCATTAAGTAGGTTATAGGTACGCACATTGCCCTTTTGACCTCTTTGTAGTTGTTTCGGCAACTGCACTACATATTAAGAGATTGTTATGGCCGAAAGATAATTTAAGTTAGGGCTGCTCCATCAGGTTACGGATGTTCTTAAATCAAATGAAATTCAAGTAGTTAAAGCTCTTTTACTCATTAAAAAAGACAGACATTACACCTTCAAACGGAAGCCCACAGATGACGCCTAGTAACTATTATCTATCTATCAACTTTAGTTTTGGTAAATACTTTACGTTCTAATAACAGTTTTGTTGTAAATAACCTTCAGTTGACTAACTTAGGTAGTACTTAACCTGAGTTAAATATAATGTATTTTTATAGATTTATTTTAATGGGGTCTTTAATACTAAAGATTAAAAAAAAGAAAAGAAAAATAATAAGTTATTATACTTCCCCACAAGATATACCACACTAAGCCACACAATCATTCAATTCCTAAATGGCCTCTACTAAACTAAAATAAATACTAAAATAAACCGTTTCTTTTGTAAATACGTATATACATAGAAAACACCCTAACCAGTACCTACAAACAGATATCTTCATGCACAGTATTATTTTTACTGTGCGGGGATCGAACCGCGATCCATGGCTCAGAAGTGTTTACTACGACTAAGCCAAACTGGTCGTCAATGTTGAAATATTTACGTTAAAATTATATATTTTTAAAGAAATCTCCATTGGCATTTTTTATCATTTTTCCAAACTATGCAATGAATAGGCACGTAGTTTTAACTACGAAATCCATTTTTATAACACATTTTCAATTCCGCATGAAATACCGCTACAACCGCCTTCAAAGTGCGACC
Source organism: Anania crocealis (assembly GCA_949315895.1). Classification (NCBI taxonomy): domain Eukaryota; kingdom Metazoa; phylum Arthropoda; class Insecta; order Lepidoptera; family Crambidae; genus Anania; species Anania crocealis. Next base: position 20,005,887 of record OX438882.1, read on the forward strand.
AGTGCAACGTCCGATGATAAAAATTGTTTATGTAAAACCAAATATCCAAGTTTGTTTTTATATTGATATATACTTAAATTTTCAATTCCTTATTAACGAAAACTACATATTAGTAGCAAATCATTCCAGGTGATTAATTTCTATTTCGATTTTAAGATTCCTTCTTAATTTACAAGAAACATCCCTACTCTTACCTTCATACCATTCCAATATACTCGTATGTAGGCGCCATAATGCCTTTAATAACATAAAGCCTCAGATAACTAATTGATAATTTAATTTACTTTAATTACCTACTGTGCCTATTATTGTTTCTTTTATTATAGTTCCTATTTCATTTAAATAACTGAATGACTGAATGTATCATTTAACACTATTTTGTGGAACCTTTTGCACATGTTAAATTTACAGTAGTTTGGTGCGATTTAAAAGCGATTAAACCATACTAACCTACTTTGCTACTTCGCATTCTACTACGGGCATAGAAGTTTATTTTTCTAGTATACATGTACCAACCAAGATATTCATACAACAATTCGCCAATTACCATGTGACATTGACATCGGTTAATGGACAGAGACCTCGAATACAAAAAAAATCTTCGGTAGTTAATTACTATGTGGTAGTTCTACGTAAAAACGTTAGTAACTCGAAACTATAGCTCAATCGAAGCGCATAGCAGCCTTCATGGTATGATTCGTTACTTTTCATAATATCGTTTAGTTTAATATTTTTTTGTTTCGATAGATAATGTTCCTACACATAAGAAAATTATTTTGGGAAATAAATGTTTGTTACGGATCAGTAATTGTATAGAAATGTGACTAAATGCCCAGGTCAATTTATTTAGATGATACAGCAACGTTGATCTGCAAGTTTCGCTTTCAGCAACTCCCAAATAGCTATTTCAAAACTGGTCATGATGGAAACTCTAGTTACGTTTTTGGAGTAATTAACTAATTAATACTAGCTCGCCACACTTATATTAAAAAAAAATGTTCTGAAAAGCAATATTTTTTATTTTTAATATTGATTCTTATGAACATTTTCAACTTATTATTTGTCTGCCCGTTTTTGATTGTATACTATAATATTTCAAATGTAAATAATCAATAATAGTTAATTTTTGTTTGTTGTAAATGTTTTAATCAAAAAATAGCAAGGAAACTATTCTTCTTTTTCTGAATATTTTGAGTGAAATTTTTATTTCATTTACTTATTTCGTATTACACGTCATTACGTGTAACTTAAATATTTTTTAGTTAGTTCAGGAGTTTTTAGATTATTTACCCACGACGACGTCCAAATAGCTGTTACTTTATTAGTAAATAGAACTAGTGGTTGACTGGTTCTATTTTTTAACCTTGACGCGCCTTTGACCATCATGGCTTATGCTTATCAAATTGGCACACAGGGTCTTTGTGTACCTAATAGTACATATTGTGGCATTAGGTACTCGTATTAAGACGTCTCGGCGCGACGTCCGTTTGAATACATAAATAGGTGGGTATGTAATAGATAACGCATGAATATGTAAAGCTTATTAAACAGGTTATTATGCTTCTGTCAATGTTTAAATATTGATTGATACGCCCAAGTACATTCTTGTAGTGACGCACGCACGATTTTACTATACATATATGAATATAATTCAAACATTATTAATGTTTTAACACACAAAAGACGATAGAGCATCATTATGGCGACGAGAATGGAGAGTCAAATTAAGCACTCATAAAATATTATAAATATTGATTGAGGTAGGTATTTAAAGAATTAGTAATAGTTATTATATTTGAAAGCCATCTGTTTGTACTATTTAATGATTTACTTAGGTACTACCATGTAAAATGAGCTTTTAAAATTAGCTTTTAATTGTGACTTTGTTTTCTAATCGAAGAGGTTCATCGCGTTTCGACGATCAGTACACTTTTTGTTACTTTTAGGGTTCCGTACCCAAAGGGTAAAAATGGAACCCTTTTTAATAAGATTTCGCTGTTGCCCGTCTGTCTGTCACCAGGCTGTATCTCAAGAGCGGCGATAGCTAGAGAGTTGGAAATTATGTTTTTTTTTAGCCGCAATGCTTAACAACAAATACTAAATAAAATAAATATTTAGGGATCCCATACAACAAACGTGATTTTTTTTTGTACATTTGTACATAAATTTAGTTACAGTTTAGTACATGTACATAAATTAAGTTTACATAAATACATACCTACTGTTGTTTGCCTAGTCAATGGTACGGAACCCTTCGTTTACGAGTCAGACTCGCACTTGACCGGTTTTTTTTATTTTGCGCACATTTCAGGTTGCGAAGTAGTTATAGGGATCAATAATGAACAATTCGACAATACTCATAACATCGTACTGCATCATAAGATAAATTATATAAGAGGACCCTAAGAAGACAATAGGTAAATAACTAAACAAACGAAAATGCCAACTGACACACCCAAGAAAACATATATTATTCACAGTAAGGAGGTTAGTACAATGGAACAAACAAACATTACTATTTCCTTGCGTTGGATAAAAGGACTGTTAGTCATAAAAATAACTTTAATGCAAAACGATCCAAACGACCTCCATGACAGGTTTTAGCTGTGCACTAGAAATGGGTTTTGATTGCATTCAGACTTTAAACTATTTATTAATGGGCTATTTACACGCAATACCCATAGGTTAAAAGTTATTACGATATATGGAACTTTATACTATTTTACTTATATTTCAAGTTCATTTTCTAATTATTTAAAAAAAAGGCCAGTGTATTAGTCAGCGTATAATATAAGCAATCAGGATATATCAGTAAAATATGTCTGTATGTGTAAGATTTGAAATCATAAATTGCTAGAGTTTACTATATTGACATGATCATTATCGTCGACCCCTATCAGTACACAGACCTTCCTAGGGAGGATTTTGCCATGATCGAAATGCTTGATTTGGCCCAAATAACGTCCGCCATCAAATACTTATACAAGATGTTATAAGTTCATAATATACTAGCTGTTGCCCGCGACTTCGTACTCGTCAATTTCTGTTATTATGATCGCGATTATTTTTGCAACATTTTTCACTGATGCTTCGCTATTATGGTCGCAGCAATGTTATATAGCCTAAAGCCTTCCTCGATAAATGGACTATCCAACACAAAAACTATTTTTCAATTCGAACCAGTACTTCCTGAGATTAGCGCGTTCAAACAAACTCTTTATTTCTCTCAGCTTTATAATCTTAGTATAGATTTGTGAAACAGGGTGTTACTTCAAAAAGATAACTGGTGACTATGATTGATGTCTGTTAAGAATTCTATTTTTAAAACAATGTCCCGAATAAGGTCCCGAATAAGTAAATGTAACCAATATGTCAAACATTTTTAATTGGCCCTCATACAGTTAGACACGGTCAAAATTTTGTATAGGTATTGTCAATGATGTAATTAAAAAACTTCTTATTATACCTACATCAATGTATGTATATTGTTTAATTTTATTGTAATAATACTGCTCTATGTTTTTTTTTTCAAAACAGTGTTATCAAAACTTGTTGACTGTTTTTTTTTTGCTTTTTCATTCGATACTATCATTCATAGATAGACCTACGTGGTCTTTAGGTCATGGTCATGATCCTCGTGTCTTGCTAATTTTGCTAATTCGTCAGTGCGACAATTCACACGTTTCTGGAGGAAACTACTCTATTCAAACTAAGTTGAGCAATCTACAAACTATACACGAGATGGGAAAAGATAATTTAACAATAAAAATACTGCCTGAGAATTTAATTAAGTGCGACATATTTACACGTTTGTCTGAGTAACGAGTTTTTCATCCAACTCAGACTACATTAGGATTACTTATTTATAAATGTGCTTGTCGGTGTGTGTTAAATTTTTTTGTCACCCTGACTTATGTACATTTATAAAAAACCTTATCTAAGGTGTTTGAAGTATTACCAATCAGTAAAAGTCTATGATTGCAAAAATAAACATGTCCTTCAGTAACTATTTACGAAATCATACATTTGTTTTCAATTTTGTATATAATTTGTTGCAGATTCGCGCCAAAGCTTACAATGCACAACATGACCTCATCACCTTAGAGCCGTAACTGCATCAGTTATTGCAAAAGGTCATTGACAACACAAAACTGACATTAGGTCATTGACAAACAATATGACGCAATGGGTCTGGAGTTCACGTTCCTGTGGAGGCTGCGCGCGCGCCGAACCGAGCTCAGACAAATTCGGGAGATGCTGCTTCGAGAAAATTTCGCCTCTCTATTGGCGGATCCCTATCTTCCTATGGGCACTCGTAGTGATCACGTGGTCTGTCATCTCATTCTGGGGCCCGGTGGAGATGTTCTTCCTGTACATGACCCACTGGGGACTGCTCATGGTTGTACTGGAGATGGCGTTTGGTATCGCCGTGTGTGTGAAGAAATCCAGCCCACAGTTATCTGGTAAGTTGCATTTAACAAAGAATATTCGCACGGCCGCGGCTTTAAGTTTCTTAAAACATTTTTCCAGTAGCGAAGGATTGCTAGATTGCTTTTATTAAATAGTTTTGAAACTAATTAGGCTCTACCAAGGTCGATATCACAATGGCTTGTTATAAAACTAATCAGAGTCTACACTTATTGTTTACAATATTAATAATCACAGGTACTAGATTGATTTATCGTTTACCTACGTAATTAAACGGGTTAAAGTATGAAATTGCCGATTATTTTCCCACTTTTTATTTTGTTTATAGCTCTTAAGTATTATCATATTATTGCGTAATTCTTTTTGTATTGTATCAAAAACTAAATAAAGTAACTTTTGACTAAAAAAAAATGCAATACTAGTGCCTATTACTTCAAAAGAAGTCGTTGAAAAGACCCCTTACAATGTGTCAGCTGACCTTCTTGCTTCAATTAAGTAGATTTGTATTATATACTTTGACTTTCAGAAATTTAAATACTATAATGCGTAGCTTTATAACCATCTAACTTTCACCTTTAATTGCATCCAAAACGGTTCAGGCGTTTTTAAAAAAACTAAAAAAATGTTAGTATGGAAAAATGACTTTTCTCGATTTCGTCCATACAAAACGGCAATTTCATACTTTAACCCCTAATACTTTAAACACGAGTGGAAAGTACCTAACAGAAAATATACACAAAAAAATGGAAATCACGTAAGAAGTGTATTTATGACCTGTCATGATCGCACTTCAGAAGATGCACGATTGTGATAAAATATACAATGCTAATATAATATGCGCCAGACAACACACCAATTGTCATGGTCTCGAAGTAGAAATTTACATCTTTAATGTATTATACCTACAGTGTTGGCTAAAACACAGGGGCTGTACCACAGAACATGGACAGAGGTTGTACCTACCTACCTTAAAGTTCAAATCGACGTTTAGAATCAATTTTGCTTGAACATTATAAAATTTAAGATGGGTACCTATATCAACAAAATTACTTTTATTTTTTCTAGAAATATATTACTATGTACATTGCATTACATACAAAGGTCAAACAGGTCAATGCACCTTTCGTAAAATATCTGCAATAATCAATATTGTGTCAAACCATCAAGTATATATAACCTGTTACTTGTTACACTCTAACTTTATAAGGAGAATTAAAAAAAAGGGGATCAAAGAATATTTTCGTGTCTCTGAGCACACCCAGAGTCCCACGTCTATTTAGAACTACCTATATTTATAAACGTATAGGTAACGGGATTTAAACGTGAACATATCTTATTAAATTTTATTTACCTGACGTTATACGTTTTTAAATACACAAGTCGTTAATTTAATACTGGTCGAGTTTGAACCCTTTGTGTTTTAAAGCGAATCACTACTCATTATGATCGCTGTGTGTTTTGTAAGTATAATAAGAGCAAGTCTTTTTGGATCACACATTTGGCACGGTACATGACTGGATCTATTCTTAATGATGGGCCGAGAATGCTCTCTGCTGTCAACAACCTTGCCTGACTTTCTTTTAAAATAGCAATCAATATCAAAGACAATCACGTCAATGACACTTTTGATGTATTTTTAGGGTTCCGTACCCAAAGGGTAAAATCGAGACCCTATCTAAGACTTCGCTGTCTGTCCGTCTGTCTGTCACCAGGCTGTATCTCAAGAGCCCGATAGCTAGGCAGTTGAAATTTTCGCAAATTATGTATTTTTGTTGCCGCAATAACCAAATAATAAGAACAAAATAAAATAAATATTCCCATACAACAAACGTGACTTTTTTGGCCTTTTTTGCTCAATATCAAAAATAGCAACAGGTAGAAACTTGAAATATTCCCAAAATACTCCATTGTATTTTAACTATAATAATCAGCCCTAAAATTAAAATGAAATTACAATTACAAAAAATTATAATCCCTTACAAAAAACGCCATTTTTGCCTATTTTTGCTCGGTATCAATAAATGGTAACAGGGAGGCACTACATTAACTGTATTTATGTACATACCTACTGTTGTTTGCCTAGTCAATGGTATGGAACCGTTCGTGCGCGAGTCCATCTCGCACTTGGCCAGTTTTTTTAATTAGTTTTATTTCCAAACATTACCTTTCTTGGACATTCTTGGTTTATTTATACATATAGCAATCAATGTTAAAACGAATCTGCATTGTCTTAAGTTGCTGTTAGTCTAGATAATTATTATAAAAAAAGTTAACTCTTGTGTGTTCTAGGTACTTTTATATCAATAAAGAGAGAGAGACAAATTTCAGACTATTATATGCCTGCTTAAAATTTAATACAGCAAAAAATCGCGCCGGTATTGTAAATAATAATTGACCTCTAAAATATAGTAACTTTAGAATGGTTGAAATCTTTTATTTCTACGTGGCTCTTAATCAAAACATAATCATACACTTTTAAATATTATAGCTTGTGCAGACAGTTGTTACTTCTTTTTATCAAGCACAAATTATTGCTCCGCGAACAAGATCAAGGCGACATAAAAGATGAACGCCCTCTCACAAATATACAATATTACCAGTCGTTGCCCGCGACTTCGTATGCGTAAAGTTTTGAATTTGAAACATTTTTGACGTTGTCGTTCGGTGGTTCCAGCCTCAGCTGTGTCGCAGTGCACTTAAATAGGATAGCATGCCTTATTATCCTATTGGTGTCGTAATAAGCTACTAAAATAAGTAGGTACTGCCAATAGAAGACAGTCATCATGTAGATTTGCCACTGACCAAACTGCGATCGCCAGCTCACTACCAAGTGGCGCTATTTTTTTTCCATAATAGCGCCACTTAGCACGCAATTAGAGACGCACGAGCCCAGCTGTTGAGAGAAGAGTTTGTAATCTTGTAGTCTTAATCCTGAAAACTGTTAAAACCTTTATCTAAGCGTTTGCCAATGACGCTAACAATTTCATCAAGTAGTTACCCAGTTAAATAGTAAAGGTGAATTTTATTAGTTAACAACCAAGGGCAGATTTCGCAATCATCGCGATGTAATGGCAAGTGTTGGATTTTAGGCTGCGATAATTTCAAATGGCAAGCATTAGACTGTATTAAGGCTAGGTAGTCCTTAGAGGCAGCGTTTTAGAGTTTTAAAAACCAATCTAGACTTAGAAAACAGTATTTTAGAATCTGAAAAAAAAATATAATAAAAATATATTATAGGAATGGTTTAGATTCACAATTTTGTCGGGGATAATGTTAGGTGTAGTCCAACCCTAAATTTTTTTTTATTTTTTAGACAAAATTTTTAAATTCTATTTTTTTATGATACAACATACAAAAATACATAAAATTCTAAATTTTTACCCTTTTATCACCAACCCCTATTTTTTAATAGCCATTTTAGTAATTTAATCATTTTTCTTCCCGCTCGATAACTGATCAATTATCGTCTTTTTTGTAAGGGTATGGTAGGGGTAGGGAAGGGTTTAGGGTAGGGGTGGGGGTAGGGTAGTGGTAGGGTATGTGTAGGGTAGGGTAGGGTAGGTTAGGGGTGGGGTAGGGTAGGGGTAGGGTAGGGGTAGGGGTAGGGGTAGGGTAGGGGTAGGGGTAGGGGTATGGTAGGGGTAGGGTAGGGGTAGGGTAGGGGTAGGGTAGGGGTAGGGTAGGGTAGGGGTAGAGTAGGGGTAGGGTAGGGGTAGGGTAGTAAAATATTAAAATTTTATAAAATATACGAGGGCGGGTCAATAAGTCCGTGACTTTTTGAATTTCTGACCTCTTTACTGAAAAAGTAACACTACTCCTGTGAACAGGTATCTGTCAGTTGATTCCTATCAAAATTTGAACTTGCTGCGTCAGTTAGTTTGTGTTTGACAGCTATTTTTATCAGACTACCCAGTAATTTGAGGAAAAAATGGAAAAAGGTGAATTTCGTGTGCTTATTAAGCATTATTTTTTGCGAAAAAAAACCATTACCGAGACCAAGGCTAAGCTTGATAAATACTATGGGGACTCTGCACCATCGATTTCAATGGTAAAAAAGTGGTTTACTGAATTTCGTTGTGGCCGTAAAAGCACTGAAGATGCCGAACGTCCTGGACGCCCAGTTGAGGTCTCTACACCCGAAACAATCGAAAAAATTCACGATATGGTGTTGGCCGACCGAAGATTGAAAGTGCAAGAGATTGTGGAAGCCGTAGGGATCTCGCATGACTCAGTGGTTTCAATTTTAAAAGATCAATTGGGCATGAGAAAGCTTTCCGCAAGATGGGTGCCGCGTTTGCTCACAGGAAGGTTTGGCGTTGTTTAATCGCAATATGGAGGAGTTTTTGCGCCGTTTTGTAACCGTGGACGAAACATGGATCCATCACAACACACCAGAGACCAAACAACAGTCAAAACAGTGGGTTTCTAAGGGTGAATCGGCGCCAAAGAAGGCCAAGGTGGGTTTTTCAGCCAATAAAGTTATGGCGACTGTTTTTTGGGATGCACGTGGGATAATCCACATTGACTACCTTCAAAAGGGAAGAACAATCAATGGGGAATATTATGCCAACTTAATGGACCGCTTCAATGACGATTTGAAAAAAAACCGACCTCATTTGGCCAAGAAAAAAGTTCTTTTCCACCAAGACAATGCAAGGGTGCACACATGTGCAGTTGCCATGGCAAAAATCCATGAATTGGGCTATGAATTGCTCCCTCATCCACCCTATTCTCCAGATTTGGCTCCGAGTGACTACTTTTTGTTCCCAAACCTGAAGTCATCTCGCAAACAAAGGCCTATTTTGAGGACCTCGACAAATCATATTTTTTGGAAGGGATAAAAAAATTGGAGAAGCGTTGGACAAAGTGTATAGAGCTCAAGGGAGACTACGTTGAAAAATAAAATGATTTGTTTATCAAAAAATCTGTGTTTTATTCCAAAAGTCACAGACTTATTGACCCGCCCTCGTATACAACCCTAAATTTTTACCCTTTTACCACCAACCCCTATTTTTTGTTAGCCATTTTAGTAATTTAATCATTTTTATGGCAAAACAACGTTTGCCGGGTCAGCTAGTTATATAAAAATGAATTCCTATTTCCCTTGGTCATCGCATCACGCGTGAATAGCTGGGCCGATTTCACTAATTCTTTTTTTTGTTTTGTTCGTTACTATTAGGAGAATGTTCTTATGAAAAAAAAAAATAAGAAAATTGCGCGGAAAATTAGAAAATTTAAGGAAACTTAATCACCAACTAAATTATTTTTAATGTAACCTTATCTGTTTTTGACAAACTAAACTTTTTAATGTTTGGCGTCTGACATAACATTGACAGAATGCGTGCTACAAATATCGTCAAAAGGGGAAAAAAACTGAATTTTGCACATGGCCAGTAACATGTCGCCTGTTACCGTGACGGAATATCAACCAAACGTCAAAAAAACAATTGGCAACTTTTTTTTATTAAACCATTTCGTAATCAATATTCATAGTTAAGACAGGACAACGTCTGTCGGGTCCGCTAGTTTATTAATAAAAAAAAACCGGCCAAGTGCGAGTCGGACTCGCGCACCGAGGGTTCCGTACAAACCTGCCAGGTTTACAAAGTTCGTTCATAAATTTAAGGTTTTCGGAATTTTTCCTTTATGTGTGCTATAAAACGTTGCTTCATGCCAAATTTCAAGATTCTAGGTCGACTGGAAGTACCCTTTAGGTTTTGATTCCCTTGCGAGTACTTGCGAGTTTCAAAATATGCAGCTTAAATTGCTGTTTCTTTTGATTGCGTTGACATAGAAGTTTGATTTTGTTACAGCTTAAAGGTATTATAGACCTGAGTATTTGGTATGAATTTCAATTTAATACCTCTACGCGTTTATGAGGAAATGGGTAGTAAGTTTAAAATTATAAAAAAAAAAAAATTATGTGATGTAACTAAAAATTTATGGTTTTCGTAATTTTTCCTTTATCTATGCTATAAGACGTTGCTTCGTACCAAATTTCAAGATTCTGAGTTCACGGGAAGCACCCTGTAGGTTTTGATTCCCTTGCAAGTGTCGAAAATTTGCGGCATAAACGGCTGTATCTTTTGATTGCGTTGGCTTAGAAGTTTGATTTTTTCACAGCTTCAAGGGACAGTAGACCTGAGTAATTGATATAAATTTCAGCTTCATACCTCCACGCGTTCCTGAGAAAAAGGGTCTTGACAGACGGACGGACGGACGGACAGACGGACAACAAAGTGATCCTATAAGGGTTCCGTTTTTTCCATTTGAGGTACGGAACCCTAAAAAGGGTGAGAAATGTCAAGAATCCTGTCCATCCCGTCTGAGAAATAATTTTTCAAGTTTAAATATTGATATTAAAATTGCAATTCAGTTACTAAAATTATTAAATTGCAAAACTCCTAACATTTGATGAAACTACGCTGGCTTACCTGCAGCAAAAAGAATATACTTGAAAAAAATTTGACGCTGTGACGTGGAGTCTCGGTAGCTTAATTGTATGTAGGTATGTTTAATAGGTTCGGGCTGGAGATTTGGGTTCGAGTCTCATCTGAGACATAATTTTTCAAGTTCAAATACTGTTATTATAATTGCAAGTAAGTTGCTAAAAATATCATATTAAGTATCACAGATTGTTCTGATCCCAATTTGAGTAACTATTTAAAGCACTCGTATTTTTGAAATTATAAACAACGTACGTACCACAAACACCCAAGCCCAAGAAAATGTATGAAAGCTCTTTTTTTCTACATTGACCCGTCCGGAAATCGCACCAGGGACCTCGCAGCAGGCGACACCTTGAAAACCGATTTGTTCGCCACTACGTCAAAAAGGTGGTCGCTAATATAATAATTATCTACTTAGTGACATTCTTAATTGCCACAATTACATACAATTGCAACCGTTTGGGTAAAAAGATTATCTTTGATATGATATTATAAAACTTGCGATTTTGCAATACAAGTACGTGCAGTGCCCAATTATTGCAGAGCGTAAATAATCCTAACCCCCATAGGTTAAAAGAGCCATAAACACTTGAGTTACAACAACTGATACCATCACCATCATGCGTGCCATAAAAATACATAAAACCGCAATTGTGCCATCGCGCGCGATGCGTGTATCCCAAAGCATTGAGTTTTACACATGTTACGGAATTCTATTCTCACGGCCATTATTTATCGCTTCCCTGTAATCAAAATATAATTAGGAAAGAAGTCAATTACAACTAATTAAACCGATACGCACGCGTAGTCGAAAACAACTAATAAATTAGACATTGTAAGTACGATGTTGGCGCTTAAATTATCGTCTTCACTAGACCAATCCGATGTAGATCTAGGTTATGTCGTAAGACCTTGACTGTTGAATAAGCAACAAGTTCAGTCTCACAATCACATCGCGTACTACGGTTCGATGATCTTGCCGTTTTCTCTAGTTCTCGATTCAGTATAGCTCCGATAAGCGGAGAGAATTGCGGTTCCGCGTTTTGTGATAAGTTTTAGTTGTTAAAATTTAGGAACGTCGCAGCTTTGTTCAATAAGCGACTCGCTGCACGCGAAACAAGGCCAAAAGGCCAGTACCCTGTCAGTGCTTAGTGAGTGTAACCGTGAAACTCGTTACGTACAATGGAAAGAGTGAACTGTTTGAAAGACTGTCGGTGGAGGATGTGTCTCCTTGTGCACAGCTCGCCTTCGGACTTCTACGTGAGTTGCTGGCAGAGGAGCCACCTGTCACGGCCACTGTTACTTCTTAGATTTTTCCTCTTCCTGTTTTCTGCGTGCGTGTTTATCGCTTCGCTAATACTGGAACCTCATCTGGCTTTCTGGCTGATTTATTTCACCCACTGGGGATTCCTCCTTATAGTAGGGTCAACCGGATTTTCAACCGCTATCTCTGCGTACGCGTATTTTAGAAGACCGATTGGTAAGCGTTGTTTTTAGTTTTTGTAACCTTGGTCGTGCTGACGTTTATTCAGTGTAGTTAAAGCATTTGTTTTGTGGCGTGTTTGTTATTGAACACAGTATCTTTGAGGCCAATGAATCCTAAAAGCAAATAAAGTATGCAAATATTTCGTACAAATTTATCGTTACTTAGTTACGTAGCTAATATAGATTATAATATCTTAGACGAATACTTCTTGAAAGATAGAGTAACCTAGTTAAACAGGTTATCTTGACCAAATTACATACTTACTGAAGATTACATAGGTATTGGTTCAGTAACATTCAAGTCACTGTAGAAAACTTTAATATCATCATTACAGACTCTTAACAGGCATGAGTAGGTACACAGAACATGGAAATATATGTTCTGTGAGTAAGTACGTATAAACTACCTTTAGCCAAAACCAAATACATCTTCAGCACTTTCAGACAAAGACTTGTATTATGATCATGCTTTACTACTGATTTGACCTCTAACTAATCAATTGACGTAACTGTAATATGTTCATAAAACGTTTTTAGTAGGCACCTTTTTTTTCTACCTACTGTTAGGTGATATAATTTTATTAATCAATGTATATATTATAGCACAACACAAGTAAAAAAAACGTCATAATTAGTGTTGCCAGGTGTCCCGATTTGCGCGGGACGTCCCGTTTTTAAGGGGTCTGGGGACGGGTCCCGATTTGCACCTGATCGGGACATTAAATGTCCCGATAAATTAACAACTATACAAATTATTAAATACATTATTAATATTGATTAAATGACACATCACATCATTAAGCGAAAAAGCTCTCAAATTAGCAAGCTTCCCACACATGTCTTTTTTTTTATAAATAATGGGCTTGCTTTTGACAACATACTTAACTATACGGTTAAGAAGAAGCCTAAGATGGATCGAGCTTCGCGATAGTGCTTCACTCAATCAGTAAATCAGTCACTTGTAACAGATTAAATTCAAAGTTACTAGGAATATAAGTTTTAAAAAGCTATAAATATAAGTTAATTAAAAATAATGTTTTTTTGTTGTCCCGATCTACAACCATAAGTCCCGATTGGTTTTACCTTCTGCCCCGATTTAAAACAATTCGGATCTGGCAACACTAGTCATAATTCATCGAAAACTTTCTGAATAAGACTATATGATCTCTATGTAATTAGGTTTTAATTATTCTACACTTTTGCCAGTGGCTTCTTCTAAGCTATGTCGACTAACGAAGTTGGAACATATTCAAACGTAACCACTGTCCCTAGCATGTACACACATCCGAAAAATCACAAGGAAATAAGCTTAAAAATGTTCATGAATGTAGAACGAAGACTTAGTAAATACAGTGCGGTGTTTCAAAAGCTGTAGTGATGGTATTGAGATGGAAAAGACCAACCAAGGGTAGGCATCTGCATCGGTGACGTGCTTTGGGTAGGCCTGGTTTCAGAAGTAGACTGAAGTAAATTGATTATGAATTTCATATAATTTCCTTATTATCGCATTACTATTATTTAAGTAAAGAGTGTCAGAATCTTCCAAAACGCCTCTCCAACAGGCCTTTGACTTGTTTTTATGATCCATTGCATCTTGCGTCAGAAGCTGGTACCAACGAATCACGATTAAATTCTCACTCTACTTCCAGACCCAAGTCAATTTATAAAAAAATATTCTTAATTTGACCCGACCGAGAATTGAACCTGGGACCCCAGCGTAGTTTTTCGGCTTTTATAGAGAAGTGCGTGAGACATTTAATATACTTTAACCAACCGAAAAAGCCGCATTTATACCTATAATACTTTATTTTAATTAACAAATCTCCGAAGTTTCAACCCAAACAAAAGAATAAAAGAGATCCCCAACGGTTAAGTTACATTGTTATTTATAACTATCCTGTCCGTGACAATAATTATTTATAAAGGATCGGCCGCACGTAGCTCTCGTTAAGATCACGTCTGACCTCGCGCCGTTTGAAGACTTTGAAGACCTAATAGTCGGATCATTGGGTCCCAAGTCCCAACTACTGCAAACACATCTAATACAACATTTTATCACATCATTGTTAATTACATTCTGTGCAATTTTAAGGATCTTAAACATATCACTAATTATTTTAAAAATCTCACTTGTAATTATTCTAAACAATGTATTATTTACAAGTGTGTACTGGTTGTCAACAATGTCGAAAGAGATAAAAAACAAGTTAGTTCTGAATTTAAATAAACAAAACCGAACCAAACTTCGAAAAAACGGGTTCATGCTATAAACAGGTACACGAATTAATGTTTAAACTAAAAATAAGATGACGTTATTATTAGACAATATTTGTGAGTCGTTTTAATATTTGGAATGTAAGTAGTGGTAAAACCTTGATCTTGCTTATTTTAAGCTACCAACGTTTATCAATGGGAAATATCGTTGCTAATAGTTGTATGACTGATATAGCTTTAGTTTCCGCAACCCAACTAGTAAAATAAAACCTAAAAACAACCTTTTTCAGTTTTTTCTTTATGACTGTTTTTGCCAAATTATTGTTTAATAATACACAAACAAATATGACCGCCTGTTGACATAAAAACTATGACCGCCTGTTGACATAAAGAAATGATTTCTGCAAATTTCAGACAAATGAAATAGAATGTTATGTAGCTGATAGGTAATCATAATAACAAAAATCTCAAAATGGAATAGAATAACTCTTCTTCACTTATGGGTTTTGTAAGACGCAAATTAAGCGGTAAGTACCGCCGAAGAGAAGACAGTCGGCTGTATCTTTTCTCCTTTATTAGCCAAATTGTGATTCCACTCCAAACGTGGCAATTATGGTAAAAATCCTCCTTTTGAAAAGCATTTGATGATGATATTCTGATGGGTTATAGGCAAATAAGAACCAGGATTTCAGTAATTTTAATGGATTTATTCTAGAAGTTCTACGGAGCAACAGAAGAAACGGTACATCACGTTCAGAGGATTCGAGCAGAGAGAAAGAACATATATATTTTTTGTCATAATGAATCAAATCTGTCAAAGTCAACTCTTTGACGTACCAACGACTGCCTCTCCAAGTGTCTCCCTCAATCTATCTTTTTGTCCAGTAAGTCATCGCTTCTTTTGTTTTGCTTCACAGATGCAACCTTCGGATTGCCGTGGTACGTTAAAACTTACTGGGTGTTGTACAATGTTGCTATACCAGTGGCGTTCCTTATTACCGTCTTCTACTGGGGCATCTTAAAAACTTGTAAGTACAGTTAACCTATCTTTTTTAATAGTGTAATTTCTACTAATCTTACTGCTTACTAGCATTATAAACTAATATTATAAACGCGGAAATTTGGATGCAATAGATGTTTGTTCCTGCTCTTCGCCAAAGCATTATGAACAAAATTTTAAAAAAAGATTTGGTATAGGCAGGAATAGCAAATAGGCTACTATTTTTTGTTCTGGAAAAAAAGGTCTGCTGCCGTTTAAATCCCACGCGCACAATTATCCTCAGGCAACAGCATTTTAATATTTGGTTGATATTAAAATGAAAGATGTTTAAAGATTTTTCGCGTTTATATTTGGTTTAACCCAACGTTTCGAACACTTTACAGCGTTCATCGTCACGGGCAGACTGAATAATCTGTAAATATATCTTTCATTTCAAATGTAAACTCAAGAAAACAGTATTTGGTTGATAGTTTACTTTAACACATAGTTTGTTTAAACAATATTTGTAGTTAATCTACAACAATAATTATTTACGGGCCATTTCTTTTTAAACAAAAAGACCTAAAATTATAGCAAAAAGGCAAGCACTAAGTTGTTTTGTCGCTTGTTGCCGGCACATAAAAAGTAGGTACGGCGACTTAAATAGTACCAAGTGCCAGATGAAGGCGCGCTGCAGCGTCTTCTCTCCGCCATTTGCCAAACTGCGATCGCTAACCAGCTTACCAAGATTGCATTATTGCAAAATCGTAAATTTGTCCTGTCCAGTCCAGAAAATCTTGTATCCAGTACTCTGTAACCCGGCTAAAGTGAGGCCTACTTGCCGTGCTAAAGTAAATTTATTAATGGGTATAAATTCAATTAAACAAGCACCTTTTATTTATTACAAAGTTTATTGGAAGTTGTCAGTTACACAATGATAGTAAACCACAACAAACATTTGCATATTAGTCTAGCCCACCTTGTCTCTGTCCCAAGTTGTGCTAAAGAAACAGCATGAGATACCTACATAGACAAAAGCTCAAGGTCGCTTACAAAGATTCATGAGGTGAACCACGGGTGACTCTAGCTCACCGTATAAACAGTGTTGCCAGAAGGTTACTTTTAGCTTACACTAATGAAAAGGTTACTTTTAGGTGATTTTTTCGGAATTCGTAGAATTAACTTTTAATTTCTTACATAGAAGCAACGTTTTCGACGAAAAATCTTGTTATTTGAGTGCTATGTTCTTAGATCTTGCGACATCACGATAAGTTTTTGTGCCAGTTTTATCGTTTCTTGGAGTTTTTGGACACAAATAGAGATCCATCTCTGTCTCTTCGAAGTAGTCGAATAACGATTCCTCTCAGAGTCACAGAAAAGCCCCACAATTTGTGATAATATCCATTCTAATCCATTTTTAAAAATTAATTACACGATCACGTACCTACATTCATACATACATACCATCATAACTGCACAATCCCGCCAAAAATGATAACATTATAGGTATAGGTAGTGTTACTAAGGTTTGGATAAACGAAATATGGGAAAATTTTCGTAATGAATACCCACCGACCAATACGACTAAATAAAATAAAAAAATTGGAACTACAATAACAACTAATGAAGAAATTGAAATTCACATTTAGCATAATGTATCAATATGAATAAATCAAGAAATGCGGGCAAGTGCTCTAAAACTCATCGATGTTTCCGTAAGCCATACAACTAACATTCTATTCTATCAACCTTTTAATACCATTCAAGTAAAAAAAAATGAAAGGTTAATTTTTACACAAAAAGGTTACTTTTTTTATACTTCAGGTAACTTCTGATAAGACCCGACTGGGAACACTGCGTATAAATGAATAAATGAAATAAATGAAAAAAAAAAAAAAAATGAAATAATAATATAAATGAAATGTGCCCTGTGAGGAAGCCGTTTGTGATATTGATAATGAAGTTCACTTGCTCTATGTAGTGTAGTAGTTTGATTACACTCATTTTAATATTATGTCAGTGAAATGTACAAGAGTCGTGCTGAAGCTTGTGGATGTGACCATGAATTATTTGCACATTTGGCATAAATATTT
This sequence comes from Anania crocealis, assembly GCA_949315895.1. NCBI lineage: Eukaryota > Metazoa > Arthropoda > Insecta > Lepidoptera > Crambidae > Anania > Anania crocealis. Next base: position 20,023,535 of record OX438882.1, read on the forward strand.
ATGTTCGTACGTACGCAAAATTACGAGCATGTATTGACAAAGTGCGTTTAGCAAATATTTGCTGATGTTAATGTATTACCTACCTACATTTGTCTGCGTAGCCCTATACCTGTTATGTTGAGTATTCGTGAACTTAGTTCGCGAATATAAGTACTATGTAAGTACTTCAAAAATAGGTTGAATAGTTAGATTAGCAAATGTGCATAGCGACATTTTTATGAGTAGTTAAGTACCGCACGCTTGTAGATGTCTTTATTTTACAATAACAACACTGCAAATAGATATTAACTTAGATCTTAAACTTATTTGTGACTAGTATTTAATGGATGTAACCACCTCTTCGTCTTATCAAGGAATATTATTGACATCAATTTATCTGGGAATAAGAGGTCGGGCATAGTATACTGTATGGGGATAGGTTGACTAAATTTCAAAATCTTGACCTATTTAAAAGTAACTTCTTCTTTTCTATTGCTAAAACACAAAACCCCATTTCAAATTCCCGTTCAAATAACCGGGAAAACATTATTATTTATATATAAATAAAAAAGTAAATTTTAGAATAAATTTGCATAAAATAAGTTTATAACAATTTATTAATCTGCCTTTTTAAACAACTCTCTGCAGTATCCCAATGTACAAAGCTATTTTTTTTAATTGCAGCTAATAAAATTCACAATTATGCACCAAATCCTGTTCTGGACGTCATGCTGCACGGTATCAACTCAGTGGTGATGTTCATCGAGCTGATCTTCTCGGGTCACCCCAGCCGGCTGCTCCACATCATGCAGCCGCTGTTTTTCGCGCTTGCCTACTTGCTCTTCACTGTGGTGTACTACTACGCTGGGGGCATTGACCCGTAAGTATCCAGTATAATATTTTCTAGAACTCGAATCGTGTCTTTATATATCTATTACATTTCACAAGATGGACAGGTTATCTGCCATTACTAGCTGGGTTCAGTCTTACCCCCTTATTCATAATAACGCAACAGTCTAATAAACCTATTTTAGCTGTTACACGGTTTTGTCACTTTCATTCAAATGATAACAGCGCTAAGAAAGAACGAGACGAAACAGTGACGTGCAACTACGGTACGGAACTACCATCACGCACTTAGTCGGTTTTGTTTGAAAACCTCGTAATATTAACGAGCATGTTTGGCCTTCAGATATATGAAATCAGAATAAATTCATAACAATATGAGGTATTTTAAAATAGTTATGTCATAAACATAATATTCTCTCTTCGCTTGTGTTATAATTTGAACGATTTCAACCTCAATGACAGTCATTACAACTTATTTATAGTCATGCACATTATTTCACATGATGACACAAACAAGCGCAACTCTACATTTTGTAATGATTTGTTACTTGAAAGAATTTTACTTCGAGTCTTGTACAAATATTGAAATAATTTGTTTCTCTACAATGAATAACAAAAATTTAAATATTATAGGTATATACAAAACAAAGCCTACTTATAATCTATCTATAGGTCAATAACCTACAAATATAATTTGGTTTTTTGAGTAAAGGTATACGCGTGAAAAACTTAAAACTATTAGTTTGTTATTATAATCATCATCACCAGCCGATATCAATTCACTGCTGGACAAAAGACTCTCTGGAAATAGCATTTTCTCCACAATCGCATCGCTTGGCAGACGCCTTGGCCATCGCCATTTGGCCAGTGGTGGAGAGAAGACACTGCTGCGCCTCTTCTTCTTCTTATAATATGCAGCGCGTCATGACATAACTATTTGAAATTTTTATTATTACTTCGCCCTGCAATTGTTTGTACAAACATTATTTTAGGTTAGAAAAGAAAACATTCAAGAACAACAGTACAATTGACTTTGGGTAGGATTAATACTAATTTATATTGTGATGCACTAACACAAGCATTTCTTTATAGACGTGTTATTTTGTATCAACGTTGACGTCCACACACTAAATCAAAGCTGACAAAACTCAAAATAAATGTTAATTATAATTTGCGAAAATTTGAATTAATTTATCAAAAAATATATGTCAATTAATATGTAAATTTATGCGAACAAAATATATTGCTTGATCATAAATTTGAAAATATAACGAAATTTTGAATATTTTGTTGTTACGTCTGTTTTGATGTATGTACGAATGCGATTTGTGAAGGTCGTTCTTCCATTGCACTTTCTAAGGAAACTAAAGCTATTGTGAAGTAACTGATGTAAGAAAACCTCACTGATTATATAACCAATGATTTGTAGATCTTAAACAGGCATTATAGGTTTTGCATCATGGTCTTTGTTTATAAATAAGTATTTTGACTAACTAACGAATGAAAAATGTTCGAATTGTTAAAAAAAAGATCCAAGAACTATTTCCACAAAATCAGAGATAGATGGTTTCTAGTTAGCCAAAATAGGTTTACTAATAGGTGCCGCTAATTTTATGCTTTTTTAAATAATTCTCTATTATAAGATTGTGCCGGCTCTACACAGGTTTTAGAGATTGTCCTTGGTATAATTTAGGTAAAAAATTTCCTACTTTGCTAGACGGCTGAACAAGTTGATTTTAGACATCTTTAGTTCTTATACGCTATTGCGGATCAAAGGCAAATTCATGCCATCAAGACTCGGCATCGCAGCGCTTAAAAACTCCGTCTTATTGTAAGTAACTTGCTTGCATCACATTTGAAATCTGTAAAAATAGTACCAAACAAATAAGTTTGTTACCATTCTGTCACTAAATAAGTTTTATCAACACTACCGCAGATAAATGCATCCCGAGTTATTGACATATCGATCAATACAACAAACCTTGGTAGAGACAGAGTGTCGCAACAGTAGTAATTGGTTGGTACTTGTATCTATTGAAGCAAACGACCTTTATACTTAAATGATAAAATGCACGAATGGAGATTCTCCGATGACTAATCAAAAAACGTCTTTCGTAATTCGACGACCTCGGCGAGGCCAGCACAGTTGAATGGCCAAGGATGCACAAGTTCAAAATGTAAGAAATAATTACGCTTAATGTTTAATAAAGTTTTTTGTATGTTTGTATTATTGCTACATTAGGAATGAATCTTTTAAATATATGCTAACCAAAACAAAGTTCAGCTCCAGGTCACTGAACACGATTGTTGGTTATTTCTTTCCATCCTTCAAAGAGAGCTGTTGGTCGAGGATGAAAAGGACCAGCCTTAGCTGGAAAATAACATAAATCATCGTTTAACCTTGTTGCTTAAGCAACTAACATTTAATTTAAGTACACAAACTTTTAGAAGTAGGTACATTATGGCATTACTTACTTACACTCATAATAATTACCAACTTTACTGGAATTATGCAACTTTAATTCTTATGAATTAAAGTGGATTTCATCATATTTGAGGTTATTTTGCATCATTTGTCATATATTTTAATAGCTTGAAGACATTCAACTTATATTTGACAGAAACAAATATCATTAGACCTTATAACACTTAAAAATCTTGTTGAGCGACGAATGTTATGTTTTCTCATGATCATGGAAAATTTTCGAGTTTGTATTTTTATTCTTATTCAGGCTTCCAATAAATAAGAATTTAAATTCTTTTTTTTTCAACCAATCATCCTATGTCATTACAAGTGTAAAGTTAATAAAGTTGACACTAACATAAAATCAATGTCAATCATTCAATCAGGATAGTTTTAGATGTACTTTTGTATCGGACTACGTATCTCGTTCTGATATATCGATGTTATAACTGTACCTAGACAACAGCACGTCAACCTACAACAAAACGTCAAATTTTGTTAATTGATATTGATCTCTAATTGTTGGATTTAAAGTTGAAAATCAATTCAATGACCTTTATCTTTTTGGGTAGGTTGACCTGCCGTTGTCTGTACAAATGTGGACAACATCTCATTATATTGTTCAAATCTTAAGCAAATGCCTAAACCTACAGAAGCGAGGCTTAAATGCAATTCATTTATTTTGTTTTCACCAATCCTAATTTTGAAATGCTCGCGTTCGAGGGCTCTTACGGCCGGTTCCAATATCCTATCTATCTTCAGTTTTGGCATATCGGAGATAGAAAACAACTTCTGTTTTTGTTTTTCTGGATGGTAAAAACATATTATCCGATAGGTTATTGGAAATGGCCGTTAGTTACATGGTTTAATGACCTAAGTACTTTGGTATCACCAAAATCGTATTGTAAAATCTTATTACAAAACTTCCTCATATCATACTCACTTATACCATTTTTTCAGTTGGGGCAACGCGTTCATCTATCCAGTGATAGACTGGTCAAAACCAGAGAAGACTATGGTTGTGGTGACCCTTACTGCTCTGTTCCTGGCGGTGATGCACCTGCTCGTTGTGGCTGTGGCCGCCACCAGAGACGCCATCTGCCGGCGTTTGCGGACATCCGCTGGGATCTATAATGACGGTTTTGGAGATGAGTCGTAGCAAGCTCAACTTGCTGATTCCTAAACAAATATTCTACTAAACGCAGCAAGAGACTTTTTACATAATATGTTGTATTTTATCTGCAAACGTTACGTTCACTTCGGCCATTATACGATCCATACTGATAACAATATAATGTAAAAGTGTTTCTGTCAGTATATCTGTTACTTCTTGACGCTTAAACCTCTGAACAGATTTATATAAAATTCAGTATAGAGATAGAGATAGAGAGAAGAGAAGGACAAAAATAGTTATTATCCTAAAAATTAAGGAATCATCCCTTAAGCCACTCATTTCACCCTATTCGACCAGCGGATCCCATGGGTCAAGCAGGTCAAATATTTAGGTGTCATCCTAGACCGACGACTATCGTTCGCATCGCACATCAATCGCGTCTGTAACCGAGCGAAGTTCTACACGCACCGACTATACCACCTAGTCGGCCGCAAGAGTAAAATGTCGCTTAGAAATAAGTTGACAATTTACAAAACTTGCATCCGCCCCGTGATGACTTACGCCAGTCCGGTGTTTGCTCACGCTGCCCCATCCCTCCTTAAGAAGTTTCAAACACTTCAAAATCTCTTTTTGCGTCGGGCCGCGGGTATCCCGTGGTTCGTACGCAACAATAATATCCACCGAGATCTCGAGATCCAATCCATTGCCCTCTATATGAAAGAAGCCTCTCAACGCTTTTTCGATAAGGCAGTGAATCACCCCAATCCGCTCATAGCGGAAGCCGCCACGTACACCCCCCAGAGGGATGTCGCCTTCCGACGCCGTCGGCCCAGGCACGTGCTGAACGACCGCCCCGACGATCCGATCACCGCGTATGTCACAACAGCCAACACCGCCTTAAGCACTTCAATTACTGCACAACACAGTAGTTCTCCACCCGCCTCCGACGGGTGCGGGACCACGCCTTTCATTTCGGCCGACACAATCATGTGCCTGGCCGCTTCTCACCTGCCCCCCCCTCGGACGGCGACCCAAGCCGAGGTCCGAGCCTACAGAGGCGCCCTTGAGGTCGCTGTCCGATCCCCCCTCCCAAATCGGGCCCGCCAGAATGGAGCCCGACCGTGATCCGGCATGCCACGGCATCTCCGGTTCGCGCGGCGCCACCACTGGTGGGTTCGCCATTTGGTAGGGTGCCCTTAGCACCCCACACTGGCCCGATCACGCCCGCTAGTATGGGCCCCGGTGCGAGCGAGCCTGAGGCTTCACCCTCGGCCACACCGGAGTACCGCTAGCGTGGCGGACCTAGGCTGAGCGCCTTCAGCGCTCGCCACACTCTGCCCGGTTTAACTGATTAAAGCCTCCCATATGGGGTTACAGTGATAGGTCCGTCCACAAAAAAAAAAAAAAAACAAAAAAAAAAATCATCCCTTAAGGGTGAAAGCTTGTATCAATAATTTCTTAACCGATTCTTATGAAATTTGGTGTGAAGACAATTTGAGACTCGGGGAAGGACATATTGTAGTTGAGATAGGAAACAATAACTTCCCTATTTGGTATACAGATAATTGGGAAGATCAAGAAGAGATAGTCAAGAACGATAAACCTCGAGGGCGATGTAACAGAATTCCATGCGGAAGGAAACGCGGGCTGAACACTGGTTACTGAATAAGTTGTGTAATTTGAAAAAATGCATTTTGGTGTAACCCTCGGTCAGTCTAACATAATCATATCAAAACTAAAACCGACTGAAGGCAATCAGGAGTTCAGAAATTTGTGCACAAACGAGTCTAAGATAAAAGGATTAAGGGCCAATCAGCGCCTATTAAAAATGCTTAAACCCTCATCTTAATTATAAAATAACTATCAGCAAAGTGAATCTTGCAGTACCTGTTTGGGAGATTCTCTTTTCTGATAGAAATGACAAGTTGAATCTCGTAACAAACACGATCTTTCGGTAGGTATGCCTAAGTAAGTACTTACTAAGTAGTTTTAAAATAATTTATATAAATAGATTTAAGGTTACAAATCTAGTGATACCATTTTGTTTTAACTGTTTTTTAGAAATCAAAATGCAATTGTTCAAAAAGACATAATCTTTAAAAAAAAATTGATTGCCTTTTTCAAAGAAAATGTCTTTGAGAACCATTTTGTTAAAAGCGGTCTGTGATGTAATTAAGTTATAATAACTAATATATTAAAGAAATATGTGTAATACTATAATATTCATAATCTGTGTCTTAATTGTTTTCTAGAAATATGCTACTAGCCCTATATCTACTTGCTAAAAGCAGAAAATCCAAAGATGCAAAATCAAGTGATGGTTGTGTTATTGCTCAATGTTTTATTCAAATTATTATTTCTTCATATATAGGTAAAGACGGCTAAGGCTTCAAAGGAAGTAATTAACATAATAAAATAATAATCATTATAGAGATGGTTATTGGGCATATTTGATTAAAGCCCGGGCATAAATAATATATGCCATTATGCCACTTTTTATCAGTTTTACAAGTTCATACTCACATTATAAATCACAAATATTTAGAAGTTAAAGTCTAGAGATACTCAACGAATTAAAACAACTGGTTGTGGCTTTATAGGTACCAAGAACTTTGCAATGTTTTAAAGTAAAAAAAAAACAAGATGATCTAGTACATAATAGTAAAGTGAAGATAATCACGTCTTTAACAACATGTGTAAATGCTCGTAATGTGCAAATTTGTGCATAAACGGGGATGAGCGCACTTCGAAGATATATTTCTTACTATTTATAATCTCTAAAAAGGAGGTGGGTAGTCTTTTATAGTACCTTGAGCCTAACTGCTACATAGGTAAACTTCTTGGTCGGTGCCCTTTCAAAAATTATAGGTTACGGCATTTTAAATGTTCAACAAACACCTGTTTTTTTCATATAATTTTATGCAACAGTTAATAGTACAATGAATTAAAAACTTATTTGAATAATTTGTTTTTTTTTTTTAAATGTCATACAAAAAATGATTAGTTAACTAAACTCGAGGTCGCAACCCATTAGAGGTCGATACGAGACGCTTAAAGTAAAAAAACTGGCCAAGTGCGAGTCGGATTCACGCACGAAGGGTTCCGTACCATTGACTAGGTAAACAACAGTTTATTTAAATTTTACTAATTATTTTTAAGTTCATAAACAATTAAGTATTTAATTAATATTTTAAGTGCCCATCTATTACCATTTATTGATATCGAGCAAAAATAGGCAAAAAATGACGGTTTTTGCACGGGAACCCCCCTTAAATATTTATTTTACTTTATATTTATTACTTATTAAAGTAAAAATCGCGGTTCTTGAGATACAGCCTGGTGACAGACAGACGAAAGGACAGACAGACAGACAGCAAAGTCCCGTTTTTACCCTTTGGGTACGGAACCCTAAAAGGTCATTAATTAATAAGAAGACATCTATAATGTTTTGATAGGCGATTTACTGATATAATAATAATCATCATCATCATAGCCATTGTCACAACAGCCTACTGCTTGAGATAGGCTTCTATACAAGGAGTATTTTACTGTATTTGCCACACTTGGTAGGCAAGTTGGTCGAGTTGACGCTGCTATCCATCTGCTTCTTTAGTCGTCCTTGCCGTCCGTCCCATAGGACGAGATGGGGTGCTGGTGCTATGTTTTAGGTGAGCGCCACAAGATACGACACGAAAAAACAATTGTCATAGTTTGTAACTAGTGGTTTGAATATCGCTCCTTAGCTCCAGGGATGACAGGGCCAACCTCCATGTTATTCAATGGAGTAATTCCTGTTCGGCGCGTCCACGTCGCGGGGGTGGGCACTCGAATCCTCACTTCATTAGGCCGGGGTGATGGGGTGGCTGAGCTCGACCAGGGACCTAACTCTGCGGGGTATAACGTGGTGCCCTTGCTCAGGGTCACGAGTAAAGACCTTAACGGCAAGTACGGTGGAGAAGGTAGCCTTCGGTACGGCGTACTTGGCGGATGGGGCACGAATTTTGGAGTACCGTAGGCGACAGTAAGGTCCAACCTGAACGAGTCGGCAACTCCTGCAACCGACTCGACTCCACATGTAGCGACATATCGCTACTGTGGATTTAGTCGATGAGGTCGAGAGGGAGTCATAGATGCTGGGCAAGTCTATGATTTCGTAATCGCGTCCCAGGCGATGCAGTGTCTGCGGAGAGGACACTCTGCTCGTGCCTGCAATGGTGCGAATAATAACACGGGGAGTCGCAGTCAACGGTTATAAGCCACGCGCGAGTGTTTTAATATACAGAATGAATTTTTAACCACTTTCCAAAATTTTTATAGGTGTTCAGTATCGTATTTGGAGCCCATTTATGAAGTAAAAAATGTTAATCAAGTTTTCACCCGTAAATATTTTTCGCAATATAGTTTTCAATTTTTACGGTCCTAGGCCTGATATGGTATAAAGGGAAAATCAAAAACTTATGAATAGTATCGTAATGAATGAATAAGTTGCGAATCACGTAAAAAAAGTGTTGCTAGGCAGCCGTATCAAAAATTTTAGATTTTTTTCGGACATTTTCTAAGTGCTTTATCTTGACATTTTTATACTGGGTTAAACCAAAAGAAAAAATACGTCATTTATTTTTTGTCTCTTAGATTGATATATTAAAATTTGGAAGGTGGTTAAAATTTCACCCTGTATATAAATATCGGACCAAGATTTCGGGGTTCGATTCCCGAGTCGGGCAACAAAAACTTTCAAATATTCGTAGATTGCCCGGATTTTTGATCACCAACCCGCATTTAGCAAGCTTGGTGTTTATGCCTATACCCATCTTTGCTATGGTAACTTGAATTCAACGATGGAAGCCTTTGCCCTGCATCGGGATCATTATTTAGGCCGTAAATTTTTTAACTTGTGATTATAATTTATCTATTTACCTGGTTCAAATCGCTTTATAGATGTCTATTGTCCGGAACTATTTCTCTAAAGTCTTCGTTGAGTTTGATGATGTGCACATTAGAAATATTTTAGTCTATAAGCATAAAGGCTTAGAATGTTGAAACTATGTACTTTTCCAAATAAGTTGAATATTTAACCAACATAATATCAGTATATAAACTTGAAAAATTTTGCAATTAAAGTAATAAGGTAAAGAAAAATGCAATTAAGTTGCTAAAATATCAAATAAAGTTTAACCAACATATTCATTACAAAGAAAGAGCAGTGTGAGCTGAGTGGTTGGAATATCAACTTTTATGGCTAGGACTAGGATAAGGGATCAAGTCTTTAGAATTACAGCTCATAGGTAAGTACCTTGCTGACCTAGCCACTAGCAGTACCTAGAAAACTTGCCGAGCATCACCATCATGTTCAAGCGTAGTTGCATGAAACAAAATGCTAGGCGAATGAAACTATCTGGTCTTCATTAAATATGGGAAGCCTGCTAGAAAATTATAAAAGTATCATAATTATAAGTGCAACCAACCATATCCTTAATTTCGGTTGACTATATATGTAAATTGGAATTTTTACCTAACCTAGGTAGAGGGACCACTCATACTTCTTCACTCATCCATATCGGTGGTCCGGGCTCTAAAGATTTTCGCAAATTTTATAAGTTCAAATTTTAATTTTAAATTTTACAGCACATTTCGAGGTTGGAATTTTGTATGACATCGACCATTAGTCCGCATTTCCTGCCCTTTTCCATTTGAGTAAAGCATTTTAATAATGTGGCTCAGGCTATCTCGACAAGTCTTTAAAATAGCTTACATTTAACTATGTCAATTACAGGGCACTTTATGTGATGGCTATCGATGTATGATCTAAGATTCTATAATTCTGAAATAAGGGTGTTTAGCCGTCACATAAAAGTGTCCTATTGACCTAGTTTAATGTGAGCTATTTCAAAGATTTGTCCAGATAGCATAAGCCACATCAATAAAAATTAAAATGTATCACCGAAATGGATGTCCGCTACTTCTAATCGACTGCACCAAGTATAGTAATTTTTTTATTATGTTCGTAATAGTCACCAGAAGGTTTAATAATAGGGGTTAAAGTATGAAATTGCCGATTATTTTCCCACTTTTTATTTTGTTTATAGCTCTTAAGTATAGTCATATTATTGCGTAATTCTTTTTGTATTGTATCAAAAACTAAATAAAGTAACTTTTGACTAAAAAAAAATGCAATACTAGTGCCTATTACTTCAAAGGAAGTCGTTGAAAAGACCCCTTACAATGTGTCAGCTGACCTTCTTGCTTCAATGAGGTATATTTTTTTATCTACTTTGATTTTCAGAAATTTAAATACTATAATGCGTAGCTTTATAACCATCTAACTTTCACCTTTAATTGCATCGAAAACGTTTCAGGCGTTTTTAAAAAAACTAAAAAATTGTTAGTATGGAAAAATGATTTTTCTCGATTTCGTCCATACAAAACGGCAATTTCATACTTTAACCCCTAATATATAATCGTATAGAAAAATGACTGTTTTTAAAATATCCACATAAAAAGTGTTTAAAGGATAGACATGGTCAAGGTAAGACCATTTACTTGCATAATCTTTATCGGTAAACTAATGGAAAGCCGGGACGAAAAACTAGTTTTTAATAATAATCACGAGTTTCATGGATAGGAAACATTTTATAGGAAGTAGGTAGGGTTTTATTCGTTGACTAACACGCCCATTAATGGCAAATAATTGTCTGATCTAGGCTGCTCTCTAACTGTCTCAGTCTGAGAGCAGTCGCCCAATAATCAGAAGGTTTTGGGTTCGAACCCTCTACCTCAGGCAGTTTTATTCAAGGAATTGTATTTTCAATTTACACTAGCAATTTATTGGCTATAGAAAAGTTTTAAAAACAAATATAATTTTTCTCTATCACTGCGCTTTATAATGGTTGACTAATAGATGGAACTGGCAAATATTGTGGGATTTCACAAACTAGGAATAATAGATTAATGTAGGAAAAGTATTGAATTATTAACGACGCAACATACACTCAAGTAGGATTAATTATATTAAACACATAAGTTACCTGGAAGATTAAATTGAGTGAAGGTTTTTATCAAAAAATACTAATATGTACTTCCAAAAAGGTTAGCAAAATTGATACCTTACAATACCCTGTTATTATCTATAACTTTAATAGACCTTATTACTTTAAGTGGAGTTAACTGTATCAATATATTTAAATATGTATCATAACCTGTACTTTACGAGGAAGCTATCTTGTTACCAATAAATTAATCGATAGGACAACAAAGTTCATTATTCCCAATTCTAACTTAGAGTAAGTGTTCTGATTTTAAATTAATTGAGAACCAACGACACTATCTATTGTCACTGTTCCTTAATCAGTTATAGGAGTAAAGTGATGTAGCATGGTCGTACAACACCTAAAAGCAATAATAACTTTCTATCATTTTCCTGAAACAAAGCAGGTCGTATCGGCATTCAACAATTTACCTACAATAACGACCCGTTTCGCAGTCTTATAGTGATCAGGTATTGTTTCGTTTTCGCGTTTTAAAACTACAACTTAAAAAATCAAAGTTTTCGAGTTTTATAAAACAAGTTGAATCTACCTACAAAACAAATCTGGCAAACCACTTACAAGAGCGTTTGCGCACTTAAGATACCGATCCGGACGGAAAATTCATTTTCGTATTTGATTCAAAAACTAAACAATTAACAATCGATTTATTAATTCTCAATCACTGTTTTAAAAAAAATTATAGTAGTAGTTCTTTAAAATAATATTATTGAAGTAGGTATGCCTGCAGTACAATTAAATATTTTTCATCAATCCTAGGTATATCATAACAGTGACCTACGTAAGAGTTGGACTATGTCCAGTATGAGGACTTGCCTACACAATTATGTAAAATATAATTAATCATAGTATAAGAGTACTATGATATCTTTGCGTATCTGATTATTGACATGATAATCTAAGTACCTGAATATGAATCAATAACACCCAGAATTGCTATACGTCAGATTCACGCTCTTATCACAGATGATCCGCAGAAATCACAAATTGTTCTGATAACGAGGTTTTACTCGCCTTGCGGAAACTACATAATCAGTCACACTAGTTCAGTCAACATGGGCGTTACTAAACAGTATTTAAGGGATCAGTTCCGTGTGGATAAACTGACGTTGAATCATGAAGAACCCTCAGATTTCTACGTGAGCTGGTGGCAGACGAGCCAGTCTGCCGTTCATCTACTATGCCTCCGACTTATACTGTTCCTGGGTTGCGTAGCCATCTTCATAACGTCTTTGATATTGACAGAAGGATACTTCAGCCTTAAATACTGGCCCATTTATATGACACATTGGGGAGTGTTCATGATCATGATAACCAGCGGATTAGCGTTCATGGTATCAGTCGTCGCCTTCGTCAAGGGATCTTTAGGTAAATATTTATCATTACATTTTTGAACACACAATATTTTTGATTCAATTTGCAAAAAAGCGCACAGTGGAACTACTGCTAAGCACGATGCCTATGTGAGCATAACCATTTCAAACAATACATGACCACTGTCAAATTCTTTACCCAAAAACGAAAAGTCCTAAATGTTACTTTTATTACGTAAATACTTAAATACGGACAACATCACATACATTGCTTTGGTCTCAAGTAATTGCATGGTTTATTTATTACTATTATTTATACTTACTACTATATAGTATTCTAACTAAACATTCTTCAAAACTACCTGATAATTATTTCCTATCGTCATAACCTGCCTAAATGAATTCCCTGCTAGACACAGGACTCTTTAAAAGGAAAAAATTACCATAATCGATGCGCTTGACCGACGGATTTGCGATCACAGTTTGGCTAATGTAGAGAAAAGATCTACCTACTTCTGGATGTACTCCTTTAGAGACCTCGGACGACACTAATACAAAAAGAAGGAGTGGTGCTATTATTTTTATATGCGACATCCAGCATCACGCGATCCTATATGAACGAATAAACATAAATTTTCTCTACTGATCCTTTACACGAATTTGCCTCTAAAACCCACGACATTACGTTTCAGATTCTGATGTTGGACTGCCTTGGTACGTTAGGCTCTACTGGGCGTTGTTAGTTACTACTGTACCTGTTGCCTACTTCATCACAGTCTTTTACTACTCTTTTTTAACTAGTATGGGTAAGTAGCAATCTATGAATCTGGTTATCAAAACATTGTTACTTTCCCTAAAGCTGCATATGACTTGTCTATCCAATGCAATATCCGATATTTCTAAAAATACAATTCCTTGAATAAAAATGTCGTCTGCCTTACGTGGAATTTGAACCCAAAACTTTCTGCGTACCGGGCGACTGCCCTAACCAATTGACCTACCAATACATTGTTTGTGTTGACGAATTTATTCAACGCTTTACTCTTTAAGCCAGCGTATTTTTACTAATGAAACTATCTATGTATTACATCCAATAAACGAGATGATGATAATTTTTGTTTAATTTATTTTTTATTTTTTCGTTATTATGACATGTTGTATTTTTTTCCAGCTGAAGAGGCCGAAATGGACCCCGTGTTAGACTTCTTCGTTCACGGCATGAACTCGATAACGATGTTCATCTTACTTGTGACGTCGAGGCATCCTGTTCACTTTTTGCAATTTGTCTACCCGTTCCTCTTTGCGCTGCTCTATATGGCTTTCTCTATCATCTACTACTTCGCTGGAGGGACTAATCCGTAAGTAATAGAAAAATCCTGACTTGTAATTTCATGGTCACTAATGGGTTTTTGGGTAACATAATACGCAATAAAAGGTGTAGGTACAGTATTATTAAAACCGTTTAAAAAATGTCAGTGGGGCGGTGGGTAATTGATTTAATTTGTCACTTTATGTATTAAAAATAGTAAGTAATGCAGACAGCATCGCACATACATTCTTTAAACCCCGTATAGTAGCTATTAAAGAACCAGTTTTTTGTGGAAATCATAAACAACTAAAGAACCACGAACACCTAGACTAAAAAAAAAGAACATTAGTTTAATCTCAAAATCAGAATCGAACTCAAAGCCATGAAGCTGGCTGGAGCTTGTAAACCAGTATCTAAGCCACTCGACCACGGAGGTCGTCAAATCTATATACCAAAGAAAACTAGCTTGACTTTATGGTCTTTGATGGTCTTTATGATTCATGAAATCATTTCGGATGCTACACGGTCTCACAAACAAACTCACGGTTAACAGTTTTCAATTAACCCTTTACTTATGCACGAAGACAACTCGATGGTGACCCACTTCTAATCAATGTAACTGACACTTTGGTAACATAATATGCCATCTAAAGTATGACTGCATTTATAATTTACAAAGACTTGATTCGGTTTGAATTTGGTTGGAAGGTTCTGTATTTTGTTGAAGCTCTTTACTCGCAACTAAAAACAATTAATATACAGTCAAACAATATATTTCTACTTTTGATCTGCAAATTACATTTTGCTAAGTTAATTAATTATATGCTATCTACAATTATCGACATAATGATATGAATTAAGATTTCAATTAAATACATTCATTGACTAGTATACCTACTGTATTGTATCAGATACAATGAAATCGATCATAGATCAAAGAACAGGTCTTCGTTCAGCCAGTCTAAAAGGCAGTTCACATCATTTAAAGCTATTGCATAGCTTCTATCGCGGGCCTTAAGCGTGGAGACCGAATCCAGAAATTCCGCAACGAGAATAACCTAACACTCCCCACTCCGACCCGCACAGCGGTGATACTTTTTAGTTTTATAATTGCATAAGTTGATAAAAAATGCTATTCAATAGCTTTACCGCGGCAGTCTCCGAGTGCCACACGTCTTTTTTTGTTTTTAACTATGTACTTTTATTTTGTGTGATGATATGTACCAATAAAACATGTTTCTTTCCTTCTTTCTTTATGCAACGTTCGTAATAATATGTAGGTACTAGCATACTTGTAAGAATTAATTGTAACCAATGGACTAATTATATCTGAATAAAATAATATTTATAAAAATTAAGATAAAGTCAGTAAAACGATAAAAGCTTTACACACTTTTTTCGCTAGCTGTTCTGTTCAACACTATCTCAAAGTCATTGCGGTAGATAACGCAGAGAACTAAACCTGACCATCCTGATTCTAGGCAAGGCGAGGTATGGATATACCCGGTTCTGGACTGGTCCCAGCTGGGCCCCACGGTCGGCGTGGTGTTCCTGTGCGCCGCTCTTGTGATCGTCGTGCACTGCATCGTCGTGCTCATGGTCCTGTTCCGGGACTACCTCGCCAGCACTTGCTTCTCGGGCAAACGAAACAGCATTGACATTGCAGAGTATTAACGACACTGCCGACTTGATGTTTGTTAGTCCTTAGTTTTAAGTAGGTAATAGGCAAATTTCTAATTAGGTAATAGTTGAAACTCCATGCCGCTGACGGCTGTAGCGATTGCTTTGACTATATTTGTATCTCTAGGTTTTAGATGTTGGCATGGGTGAGAGAGAAAGAATACCCAAATACACAGGCTGAAAAGTATTGCGAAATAGAGCCGTAGGGTCAATTGCATTGATACACTACCATGTGGCAAATTTTTTTTTTGTTCACCAGCAATAGAAATAATATAGTAAAGTAACAGCCTATAATCATCCCACTGCAGAGAAAAGGCCTCCATTATTGAATTCAAGTTACCACAGCAATGATGGGTGTACTGGCATAATCACCACGCTTGCCAAATACAGGTTGGTGATTACAAACCCGGGCAACGTTGAAAATTCGAAACTTTTTGTTGCCCGACCCGGGATTCGAACCTGGGACCCCGAGATCTTGGCCCGGTATTTAAACCACTAGACCAACGGGGCGTTGAATTAATAGTTATACTTATACACGGTGCATTTTCAACCACCTGTGCAACGAAGCCCACGTTATGTAACCATTATACCTAGTCAGGTCATAAGTTCTGTCACATTTGTAATATGAAATAATTTAGACATGTTTATTATTTATGTAAACATTTTTATAGCAAAATGAACTTAATAAAACATAGATATGGTAATAAGTTTATTCAAAATGACACCCGCGATTTTGAATACAGGCCTTCAATCTGCGCGGCCAGTCGTCTATCGCAGCACGAACGAGGTCCATGTCAATATAATCTGCCTTAATCAAGGATGCCTTGAGTGACTCCATATCAGGATGAGGCTTTGAGCAGGCCTTTTCCTCCAAGTGTTGCCATATCTTGTAATCTAACTGACTCAAATCTGGACTGGAGGAGGGCCAGTCTTCGTGCCGGATGAAGTCGATTTCACGCGCCGCCAGCCAGTCTTGTGTGCTTTTCGCTCTATGAGCTGGCGCAGAATCTTGTTGGAATACCCAGTACCTGTTTCTCATACCATGTTATTAAACATGGTATGAGAAACAGGTTCCACAAGGTTCTTGAGGACTGTATTTTGATACACAACTGCATTCGTTTTTACGCTTTTCTCACAAAAATGTACCTCAGTTAAGCCCCAATAAGAGACTCCCAACCAAACCATGAGCGATGATGGAAAATGACCTCGTTGGACACGCGGAATACGGTTGCTCGCTTCTTCACTGCTGTGTGCGTACACCTTATCATTTTATTTGTTGTAGCTCTCTTCCAGGGTGAAAATTTTTTCATCCGAAAAAAGAATTTCCCGATGCTTTTTTCCCGCGTATCGCTTCAACAAAGCGCGGCATCTCTTCAGTCTCAGGTACATTAAACGAGCGTCCAAACGATATCCTGTTTTTCTTCGATATGCCTAAGCCCTAAGACTTCATTTAACACCCGTTTCACCGTGGTCCTGCTTAACCCCATCTGAAGGGCCAACAGTTTCTGCTTACGTATGGGATTTCTCTGAATTCGCGCCTTCACAGCTTTTATCACTGCTGGAGTCCTAACAGAGAGAGGGCGACCACTTCTTGACCTGTCATCTACACTAGAGTCTTCATTGTATCGTTTATGGTACGATAAACAAATCTTTTGGTTATATTCAAATTTTTCAGTAAGTCGAAAATCTGAATTGGCGCGTAACCGCAACGATGCAATGCAATAACCGCGACACGTTCTTCTTTAAGTATCCATTCCATATTTAAAAACCGGCCAAGTGCGAGTCGGACTCGCGCACGAAGGGTTCCGTACCAAAAAGGCCATAAAAACTGGTTCGTTGTATGGGAGCCGCCCTTAAATATTTATTTTATATTGTTTTTAGTATTTGTTGTTATTGCGGCAACAGAAATACATAATTTGTGAAAATTTCAACTGTCTAGTAGCTATCGCGGCTCTTGAGATACAGCCTGGTGACAGAGCGACGGACAGACGGACAGACGGACAGACGGACAGACGAACAGACAGCGAAGTCTTAGTAATAGGGTTCCGTTTTTACCCTTTGGGTACGGAACCCTAAAAATGAGGTAAATTCAAAAAAGTACACATTTTTATTGTCATGAAATATTCGAAATTCGAATTCAATAAACTTTTTTGTTGCCAGCTTTTTAAATTTAAAAGTTTTTATTGTGTGACAGAACTTATGACCTGACTATGTACTTATAAAATCTTGGCAGTGTTATTTTAATTTTTATACCAAACATTTTTTTCCAAAATATAAAATATTGGTTTGGCTATTTATTTCGAAACACGCTGTGACGCGCAAAGATGTAGCGAGACCCCGCTGCAGCAAAATAATACGTTTAATCAAAAAATATATAACACTGCCATGAAGTTATGCATAATAGTCCAATAACGTGGGCTTCGTTTTCTAGGTGGTTCAAAAATCACGGCGTTAAATAAGCATTTCATAAGTTAGAAGTAAATACTAAGATTAGTCTTAGGTGGCCAGTACCTACACAATTAACCCCGCTTTTAATACATATATTTTGTGACTTCTTATAAGCTACTTGTCAGCATATTTTTTAATACTTTTTTTACTTAGTTATCTATTTATTGCCATCTAGATTTAGGTAATTTATTTATTCTTACTGTAAACCTCTTTTGGTCTATACTCTTTAGTAAAATAGACTTATGTTTTTAAAGAAGAGAGAGCAATATTAAACAATATGTTGATGTATTCCCAAACAAACTCTATTATTAAAGTTTAGTTAATTCAGAACATTAAGTTCAAATACGTAAACTGTGTACATGCATTGTGAATAAGACACTATTAGAAAAAGGTTATTATACAGGGTGAAATTTTAACCACCTTCCAAATTTTAATATATCAATCTACGAGACAAATAACAAATGACGTATTTTTTTCTTTTGGTATAGCCCAGTACAAAAATGTCAAGATAAAGCAATTAGAAAATGTCCGCCAAAAATCTTAATTTTTTGATATGACCTCTTAGCAACACTTTTTTTACGCGTCGCGCATCTCATTTATCCATTACGATACTATTCATATGTTTTTGATTTTCCCTTTATACCTTAACAGGTCTAGGACCGTAAAAATTGAAAACTATATCGCGAAAAATATTTTCGGGTGACAACTTGATTTACATTTTTAACTTCATAAATAGGCTCTAAACACGATACTGAACGCCTATAAAAATTTTGGAAAGTGGTTAAAATTTCATCATGTATAATGTTTATTCATAGGTAGTTTTCTTTGTTTTAGTTTTATTACATAGCAGCCGATTTTTAGTATATCAATAAATAAGCCTCTTGATCTTTTTTTTTTGTCTAGATCTTGACGTTAAAAAAAGGATTGATAAATTATTGAGCATTTCATGTAGTGTTTTTTTTTAAACAATGTAGATTTTTCGCTCTTTACATAATTATGAGCTCTATTCGCTATCCACGGACGTTAGTGATATAGAGCTTAATATGTTTACTTGCTTGGTGATTATTTGTTGTTTTATGTTTCATACGTGTATTTTTTATAGTAAAAATATATACGTCATAAATAAAACGAAATTGGGAAAGAAAAGCTCGTTAACATGATTAGTGTATCATAATTAAAACATGGTTATTAAAAAATCATGTTTGGCTTCGGAAATACGTATTCTACTTTTATACAATTCAGTTCAACACAATACTTTAGGAGCTATGTCATTCACATAAGAACTTACGAATTAAAAAACGAATTACGAATAGAAAAGTGAATGACACGATTCATGACATTAAACGTTGAAAACCAAATGTACTTATTTTATTACTTTTGTAAATAAATTGTTTTTAATGAATCAGGGCTGTGTATTATTTTGCATTTACTTTCAGCTATGTATACTGTATGTACCTATGTTTTATAAGTATACCTACCTATTTCCAAAATGTTATAGATTTTATACCAAATAATTAGTGTACGTCTATAAATTTAATAAGTATACATACGAGTATTAATATAAGTAATAAGTAGGTCCCTAAAATCCCATTCAAAAAATATTTAGAAACAACAATTTTATTTAAAGTCAGCAAACAAAAAATAACCATTGTATACCAACGTTCTTGTTCTGGTTCAAAGTGACTAGCTGAATCTAAATCTGTTTAATCAAAAACAGAATTATTTAGTCTTAAACCGAAAGGTAATACATCCTTTTTGGCTAGAACTTGTTTTCCCTAGCTAAATTCAAAGTTATATTTTACTACTTAAATGCCTTTGTGAAAACTAGATATACCAGGTCAATACTATAATTTATCACTGATATATTTGAATTTCAGATAAAACTCACTCCGAGCTTTAGTTAAAACTATTAGCACAAGAGAAACGAATTTGGATTGAAAACAACATAGAGTGTTAAAAATATTTACTTAAAAGATGAAGCATAAAGAGTCTTGGTAAGTAGGTACGTAGTAAAAATAATAATCTGACACTAAAGGAACATACATAATATTGGGAGCAGTGTGTGTCGTTTGCCATGACTGAGATGATAAAAGTACTAAATAGAATTATATTATCTGTGATAAAAAGGAACATTTCTACGAAAGCTCGTCGAAAGGGTGTTGGTTCCAACACTCATGTACAGAAGTGAAAGTTGGGTATGGCAGAAAAAGCATGAAAGTAGAATAAATGCAGTAGAAATGAGAGCGCTAAGAAGTATGTTAGGAGTGAAATTGAGTGACAGGATAAGAAATAGTGTGATAAGAGAACGTTGTGGTGTGAAAGAAGATATTGTCACACGGATTGAGAAAGGGATGCTTAGATGGTTTGGGCATGTAGAGAGGATGAATGAGAGAAGAATGACTGGACAGATCTATAAGACGAGTGTAAAAGGGAACGTTCGAAGAGGAAGGCCTAGACGAACTTACCACGATCAAATCGGGGATGTTCTGAAGAAAGGTCAGGTCAAGAGTACTCTAAACCGACGAGCATGCATGAAAAGATGCGAAATGCAATGTGGAAGAAGCGAAAGAGTTATGCCAGGATCGTAGTAAGTGGAAGGCCTTGGTCTCTGCCTACCCCGTTGGGAAGGAGGCGTGATAATATGTATGTATGTAAAGGAACATATATACCTATTAGGAATATCGACATAAAGTAGTTGCTAAGGTGGCAATCTGACTAATCTCACTGACGGACGGAAAGACAAACCGACGGACATGGAAAAACTTTAAGGGTTCCTTGTCTTTACTATGAAAACCTGAACTCCATTACGTTAAATAAACTTTTCATAATTCATTTATTTTTGGTAACATGACTTGGTTTGATTCTTTTATAGTTTCTTTACACTTCTATAGGGAAGCTTATTTACAGGCTTTTATTGTTACTTACAATGGTTGATACGTGTAGTAAAAATATAAAGAGACTAGCTTTGCGCCCGCGTGAACTACACTTTATATCGCTCTTGCGGAAACTTGTGCCCAACAATGGGATACCAAATAGCCTATCTTACTTCTAATACCTCCAAAAATATGTGAACAAACTTTCATGATGATCGGTTAAGTAGTTTTTGCGTGAAAGCGTAACAAACAAACTTACATTCACATTTATAAGTAAGGATTAATTTTTTTATTTTGTGATAATATGTTTTTTGTTTTTACGAATACGTCTTGTTTTAAATATTGGCTAGCCATATAGCATCAAATCAACTCTACATAAATTGAATATGTTTTATTTTCCTCTCCATAATAATATTCAGTATCACTTTTAGGAAGTTCTCTTTAGCGAATTTGTAAATCGACCTGTACTCAAGATGAAATTATGAACCTTAATTTAAAAGATATTTCATCTGCACTGACGAAAAAATGATCAAGGTGTCATATTTTTAATTAACAGCACGCATTACACAATTGATTATAAAATAGCAATAAGGAACAATGAGTGTAGGTACTACTTGGTATATTTTATTAAAACATCATAAACTTAAGATTTTATATCAAAATAGGTAGGTACTTTTTAATCAACTTATCAGTCGCCAAACTGCTCTTTGTGCAGACATGATCCTTCACTAACAATTCCTACTAATTTATCTGAGATAACGGATTTTAATATCGCTCCGATTTTTATCAACAAAAGCACGCAGTCATAAGCGCGGCCGACGCCAACATGGGCGCCATTCGGGATCAATTTCGATTGAGTAAATTGAAGTTTCAGGATGAAACCGCAGACGAGTTCTACCTCAGCTGCTGGCAGAGAAACCGCATGGCCCTGCCTCTGCTGTGCGTCAGACTCGTTCTATTCCTCGGCTGTGTGGCCATGGTCCTGACTTCCATGCTCCTACCGATTAGAATCATCTACATCGCCTACTGGGCCATTTTCTTAACGCAGTGGGGCCTGATCATGATTACAATAACTTGTGGACTGGCAACTACTGTATCAGCGGTAGCATATTTTAAAGGACCAATCGGTACGTCTAAGTCATTATACAGTACGCAAAGAAAGTTTTCGATTCTAATAAATTAAGAGTATCGCGGCAGAATTCATGTGATGTGTTTCACAGTGATTTGTGACCTACATAAGTGGTAAATAGTTACAAGTAGTAATCATTTGATCACCCGCATTTGGCAAACGTGGTTATTATGGCTGTACAAATGTAAATATAAAATGCAATCATTGCAATCGACAAGAAACCTATACAGATAAGTGTGACCTCTTCTTATTATGGTCTGATTAGTAGTGTCCATTTTTTTCAGTTAGATCAACGATTTTATACTCAGCATTAAAATTATTATGTCACTTTTACTTTTTTACCTGATAGTGTAAACTCTGACTTTAAATAAACACATATTTACAACCAAACTGCCCTTGACCATTACTCAATTTTAAAATTAAAATGTGTTATTTCCTATGCAATGTCGAATACAGTTGAACTTTACTCGTAAGCGTAAATATTTATTTAATCTAATCATAATCTTTATACAATCCATTGAACGTTTACACGAGCAAACGTTAGGCTATTCGAGTAAATTATTAAATCAGATTTAATGTTTCAGACTCTACATTTGGGCTACCATGGTATATTCGGATGTTCTGGGCCTGCTACTGCATCACGGTGCCCGTTGCTTTCCTCATCACGATATCCTACTACAGCTTTGTTAAATGTATGTAACTAAAGATTTTTAAATAACTATGACTATATACCTTTCCCTATGGTATGACTAAGTTAGTGTTTCTTGAAACGTCATCGATATAAAGCTAGAGAGAAATGGCGTTTAGAAAACTAATATCACAAATTACTCTACAAGCAACACTCTAATGAACTTGCATTAATATATTTCAAATATCGATTCTAGTATTTGCTTAAATAAGCACCAGGCACTTGTATTAACTACTAAACTTGCAAAACGACTTATTCAATCATTTCTATGGATACCCATTATCCACGCTTTTCACTCGGTTGTCTGATGTTCTGCTTGAAAATCCGGATAGAGATAGGATGCCAGCCCCTGGGGCCTTACCATGAGACACAAGACGTAGACGACCTCCGTGACGTGCCGTACACACCGGTTTTCAAGGTGTCGCCTGCTCCGAGGTCCTGGGTTCGATTCCCGGACGGGTCAATGTAGAAAAAATATTTTTCTTTTATTTTGTGGTGCCTTCGTTGTTTCTTTCAAAATACGAGAGGAAGTGGACAATTGGGATCAGAACTATGTGTGTGATGTTGTTCACATTTACAATGACCATAATAGATAGACATACCATGCCAGTGTCTTAGAATACGTAATAGAGACAATAGATCCTTAGATGGGCATCGCGTTTAGTAGTTGCCTCTGGCATGAACATTCATTATTATATTACCCAATTTTCAATCACTACGGTCAAGAGAACTGTCCAACGGTTCGAGAACTAATGGGAATAAAGGCTAAGTGCTATCAGCGTTCGCCAATATCTGCAAACTTTAGCTGATTAAAGCCTTCATAAAAGAACTTGAGAGATACTTAGATCAGTCCGAAATTGGTAGTTTAAAGCTGGTTTATCATCAGCTTTAAACTATTGCTGTGATAACACAATAACATCAAATATTTACAGATTCCGTTTTCTCATACCTACTATTGATAAATAACTGTTTGCCTTTTGTGAATCGTACTAATCTTTGCAATATCGGTCCCCGATAAGTAAAGGACGATTATAAAGATAATTCAGTTCATTCCCCGTAAACCGCACCTAAAAGACGATTTTTTTAAATTTTAAGAATCTTAATATGTTTTCACTTATTATTTATGTTATTAATTACCAATAAAGCATATATTTAGGGGAGGCCTCTATGTCCAGCAGTGGGCGTCGTTTAGCTGAGATGATGATGATAAAGCATTTGTACAGACGTCAACCTACCACAAAACGTCAAATTTTGTCAATTAATATTGATATGTACTTGTTGGGCTTAAAGTTGAAAATCAATTCAATGACCTTTAACTTTTTGGGTAGGTTGAACTGCCGTTGTCTGTACATACCTAACGATTTCTATTTAAACTTTTTCATATCGTCCTATTACTCGTAGTGCACTATTATATAGGATAAAATTTTAACCACCTTCCAAATTTTAATATATCAATCTACGAGACAAAAAACAAATGACGTTTTTTTTTTTGGTATAGCTCAGTACAAAAATGTCAAGATAAAGCACTTAGAAAATGTCCGCAAAAAATCTAAAATCTTTGATACGGCCGCCTAGCAACACTTTTTTACGCGATTCACATCTCATTCATTTATTACGATACTATTCATACGTTTTTGATTTTCCCTTTATACCTTATCAGGCCTAGGACCGTATAAATTTACAACTATATTGCGAAAAATGTTTTCGGGTGAAAGCTTGATTTACATTTTTTATTTCATAAATGGGCTCTAAATACGATACCGAATGTCTATAAAAATTTTGGAAAGTGGTTAAAATTTCACCCTGTATAATAAAACTTTTAACACTTACGTTTTGCAGCCTGTTTTGTTGCATAGTTATAACATTCGGTATTATATTATCTGTGATATTAGTATTTTATTGTAATATAATAAAATTGTAAAGGCTAGTCCTACAATAAAATACTAGGTAATCGTAATCCAAAAATAGCATCATCCATCACATCATCAACAGCCTGTATCAGTCCACTGCTGGACACGGGTTATCTATAAAGAGGTTTTGCCATAATCGCCACACTCGGCCAGAATCACAGTATTGCCAATATTGAAGAGAAGACGCTGCTGCTTGTCATCTTTTGGTAGGATTTCTTAAGTCACCTCTTACGATATTGCTCTGACTCTTACTCAATATGTACCAGCTCCACAGGAAAAAATAAAGTTTATGTTTGAGTACAACAATTTCGATAAGCATTTGATATGCACGGACTAAACGTACATATACGCGTAGTCAGTTACGCGTGCAAGAAAACCAGTCTATGCCTGTAGGAACGCGTATACAAATTGAGTGCCAATCGGTTTGTGAGCGCCTCAAAGCGGATGTAAACGCTCAATCAGAAATCAGAAATCAGTTTTATTTCTGCAAATAGGCCCCTGGAGGCGCTTTTACACGTCCCAATATTTAACCTACCACTGCTTCGGGACAAATGTGGGCTAGTGCCGAGAAGAAGCAGCGCAAGAAACTCGGTCACTATTGTCAGCCTCTTTTTAAATAAACATGTTTACATAAGATATATGCCAGTGCGAGCTGATACAATTTAAAGCCAAACGTTCCTATCATTTATATAATCATCAATAGTGTAATAGCCCTTTTTCATTAAAACAACTTTGATATATGATTTGAATTTATGTACAGGGAGGTCAGCAATTGATAGTGGTAATTTGTTGAAAATACGGATACAATTTCCCATGAACGAATTACCTACTTTTCGCAGTCTGAATCCTGGAACGGCAAGTTTATCTTTATTTCGGGTATTGAAATTGTGTACGTCACTATTTTTGACAAAAAATTCGAGGTTTTTACGGACGTACATAATGTTTTCGAAAATGTATTGAGATGCAACTGTTAGTATGTTATTCTCTTTGAATAGCTCTCTTAGAGAGTCACGGGGTCTAAGGCCGTAAATAGCCCGCACAGCACGTTTTTGCAATATAAAAATAGACTCAATATCTGCCGCTGAGCCCCATAACAAAATACCGTATGACATTATACTGTGAAAGTAGCTAAAATATACTAATCTTGCCGTTCCAACATCAGTCAATTGTCTTATCTTTCGCACAGCATAAGCAGCAGAACTAAGTCTTCCAGACAGAGACCTGATATGAGCACCCCATTGCAGTCGAGAGTCTACAGTTATACCTAAAAAGGTAGAGGAGTCTACTGTGTCTAATGGCTCATCTTTTACAATAACATTTGTGGCGGAAAACCTTACATTAGGCAAAGTAAATTTAACACATTTTGTTTTTCTTGCATTAAGCAAAAGATTATTCGTAGCAAACCAATGCAATAATTTAGAGAGGGTATTGTTAACATCGTCAAATGATAATTCGCCCCTCTTAATTTTAAAAATTATTGAAGTGTCATCTGCAAACAATACCATCTCACAAAGATTATACATATAATATGGAAGGTCGTTAATGTATATTAAAAATAGCAAGGGTCCTAATACTGATCCCTGAGGGACACCCATGATAAGGGCCGACCCTGAAGACTCAGTTCCATCAATGCAAACTTTTTGTGTTCTACCTGTGAGATATGAGTTAATTAAATCTAACGAATCATTCGAAACACCATAATGTCTGAGTTTTTTAATTAACGTTTTATGGTCCACACAATCAAATGCCTTTGACAGGTCACAAAAAACACCTATAGCATCTAACCTACTCTCCCAAGCATCGAATACGTGTTTTAGAAGTGCTACTCCCGCATCAGTGGTATTTCTACCTTTCCTGAATCCATATTGATTATGATGTAATAATTTATTCAAATTAAAGTGCGATAAAAGTTGACTAAACATAATTTTTTCAAATATTTTACTTAGTACTGGCAAGATAGATATTGGTCGAAAATTAGCGGGATCGCATTTCTCGCCGGATTTAAATAATGGAATAATTTTGCTAAACTTCATTAAAGTTGGAAACTGTCTATCATCAATACATTTGTTGAAAATTATTGCGAGATGAGGGGCTATTGAATTTATAATTGTATTGATAATATGAACGGAAATTCCCCAAAGATCTTCAGTTTTTTTCATATTCAATTCTCTAAAAGTTTTTATAATTAAATCAGGGTTTATATGTCTAAAATTAAATGAAAATTTGCACTCATCGACAGCCGACTTAAGAAGGGATTCAGCTAGATCAGCGGAAGAAGCAAGCCCTTCAGTAGTGGAGGAAGCTATGTTTGAAAAAAAATTCTCAAATGTATTCGCAACCTCTGTGCTCGTGTTTATTAACTTATCCCCTAATTTGAGAGAGTAAGCAGGATTGCTTGGTTTTAGTCTACATGTTTCTTTATTTATAATATTCCAAGTAGTTTTCGCTTTATTTTTGGAAGCCGAAATTAAATTATGAAGATAAATTGACTTTGCTTTGGCGCATACTATTTTAAATAATTTGGAGTATTTTTTAACATGGTCTATAATGTTGTGGTTTTGAGATTCAGCTTTTAGACTATACAAATCATATAATGTTTTTCTACTTTTGTAAATACCAGGTGTAGCCCATTCATTAAACTTACAATTCTGTTTGTTGATTTTTACTTTTTTCTGCTTAAAATGATTATCAAATTCATTTTTTACCAAACCAAAAAGGCCCTCATATAATTGATCAACATTCTGACTACCAGGCTTTAGTAAATTAACACCATTTTCAATTTTTGCTTTAAATCTGTCTATTTTATTAATAGTAACCGGCCTATACACATAATCTACTATGTTTGGGACACGATGGTGCTCAAATGATGCTTCCTGTCCACTATGGTCTGAAGTTAGACAATTCAATATGTTTTTTTTTAACACTTTACCATTACAAAAAATATTATCTAAGCAAGTAGCCGACGTGGGCGTTACCCTGGTAGGTTCATTGAAAAGATTTATTAAATCATATGACTTGAAGAGATTAAGAAATTGAGTGGACGTTTGTGTGTCTTCTAATATATTAACGTTGAAATCACCGCATACAACTACTTTTTTACACGATTTTGATAGCCTTCTCAGAGCCTCATCCATAGTGGATTCAAAAATATGGTAATTAGATTTGGGGGGGCTATACACGCTAATTATTATAAATTGTTCCAGCTCAACACATGCTAGCTCAATAGTTCGCTCAACTGAAAGCGACACGATGTCTTTGCGTTCTTTACATTTGAATTCATTTTTAACAAGAATAAGTGATCCTCCTCTAGATGCAGACTCCCTTATGAGCGAACTACCGACTTTATAATTTTCAATGTTTAACATTAGTTCATGTTTTTTTATCCAATGTTCTGTGAGGCAAATTACATGAACATTAAAATCTTTTAAAAATAATCCTAAACCTAACTCTTTGCCGGCCAGGCCTTGAATGTTTTGATGAACAACATTAAAATACATATTCGGCCTAGCTTTTGTCTTCCCTCTTAGTTTAAAGCCTCAGAGGATGTCAAAGGAAAAATACTTGGATTAGTACATTTACTAATCGGTTCACTACAAAAAGTTTTTGTTTTAATAACAAAACTGTTAATATTGTAAGCTAGCAAACTTGCTATTTGTTTTTTCATTTTGTTAGGCAGGTGTATAGAGCTGCCAGTCATAACACAACAATTTTTTGTAAATTTGTTGGTGTCAAAAAACACAAATTTGTCATTATTTTGACAAATATTATATAGTAAAGTATTCAATATGTGAATACTGTTATTGTCATCGTTACTGTTATTTTTACAAAAGGGGAAGGCACAGAGGAGAATTTTTTCTATATTAATTTTTGACAAAATTGTACAATTTTTAATTAAATTTGATTTGCTAATTTTTTTACTATTTCCCACCATAAGAATGAGTGTTGAATTTGAATTTAAATTACTATTTTGTATGCAATCAATTATTTTATCAAATTTTGCATCTGGCATACAATTATTTATAATATTACATTTCAAATAATTATTTAATAAGGAACCGTAGCCAACTCCTAATCTATCTGAATACATAAAAACATCATTAGCCTTTACTTGTACACAAGGTATTACCTGGCTTACATCATTAGAAATTACATGTAAATTTGAATTTATTGATGACAACGGCCTGCTCACATCTCCCTGTTGGTAAGAACTTAATGTGGAATTTATTGTAATATTTGGCAATGATTTAAAACTAGTTCCCTCATTACCAAGATCCAGTAATTTGTTCGCAGCCAGAATGTGTTCGTTAATTTGTTCTTCTGCCGAGTTATATAAATGTGTCATTGATTCCAAAGACTTATGCAACTTAGAGATGTCAGCCTGCAATTGTCCTATATCCAAGTCATATTTTAATCTACTTTCATGTAGTTTTTGGTTATATATTTCTAAGCTATCAACTAAATCTAAGCGTTGCTTCCTTAGTAAAACATTATTATAAAAGCATTTTTGTTTTTTAATGAGTTTGTTTGTTTTAGATATGTATTTATTTAGTTTAATATATTTTTTAATGTGTTTTTTCTTGTTAAATCTAACTTGATTTCTATTGACCCCTGATTTTGTTCTATTACAAAAATCTAACTTTGCTGTAAAATCTTGATTACCCGGGGTGCCGATCAACTCCTCATACAGATTTTGAGTTTGAGAGTACTCTTGTTCCCTTTTATCTTCTTCCAAACGCAGTATTGTTTTATTGGCATCCCTCAGGTTATTTTCTAACTCATTATTGCGTATTAGGGTTTGTTCAAAGATATTGCCGCACTGGTCAAAGTTGCTAATTGTATTGAGTAACTCATCACGGTGTATCATGACCTCCTGGAGTTGGGCATGTATGGCAGCTAATTCTTTTTTTAATTGTGTGTTCTTAAATATGACAGCTTTTATTTCATCTTCACTATCATCTCTTTCCCTAAGTAGTTGGCTATAGTTTTCCCTACTGAGTTGTAATTCCTCTAGTGCCTTTTTTAATCTAATCTCAGCGTTCTGAGTGGTCATCTTCCGGGTCATAACACCAGTTTGGGAAGCCATTTTGAGTGGTAAAATTTGGTCTTAGTCTGTAATAATATAAAAAAAAATAGTGTACAACAAACAGCTAAAAACTTTTTCCAGATAAAACTTTCATTTGTATGTAATAAGAAAATTTGAATAAACTAGTTCTAATATGGTTGTTGTGGGCAGTTACTAGTTAATCGCTTAAGATTTAATAGAATGAATGTATTTTATTATATTGTAAGACTTATTTGTAAGACTATTTTTAAAAAGGAAGTATTTATTTATATAGAGGGTAGGTTATCTACTTTTAATTAAGTACAAAAAGATAGCTACTGAATGTGTAATCTCACTTAAAACTACAAAGAATTATTTAAATTAATCACTAATCTACCTATCTAACTACTGCTAGGTATTATTGTTTAGTATATGGAGTAAATTGTCTGCGGCGTCAGGGTTGTTATCGTCAACTTTACTTCCACTATTACGTCAAGTAAAGAGAGGCACAACAGAGCCAAGGTGTGATGAATTATGGCGAATCTCACTTTCGTGAGGTCTGTGTAGTATCTGAAGTTCAGGTGATAGATAACAGTAGCCAAACAAGCTGCAATTAGCACCAAACAAGAGCCCGATAAAGTCTGTTTAATGTAAATATAACCTCAATTTTATAGATATGAGATTTACGGTTAATATTTACTTATTGTCAGGTTTATCACAAATAATTATTATATAAAAATTGATTAAAAAACAGTACTCTCCTGGTTTTAGATAATCCGTTATAGCTGCTTTCAAATTTATTTGTTAGCCGTCAAAGCCGGCCGGCGACTTAGTTTCAATTTCTTCACAATTTTGGGTCAAAACTAACACAATTTCAATTTGTGTTTGTGAATAACGCCTTAATCTTGTTATTAAAACTATGATTATCACTTAATTTTAATTAAAATTTCTACTGAATCATGGCTATACAATACAGGATGAAATTTTAACCACCTTCCAAATTTTAATACAACAATCTACGGGACTACTTATGGTATAGCCCAGTATAAAAATGTCAAGATAAAGCACTTAGAAAATGTCCGTCAAAAATCTAAAATTTTTGATACGACCTCCTAACCCAACGTTTTTCGCAATTCGCATCTCATTCATTCATTACGATACTATTCATAAGTTTTTGATTTTTAATACCTTAACAATGTAAAAATTGAAAACTATGTTGCGAAAAATGTTTTCGGGTGAAAACTCAAGTCACATTTTTACGTCATAAATACGATACTGCACGCCTATAAATTTTTTTGAAGATGATGTAAAATTAATTCTGTATTATCAGTATATGAACTTGAAAAATTTTGTCTCAGGCGGGACTCGAACCCGCATCTGGAGAGTTGCGGGTTCGCGTCCCGCCTGAGACAAAAAATTTTTCAAGTTTATATACTGATATTATAAGTGCAATTAAGTTGCTAAAATATCAAATAAAGTATTTAATTCTGTATATTAAGTTTACGTGTACATTGGAACACGAATAGCTGGGCGGAAGATAGAGGAGCGGACGACCAATCACAGTGCTCGAAATCTGTAAATCTCGAAAATCAGGGTCCGGTCCTCTTAATTCCGCCCAATTCAGCGTCGGTAAAAACGCAACCTTATAGTAGTTATATTCTCTACAAAATATTCGTCCGCAGCTGCCCGCGTGAACTTCATATTATAAGGCGCGGTTTCACCTGTGCCCAGCAGTTGGATATAAAATAGCCTAGTCCTTCTCAAGGTCTAAAATCTTTGTCCAAATTTCATCAAAATAGGTTTTGTAAGTTAGACCGGAAAGCGTAACAAAAGACAGAGTAGGTAATTTCACATATAAATTAGTTACGATATTTTTCCTTTCTATGACTATTAATATAATATGAAGATGATATCATCTTATTCAATAATATCAATTACAACATAACAATGTTAACCTTTATTAAAAATGAGTGATTATCACCTTCATTTATTCAAGTATGTGAGCACCGAGAGATCACTTAGCAAATTCGTGAATATTGTAGGGTTTTAGTTTAAGTAGGTACTAAAACAACTGTAAATTTGCGTCCTGAAATTTATAAGAAATACTTAAAAAAAGCGGCCTGAAAAATTTGATCTCTCACATTAACAACCTCTACATCTAGGAAATATTACAAAAAATATATTTGCTTATAAATATCTAGTAGAATTTTATTTATGATGAATCCACTATAACTAAAACATGATTCGACGACCATTTGGATCAGCGGTAGTTAACTCTGCTTCTGAGCCATGGGTCGCGGGTTCGATCCCCGCACAGTACAGATATTTGTGTGCATGGACATGTCTGTTTGTACTGGTCTGGGTGTTTTCTATGTATTATAAGTACGTATTTACAAAAAAAAAAAAAAAAGTATATAAGTAAGATTATCGGTTGTCTAGTACCCCATACGACAGGGTACTTAATACTACCTTAATTTGGGACTAGATGGCTCTGTGTGGCACAGCGCGGCATGTCTTAAAATATTTATTTATTTATTTTTTTATAAGGAACGTCGTGTCAAAAAAAATACAATGTTTCTTCATTGATTTGACAGTTTACACAAATGTTGATACGTTTTGCAGCTGCAGTCGACATCGAAGGATACGAAATAAACGCCGTCCTTGACGTTTTCACTCATGCAATCAACTCGGCTGTGATGATCATCCTGCTGATGACGTCTAACATATCAGTCTACTTCGTGCAGTTCATCTACCCCCTCCTGTTCATGATCGTCTATATGGTGTTTACAATCATATACTATTATGCAGGAGGAACCAATCCGTAAGTTATTGCATAGATCACAAATACGTTTATGAGAAAATTGCTATAATCGACAATTGATAAATCAATGCCTTGTTAATGCGATGGTTTGTCCTTGCGACGGCTTTTCAATACGTCTACTCGATTCTTGTCTTTCAAATTTTGATAAAAGATTGCGATGGAAATCAATATTTACATATTTTGTAACTTTTTCAAACGGTTTATACTAAAAGATACTTGAGATATTATACATTTCCTGTCTGGAAAAGCAGCGCTGCGTATTGGGTTTAACTATGTTTAAAACCATCCAGAAAACAATTGAAGTATCCACACAATATTACATCCAAGTCATTCCAGCTGGAGGAGTTAGGTGACTACCACGTATACCTACCTTGTATACCTACATAAAATATATTAAGACTAGCTATTGTTCATGCGTAGAATTAGACTTTGATCCCACGGGAACTGTTCATTTTTTTGGGATGAAAGTAGCATATATATTTACCCCCGCCTATAATGTTTCCTTGGCAAATTTCAACCTGATCCATACAAAATTATATTAACTGTAAAGGATTATTTACAGGTATCACGTTATTAACCCTCTTTATTGTCGCTTCGTTTTGGAGACTTTTTGTGCTTTTTTTCTCAGGTTTGGTGAGGTATGGATTTACCCCGTACTGGACTGGTCGAAGCCCGGGCAAGCCGTGGCTACGGTAGCTATCAACGCAGCGCTAATCGTCAGCGTCTACATCGTGGTGATTTTCATGACGTTTCTCAGGAATCAGCTGACGCGCCGATTTAGAACCACCATCTTAGATGTCTCTCCTTAAGTTCATATTTTTCGTTTTATTCGCTACTATAGTTAAAATAAAACTTCATACTATACGTGTGTTCTTAGTTACATAATTATTTAATTTGAAGACTGTACTAATGACTACTGCATTAAAATAAGAATACTTAGTCAATAAATATTAGATTAAGAGTCGACATTTTGATATTCTTGAATAATTGTACCTATTCCTATGTAAGCTACCTCTAAACATCAAATCAACTAAAGTGTTAAACAAAGTCATATTAAAATATTAATATATGTATATACTTACATAAATTTAAGTATTTAACTGTTTTTATTTCGATACCAGAAATAAGTAGGTACTCCATTAATTTACACGCCATTAATCTCATTTCAGGTAATACCTAATTTTCTTAGGATACTACGGTTGAGTCAAGATCATTCCCATTAGAATAGATATTAATTTTGCGCTACATATACTACTCGTATTACCCGTAAAAACAAATAAAGCGAAACTAATTAATTTATCATTTTCAAAAAACCTACCTCATCTTATTTAAACTCCTTTTAAAAACAAACTTTACGAAGATTAAATAGTTTTAAATCGAACGAAGGTCAAAATCAATTAATACATTTGGCACGGCCGATAAGAAACTGACACAACCTGATAACGTACGCTCTATATCGCTAAAGCGATCGATAACACACATTGGTTCACGTTAGCGACCAAAGAACCACCATGTGTGCGATAAAAAGTTATTTCAAAGAAGAATTGCAGCTCAGAAATCTTGGAGTTGAGTACCCGAGGCCATCGGACTTTTACCTAAGCGTTTGGCAAACGAATCGGTCAACCGTTCCACTTTTGATTCTGCGGACATTGATCTTCCTAACTTCTATCGGGATAGTGTTGGCTTCGATCATTTTATATATTCAAAATGGGCAGTTCGCGTATTGGTTCATATACCTCACGCATTGGGGACTCACTGTGATGACATTAGCGAGTTTGTTTGCGGTTGTTGTGTCTGCGCGGTGCTATTTCTACGGACCATTGAGTGAGTATCTGAAACCAGAATTTATATTTATTAGTATTTGTCTAAATTATAGATGTTCTCAATTGACGTAGGTACGTACAACATTAATCCACTAGGCCACGATGACAGCACATGAGTAATTTATATTTTATTCATGTGATGACAGTAGGTAAGTAAACCACTGAACAAGCACCTATGAAGTAAACATGAGATTTGACATGAGACATGACTTTTATACTTTTCTAATTCGTAGATATACTAAGAAGTAAATTTTAGATTATTTTTTGTTCACGAATGCATAATAAATAGTAGTATGTACCTACAACATGAGTACAACAGTAGCGCATAACGATGATAACAGGAAAACTGTCAAAACTAAGAAGGATTTGCGAGCCAGAGTTGGTCGACAAACTTATAATGTACTCGTATTAGGTAAAGAAGAAAATCGTACAAATTGAAAATTCGTTGGATACGATGTAGTTGTTGGTTATGTAAAACATGTGGTAAATATAATCTAATGATCCATATAAAATTTAAAAAAATCCTAATCTCATACAACTACAGATTCTACATTACCTTGGCCGTTTTTTTAGTTATTACAATGTTAGTGGTATCTTACAAGTAGTTATTTCTCTGAACTATAAACTTACCGAAGGTCACAAACGATATGCTAGAAAAGATACCCACCTGAACACCATATGCATAAAAAACCGTTCATCATCATTACCAGCTTATATTAGTCCACAGCTGGACAGAGGTCTGTCTGAAAGAAGGCTTGGCCCTATCCGCTACTCATGGCCGGTGGCTTAGCGACCATATCACAGTTTTTGGCTCATGGTCGACAAAAGACGCTGCTTCCTTTGGCAGTACTTCTGTAATCGCCTTTTACGACACCTATAGGAAGACAAGGAATAGTGCTATTATTTTGATTAACCGACACCAGTACATAAAACCTTAAATTAGTTCATATTTAGAAACGATTTCATTAACTCAACCGAATTTTGTCCTTTTGCCTGTGGTAGTATCAACTTTCAAATTGTTTTGTTTATGTGACAGATTCAGAGTTCCTCTTACCGTGGTACGTGCGAGCATACTGGTTGCTGTTCAACGTCGCAGTGCCCATCGCCATCCTCATCACATTGTTCTATTGGACCGTGCTCTACGAAGGTAAAGATGATTTATTTTCCCTATGCTTTTTTTTGTTTCCTCGTGCCATGCGATAATGGGCATAAATGGCACCTTTCATGTGTCGGAACACACAGCAAAATAAAATAAGCACACGGACACGCGCATTCACAAAAACACATACACAACACGTTTTTTCTCAAAGCCAAACCCTAAGATTTACTATCTTGTTTAGGATTAATTTGTTAGTTGTATTACATATATACTTTTTTTTATTTTTTTTATAAATGTGGACAACATCACATACATTGTTCTGATCCCAATTTGAATAACTATTTAAAGCATTCGTATTTTGGAAACCAGAAACAACGAAGGTACCACAAACACCCAGACCAGAGAAAATGTAGAAAAACATTTTTTTTTCTACATTGACCCGTCCGGGAATCGAAACCGGGACCTCGGTGCAGGCGACACCTTGAAAACTGGGGTGTACGCCACTCCGCCACGGCGGTCGTCAAATATCGATATTTCATATGCTTTCTCTCATTGTCGCAGCTGCTCCATGCTTTGGTACAACCTGTAGGTACCTATATTTTTAGGGTTCAAGTGTTAATTTAATATTTCGATTTATCGGATAAAAATTATAGCCTCAATTCCCATTATTAGTGAAGTTTCATGTAGCTCTAATGTTCATTGGGTAAGGTCTAATAAAAACTAAATAGTCAGTCTCCTTGCAACCTTGTCATTATAACCATTATCATAATCATCACCAGCTTATAGATATCAGTCCACTACTGGATCCAGGCCTTTGGACTTTCCAAAAGGAGGAATTTTTCATAATCGCCAGGCCTAGCAGTTTGGATGGAGACCGCAGATTGGCCAATAGTGGAGAGAAGTCGCTGCTTTTTCTGGCGGTGTTGCCGCTTCTCACGACTAAAGTAACAGTATATAAACTTGAAAAATTATGTCTCAGGCGGGACTCGAACCCGCATCTCCTCGAATGTCGGACGGGCGCTATACCATTAAGCCACCGAGACACTGCGACTCAGCGCGAATTTCGCCATAATTTTTCAAGTTTATATACTGATATTATAATTGCAATTTAATTGCTAAAATATCAAATAAAGTAAGTAAAGTAACAGTCTATAAACGTCCCACTGCAGGGAAAAGGCCTCCATCATTGAATTCAAGGTACCACAGCAATTATGGGTAATGGCATAATCACCACGCTTGCCAAATGCGGGTTGGTGATCACAAATCAGGGCAACGTTCGAAAGTTCGAAATTCGAAACTTTTTGTTGCCCGACTCGGGGATTGAACCTGGGACCCCGAGATCTTGGCCCGGTATTTAAACCACTAGACCAAACGGGGCGACTCACGACAACTATTGGAGGGGAAAGGGTGGTGATATTATATTTTTGTTAGGTACAAAATAACTACTTATTTTAAGTGAATACACACCTCCTCCACAGCTGGTATCGCCGAAGAGTTAAATTACGGATTAGACGTTGCAGTCCATGGGATAAATTCTCTGCTGATGTTGCTGCTCCTCATCACGTCGTCGCAGCCCTGTCGCCTGCTGCACATCTACCAGCCCGTGTTCTTCGGGCTCACTTACTTACTCTTCGGTCTGTTTTACTACCTCGCTGGCGGAACTGATCCGTAAGTCATTGAGAATTTAGATTTTAGGTGTAAAGTACACAATGGGCTATTTGTTCCTTTTCTTTTAAGTGGCCTATTACAAACTTTAAACAGTAGATGACGATACCAACTATTAAATTAGAAAACATAATATTGAATAACATAATGGGCCCTGTAGGGCAAGGCAATTAGGAAAGGGGAGGGTAATTTTCATGAATTTAGCAATTATTCTGAATACATTATTTTTATTATTATTGTATTAT
This sequence comes from Anania crocealis, assembly GCA_949315895.1. Lineage (NCBI taxonomy): Eukaryota > Metazoa > Arthropoda > Insecta > Lepidoptera > Crambidae > Anania > Anania crocealis. The sequence continues at coordinate 20,061,028 of OX438882.1, forward strand.
AAATTATCATTTAAATATTCGTCGCTATCGTAGTTTGGCCAATCATAATTGAAAGACGCTGCTGCCCGTCTACTTCTAACATGTATGAAGAAACGAAATGTTTACCAAACGCAACTTTTTTGTAGGTATAGTTTGAGGTTTACCAAGTGGGAAGTTTACCACATGCGAAATCGCCGTTTATTCGTACTAATCAATATAGATTTTAGCTTAATTTTTCAGTCTCAAATTACACAACTAGTGAAATAATTACTTAACACATTCCGAAACACACTAGACAGAATAGAAGTTTTATTGTAATCACGTCGACAAGCGGATGTGTCCCGGAAAGTGTTAAAATGTTTGGATTTTGCAGTATGTACAAAGCAACCTCTGTACACGAGTAGTAACAAATGGATTTTGCGCCTTGGCTGGAAATTGTTTCCGTGGACAGCCGAGTATTGCAATCTTATATTTGTTTTTAATTATGTACACAACAGATAAAATGTATCTACGATAACAAATAGCTAGGGCAATAGGGTATTACTTCCGCTATCTAAACTGCTTCCTGTACAATCAGGAATAAATAAATATCGATGCAAACAAATAGAGTAACACAAAAACGGAAAACTGAATATTCTTAAATATCATTAATTAGCATTTACAATGCTGATCGTGCTTACAAGGACGTTATACTTATCTTAATTTTGAACACAAAGCGGATAATGGTTCAATTTTAAATGATCTCTCATAAAACAATGGCTTTGTTAATTCTACAGCGTGATGATAACACACGAGCCTGGTTTTTGTCTCACGTAGTTCGACAATACAATGTAAGTGGCAATAAAAACAAAGATGTCGTCTATTATACTTTCTCAGTCATTTAATTGCATTCAATAATTGTGTTGCAGTTGAATTGCTAGAGTAAGTCGATAAATATTTTTTTACAATTAAAAAATAATCCGATATGACTTCTTTATATACTAAAGCAATACAAATTTAACAGTATCTGATGTAGATCACATAATGACCCACTGTATGATAATATAAAGAAATGATTGTAATGGTATAGAGGGGTACACTACCTACATAAATACGAAAAACTTAATTGCGATATTGACAATCAGGAATTTCAAAATACCGATTTTTATAATTCTGAATGATACAGATTTCCGAAAATCAGAAATCCGATCTATCATAAGTCCTAATATTAATAAACCCAAATTTCAAAATTGTTTCAAATGTTTATAAATACGAGTACTATATTCCGAATGCAGAATTTCATGATACCGAATCATATCACTTCGGAATCTTTAATAATCCGAAATATCATAAATACGAATTCCGAATATTATTTTTATTTTATTTATTAGGACAACCAACAAGACAATCACAAAATAATAACAATTGGTAAGATAGATTAAGGTTTTAAACTATGTGCCGTCTTAATTACAGGTCGCCACGGCATGCAAATAATAATAATTATGGACTTCATTATAAATTTAACTTAAAAGTATGGTACAGCTGTTCTTGCCATCTCAACCGTATTGTTTTCGAGATGAAATAAAAAAAAAACTCTTGGTTAGTCAGATACTTGGGTAAAGGAAGACAATAATTTCCTCTTAAATTTTCCTGCTGACTGCAAATATATCGATATCACATTCTATGCTTAGTTTATCGTACTGTCTTAGCAGTCTTTTTATTGTGGCGTGGTGACCCAGGTTGGTTTTGGACAAACTCTCTGAAAATGGGACATATCGGCATCGACGAGGCAACTTAAAAGGAACGTTAAACCTTAAGCAAAAAGACCACGGCGATGCGGGGTTCAACTAAATTCTTTATTAATACAACGAATTTTAGGAAATTTAAAATTCGTAATTAAGTTTTTCGGGCCAATAACACATCGGATTTTTAATCCTTCGTATTAACGAGATTCGGAAAAAAAAGATTCGTACTTTTGATATTCTGAAAAATGTTAATCATGGTTTTGAAAATTCGGAATTTTGATTCTTCGGAACTTTGATATTCAGAGGTTTGAAAATCGGAATATTTAATTTCGGTATTAAATATTTCGGAATTTTTGGGTGTTCCCGGTATAGAGCTATGTAAGTCGAACTTTAAGGAAGACTCCAAAAAATTCTAGTTAGATGTTTCATAGAGTCCTTGACTTACGGAGGATTTCGACTAAAGCTAATTTTGTGTAGAGGGTTTTTTTTTATTTTCTTATTTTGAGTGAGAGTGGCGTAACACATACAATTTCAAAAATACGAAGTAGTAGAGGTACTTTTTAATCATTATCTGCAATTTTAAGGAAATATTAAAAACAATATTTTTGTATAAAGGTGCATCACAGGGAGCATTCGCGTGTAATGTAACATTACAGATGCGACTTAAAGAATTACATTACAATAATACCTCCCTGACAAAAAAAAGATGTACATCCGTGTCAAAGTCAAGGATCGAATCACTCTCTAAATCCAACGATTCCCAAATACATCTTTAAATCTGTAAATCCTAACTGAGCCCTGAATCTATTGAGTTAAGATTCAGTAAGGATTGATTCTCCTTCTTTGTCCTAGCCATTTCCCATTATTTGGGGTCGGCTCTTCTCGTTCTGCGGCGCCAGAACAGTCTGTTGTCGAAATGCACGCTTGGGCAAGCTTTAAGTCCTTGGCTACTGTGGACCACCAGGTGGCTAGTGGGCGACCTCTACTTTTCCTGTAATTTGGCAGTGCTAGGGTCTGTTTCACGACATGGTCTTCAGGGCGTCTCATGACATGTCCGAACCATCGCAAGCGGCTTTCAGTGAGTTTTTCTCGTAAAACTTCCTCTGATGTGCTCATTTCGCACTTTATCGAGTCGAGTTACACCTGCTGCCCATCTTAGCATCTTCATCTCGGCTACGTGCATTTTGTGTTCGTGGTCTTTCTTCAAAGCCCAGCACTCGGCGCCGTACGTCATGGCTGGTCTGACTGCGGTCTTATAGATGTTGCCTTTGGTTTTAATCGGCATTCTTGAGTCACATAAACCTCCCGTTAAAGCCCTCCACTTCTGCCATCCTACGCCAATTCTGTGGGTAACATCGGCCTCAATGCTCCCATCGGTTGTCAGCATCGCACCAAGATACTTAAATTGGGATCAATACCGTCTTCACCATAAGGGCACACGGGGACCGTGTCCAGGGCCCCCATTCTCAGGGGGCCCCGAAGGACCAGTAATTTCCCGCACACATTTATTATCAAAACATGATTGTTGGGCATATTACACTTTTTTCATAAATCAGTCATCAATTGTAGTAAATGGTCTAAGTAAAAAAATAATATTATAATCAGCTTCTTTTACTTTCCAAAGGGGCCCCAAATTCTTGTGTGCCCAATGGCCCCAGGCTAGTTTGAGACGGCCCTGATTGGGATACCTTTGGCAGTGGATTCCCATCGATAAGAATCACATTGGAGTTGTTGGTGTCACCGCTAAATCCGCACTCCAAGTACTCAGTTTTAGTTCTGCTGATTCGGAGGCCGTTGTTTTCCAGCGCGTGTCGCCGCTTCTCGAGAGTACCTTGGAGTAGTTCGGCATCTTTATCCATGAGGACTATGTCATCTGCGTACAACATACACTATGGTAAAGGAGACTGAATGTCCTTTGTTAAGTAATCCATTACCATGTTAAAGAGAAGTGGGCTCAGGGCTGAGCCTTGATGGACGCCCACTTTAACTTCGAAGCTCTTGCTTAGCCCGGCCAGGCTCCTCACACTTGTGCAACTTCTGCAGTACATGTCCTGTACTAGGGTGATATAGCATTCTGGTATACCTTGAGCTCTGATGGCCTGCCACACCAGTTTCCGAGGTACTCGATCAAACGCTTTCTCTAAATCAATAAAGACTAGGTGTAGATCTTCGCGGTTTCCCCGATGTTTCTCCATGATGATTCGGGTGGCCTGGATAGCGTCAGTGGTGGATTTGGACGGTGTGACTGGTGGTTTTCAGATATGACAACGTGTTTGAAAAGGCGGTTATTGAGTATTCTCACCCAGATTTCGAGGGTGTGTGACGTCAACTTAATTACTCTATAGTTGCCACAGACGCTGACATCCCCTTTGTTTTTTTATAAAAAGGTACCAAGTAACTTTGGCGCCACGCCTCTGGTATGGTGTATGAAGTCAAAATGGCGTTGAACAGCCTCACAAGCCACTTTAAACCTGTGCATCCTAGTCTCTTCCAGATGTCTGCGGGTATTTCGTCAGGACCTACAGCTTTGTGGTTTTTCATTTGCGCCACTGCGAGTTTCACTTCATCTATTTCAATTCTTGGTACTGGTCCAGCAATGGCTTGCAGTGGGTGCAAAGGCTGGCTAGAGAATTCTTCGTTTAATAGCTCTTGGTAGTATTGACACCATCTTCTTGTGATACTCGCATTATCTGTTAGGAGCTGTCCATTCGCGTCTCGTATGTTTTTATTGACCTTAATGTCCAGTGTAGACTTGTGTCGCTTTTTGGCTAGTCTAATTACTTCAGCATCATTTTTAGCGTCTTCGATTCTTTTATATAGACTCTCTTTTAATTGCGCAATTGATTGGGCCTCCACGGGTGCCCTTCGGTTCGCCTAAAATTTAAAGTCCTAATTTCATTTGGCCGAACCGTATTGGCCTAAACTTATAACGTATAGTTATTGTGTAGTTTAACAGTTGTTTTCGCACTATTATAGTTTGGTCTAAAAATTGAAAACCCTAATTTCAGAATGTCGAATATCGAATGCACTAAAATGTATTCGCATCTTTTTTTTGGCATTAAGCTTTGTATTGAAATCTCTGTTTTTTTTTAAACCGAATTTGTTTAAGAAACGAATCGCTCACAAACCGACCCCAAGCAGTCTTGTCTGCCCTACCCCTAGAGTGTAATTTAAAAGCGCGTAGGTGTGGAGGGGCGAGGTGGCTCGCGGGCTGAGGAGCAGGAGGCTGTTAGCGAGGCGGCGGGGCTGAGGCTGGCCGGCGCAGCCGGCCAGAAAGCCGAAGCTGCGGTGGTCAGCGTAAGCCATCTGCGACGATTAGCACGCGTGGGACCGCTAGAGCCCCGCAGCGCCGAAGCCGTCACGGAAGTCTGCTTGTTTGGATGCATGCATGATTGCTTGTTTGCATGCATGTTTGCTTGATTGCATGAATGCTTGCTTGTTTGCATGCATGCTCGCTTGTTTGCATGCATGCATGCTTGCTTGCATGCATAGTTACTTCTTTGCAAGCATGCATTCATGCATTGCTATTTCAAATATTGAATTTTTTTAAAACTTTATTCGAATAAGAATTTGGAACTGCAAATGGTAGGTGTCAGGATATATTCGGCTAAATGTCGCATATAGGAAATTATAATACGGCGATATACAGTAAGGCGTAGTAAAAATAGGCTAATAACGTTTAGGAAAAGTAAAAATGTGCGAAAAAATTTTAGGCTAATAGTTTGTGTGCCAATGAAAATTAGGAGTACAAACAATTGGGCATTCCGATATATACCCGGCTTCCACACACTTCGCCAATTTCTTCGTCTGTTTGTATCGGTTAGGATTGATTGATACACGAAAAGATAATACATCTTTATATCTGTAAATCCTAACTGAGCCTTGAATCTGCTGAATTAAGGTTCAGTTTGATTTGTTGATTGAAACACGAAAAGATGTAGATCGAGACGGCTATTGCAGCGTGACTAAAAACGAAAAGAGATAGAAGATGATTGAATATGATATAAAACTTATCATCTTGTTGTAAAATCATATCCTTTAAAACGCCGACAACTCTTTCAATCACATTGGATTGAAAGAATCATTAACGTTTTGAGTCAAATTGAATCTTTACAACGCTGATGTATTTGGGATTTAAAGATTTAAAAGAGTGATTTAAATCTTTTGATGAAAAGATTTTTAAATCCCTGATCCGGAAAAATATTGATTCTGCGCACCGCTATCCCTGACTGACGAGCATTCGTGTGTAATGTAACATTACAGATGCGACTTTGAGCATTACGTCATTACAATACTACCTCCCTGACTGACGAGCGTTCGCGTGTAATGTTAACATTAAGTCAATTTGCGAGCATTCTGATCTAGTTGTTTCCATAATGTCAGACGAAGTGGTCATTGTGCTAAGCGCGGCAACATCAATAGTAATTCGATACCAGTATCACCACCTGTTGAGATAATTTTGGAAATATTTTTTCTTAGTATGTGACGGTTACCCAGTGATATTACACATTGTATCATATCATTACACAAGGTGCGCATTGTAATGCTCGGTTCTCCTCCTTCACTAACGTAAACACATTTTGTATCATTACAAAGTGCGCTTGGTAAGCCTCGGTTCTCCTCCTTCACTGTTGTAATGCTCGAGTCTGCAACGTTACATTACACGCGAATGCTCCCAGTGAGGGAGCACCTTAAAATAATTCAATTGTTATCCATTTATGGGTTAATCCCCATCTATAGGATCACCTAATGTTTAGATTCTATAATTACAAAAAATACCTGAAACGTAACACCTGACACCATGTTACCATACCTACTTACCGGGCGACTGATCTAACTCAAAGAGCAGTCGGTCGGTTAGCGGAAAGTTTCGGGTTCAAATCCCACCACAAAATGTCGACGGCCTTAGTCGAATATTTATTCAAGGAATTGTATTTTAATAATTGTATTTTTGTTACAGAAAGGGGAACCCGTACGTGTACCCGGTGGTGAACTGGACTTACCCAGGAACTACAGTAGGCGTGGGAGTCCTCACTGGTCTACTGCTTGTCTTGCTCTACATTTGCGTGGTAGCCATCGCAAAGGGACGTGACGTCGTGTCAAGGAAATACGTCAAGCCCCCTACTCCAGTGGAAGAAGCTGGAGTACCTTTAAGGCAGCAAACGGTGGTGTAACACATCACAATTATAGAATTGACTTAGGGCCCACACATATACCCTAAACTAAAAACAGTATCTAATGTAGGTACTGTGTATTTTCTCAGCAGTGTGTTTTCATGTCGAAGTCTATACAGAAAAACTAAACAAGGTTCAAATAATTATTATCCAAGGAGATGTTTATTGCCACTATTTATTTATTTATTAAGTACAATGTTTACAATTGGTTTTACATGCATATAGACCCACAAAGCCGACTATTGATTGTCTACACCACAGAACATGGAAAAAGGTTAGAAAGGCTTTCATGCGCCATTTGTATGCGTATGAGAACCGATGTCGCCGCCTTCGCCCCACTACACATATACGAGTTCAAAGAATACCAATCAAGCGAATTCTTTTAACGTCGCGCTACCAATAGGGTCGCACGACGTCAAGAGGAACCAATCACAGCGCTCATGTTTTGGCAAAAGTATAATCATTTGCTCATAACGCGCTCAAATTGCGTCTAAATTGCGTCTATTACTGTTATCACTGTTAGACGCAAAATGTTAAATTGTTTAACTAAAAATACTTTGTTCTTTTTCTTTTCTTTTAGTTTTTATCTTTAATTTTGCTGTGTGCTACTGTCGTCTGTCCATTGTAGTGTGACTTAGTGTAGCTTTTTTGATTAATTAATATTATGCATGCTGTGTTCGCCTATAAGAGGCTTTACATTTAGATATCTTCTTTTGTGTTTACATGTATATTGTTAGTTTTAATGTATTAATTAGCTGTTGGTGAACCTAATAAACAAATTAAAAAAATATATAATAATATTCCCTGTGGAGTGCCTGTCCCGCATACATCGCCTTTCTAACCTTTTCCATGTTCTGTGGGGCACACCTTTTGATACTCAATGCCGTGTCGTGTAGTCAAAAAGTACAACATCAAAAGTAAAACACCACCTCTCTTCCTGTAATTGGTGTCGTAAGAGGCGACTAATGGAGTACTGTCAGAAGAACATGGGCGTCTTTTCTCTGCCATTAGACAAAATGCAATTATAGCCAACCCACCCGCCATGATGGCGATTATGGACAAATTACTTTTTGGAGAGGTCGGTTTTCAACAGTGGACTAATATAGACTGGTTATAATAATCTATAGTAATATTATAAAGTTGAAGAGTTTTTTTGTTTGTTTGTTTGTTTGAACGCGCTAATTTCAGGAAGTACTGGTTCGAATTGAAATATTCTTTTTTTTTTATAGAAAAGGAAAGGATAGAAAACGAGAAAGGCTTTAGGCTATATAATATCAAGCTGGGACCAATAGGAGCGAAGAATTAGTGAAAAATGTTGCAAAAATAGTCGTGGTCATAATAACAGAAATTGACGGGGACGAAGTCGCAGGCAACAGCTAGTTATTTATATCTTGATGAAGTGTATGAACTAAATGCATTAGGAACATTTAAGAACATTCACTATAAAAAAAAATTCGCTATTATACAAGTAACAATAAATTAGAAAAACTTAGGATGTAGTTTTTACATTTAATTTTGTATTTTCGGTTTAGACCTTCCGAAAGAGGCGTTTATTTACTGCGGTAGTAACTAAAATAAATAAATCTGGATATACCTTTTATCATAATGTTAATGTTTTATATTTATTTAGTTTCTGTTAAAGTACACTTTCATGAAATAGTTACATACAATGATTATGAATATATTTTTTTTAATTTCATATAATATTTTAAAATAACATTAAGGTTAGTGAGTTTTTCAGAACAAATGAAGTTAATATGTAAGTATTTATGAAACGAGTAGATTAGGAATATTGATACGAAGTGCTAGTAATAAGTTTTAGGTAGTACCTACTTCAGCTATGCAATGTATTTTTTTTTAGTAATAATTATGGTTTATCTAAGTGCCTTCGTATAATACATAACTGACTTTTAATAATATGGATTTTTTTGGTTTTTGTTATTTATTTCCTAATTATTTAATAACCTTTGAGTATACAAAGGATGAAATTTTAACCACCTTCCAAATTTTAATATAGCAATCTACGAGACGAAAAACAATTGACGTATTTTTTATTTTGGTACAAAAATGTCAAGAAAACTTAAAAAATGTCCGCCTAAAATCTAAAATTTTAGATACGCCTGCCTGCCTAGTAACACTTTTTTACGCGATGCGCATCTCATTTATTCATTACGATACTATTCATAAGTTTCAGGCCTAGGAGCGTAAAAACTGAAAACTATATTGCGAAAAATATTTTCGGTGAAAACTTGATTTACATTTTTTACTTCATAAATGGGCTCTAAATACGATAGTGAACGCCTATACAAATTATGGAAAGTGGTTAAAAGTTCCCTTTATTCCCACTAGTTCTGTTGGACAGTTCAGTTGACCGAACTTCATCCTAAGTAGATCTAACTATTAAAACTCTTAGCTATCGGATACACAATAATGATATTTTTTGTGTAAAAAGATCTAACTGACTGTTACCTGCATGAATTTTGAAATTGTTACTATCCCACGGGAACTCTTATTTACCGTAGGTATATTACAATGGTTATAAAAGTTTATTCTTGTTGCTAAACTAGTGATGATTTTATAACATTACTAGCTTTTTGCCCGTGACTTTGCCCGCATAAATTATATGTTATATCGCACTAAACCCAGCTGTGGGTTAAAAATATCCTAAGTTCTCATCAATCTTTGTACTAAATTGCATCAATACTGGCTCAGTACCTACTTTAGGCGTGAAAATGTAACAGACATAGATAATCTCGCATTTATACTCTTAATATTAGTAAGGATGTGTCTGTAGTACTTAGGGGTGGTGGGATCTACCCCCTAGTGGTCCAACCTAAGCAACGGCATTTTTTGTTTTCTAACCAATGATGACGGCTAACAGATCCCTCTGCAGTGGAAGGCTTCGTAAGATGCCGCCTGGATGCTACCACCCTCCTGCCGGAGTCCAGCACCAAACAGTTTTTCTGTGTTTCGCTGGTGTGTGGGAGAACCAGTACCTCTGGGTAAGCTCGCTCCACCTTAGGCTTCTTCTTAACCGTATAGTTAAGTATGTAGTCAAGAGCAAGCCCATTCTTTATAAAAAAATGTCTGTTAGGATTTTGTGATAGCGGGTGTGCCTATTAGATGAGATGGTCACTAGTTCACCACCATAGAGTTTAGTATCTATCTATGGTAATCACGGCACTATGCATGTAGTCGCACGAATACGAGTTTTTATAGACATGTTTTTTGTCATTAATTTAACACTAAACTTATACTTCTATCATCGTCGCATAACAATGAAATGTAGTGATAACAATGAGAACCGTGTTTAATAAATGCACGTTTTAAACATAAATATTATTGTAACGGTTGAATGGGAGTGCACATCGGTTTTTAATGGTGTCCCAAGCGTCCGGGTTCGATGCCGGACGAGTAAATGAATAAAAAATATTTTTCTATATTATCCCGGAATTGGTTGTTTGTGGTGTGCATTCATTGTATATTGATTTTTAATGAAAAAGTTGTTAATAATTTTTAAAATGATATAAGTTAATTATAACTAATTCTTATGATATTAGCTACTATCACATATAGTCTGTAATATTCAAATTCGATAGTAGCATGATTATGCTACTATTGAACTTGGGTGACAATAAGGAGCTTTCGAGGCTAAAAAAACGATTGGGAAGACCCATTACCTACTTGTAACAAACAAAAAGAATTAAAGGCGTTATGGGTGTGACGCGTGTGAAACTTTTAGACGAAATCCACCAAAAGCATACTCATCTGCAAGACTGTATTTTAATGGAAAAACGAAAATGTGTTCATTTACTTCTCTATGATTGATGTCTGTGGACTTTAGCCATGGATAAGGAGGACTGTATGTCTAGCAGACAATGTCATAGTGTTAAATAGGTATGGCAATATAATAAATAACATTCATATTTTAAGATTACTAAACTGATGTGTGGAAAATGTATTTTACTTCGTACGCGTACGTATTATAAATTATAAATGTGGACAACATCACATACATTGTTCTGATCCCAATTTGAATAACTATTTAAAGCACTCGTATTTTGGAAACCAGAAACAACGAAGGTACCACAAACACCCAGACCCGAGAAAAGGTAGAAAAACCCTTTTTTTTCTACATTGACCCGTCCGGGAATCGAATCCGTATTGAGTTTGAGAATTAATTATTTATCTTACCATTTTACTTTATAGGTTAGGGTTACACCTTAGGGTTACAAATTCCATAATATTCTCGTCAGTATTTTCAAATGTTAATTCATTCACTTGCAATCTTATAGAACAAACCCATTAACACATTAACCAAGTTTGTCAGAAAACATTACATAATAAAGTTGACGGCGTTTGCGCAAGTTCAATGCAAAGGCGCCGCACGCAACGATCGATGGCTCGGCCGCGCGGTTAGTCTGCAACGCGCCCGCGAGGCCGGCCGCACGCAGCGCTGCAGCGCCCTCGCCGCCCGCAACTGCCCTTTGCTTCTTTTGTTTTACCATATTCATCTATTTATAAAACAAGAATTCCTTCGGCTCAGATCTCCACAGCTCCCAACCACAGCGCTACTGCTCTGTAAAGTCTTCGCGACAAAAAAACTTAATCTTACACATGCCTTGTGTATCATCCATAATAGCAAATTACATTAGTTACCTGTGATAATGTTATAGAACTGTCGATAACGTCCTCGTCGTGCGACATCTCGCCATTCTCTCACGACGCGCGTTGCGAAATGGTGCAATCGTTCCCGCTAATCTGACTTTCGATTGCACCCTCGAATTTGTTTGTGTAAGAAAAAATGGTGAAATTTTTTAGGAATAATGTGACCTTTTCGGATGTTTGGGTGTCTTCGAATGACAAGTTAAGTGACTTTTACGCGTCGTCATGGCAGCGGGGCGAGTCGCCGGTGCCGCTGTTGGTGCTGCGGGTGATCTTGACAGCGGTGGCCGTCGGCATCATGACCTGGTCCCTGGTGGAAGGTGGCAACTCCTACTGGCTGATATACCTCACAAACTGGGGCCTGCTTCTAGTTACGATGACGTTGCTCAGCGGACTCTTGGTGTCGTGCATGGCAATCGCAAAGAGACCTAGTGGTTAGTAAAAACAAATAAGTTGAATGAATGAATGAATACTCTTCATTGCACATCAAATTAAATAATTGACAGACGATGCTAAAATTAAATGAAAATTTGAATAATAAAATAACAAAATAAAGACGGACGCCGCCGGGTAGTGACTTCCAGACTCCTTAAGCTGTGATATGTGATACATTGATATTTTACTAATAATATTTTTTATAACTAAACTTAGCCTCGTCGTTACATCGTAAAAACTGAAGAATGACTTGCGTATCAACTAAACAATAATATTACTAGCTGTCGTGTAGGTATTACTAACTACACAATAACATTACTATAATTCGTGATCAAATAATAGGTAATTAATTCACTTAACAAGGAGGATACTAGTAATACTTAGTGTGTGTTTCCCTAAAATAAATAAAATAATATAAAATAGTGATACCCATGAAAACAATTATGGCTTACCAGCACCCAACGCGAAACTCCGACATAAAGCAAAAAAAATATGTAGAGATTCGGTTATTTCTTGCTCTTTCTCTGATGTAAATTATATTACCAAATCTAATTACATTATCTTCTATGCAACACACTGATTCCAATATACAATCGGTTCGGCATTGGTAAAATTAATTAATATTGGTTTAATTTATTTTGTGTTTATAAAACCTAAGATGCCAATTTTATCCGCATAAAATTACAAAAAAATACTCTGTGTAGGCTTTGTTTTACCTCCCACTTTGCATTTCTTTGATTGAATTGATTTTTAATGGATTTATTAATATCACTGCCACAATAAAGTACAGGATTAGGAATATATATAGGTAAGCTTTATTTCACGCAACTGCGCCTCAGCATTACATGTCGCAGCTTACGCCGCGATGCTAGTATTAAGTATTACATACTTCCGTTTAAAAATGTCCTGTAATATTATGTTTATCTGATAAAGTAGTGCATGCTCTAAAACTCTAAAACATTTATTTGGTACAAAGCATTTATTAAGATAAGTTAAGAAATCTGAAAGCACTCGAGCGTGAGTGGAGACTCCTTAATGTTGATTTGTCAATATTTAATTGCCCGTACTTTATGACGAAGCTAGCTTTGCAATTCCATGAGTTAACGGATACCGCATACACAACCTATTATTTCTCTACCTGCCTTTGGGATATCTCTATAATCTGTGGTTTATACACCGTGTCCTCTTTTAAAAGTAGGTACACCGTCACCGTAAGTAACAAAATGTGTAATCATAATAATTAACATGTACCTAGGCAGGTATGAGATTTTTGTTACAAAAATATTATATTTGTAGGTAAGTAATTAAGTGCATATTATTTGATTGTCAGCCAAAAACGCAACGGATAACTTATTGTATATTTCAACGACTGTTTTTAAGTCAAGCATTTAGTATACAGAATCGCATTTAAGAGAGTGCAATTTTATACATATTTTACCAAACTAGCGAAACTAAATTTTTATCACTATCACTAAACAACTACAAAAGGAATAACATCACTAAAGTAAACTATGCTTAACTAGGTTAACTACTAGTCCGTTTTCTAAATTTTTACTTGCTAGTCAGTTTTCCGTTTTTTTTTTTAAAGTCAATAAACTGGGTTTCTGGATGTTGTCAAGGTCTAACCGGTCGGTGCGTATACGCATGTTGAAACGCGCGCCACTCATCGATCGCCACATTGCATGCTGTTACCGCATAGCGTCATACCAAATACAGACCGCATAGTTTGGTAATGTTGATGTCAAGGTCTGATAATGTAAGTAGGCTCCGACTACACGCATTATAGTCGCTCTTTATGAGTTTCCTTAATAGATTATCAATTAAGTACCTACATATGTGCATGTAATAAAATTCCTATCTAGTTGTACTGCATAGCTCCGAGCGAGTTCGACTCGCTCTAAAAAAGGATTTTTCAATGTAGGTAATTTTTAAAATACTGCGCCTATGTTTGCAGCACGCAAAAAAATTTGCATGGAATTGAACGCCGATTGTTCTCGTGGCTTGATTTTATGATTCTAAATTCCAAGCTTACTATATCACGGGAAAAACCTATGTGGTTATAAATTATGTGTAAGGAAAATTTTAACTTTACCTGCTTAATTAATGAAAAATGCTATAATTTTATTTATTTATTTAAATATAAAAAGTTTTTCTTTTATTTTATAGCATTGCGATAAAGTAAATATAATGCAATCTTTGCGTGCAATTTACGGTTCAATTAGAAGGTAGGTACTTATTTATCTTCTACCTTATATAATTATGGATGACAAATGGGTATTTCTCAGCATAATCTTTTTAATTGGCTTGATCAGATCAGAAGTAGATATGCTATTCTACTCCCACTTTAAATTGTATGCGGTTTAAAATAGTTTACAGCCGATTGTTTGGCAAGATAAGTTTTGAAGTAAGTAAGAATTGTTGGTATAACTTGAAAATAAAATTACTTGAATATCATTTTTGCGCCTGTCTTAGGCGGGACTCGAACCCGCAACCTTCGCTTACAAGGTGAAATTTTATTTTTGCCGGATTTTAGGAGATCATACAGTTAACAAGCGATTGACACGATCAGGTCTTATAAATTCTATAACCCATCAAAAATGAAGCGGTTTGAATCTCCTTAAGAATTACATTGCTTGACCGTACATGCATGCATGTTTTTATTTTTTAAATGTTATCCGATTGTTCAGGTGTTAATGGCGGAACACATTGAATAAAGAGCTGAAACCATTCAAAATCTCATGTATTTTTCCTGCGTCGCATTGTACATAAGTACTTACTTAGATAGGTAGGTATACACAACACCTTATTATCTTAAACTATTATGAACCAATTATCTAAGAAAAAAACACTATACTAACAATTACCTTCATCCTCGTAAGTCGTAGCTCAGATTCAATTACTATTTTATTTTAATAGGAATCTAATAGTTTAGTTTTTATTACGAGCTAGGTATGATAAACAGAAACTTAGATGTTAATGGTAATAAGAAATCCGTTATTTTTTTAAGTATTGTGTCTAATACGATTTTATAAATAAAGGGGTTGCCTGCCTAGATAGTAAAATCCGATTTGTAGCTTTGTAATAGGTACGAGTACTTACCCCTACGAGAGACGAGAGCGTCTTTGTATCTCAACAACAATAGGTACTAGGTACTAGGTACTAGGTTTTATGATCCTGTAGGAGTAATATAATCATGACATGATTTATATTAGACCGCGTCTCAGCAAACGTAATGTAGGACGCCCTCAGGCCAGGTGGAGTGATGATTTGCACAAGGTGGCTGGTAGGAGCTGGATGCGAGAAGCCGAGAATCGACCTAAGTGGCGTGCATTTGGAGAGGCCTATGGCCAGCAGTGGACTGCGATAGGGTGATAATTATGATTTATTTAAATTAGACACAAATTATATTAGTCTACCTACCTGTACCTAAGCAATTGTAAAAATAAATAAATAAAAAATATGATTAAATTTAAATATAGGTACAGGGTGTTCGGAAGAACTTTGAACATACGAAAATGGGAGGCAGGTGAGGTGGTCTGTTAACTGACTAGCCTAAAAGATATTAAGATATTTTTGAATTATTATATTTTTTGAATTTCTTGAATTTTCGCTTTTGTTCCTATAAACCCAACAATTTTTTTTTTCAAAGCCAGAACTTTTTCTTTTTATTTAAATTTGTTTAAGCAATGTGCAATGTGCTACTTTTAATTTTTAAAGGCTCCACTAATTTACTAAAAAAAAAGGAAAAAAAACTGGTATAAAAAAATTACGGGTTTGTAGAAAAAACCTTGTTGTACATAAAAAAAAACCTTGATACCTAGGTGAAATCTTTTAGGCTAGTTGGTTAACAGACCATCCCACCTGCCCCCTATTTTCGTATGTTCAACGTTCTCCCAAACACCCTGTATGTAGGCCTTACTTTAAAATTATTTCCTTGATGATGTAATTATTAGTTTTTAGACTAATAGGATAAATCGGGCAAATCAGCTAACTGTACATTATTCTGCAATTTAAAAAATCCTGGGTTTTTTAAACTGTGATTAATAAACAAATATTACTTACTAAGAGTTAAAGTGCTCTTAATTATTTTTAGGCTATTTATGTAAACAGCAAATCGAGCCTCAATGATGTTTTTTATGGATTACTAATGTTTGGCCAAAAAACGTTTCCCAAAATATCACACCGCAAACTATTCTACGCAAATTTTAATTTGGCAAAAAAACATTTGTCAAAACAACTTAACGCAAATTTTAATTAGCAAATCTCTTTTTTGGCAAATTATTGTTTAACAAATAATTGTTAGGTCACGTTTCATTTTACCAAATGTAATTTCATCAAAATAATGTTTCATTCGGCAAAACATACTCTTCCCAAAATATTGTGTAGTATATCAGAATAATGTTTGAATCTAACCAAAATTAACCATTAACGATAGAGGTGATCTGGCGCTCGCGCGGCGGCCGCTACCGCGGCACGCTCGCTCCGATCGCTCGCCTTCGCGAGTTTATGGTCACTGTTCTAACCTAACCTAGAGGATTTTACTGAGACGTAGGTACCTACTTTTTTTTTAGGAAAATTCATGCCTAGAAATTTCTGTATTCCTATATCAGCAAAAATAATCATTTTCCTACACTATAATTTGAGTAAGTATGCGAAGGGATAATTTGACTAAAGATTTTTTTGGAATATAAAATTTGCCAAAATAAATCATTTGCTATATTAACATATTTCTAAATAAAACTTGTCAAAGTAAGATTTTGCCAAATGATAATTTGAACAAATGAATGAAGTGCGAAATGTACATTTGCTAAAGATTCATTTGGGAAACGAATCTTGGGCGACAAGTTTTTTGGGAAGTGAAATTTGACGAAAAATAGTTTGGCTAAACGGAGGGATCCCGTTTTTTATATATGTGAGATTTATATAATTACGATATCTAGGTTATTTTATATTTTGACGATCATTTGGATCAGCGGTAGTAAAGGCTGCTTCTGAGCCATAGGTAGCGGGTTCGATCCCCGCACAGTACAAATATTTGTGTGCATGAACATGTCTGTTTGTACTGGTCTGGGTGTTTTCTATGTATTTTAAGCATTTATTTACAAAAAAAAAGTATATAAGTAAGATTATCGGTTGTCTAGTACCCCCTACGACAGGGTACCTAATAGTAGCTTAATTTGGGACTAGATTGCTCTGTGTGGCCCAGTAAGGCGTGTCTTAAATATTATTATTATTATGTTTGTCTTTTCCTATCACGGGACTATGGAGTCCCGGACCTTTGGAAGGCATACGAGGGGCCGAAGCCAACTCGCAGAGGCCCGTTAGACAACATTGATCTAAATGATGTAATGTGACACCAGCTGACGATTATCCCTGTGCGCACTATACAAGTACACCCAAGGATAACCCCCGGTTAGTGCGGGACTATTGCAGAAAGTGGATACAAAGGATACTAGGCTATGGGTTTGGGTGCTAGTGGACTGGGTAACTGGGATTATGGAAGGACTATGGCCCCTGCCTGACCTATGTTACTCACACGGATAAAATGGCAGGGGGTGACTCGCACACTCGTTTAATGTGTCCCCGAAAACGGCCGCTAGCACATAGTGACGTAGCGACAAGGGGGCAACATAGCCTGAGGTGCTAGAGGAGTGAGAGGTATTACACGGCTCTCAGGACAATCCCGGTAATCCGTTCAAGATCCCTACAAGCATCTTACTGCAATACTTCCTTCCTCCGAGCATTTCTGCTCTATTGACTCTCCACTCAAGCCGGCCAATGAAGGCAAGCAAGAGGTGGAAGATATATTCCTCGTCAGTGTTCACTCCGGCCAACCAATGAAGGCAAGCCAGAGGTGAGGAACAGGGATTTCCCGATAGCAATCAGGTTCGTGGGGTCGCTACTGCCCAACAGCTCGCCACAAGCTGCCCTGCGGGGTTATTATTATTATTATTATTATTATTTGTCGGTTAGTTTGTGAGATTTTTTGAATTTTCATTCTTTTTTACAATAAGAATTTAATAATAAAAAATACATTTTTTTATTCCTATCACGTGTTTGATTTTTCTGCTGTCTTTACTGAGAAAACATATGTGGCGAGTTTACAGTACCTACTCGAAAATATATGTATAATATATTAAATGTGGCGAGTTTACACATATATTTTTTCGTGGCAAATCGACTTTGTGGCGAATCGACAATAATTCGCTGTAACAATCAATATGTTTTTTTTATTGATATTATTTATTTAATATTCTGTAACAGGATTTAACGGTTGACTTATTGAATTGTTTGGTTTGGATCATTGATTTTTGGAAAAAGAAAATACTTATACGAAACATCCTTTGAGTGTTATTACAAGACTTACTAATAATTTGACACAGATAGAAAAAATAACCTTTTTAAGGGAAATTCCCGCTTTTATCAGCCAATGTAAATAAAAACATTTAATGGCGCAGTTTCACTTGCTAACGCCTCGGATCTTGTTTTGCAAGCTAAACAATTACTCAACTCAAATGTTGCGCAGCACCCAGGCAGGCCTAGCTCAGCGTCTTGATGATCAACGGTAGCTTCTACCCATATAAAGAAAGTTGTAGATTTATTGGTTAGTGAGGAGCTTCGTGCTTACTTTCATAAAGTATTAAAGAGATAAATAATCACCACTACCAGCCTTCATCAATATTAGCCATACTTGACAGACAATCGCAGTTTGGCCGATATAAGAGAAAATACGCAGTTGATCGTCTTCTCCCTCCATACTTCAGTACTGTGCAGTACTCCAAGGAGTTAAAACTCTTACAAAAACCTTACAACACCAGGGGTGTTTCCAAAGTGACCACAAAAGTTTTAATCAGTATAATAAATTAGACGTTTAAAAACTGGTACACCACTTTCTTTGCCAATGTACATACCTACCTGTTTTAATCTGCTTCATGAGCTTCATGAGCATTAATTAGATGCTTAGGATTAAAACATATTCATTTTTTATAAATTTTCCAAATGTCGTCCAACTACTGTGCCGCTTTAACCTTTTCTCTATCTGCTGAAAGTGTATATATTTGTTTAATTATGACCTAAAATTATTTAACGTGAACTTTAACAGAAAAGCTTCAGTTTTTCATTTATACTGTAGTAATGTTTGATAAAGTATAATTTTTAAGCAAAACTATGTTTTTTTAAATTGTTTTTAAAGATATTATTAAATCCTTGTTATCAGATTGCCCCAACAGTATTTCGAGTTTGCAAAACTTAATATCAAATTGCCTAGTGACGTTTGTCGTTTTTCCAGAAACGACGGAGCTGCCGTGGTACATGAGCATGTACTGGCTGCTGTACAACGCTACCGTAAGCATGGCCATCATGATCACCACACTCTACTGGATCCTGCTCTACAATCCTGGTAATATGTTATTGCTTTTATAATTTATATTTTACTATACAAGTTGAAGACAACATTAGGTCAATAAATAAATAATAAATAAATAAATCTTTATTTCCTCTCTCACACAGAAAATGATAGTGACAACAGATATCCATATTATCTAGGTAACAGTTTAGTAAATAAAAATCTAGTCTATGTGAGAGACTGGTCTCTGTACTAAGAGACCTGTATGACAGACTACCAGTCTCTCCACATCCGAACCAAAAAGTGCGATACCTTTTTGATGAATTGTTAGCACAGTGAGCATCAAACAGATTGTTTTATACAATAAGAAGCAGAACAATATTATTAGAGAAAACTACATTGTATTACGATGATAAAGAGTGAGAGTGAATGTGTATTTGTGTATGTGTGAGTGTTGTGTCAGTGTGTATAAGAGTGTGTGTGTCTGGGCGTGTGTAATTTGGGGTTATAGGTACTTCGAAAAAAAAAGAAAAATTTTAACTCATGAAGGTATGGCTAGTAATTTTTCCGTTGATTCATAGTCGAGAGAATTAAGCCAAGTACTAGCATTGGTATTTAGTGAGTGGATAAATGTTCAAATACTTATTTATTTTGTTGTATAAATAGGGACCTAAAAACCCAGATAATCTTTTTGAAAAGGTAGTGGACCACTGAGTTTTTGGCACGCAGACGTTGTATTTCAATCTTTTATTCGCAAAAAATGTGGTGAGGTAGTGGTGACCGAATGCTGTTTTAGAACAGTGTTTAGAATAAATAACTGGCGAACAGTAAGGACCTCGGTTATGGAATAAAGGTCCTTTGTGGGAAAGAGAAATGGCAAAGAGTAGCCGACCTTCAGCACTGCTCTTTGTGCCCTCTCAACATTCAGCAGACTTGTCTTATAAGTCCCACCCCAAACAGTAACACAATAATTTATAATAGACTGACATAGGGCCTGATACACCATTTTTATAATACACTTGTACGCTATATGTCGAAGATTTTTAAAAATATACATTAGCTTACGGGTTCTAGAAGAAAGAAGGTCCGTGAACGTGATGGTTGAACGTGAGGAACGTGATGGTTGAAACTCAGAGTACTGTCAATCATCACACTTAAGTATTTAATACTAGAAGTGAGAGAAATTTTACTACAGTGACAAGGTTGGTTCAACGAGCAAAAGTGAGCTGTTAGAGAGAAGTTGTTATAAATAGGGGAGGAAGAACTTTTCATAGAGAAAGGGATATATTTGGTTTTGTCGATATTAAGTGACAAGCCATTATTTCTAAGCCAAGTGGTAACAATGTTGAAACCCACCTGAGCATAATTATAGGCCTCTTCCCAACTATCACCGTGAAAGACAAGCTCTGTGTCATCAGCGAAAGTAACAATCTTTCCATGTGGGAGCTGGAGCTCACAGAGATCATTAATGAAAGCAAGAAATAATGTGGGGCCTAAAACACTGCCCTGGGGCACACCGTGAGTTATCGGCAAGTCAGCACTAACCAGCTCGCCCATACGAACCCTCTGATATCTATCACTTAGGTAACTTCTGATGAGACTAAGTTGAGCATCACGTATTCCCATCATTTCGAGTTTGTATAGAAGGACTGTGGCAATAAATATAAGGGTATAGATAACAGCCTATAATCATCCCACTGCAGGGAAAAGGCCTCCCATCATTCAATTCAAGTTCCCACAGCAATGATGGGTACTGGCATAATCACCCCCTTGCCAAATGTAGGTTGGATCACAAATTGGTTGGTTTGTAAAGACAAGGAACCGTCTTAGTTTCCCCACGTCCGTCTGTCTGTCTGTCAGTCTCTTGTTAATCTCGAGAGACTATTAGTACTTAGATGTAAAGTGGTGTTGTGGATGGGTCTTACAAAAATATGTTGGGTTTGTAAACACCATTTTCAGAGATCAATGCGTGTCGTTAGATGTAATAGCACTTTAAAACTAAAGTGCTATTTTTTTTGTTAAAGTCAAGTCTTCTCTCCCCCTGCCAGCTAGTCTGTTCATTATGGATACGTGAAAAAGCAGTAGTAGTAACAGCCAACCCGTGCTTGCAATGAGAGCAGTCGGTCAACTTATAGGTACCAACTCAAAATGTATTTAAAGTAGCAATTCTTACGAAATTACCGTTGAAAATGAGTAAGATAAATAAATGTACATGCTGTTAAAAGTAATTCAAATATTGACGTATTATATTTTATTAGTACTTAAAACTATGAGTTCTGCCTATGAAAAAAAATATAATTCAAATTATTAGTATCGTGTAATGTGTATAAGTAAGTGTAGGTTTTAAAAAAACACTTCACATCACGTTTAACATTTTATACTGGCTGATTTGGAATTAGAGCACAATCTTAAAAGGGGTTAAAGGTAGTACAGGCCATTTGAAACATTTTAGTGTAGGCACACTAATTTTGTTGTTGAATAACTAAAATAAAAATGTCCCAGTAATGGTTCATTTTAACATACCTACTTGTGTCATTCACACATAAATGTTGCAAATAAGCCCGTTAAAGATTGTGCTCTAAGGTCCTGTATAATCTTAGGTACTAAGACCTACAATAACATAGTAAGTGTATGAGGTTTTGCTTAGGAGTTACTTGAGTTACACGTTGTTTATAATCATTATAAATATTAACATTTTAGTTTTACAATTAATTAGTTTTTAGGGTTCCGTAGTCAAAATAAAACCTTCAATTGTCGCCATGTCCGTCTGTCTGTGAAATTATTAGACATGAAGCCACTTTTTCAGGATTGTACTAACGCAATCAGACAATAAGCAATTTAGTAGTCCGGATAGTGCAGTACTAATTGTTTCTTAGAAACCAAAAAGATGAGTGAATTCCAAGTATTGTTGCAGATCAAAAATTAAGATTCAGATTATTGCAGGAAAGAAGCTACGAAATACGATATAGACGATACAATTGTATTTTTTGTTTCGTGTCTTAATATAAAACTGTATATAATTATTTTGTGTTAGAAAGTGCTAGTCACACTTAACAAGGTTTCTACCTATTTAAGCCGGTTATATTAAAAATTAATGCCCAACAGACAGAATACGTTTATAAAGAAGTGTCGCTAGTGTAGGTTTATACCCCCTCATAAGATAGGAATAGGAGGATGCCTAACTACGTAGAAACTGTTGTCGGATGTTACTTTTAAACGCTTTTCTGTTTTTTTTATTTCATAGATTCGTTTGAAAGCCGGCGGATGTTCTGGTTAGACGTATCGACGCACGGTTTCAACTCATGCATTGCTTTCTTGGAGTTAGTGTTCTCTCGGACACCGGTAAACTTCCTGCATTTCTACCAGCCCCTCGGCCTGGGTCTCTGGTACGCAGCTTTCACGGCCGTTTACTACGTCGCTGGGGGCACAGACGGGTAAGAACTTCTAAATTATTTAGACAAATTTATGCTCTGTCAGATTTTCTGACTGGAAGTCAATTAATTTAATTGTTTAGCAGTTTTACGAATTCAATTTTCACGGGTTTTATAAAGTCACACAGAAGGTTTAAGTGTTCAGTTTCATAACCCGTTAGAATTAAAGAAACGAAGAACTTTGGCAGCCTTCATTTTTATTTAGATCTTGGAAATCGGAGTTAAACACAAAGAAGGCCTAATATTTTTTTTCGACTAATATCAATGAATGCCACTATTTATAAAAAATCATCCACCATTAAACATATCCACTCAAATAGTTTTTTACTTTAAGATTTTTATTACTAGTATGTTTGAGGTTCTCTGTACATTGTGGTTTATGAATATCTCATTCGCTTACAATGGCTAAATATAGTAGATTTAGTTTAATAAACCTTAGTACTTATCCATGTTTACGTTTGAAACAAATCCATGATTCATTCTAAGAAGCTCTCATTACTTCAGGGAGGTACCTACCTGTCGTTAAGTCATAAGTATATGAAGGCTTTATCATAATTTAGCGAAATCAGCATTAACACTCCCAAATTGACCGTTGATAACATACTTTTATCAGATCTATAATATTTTTATCTGCGTCACTTGTGATGAACACAGTACTATACTTAAAGCCCGATTATCAGAAGCACGAAATACGTGATAGCTTAATCATTAGCAATGACCTTTTAATCTTAATGTAATCAAGAGAGAAAATAAGTATTTCTGTTCTGAGATTTAATTTATTTAGAATTCATTATTGTATCCTCAATTCACTATAAATATCTTAATACACACTATAATGCGATCATTCATTACAGAAATGGAAATAACTACATCTACGAAATACTGGATTGGAGAAACGGAAAACGCGCTGGCAGCGTCATTGGCTCATCCATCGTAGGCTTGCTCGTGATATACACTGTTCTATGGGCACTGGCTCTTTGCCGGGACAAGACATCTACTTCCCTCATAAGGACCACCAGCCACAACCTACCACCCACGCCGCCGCCTGATAGCATTTCGCACACAAGAATAGTTTGATCATAGTTGAAGTGTAGATAAATAAATATAATGTTTTTATTTTGCTATGAACGCTAGCCGCGGGTCTACAGACCTTATTATATTCTAAAATAAGTATTATGTATCATAAGTAGGTACGAGCGAAGAACAAACCTAAACTATTCTGATTGGTTAAATTTTTAAAAATCAATACATAAAGGGCAAGGTCTAACGAAATTTAGATACTTTGTGATACTTAGGCTGATAAGGCGTTACCTATGTGTTATCACAGCAGGTGTACATGATGCCAGGTACATACATAATGATAAAATATTCAGCTTTTTACAGAATTGAGCCTACAGTACGTTATGCAGAATACATTATACTTTAACGTTATACCTACATTATAACAATATAATTTATATGACGTCCCTGGTGGTTTAAATCGTAGTTCAGACAAACACTTGGAAGCCAACGAGGTTTTCGCCACCAACAATTTTTTTTTCTGTGATTTCGCTATAGACTTAATTTTGAACAACCTGCACACTGGGCTACATATAAAATTCTTGATAACAAAAGTAATCCTACCTACCTAAATTTTATAATAAAAAAAATGGTAAGCTTTGTCGGTGGTCGACTACGATGTTAGGAAATAATTAAATCATACTGCAACTAGTTAGGTCCATATGTATGAATACCAAATAAATATGTAAATTTTATTTCTTCGCTATCAGTTAGTGAATTACATTTTTTGGTGCATTTTTAAATGTCCCTGTACAATAGGCTGGTTTGACGCCTCCAAGACAGATGTGACAAACGTTGGTAGGTAATTAATTATTCATTGTGATAGATTTTACCTAATACAGGGTGTCAGGTAAATGGTTTAAACCAGCCTATGTTAATACATGTATAAATACAATGGTGAAGTCAGAAATTTGATTTATTTTTTCTTTTCATACAAACTGTAATTTTGAGATTCCGGTTTGTATGAAAATGCATATGTTAACATAGACTGGTTTCGGCTTGTTATGCCCTTTACCTAACGCACGCTTATATCTATAATTAAAGTGGTACTTGATATAAAGTTACATATACAGGATGAAATTTTAACCACTTTCCAAAATTTTTATAGGCGTTCGGTATCGTATTTAGAGCCCATTTATGAAGTAAAAAATGTAAATCAAGTTGTCACCCGAAATTTTTTTTCTCGATATAGTTTTCAATGATATAGTTTTAAATTTTTACGGTTCTAGACCTGTTAAGGTATAAAGGGAAAATCAAAAAGTTATGAATAGTATCGTAATGAACGAAAGAGATGCGCAACGCGTAAAAAAGTGTTGCTAGGCGGCCGTATCAAAAATTTTAGATTTTTCCGGACACTTTCTAAGTGCTTTATCTTGACATTTTTGTACTGGACTATACCAAAAGAAAAAATACGTCATTTGTTTTTTGTCTCTTAGATTGATATATTAAAATTTGGAAGGTGGTTAAAATTTCATCCTGTATATATGTGGGTATATACACTCTTGTCTCTCTGTGTTAATAATAAGATGTTTGCATTCCAAATATAAACTGTAAATAGGTAATTAATTAGCTGTTTAACTAGAATTAAGCCTTTTTATTTAATTAATCTATATGGTAGGTACCTACACCCATAAAAAAAGTTGTTTAACATGGCCGCCAACATAAGATGGCAGAGATCATATAATTATGTTACAATACCCTACCTACATGAACATGAAAATAGAAAATGTTTATTTCTGTAGCATATACAAAATATATGTTTAAAGCTTATCGAATAAAAGGGAGAACAAATAGAACATGTAAATAAAATGTATAGTTTCATTGGTTTTATTTAAAAAAAAAGATAATGATGATGTAGGTATACAGGATGTTAGGTAAATGCTTATTACGTTATACCCTTTACCTAACACCCTGTATAATGTATGTACTAAAAGCTAAAAAGTTATAAAGTAGGTAGGTACTAAGTACCAGTGACCATGACCCACTCTGCTCATCAACAAGGGAATTGATCGGCGCAAAAATAAAATTCAGGGGGGTGCACTTCTAGTACAACCTATATCATTCGAATAATCACATGACCTAAATATCCATACTATTGCAAGCCGACATTATTTGGACGGGTTATAAAGTAGCCACTGACATAAAATCAATGTCAATCATTGAATGGTGGACATTTTTGTATCGGTCAGTGTAGTATCTAGTTACTTCTGTACCTAATTCTTATTATCTTATCTGAGTTATTACACCTATACCGTGCATTGAGAACCACCTAATAAACAAAGCCCACGCTAGTAGTTACGCTTAGCAGTTTATTTATTTTTTTATAAAAAAAAAATATCTTTGAAAATAACATAATATTCATTTTGAAACACGCTATGACGCACACGGACGTATCTGTGTCATTAATTCAGAACCCGGCCGAATCAAAATAATACGTCTATGCGCGTCACAGCATGAATCAATATGAATTCATATCTGAATTTTTCTAAGACTATTTAAATTAATTTAAAAAAAACCACTGGCAGTGTTATATTATACAGGGTGAAATTTTAACCACCTTCCAAATTTTAATATATTAATCTACGAGACAAAAACAAATGACGTATTTTTTCTTTTGGTATAGCTCAGTACAAAAATCTCAAGATAAAGCACTTAGAAAATGACCGCCAAAAATCTAAAATTTTTGATACGAATTTTTTTACGCGTTGCGCATCTCATTCATTCATTACGATACTATTCATAAGTTTTTGATTTTCCCTTTATACCTTAACAGGTCTAGGACCGTAAAAGTTGAAAACTATATCGCGAAAAATATTTTCGGGCGACAAGACGACAACTTGATTTACATTTTTTACTTCATAAATGGGCTCTAAATACGATACTGAACGCCTACAAAAATTTTGGAAAGTGTGAAAAATTTCACCTGTATACTGTATACAGGTACCTGTAGGTACACACTTTATAATTTTTTTGAAATATGTAAATCAAGTTGTCACCCGAAAATATTTTTCGCAATATAGTTTTAAATTTTTACAGTTTTAGACCTGTTTAGGTATAAAGGGTACATCAAAAACTTATGATTAGTATCGTAATGAATGAATGTGATGTGCACTACGTAAAAAAAGTGTTGCTAGGCGGCCGTACCAAAAATTTTAGATTTTTGGCGAACATTTTCTAAGTGCTTTATCTTGACATTTTTGTACTGGGCTATACCAAAAGAAAAAATACGTCATTTGTTTTTTGTCTCGTAGATTGCAATTAAAATTTGGAAGGTGATTAAAATTTCACCCTGTATAATGGTTACATAACGTCGGCTTCGTTTGTCAGGTGGTCAAAAATGCACGGTGGGTATCAATGACTGGGTCGCGTGAATTTTCCGTAACAGACATCCGCTCATTTAATCAAATTATTAATGCTCTATACGTAATACGTATATTGACGACCTCCGTGGCGGAGTGGCGTACACACCGGTTTTCAAGGTGTCGCCTGCTCCGAGGTCCCGGGTTAGATTCTCGGACGGGTCAATGTAAAAAAAAATACAATGTGTTTTCCTACATTTTCTCGGGTCTGGGTGTTTTTTGGTACCTTCGTTGTTTCTGGTTTCCAAAATACGAATGCTTTAAATAGTTATTCAAATTGGGATCAGAACAATGTATGTGATGTTGTCCACATTTATTTATTTTATTTTATTTATTTATTTACTAGCGTAATGCTACGCGCCATTCGGTAATTTAGTGCGGCATTTCTTACAATGTCATTCATTTTTTCTCATCGGTACCTTAAGAATCCTTATTACCACTACCGTAAATCACATCACTAAGCTGATTTTGAAATTTCTTCAGTAGGTACCTACTTATCGCACACCTAATTGAAAAAAGTTGTAACTCAAAAAGGTGTTATTTTATTATTTTATATATATATATTATTTACACCTTTTTGAGTTACACCTACACTTAATTTTTAAGCACTTATAAAAAAAAGCACTATTTTTCAAATAATCTACGTATATTAAGTAAGTGAACAACCAAATAGAAAGACTGGTTTTCAGGAACATTCTCAACATTTGAAGCGTGAATTATGAGTATGACTTTCAACTCTGTTGGCATATTTCGAGTTACATCTGTTTTGATGTAGGTAAATAAATAAATAAATAAATGTGGACAACATCACATACATTGTTCTGATCCCAATTTGAATAACTATTTAAAGCATTCGTATTTTGGAAACCAGAAACAACGAAGGTACCACAAACACCCAGACCCGAGAAAATGTAGAAAAACACATTTTTTCTACATTGACCCGTCCGGGAATCGAACCCGGGACCTCTGAGCAAGCGACACCTTGAAAACCGGTGTGTACGCCACTCCGCCACGGAGGTCGTCGAGGTAGGTGTGAAATATTTAGCCTCTAATCGTTAAAACATCACTTAAAACTACAATCATAGGCAGTTACAAAATGGACACCACAACCCAACCGCGACATATCGATTGCCTGTCAAGAATTTATTCAAGCCATTGATTTGTAGACCCGGTTCGGATCGATAACACAACACAATAACGAGATTAGATGACATCCATTCAATAGAACCACAATATATTTACTTAGTAAAATACAATATAAATATGATTTACATAATATTTTAACTCAACCTGTGCTAAAGTATCATGTAATTATTGCAATACAGAATTTATTTTAAGGTAAACTTCTTAATTGTAAGTATGATGTTACCTGAAACTAGTTCATTGATCTATATAAGACGACCTAAAAAATAAAGATATGCAGGCATTTTTAATAAAACACAAGTTTACGGTTACCTAGAACATTTATTGTTTTAGCAAAATTTGAATTCAAACACAAAGCAACCAATTAATATAATGATTATTAACAAACTAATCGTTATACGATATGTGATTTAATAAAGTGACTTAGTATATCTGTACTGTTGTGTTTTATAATTACATTCACCAGTTCTTCTCTGGCGACCACAAACAACCTCGCCTTAGTCCAAAATATTTAACAAACATAGCAATAACCAAAATAAAAATACATTTATAAAAATAATTTTGAAATACATAGTTCCACAAGGTATATTTTAACTTTAACAAAATGATATCATGATTATAATTTGGACAACAGTCTCAAAATATAAGCCATCCTACCAGTTATCATGAATATATCCAAAAATATATTTTTCTTATTTACAATAGATAGTACTATACTCATGGTAATAAAAAAAATATTAGGCAGGGCTATCAGTCCAGTGACTACTAAGAACTAGTCTAAAATTATGTTGTTAAATTATCTTTAAGTAGTTATATTTTTATGAAAGTCAATAAAACAAATATTAATATAACAAAAATATTTTGAATTTTACAAACATTTTATTCAGAACCTATTTCTATGAACCAAGTCCACTTAGCGAGAGAGCACGCGATGCGTCGTCGGTTCGATGCAAAGGCTTAGCGATGCTAATTTGTACTACAAACATAAAATATAAAATAAAAGCTAGATACACAATCAGTCCACAGTAAGAGTGCTCACCAAATGAGCGCCCACTGAAAGTTTGGGTGCTTTTTCAGCCTTGTTCAAGCCTGCATGGCATGCTTATATAAGGTAAATTTGCATTAAAATCAAAAAAAATAAACAAATATACGAAAAAAATTTAGTGCATTTCATCAAATTTATCAAATGACAATAGGTTTTTACTCTCCGGTGTAGTTTAGGTTTGTTGTTTGTAAATGTTTATTAATAAGTGTTATAACTAACAGGACTTTATTTTTTTATAGAAAGATATAAATAATACATTATAATAATTTTGTTCCATAGCAACTATAAGTGTCCAAAAGTTACATTGATATATTTTCACAAAGGTCGGACGACGCAACGCATCGGCATCGCTTGCCAGTGGCTTAGCGCTTCGTTGCCTTTCCTTTGTATTAACGTGTGTTTAACGGAGGTAGTATCCGATGCAAACAAATCCTTTTCTATTAAAGCTTTAACTATTATTTATTTTTTACTTTAGACGTAACTGAAACACAATTTTATAAATTTAACAGGAAAAATTCGCCACATAAAATCGGCTCACAAACTAATCATAACCTTAGTAGTCTTCATGCCCTTACCTATGCCTTTTGCAGCATCCGTCCGGTTCTGTACAGTAATTATAATGGTATGCTTAATATGAACCTCGTCTACAAAATTTAATGGACGTTTCTGCTGCATTTGCAAAATTAAAATAAGTTATTTAGCAGTACTTTTTTTGTGTCTAATATTAACAAAATCGAAATAACTGTTCCGGCGCATATTTAAGAATGTCTTGTAAAAATATCCCAAATGATTTCCTAATTAAGTAACTGTATAATATCATTGATTCCCAAATTGGTCCAGGTGGACCCCCGGGGATCAACGGGAGAATCAAAGGGGTTCGACGTTTTGAAAGTGAAGCTATCAATGTAGGCAGATAATATTTTAATATTTAAATAAATACAACACAAAAAAATAACTATTTTTACCACATCGAATGGGGAGTTTTCTGAATGAAGGAGTCACTTTCGTGATTAACCTACTTAACTTTTTTGACATTCACTTCCAGCACAATCAATTTAATTTTATAAAATTTTTTTCAAAACTTAATTGGTGATTAGAACTCAGCCGCAACTTGTTCAAGTTTTTCCAGACTTGATTTTGATAGAAATGTAGCTGAAGGGGGTCCACCGAACCCAGAAATTTTTGGAAGTCTGGTACCTGAAATCTCTGGTATATACCTATGAATGTAAAGCTATTAGGGTATCCGACGGGTCACTTTCAATAACTCTCGAATAACTAGAGGTTAGTACAAATTATTTATCACTATTTTGCGCCGAAAATACGTTCTAACTGTATTACCCTCGTTTTTATAAAGAAGTAATTACTTATTGCTTAAGAAAGTCATAACTTACCCCCGTATTTATAAAGAAGTAATTACTTATTGCTTAAGAAAGTCATAACTTAAAATGTTCATACCTAGTCCTTAAGTGAAAGAAATTGGTCATATTATTTGGCTAGAAATGCTAACTTTTGGTAGTTATAACTTCTAGTAATTCATTGATTAAGGCATACAAATTGTCTCTCAAGTAATTACTTGTAGTCAAGTAATTACTTTTACTTGTTGATAAATACGGGGGTTAGTGTTTTAGTTTGCGATACAATAATGTAAATGCAGTAAATTACTTAATAGAATTACTTAACACTCTGTACGGCCGTTTACTTAAGTTAAAGATATATTACTGGATTAAGATTAAATGTATGAGTACGAAAGTAACGCAACCTACAATTGGTCGCTTATGATTAGTACAGCACTTAATGAATGACACATCTATCGTAATTGTTATCATATTATTAGAACATTGATTCAGTTTCCCTAACTCTAACACTTAATTTTACTAAGATGTTAATTTATATTTCACGATAAGTCGTTGCCGGCCGTTGCCGATACCCAGCGACTTGAACAACATTATGGTTATATAAGGCAGTAATAGTAGACAATTTTTGTTAAACAAACATTTTTTTTTATTAGAACTAAACTAACCGAAGCTATTTGATTGAGGTTAAACCGCAGTAGCAATAATTAATCTATCATTTATGTAAAACAATAGTAAAAAAATGACAGATATGCGTCGCATATGACATTGCGTAGACCCCAGTAAGTTGTGAGAAAGCCCGGCTATTCAATGAATAGACTAGAATAGACTAACCCCCCCCCCCTGTGCTGGCTCACTCCTGTTATGTTTTACACACTGACGACACTAACATTCACAGTCAAACTCTGTTATTAAGCACTATACGTGCTAAAAGTATGACATTTTAGTACCTAATAAGCTTCTTCTTCAGGCTCGATTATGAAATTTGCTGCTGGAATTCGTGGGTGAGCACATCGCTACAACAATTGTGGTAATAACTGATCGTGACTAAAATGTTAGGTAAGAATGACAAACATTATTTTCTTAATTGACAGTTAATACATGCCGGCAGTAAGTTATCGTGAAAAGGTTGCTTTATAATAGAGACATTGCGCAGAACACGACATAGAGGAATCTACTAGCACAAACAGTAAACAAACTAGGCTCCAATTCCGCTAATTTACAAATGGCTCAATATTATATAGTATATTTTGACATTACTACCATAATAAAAGTGTCAAAATATACAATTGAGATGCAATTGCGATTCTATTGAGCCATTTGTAAATTAGCGGAATTGGGGGCCTGACATGATGCAGCATGTCTTTTGTAACTTATAAAAGTTATATGTAAAAACGTAATGTGATTATAGTAAAGGTGTTCTAGAAAATATTAATGTGAGTGAACTACTTATAAAACACATTATATGACATTCGGAAATGAGTGGTTTCTTTTATTTATACATTCAAATTCGATGAAAGTAGGTAACTAAAAAATTTTACATTTTTGAATTGTCGAACTAACTGTTTACTGTTTACGCTAGTGCTGCACCCTGACGGTAGAATATTGCAGTAGCATTCCCTATTAACATGCATTTTTAAAGACACAAGATCATGTCAAATACACACACACAAGTAAAAACAATTCCTTATAGGTAAAACCTTCCGTACATCGCGGGCGAACGCAGCCGCGCACGAGCTATCGTTTGGAATAGACGACTAGACGACAGCCAACTACTAAAGTGGTGCCATTTCATAGTGTAAGCATTATCGCTTTAGCCGCTAGCATTATGCGAGCTTATTTCGCTTTTACATAATGCGAGTCACGTATGTGAAAGCGAAAATGTATGGCGCCACTTCAGTGGTCGACCATGCGCGTACATTTCTATAGTCCGAGTCCGATAATTCGTACTCAGTTGCGTTCTGCCACAATGTACGGAAGTCTAGTTTAGAGTGTGCGACAAAACACGTACTACCTAAAAATTCGATCACAACCCTATCATAAAAACATCCAAACAACTAGCCAACAATAGACATAATACATCTAGCTACAAATAGTATTAGTACACGAAGTTTACTGCACTGCATAGAAACATTACAAATAACCTAAATAATGCTACAGTGGTCAATCCTCATTATTCTAAGAATAAAGGCGTGTCAAGAGATCATTACATGATGACAATACAACTTTATAAATTGTATTATCACTAACTCAATACATCCTAAATAAAGTTTACTCACTTGAAGTTTACTCACTTGAAATTGAGCACATGACTTAAAAGTTATTTGTCGTCGAAATTATTTGAGGTCACAGTATAGTGATCATATACCTAAAGCAGAACAACCGCTTGTGTTGGTGCACAGAGCAATATTTGCAATACCGAACTGGTTTCGGAGGTAAGTATTTTATCCACTGGGATATAAGTAAATTCTCACTATTTAGGCCATTAAAATCCTATAGTACTTCATACATCTAAATTTTCAAATCTTTATCCATTGATGTAATACATATAAAAAACTAGATACAAAATCAGCGTCAAAAAAATGTCCCAACTAAAAGTGCACCCATTTGACATAAGGGTGCACTTTGAATACAACCTACATCAATCGAAAAGTTACAACATGACATAAATATCCATACTATTGCACGCCGACATAATTTGACCGGGTTATAAAGTTGACACTGACTTATAGTCAACATCAATCATTCAAATGAGGATAGTTTTAGGTGTAATTTTCTTATCGGATTGAGTATCTAGTTCTTATTATACAGGGTGTAACAAACGGCTTAACGAAGCAGAACACTACGTATTTTACCCATTTGAACGATTTTTTTTTCCAAGACACCATAACTGGGAAATTAATGGTTACTGAGATATTGAAGGTCAAAGTGAAAACTTTTTTTTAAAGATTTTTTCATGAAAATCTTCTGTTTGTTGTTACTAAACTTTTTTCTTTAGAAACATGATAAACATTTTTAGAACTTTTTCATAAAAAAAATCTTTAAAGAGAGCAATCCGCAATGAACCGCGCGCACGTACATCTAATTGTATGAAGTTAGGTCACAATCCTTGTCTGTAGCGCTTCGTGCGCACTATACATTGCGGGTAATAAATACTTGATTTATTTTAATACCTAAAAAAAGTCGTTTGCCAGCGATTATTTTTATTAAATACGATTAAGTTTGATGAACCGAATGCGAGGTTTAAAGCTTCGTTAAGCTTTTTGTTACACCTTGTATATCAATGTCTTTATCAGACAAAAAAGATATCAAATAATATTACCATCACAACTTAGTGATGTTTGACTCAAGTATCGTTCTTTACCTGGCTAGAACGGACCTATTGCTAATCTAGCAATCTAAACAGATACATAGTTAAGTTTATGCTATAGTCCTTATTGTTTAACTTTCAGTACAGGTAGCATCGAATTTAGGTAATTCTATTGCACTGAGCAAGTGCTCTATCCCAATCGAAAGTTGGCCGGCTAACAAGTCTCTTTTTTTTATATCGAAAAATGCATTTCAGCATTACCCTTGTTACTTATAAATTATACAAAAATGTAAACTAGGTAATATACGAGTATTGCACCCAAAACATGTTTTTCATTGCTTAAAATAAGAAATTGCAGTTGGCATAGACGTTTAAATTTTGTACTGATTTTGAAAAGTTAAAGTTATGTTCCATAGGGTGACCAACTTAGAAAAATAGTTCTTTAGAAGCATAATTATTATTCAGCCAATCAATAAGATCTACGAATTAGAACACGAAAAATAGGGATATCGCGATACACCTGTCTAGGCCTTGGCGTAACCAAATGCGTGCAACAGTATTACTGTTTTGTTGTAATTGACTAGTGTAGTTGTTGGTTAAAGATCGTCAATGCAACCAAAATCAAGGCTGTTATTGTTAAAGTTACTTATCTAGAGAACTATTTTTGATCAAGTCAATTTTCAGCTGCATTTCTGTTCTTTCTACACTTTAATCCTAACGCTTATTAAATACATAAATCACTGTGACGAGTAGGTACGTAAAATAAGGCATACATTTAAGGTACTTTTCATCGTAAACAGAAACAATTTTGTAAGCTGAACAACGTCCAATCCTTCTTTTCTTTAGAAATGTAACATACATGATAACCGGTATATACAGGTGAACCAGAACACGGAGCAGCTGAAAATATGATAAAAATGAATGTGAGAAA
This sequence comes from Anania crocealis, assembly GCA_949315895.1. Taxonomy (NCBI): domain Eukaryota; kingdom Metazoa; phylum Arthropoda; class Insecta; order Lepidoptera; family Crambidae; genus Anania; species Anania crocealis. Next base: position 20,095,980 of record OX438882.1, read on the forward strand.
TCCAATACCATGTAAACAGATAAAGATTTTTCGGAAAATACTATTCTATTACAAAGTTAGTAAAGGTCAAAGATTCATAAAAAAACATTCACAAATCACGCTTTTTTAAAATATTCAGACATAAAAGTTGGCATAGGGCACGCGGAAGATACGAACCAATCACCTGACCGACCATGAGTTAGCCAAACGTTAAAGTAAAGCTCTCAATTGTTTTATTAGGAATTACTACAATTTCAATAATAAAGGGTTAAAATGAAATAATGAATCTATTACATTTTCGATGAAACCTGTAAATATAATCCTGTAAAGCCGCTGTTCCATGCTCTTGTACACCCTGTATATTAGCAACATAACGCTTGACGCATATTAGTTTCTTTCAGTAATATTATTTTTAATATATGCCTTTTGTAAACCTTTAAAGAAGCGGAAAAAAGATAGTCCAAAAAAATTAAAACTAATTAGTGTGTAATAAAAGCTTATTATAGTCCAGAGACGTAAGACTATCGCCACTATCGTTAAAAGTTAAACATCACCTACTTATACAACTCTTACTTACTGTGATAAATAAAATCACAAACCCTTTTTAATATTTCTAATTTAGATCTTTCCTGCACGTTTTATAAAGCGAAACTTGTACAGTACCATTTGAGATAAAAATTTAATCTGCTTGGCAGACAATATACGACTAAAATATTTCATTATATCCCTTATATCCCTTTCATTACATACACGTTTAAGCCCGGCCAAAACTTGTAAAATATTCTTATTACAATGAGCTCCAATTTCTTTACATTTCAATTTAAAACTATGTTATTTAATTAAACTATAATCCTCTATGAGTTCGCATGACATATAATTTACAAATTAGTTCTTACAAGTCCTCCAACGTTTTTTTACCGAAAAAAATTTTACTATGTAAAATTAATCATTATACGTTTGTGGAATATTTATCATCAATAAACTTATATTGAATTGTATGTATATCACTATTACACATGAAATACATGAAATAACTAGACGTAGCGTCATAAATACAAAGATCGCTGACCATTTTACAACCCATCTAATGTATTAAATACAAAACAATAACACATGCATATTGCATATAATGCACATTTTAAGTTCTCGTAGGGTTATGATTACTACATAATATAAGTATACCTATATAAAAGCTCTTATCATATTTTCTTATGAGCTCTTCAAATATAAATTGAGGCTGCCCACACAAAAGTGGTGGCACCAAGTGGCCTGACCTGATCCACACTTTTCGTGTTTGTAGCCTATTGCCTAAGATTGCGTTTATTAGCTGAGCCGTAGTTTGGAAATATTAAATTTATTTGAAAAGTGGGCAACTGTTAGGTTATAAACAAACGCAGATAGTGTTAGGTCACTTTCGCCCTCAATTAGTGCGAAAATCTTGGCAAGGGTACCACAAATCCAATTGTGCAACAAGAGGTTAGTAGATAAGAGTCAAAACAGAATTAGTTTTGAGCAACTGGTGGCTACTGACTAGTGTACAATTAAGTCAGTTCTTCCCCGCTGAGCAGGAATATACGGAAGGATGACTCATCCGCTGCTGCGTCAGCGTACATCAACTCCTCCTAAAACATCAAGACTCAATTACCACAAACATCAATTACAGTATTTTGGTTTTTAACCGTCTACATAAATAGGAGGAGGTTCTATGTTCATCTGTATATGAATTTTTTCATACGATAGTCTAGATTGACCAGATGGAATCTTAAAATTTGATATTTCTGGTAAAGTTAATATTACTAAACAAATAAATAATATTGCTGAATTTATAAATAAAAATGAATCGTCGAAATGTAAGTACGCGCATAATTTCCGATCGACTGTACCCAAATGGGATAATTGTTTTTTTGTTATGTTTGTGATGGTCAGAAAAGGTTTGTATGGGTGAAAATGTTTGGCAATTGTATAATTATTATTTTTTACAAGTAAGTACCCACTTTAAAAGTATGAAAAGGGCTAGCATGGGTATAATTAATACACATAACATTTGCTTGAGTAACCTTCATTGATAAATCAGACGGACAGTTTGAAATAAAAACTCGATTCAAAGAAATTTATGAAAGCTTTTACGGGCGTAAATAATACTGTTGTAAAAATGTATCGAAAAGGTACTAAGGCCTTATAGCCCGTAGAGCACGTTTTCGCATTTGGATTCTGTACTGCCTGAGTTTAAATCACACGTGTCATCTCCGCTGAAAACAAGTGTCGTGATCCGCCTCTAGCTCTCTAGCTAGTCACAACTCACAACTAAACTGAGCGAGAACCTTTTTTGACACTTACTTTTTTGTTGCAATATATTAATTAAATTAATACACACCATGCAATTTGAACCACCTGTAAAACGAAGCCCACGTTATGTAACAATTATGTATAACATCTTGGCAGTGTTATTTTTTTTTTAGTTCAAAAATTGTTTTTATTAAAATATTAAATATCGGTTCAGCTATTTTTTTTTAAACACGCTGTGACGCATACAGATGTAGCTGTGTAAGGTCCATTCAACCGAGATCCCGCCGCAGCAAAACAATACGTCTGGGCGCGTCACAGCGTGTTACAAAATTAAAAGTCTGAATCAAAATATAAAATTTTTCAAAAAATATTTTAAATAAAATAATAAAAAACACTGTCATGATGTTATACATAATGGTCCAATAACGTGGGCTTCGTTTTCCAGGTGGTTTAAAAAGCACAAGTATGTATCAAGTCTACAAACAAGACAAAGTGCAAGGAGGAATAAATACAGTACCTGCATGAGATCTATGGTGGGGTGCGCGTCAAGCAGGCCTAGCCCCGCGCTGAGAGATTCCGCGCCCCCAGCGCCCTCTTCCCCTTCCGCGCCCTCGTCGCACTCCCCACCCGCGGTTACACCCCCATCCATTTGTCTAGAACAATACATATTAAACAGATCGGGTCTTATTTTAGACAGACCCCGCCTGCCACTTTATCAGCTTGGAATTCACTTGTATCGTGCTCCCTGTAGTTTACCGGGAGCACGATACAAGTTAGCGCTTTCTGCGGCAGATCTAGCGCTTGCTTAAATTATATGCCACTGTATTTAACTATTTGACGTAAAATATAATAAGTTACTAATACCTACTAAATAAAACCGCCTACCTACTACCAACATTGAAAAACTAAAAAAGATGTCTATGTTTTCATCATTAATTATGAGAACGAATATGGTTCAGAGATTCCCCGCGTCTTAGGTCATATTAAAATGGATTAGCTAACTTTTTACTAATAAGTCATTTAAGCCCTTTCTAGCGCTTTTTTGTCACGTTAGCAGCGCTTATTTGCTGAGACTAGTTGACAGCACTACGGGAGCATAATGCTTTCCCGGAGAGATAATCCCAAGGTTACACAATCAACATACCAAAATAAACTTCTGCCAAAATTTTACCACCTTTAAGATTTTCTTTTATATTGCTATTGACGAATAGTAGTTAGTTATCTAAAGAGCTGTCTCGCTCCGAGTTCGCTTTCTATGAATATGTTGTGAATGTGTAAAAAGATTTTTCTATATTGTTTCGGGTCTGGGTGCCTTTGGCACCTCCGTTCCTGTTTCCACCTTCTGATTTTAACTAGACAAGTGCTTTAAATGTTACTTACTTTGGGATCAAAACAATGTAAAAGAAAAAAATATAACAGCCTGTAATCATCCCACTGCAAGGAAAAGGCCTCCATCATTGAATTCAAGTTACCAGAACAATGTTTGTAATGTAAAACTGTATTTGTGATGTTGTCCACATTTATTTATGTAAATAAGGTATAATTTTAAAGCTATTAATTATTTCTGAATGGTGTCCAATAGCCAATTGCTATATTTAGATTTTAATAACACGAAGACAATTTACTCACTCGCTATCTTCATTTATCAAAACATTTCCGTGGAGGAAAAGATCGCTTCTCACTGTATATGTGTTGCTCTCGGATCCTTCTAACTGTTCAACCTGCGAACAAGATAAACTTAATATCAGTATATAAACTTGAAAAATTAAATTGAATTAAAAAATTGCAATTAAGTTGCTAAAATAAAGATAAATTTAGTAATAATGTATAACTCAAATAAAGACATTAATATTGATCTTGAAAAAAAACCTATTTTTTTAAAGATAATCCACCATGAAATTTCTATTGCAATTATCGAATATTCTCATATGTGCTAAATAATCGATGTCAATGGGGACTACCGTTTCTTTGCTCACCAGTTGGCGCCACTGTAGACTGAGGTCCGGAGAAACAACTGTCAAAGGCGATTGGCGCCGAAACAAAGTGTTATATCTTGAATCTAATTAAGGTTATATTGTTTATAAATAACTATCTTGATATCAACAAAATAACTTCTGAAATAGTTGCTCTTGAGGCCGCCCATTTTTGCGCTTTTTCTTAATTCCGTTTTTAAAGCGTTCACATTAATCGCCAAATAATCCATATTTGCGATATTTTACGAAGGAGATCACTTTCCAGCAGGTAAATTAAAGAAATTATAACTTATGCAACAAATTCCGCTAAAACCAGTACAAAGTGAATGATATTGGACCTCACGCGACACTAGCGCCTCTAGTGGCAAATTCACTAGTGATAGCCCCCATTGTGATAACATAGAAGGACTTAAACGTATGGATCAATGGAAAAAAGACTTTTTTCACAAACAAAGAAGGAAAGCGCAAGAAGACACCAATTTTGAACCAATGATGATCGGTGTATTCCTTTTGGGCACGGACTCAAAATTGGTGATTACCCGCATATCATTGGTGAACCGACGATTTTGTGAAACAGCTTTTATTTTTAGGCTGTTTACTCTAACTTGTACTAACTCTATTATTCTACTCTTCAGGGTGGATTTTTGTTGAACTTTAACCTTTTGAGGGCCACTCTTCAAACGCACTACAGTGCCTTGTACGCCAATAGCAAAAAGTAAAAAAAAATACCTACGAAAAAATAGTGTTGGGCAACACTACATATATATATATAGCTATAACATTTAGATTTAAGTTGTATTATGAATGATTTTATGTAAACAAGCGCTGATGAAACTAATAAATAAAAAAAATTGAGTAGGTAGGGATAGCCCATGATTAAATAAAACATCCCAGATAATAAGTACTCATTTATTACATATAAAAACTAACAAAAATTAGTCGATGAGTGTTATCGTTGTAGGTATCAAGCTAAATGTAACATACTTTTAAGGCGAACAGAACATGCAAAATAAATTTTCTTCGTAAAATGTACATAAATAAAAAACAAACATCACAAATAAAATAGTAATTAACCACAGCACTACTCTCCACCGTTATGACGTCATTGTCACGACTGGACGACAATGGCGCAGCAGACATTACTTTTTAAACCTTTCTGAGAGATGTAGCCATGTCGCACGTTGTGTATCGACTTAGAAATTGATATCGTCCAAATGTTAAAATAGACACATCGATTCCCAATATTTTGTGTGGACGGATGGAGGCGTAAGCTAAGAATAAAAACGTTACGCTACGTAGATGGTCATATGCCATAAGCGTCTGCCATTAATTATAAATGCTCGGACGTTAGTGACAATAAATGTCCAACATGCCAATATTATTAGGATTCTGAAAATTCTGTATCATCCTCCTCGACGCCTTCCGAAAATGCGAAGTAGAAGAGCAATCGCTCATATTGCACTGCACAAATTTTCCCTATTTTCGTATATGACGTCATTAGCGTCTCGTCTATCCTTGACCATGGCGTTCAGAAATTAGATTTATTTTGCGAAGTCTATGTGATTTTTATTTAATACGCAAACGATAGTTAATGATTCTTACCTTTTGTTTAAAGCAAATATCAATAATAATTGAAAGAAATAACACGTTGTTTGATTTGAGTTTTGATTAGTTTTTAAGAAATTTGGCATTATATATTTCTGCATTACACTCACAACACTAGAGGTCAACCATAGACGACTTTGGCGTGCTGGACATAGAATTTGCTTGGATAAAACTCCATGTATTTTAGTTCAATATTTTTAGTAATTGTGGCCTCTAGGAAACTTTTTTTTTATGCTCGCATATTGCCGTGATATTCTTAAGTAAGGATAGTAGAAATGATAGACCGTTAATAATGTTTGAATATACTTAATTCTTATTTTTGTTGGACGGGTTTTTTGTCACCTATAGACGTCATTGGCGCACAGGGCCCGCAAGTGCTTGTCAAGCACAGATGACGAGGCGTTCAAAAGGTCAAATTATACCCTATTGATCAAAATAAATCGTCGAAATCGATCGTCATACATAAAAACTCTATACATATACGCGTCGAATTGAGAACCTCCTATTTTTTCTTCGACTGAAAAGATAAATTCCTACAGGTCACATTCTAAGTAGTAGGTATAGTAGTATAATGTAGCGCCCAAATCACCGTTTAGTGACAAGTCTTACCTGAGAGTCGTCCTTGAGCAGGTCATTGTCATCGCAGCTCCCCACTCTTCCCTCGAGAGGCCAAGTGCAGTGCGTGCGCGCCGAGTGCCACTCGTGTTCGTCTTCGGCCTCCAACTCGGCCTCGGCATCGACGTGTTGCAGAACTAGGCCCCCGTCGCAAATCTGACTTTCCGCCGTAATATCGTCCCTCAAACTCGACTCTGGTGTTACATTCACCTATAATTTTTACTATTTTGTTAGATGTGTCCACCTTCAGAATTGAAAAAATATCATGTTAAGGTTTTTAGTCAATAAAGAAACTTGCGTAACGGCAGTAATATAACTTTGTGCGTAGGGATGACAAACAAGACGCGCGACGTGACGACAAGAATTAAAAAAGATATAGTCTGATCCACTTACTTTGTCGCAAGCGAGCCCAAGCACATTGTAAATGATATATTTATAAGGCATTAGAAAGGTTGAAATAATTTGCGTAAGGCAACACTCTACACTGAAAAAAGTTTCGAGTAATAAATAACCAACAATTGTGTAACCTATTACATAAAAATAGTGACTACATAAGTATAGTTCCTTGTAGACAAACTCGGTTTTGTTAAAATAGTTTAGTTATCAATAGCTCAACAAAAATTATTACTTACCAACAAATTTATAACTTAGGGGTTACCAAAGTATTCGATAAATTTATGTTATGAAGTATTTGATATTAGTGTTATAAAGAATAAAACAGTAGTGTAAAAATAGACCACTTGTTATGTTACTACGTATAAAACTGTTTTGTTATAAATAACTACGGGTTTGGTATTTTTTACACATACTTTTTTAGTTATTATTTACAAAATGGTTTCTTCTGTATAGCATCTATACTGTTATCGTAACCAAACTATTTTGTAATTGGTAACTGAATTATTGAGTAACTGATTAATAATAGCTTTACTCTGAATTTAGTAGTAACAGTACTTTCTTGTAATCTGTAACTGAACTTTTCGGTTAACAGTTACATCGCTTTTCAGTTACTAAGAATGTTTTTTTGTTTACAGGTTTTTAGCATGTAGCCAAAATAAATATATAAGAAGTTTTAGCAAGATTCATTGGCACGTGCAAATCTTGCTGAAACTCTTCATATATTAATTTTGACTACAAACTTATGACACTTATAAAAATAAAAACTTGATTTGTACTATTTTGTTATACATTTATTAATTAACAAATTGGTTAATAATATGTACCTCTACTTATATATTCATTTACATTAAACATTAATACTTAAAATATAATAAATTATACTTAAAAGAAACATTCCTGTATTTATAAAAAGCAAAACTCCAATGATATTATAACACTTAAAAAAACGAGTTTAGTGGGATTCGAACCCACGTCTCTTTGCATGCCAGGCGAGTGCTTTATCCACTAAGCTACACAGATATTGGCTAAACTGTCGAAATTTTGCAAGTGTTTCTTGCTATCGAAGCCAGCGTTTTTTCTGATCATGATCAATATCAGAAAACGCTGGCTTTGACAGCTAGAAACACTTGCATAAATTCGATTGAATGCGAAGAGACGTGAGTTAGAATCCGTCCTCAGGCGGTCGATTTGTTTTAAGTGTTATAATCTTAGATATAACAAGCATGTAATTTATATTTTATGTTATTTTCAAGCATTTACCATGCTTAGTTGTTTCTAATGTGAAATAAACACATGAAAAAGGCGGGGGATCCAGTCCAGAGTTCCATTTCCATAAGCTTTTCTCTTTTTCTTGTTATCGCTGCGGCTATCTCAGCTGAACTTGGTATTTAACTGATAAAGCCTTCCAAAACCTCTTATTTTGATGGTCTCCATTGCTTTTTTTTTTGTAGTTTTCTTAGTCGACATTACATTTGCTGTGCGCATTAAGAAAGGTAGCGATGTTAATGCGACTAAATCAAGTTGCTCTTCGTGCGACTCTGTAAAATTAATATAAAAAAATTAATCGCTCCGGAAAATTTGCCACTAACTATGTGGGTATGGGTGGGTGCCATGGGTGGCTAATAATGTCATGGTAACGATATCTAGCGCCTTACGTACAGATAACTCACGCGAATTCAGTTTATTTATTTGTATTTCTAATCTGATACAAAATTGGGCTACTTTTAGGAAAGAGATAGAGACTATAATGAGTACCTGAGCATTGAAGCTACAAGTTTCACAAAAGTTCAAATATTGGTTGAAGTTCAAAGTGGAATGCCTGACGGGGTTAATGCAACGAAACCCTCTAAGTATATGTTATTGCCTTATTATGTTTTATAGTAGGTACTTACCCAAAAATGTTGTAATATACATTTCCAGACCCCACGACCGCAGATAATCAGAAATCGTTTTTTCTGCTGCCTCGTCTGCGGGCTCCAATGTTGCAAGCGGCTTTATAATATGACCGGTTAAATAATTAATTTACTCACTGCACAGGTGATTATCGTACACTATTTCGAAAAATATAGCGCAAACAGCACCTCGCCGCCATGACGCGCAACACGAAAAGAACAGGTTTATAAGTTTCGTTTGACACGACTGCGGGCGGGTAAATTCCAAAAACGTTTCGTTATGCGCAACATAACTTACATCACCTCTTACAAAATTGTTGAGATTTTTATTTTTATTCAATTATATTTCATTTGTTTGTAGTAACTTTCTTAAACAATCTTCAACAAAACTATACAATTGGAAACAATTTTTTACTAAGTTAATAAATAGCACTTTAGTTAAGTAAAAAAATAATTTGCTAGGCCAACTTTAGGTAAATTATCACCTTAAGTTTGTTTATTAAAGCAATACATTGTTATGTTACAAGGTGGCAAAACCGAGTTTGACAGTAGATGACAGAAACTTTAGTAGCTGAGAACCAAACTCAAATAACTGAAATGATTAAGTAAAATGCAACAGTAGCTGTTGGTCTTGACGTAAACGAAATTTATTTGTAAGTTAACAAAGTTTGACTATTCCTCGGTTATCTCAACTAGTTTTGTTAATTAATTTTTTCAGTGTAGATTTCCAGTTAACCTTGACTACTTTTAAACATTCGCATTGCATAAATAACGTGAATTAAAAGATTATTTCATCTTTAATTACGTAAAAAAGAACATTTATTTCACAAAAATTGGATGCAATTCACTCAATATCAGACAATAAAACAAAGTAATAGGTAATAATAGGAACATGTAATGAGTATATTTAGGAAATAATATAAAATATTTAAATTTAGTTCCTTAGCTGTTTTTAAAAATCTGACGTTACAGTCGAGTTACACCGACCCGAAGGTCTTATTCCATACATTGTCCGCATAATTAACTCCATCTGTCTCTCTTACTAATGCCAGCGTCTTAAACTATGTGATAGCGTCAGATAGGTCCGTATTTACGGGTATCGCGTTGCGTAGTAGGGCCGCTGGTCACAGACTAACTAGAATAGTGATGCACTCCGTTAGATAATAAAATCATAAACATTGGGTCTGTGGTCAGAGTAAGATTCTACATTCAAAACTAAAAACGTGAACGTTTGAGGATAGTTTTCGATGAATCTGGCTTCCAAACGCAGGTAATGCATTTATGTTTCAATCAGCGTGCGACTTTTATTACTTTTACTAAAAAAGCAAGTATTTTTTATCATAAATAAGGTACGATCTCGTATCTTATAAACAAGTGACTAACCAAAAACATATTATCTGTCTTCTGCAGAGACAAATACGTCTCTGTAACATTGGTGGCTGTCGCTGCTGGGCTATTCTCTTTATTCTTGTGTACTTTCTTCATGTGCAAATACAGCGTGCTCATGTTGCTGAATGTTTGTTCACAACCTGTAAACAAATAATTATATTAGTTTCTTTAATTCTACTGCTTGCCATGCATACCGATAAGCGAAGCGCGGCGGGAGCTTCCAAATTTTTTAGGCACTGCAAGGTTCCTAGCATTGATCCCTGTGGGACACCTATGATTATAGGTGACTTAAAAGACTCATTACTGTACATCCTTAAAACGCAGACTTTTGTGTTCTTCCTGTGACATTATTATTCCATTTTAACAATTATCCGAAGCGCCATCATGTCTACATTGTCTAAGTATAGTTCCATAGTCCACACAATCAAAAGCTTTAGAATGGTCACACCAAAACACTTCTAGCTACACTCTTATCACTGACCCGCCTGCGTACTTGCGTGTGCCCAACGAGTTGCGTGGTGTCGCGTTGTGTGGTCGCTAAGACGTCGCGTTTTCATAACTGATTTTAGAATATTAATATTTTCAAGCATTGATCCCTGTCGGACACCAATAATTATAGGTTTCATAAGGAAGACTCATTTCATTTCTTGAGTATCTATCTATTTACATTAGTATCTATCTAAACAACTATCCGAAGCACCATCATATTTTAACTCTTAAGTGAAGTCAGAAAAGCCCACACAAACAATCAAAAGTTTTAGAATGATCACAACGAAACACCATCGTCACTGACCTGAGTGAGTGCAAGCGTGCGCCTGACGAGTTGCGTGATATCGGGCTGAGTGGTCGCGAAGTAGCTTGCGTCGTAGGAACTGATTTTATTGATTTAACATTTTCATGAATAAATAACAAAATCTTTTGACACTAAAAGGTTCCTACCATTCATCCCTGTGGGACACCTATGATTGATTATAGGTGACCATTTCATTACGTCTTAACGCACACTTTTTGTGTTCTTCCTATGACATTACTATTCTATCTAAGCTAATATCTGAAGCAACATCATGTCTAAACCCTTAAGAAAGCTACACTCTCATCACTGACCTGCACCCAATAAGTTGCGTGATGTCGCGCTGCGTTGGTCGCGAAGATGCTCGCGTCGGGACAACTGGTTTCATTGATTTATGACAGAAGCTTTAAAACGATCACAACGAAACACTATCGTCACTGACCTGCGTGCGTACAAGCGTGCGCCCGTCGAGTCGCGTGATGTCGCGCTGCGTGGTCGCGAAGATGCTCGCGTCGTAGGAACGCACGACCGCACAGTGAACAAGCATGTCGCCGCTCGCCCGTATGGCGGCGCGCGTGCCGCATCAGCTTGCTGGCTGAACGGAATGACCAGCCGCAGTTCTGACGACAAATGGAATGTTTTAGCCGCCGCGTTATTCTATAAAGTAATAGGCACTGATGTTATACACCGTGCATTTTTGAACACCTGACAAACGAAGCCTACGTTATCTAACCATTATATACCATCTGTTTTTTTTTATTAATTAAAATAGTCTTAGTATTGTGTTTAAATGCCCCTGATATGGAAACTAAAACATTTAAGTTTTTAAATTGATAAGCCGCATGTATACTCACGGGGTAGTCGCAGGGGTACGGCCGGTCGCCGGTGTGGGCGCGCGCGTGTTCGCGTAGACGGCAGGGCTGGCGGAACACGCGGCCGCAGCCCGCCCACGCACACACCAGCTGCGGCTGCGGCTGCTGCTGCGGCCCCTCGCCTGAGCGGACCTGCGACCGGCGGCAGTGAGCGCGCGCGTGCGCACGCAAACCGGACGCCCAGAAGAACCGGCGACCGCACTCATCGCACCTATCAGCAATTGGCAAGCGGTTTAGGGCCCATTATTGGTATTATAGTTGCCGCTCGATAGTCCACTATCGATAGTATTACTTGAAAAGAATCGATACTATTGATTGTATTATAATGTACAGACAACAGCACGTCAACCTACCACAAAGCGTCAAATTTTCTCATTTGATGTTGATCTCTACTTGTTAGACTTAAAGTTGAAAATCAATTCAATGACCTCTAACTTTTTGCGTAGGTTGACCTGCTGTTGTCTGTACATAATAGTATCGATACTATCGATGGCACTATCGAAATTGTAACTATAGTCCTTAAAATATAGCTTGATTAGAATGACAGTTCTAACTGAAAACTTTGTACCGGCGTTACACAAGTGAAACACATTTGCACACGAAAAAATGTTGGTAACAGACATGTTAAGAATATTTTTTTATACATTGCTGTACATACTTATCAATTTAATTATATAAAATAGATATTTAAAGTTAAAAACATTAAAATAATCCTCACAAAATTTACACCTAACTTTAAAAGACGTCTTTATAGGGTTACGTCATTTTTTATAATCGCTAGTGATGACTGATGACGTAAAATGGACAACTCGAAATCGACTAATGTATCTTAAATGTTACAAATAATTTAATGAGCATTGGTTGATGCTAAGAACATCAAATTACAATTATTAATAGTTTACGTCTTTTTTAGTCTATATGCAATAAATAATTTCTAATAGATTTTCATGAATGTTCCAATTATTCTGATAATGATTCCGATACTGACTTATGGTTAAATCTTAATATATCTGATTTTTGTTTATTTTATTCGCCATAACTGTTTTTTTTCGTTTGATCAGTCGACTCAGTCCCATCACTAGTCACCTCAGTTTGACAGGTGTCATTCTAATCAAGCTATATTTTAATCTTCTATAATAGCCAAACTATCGATAGTTGTGCAACTCTAATTGGTTTATACGTTACCTATAGACCGAACGCGAGTGTACGCGCTCATACACCCGTGCTCAAGCGAAACATGAAATAGGAACATACTCTCACTCGCACTTAAACGAGCTTGTACGCGTCCACGTTCGAAGACTCGTTTTTTTGAGCAACTAGACGCGCGTACACACTAACTTATACACGCATATAAAACGCTAGCCTGAAAGGTTTGTTGAACTCCTTTTACGCTGACGTCGATCGCGTACGTCCGTTATGAAAATACATTGTGTGCTAAAGAATCAGAAAGCATCGCGCTACGCCGATGGCTTATTATGTTTTATTTCAGCCTCGATAGGCAGCCCCTCGTCCATCGGAAACGAAAGAAAAGAAAGAAAAGAACATAACAAACGAAATTTAGCCGTCCACTGACTTTATAAAATAATATACGATTATGCTGAGAATTGGGGCCCAGGTGGCGTAGACTAAAGGGTTTTGCTTCTGTTAATTCTATGAGTCCTGACTAATCTCTAGTGCAGGGGTTTTATTTAAGCATAAGGCATAAAACAATAAAGTTAACATTAGATATAAATGGCCACCGCTTGTCTAAGAAATAGCATAGCATTTTATGCAGATTTTATCAATTGTGTGTCAAGTGGAATTTAATGGGATTAAGTATTTAACGTACATCGAAGATATTTAAAGTAGTACGTAATTATGATAACTAATTATTTACTTACCTGTATACTGCTTCATCTAATGTGTGATCCTCGTTCAAATGTTTCAGTAACTCATCTCGAACAAGAAATATTTTGCCACATGGCTTTTCTGTACCATCATCCTCAATTTGCTTTACAGGACATTCTACTGTCACTTGCCTCGGCGGCTTTACGGACCCGTCTTCACCATGAGAATTTTGATGTCTCAAAAATTTTTGTTCACTCCTGAATTCTTTTTTGCAATTGGGTACACTACACTAAAATGTAATAATGATTAGTAATTACAGATGAAAAACATTTTAATGTCACATCAATGTATTCAAAACTAAGACTAAGTGGTTTTGTACCACATAAATCTCTATAAATATAAAACTATCAATAGTTGAAATAACACTGAATATAAGCTTTTCAAAAGAAAATAAACTTAGATTCGTAAGAATCTGTAACTAACATCTTGTAAACAACATGATGCAATAAAGAACTTTTGAAAGAACTTTGAATCGCAGTAGACTTAAGTTTTACACTTGATATTAAAAAAAACTAAATGCATATACAGTATAAGTGTAGGTACTTTATCTTCGACGCGCTAACATTGCACCATGTGCTAAAAAAAACTACGAAGAAGAGAAGAAATGAACTATTACTTTATGGAAGAACATATTCATATCTATTTACGTTACCTTATATTTGACTGTAGGTGTGATTTGTGAAAAGAAGTTTTGAATAGGAGTAGTGTTCAAAGCTTCAGAAGGACTAAATTCAGCATGATGGTTTAGTACAGACGAATCCAAGCCATTCTTTATTTCATCAGGATTATTCTCGACATTCACATTTGACACAGGAGACTCATTCCCTAGAGAGAGAAAAAATCTTTGAAAGAACGCGGAAACTCGTCATATAGGTACGCGACGTCACCTTACATTCGGTGTTGCAGTATAGGTAGTAAAAAAATCATAACCCCTCCAGTTGGCTTTGCCGCAGTCGGGTAAAAATTTACAGTATTGTCACTAAACCAAATTTATTAGAACTTAACACATACCTATTACAACCAAAGTTTCAATTGGTGCACTAGGATCACAATCCAAACCATATAAAGTTACATTCTGAAAAACAAATTTTGGCATATAAAAATGTATGAAACATATAAATATCTTATTAATATTTTGTTTTAAAATAGTGTACAGCTTTAAATAATAACATTGATAATCTATACTATAATAATTTCTTACACGGTTTTACTCTTCTTCTAGATTAATTTCCAATAATACTAAATGGTCCATCTATATTTTTCTTGTTTCTTATATTTTATGTTCAGGTGTTTCTGACGTGAACGCCGTAATTTTTTTCTGATAGAAAAGGGTTTTGCTAAACTTGAGAAATAGTGAGTAAATCTCTATATCCTTACTAATATTATAAACTAGCTGTTGCCCGCGACTTGGTCCGCGCCAATTTCTGTTATTATGATCCCGATTAATATGAATAATTTTCCCCGTTTTTGCAACATTTTTCACTGATGCTTCGCTCCTATTGGTCGCAGCGTGATGTTATATAGCCTAAAGATTCCCTTGATAAATGGACTAATCAACACAAAACTATTTTATAACAAACAAACTCTTCAGCTTTACAGCTTTATAATATTAGCATAGATTAAGATGGGTACGCATTACTAGTACTACATATTATTACTTGTAGTACATATTATTACTAGTACTCACCTCTGCAGTAGCTTCACTAAAGAAAGAATCAATGTTGACAAACGGTTGATTAGAATTTTCCTCATTGGCTAGAATAAATAAAATAAAAATTAAATTAAGCCTTAACTTTTTCAATAAAATATCAAATTGAATATTAATAAATAGTTTGCATTAGCTCTTTGCACCATTTACATTTCTAATTACTTAATTTATAGCTTTCACACCTAGAACCTTTGCACTGAATTGTTTGCCAGGTCAGTATCAAGCATAATCCTCTACTTATATTTGTGTATTGTTTAATTATTAAAATATTTGTATTGAAGTTTTGAAATAAGATAATGATTAATCCCTCTATCGTGAGTTACTCCAGACACAATGAAAGGTAGCTAATTATGGCTTTCATTTTTGTTATTATTTTTTGTTGACATTTATTTAATTTATCATTTGACATGTAGTTTTTTTGTAACAGCCTATAATCATCCCACTGCAGGAAAAAGGCCTCCATCATTGAATTCAAGTTACCACAGCAATGAAATCAATTGTTATCGTGGCACCCGAGTGCCTCCTGGGGGTTGAGGGATTAAACTAATATTTTGCTTATACTGAAACTAACTGTACATGAAAAAATTTATCTTATTTTTCTGATATAAGAATGTACACTTTGTCATAGGACTAATAAAAATTGTAGCACAGTAGCATTCTGTCAACCCTCTGTCAAAACAAAAACCTTTAATAATTTTGCATTATGCATAATATGCATTTATGAGAAATTATCATCCAAAATTCGCAACTTTACATTATCATAACATCAAAGTAGATAACTGTTTATTTATCAAAAGAATTAACGATATTGAGGACGAACTTTTCCCCTCTCTCTTGAAACTTACCATTAAAGAGTGCATTTTCACCAACTAATGTTACATTATTTTTCAATATAAACGTACAGTTACTAGATTCTGTTGCTACCAACTTAAAATGATCTAACTCAAGCTGAGCTTCACCATCAGCCACAGATGGTGCTTCCTGTGAATTTGATTCTTTCAAAAAATATCCATTAACTAGAGCTGATGAGTCAGAAGATTCACATGGTTCAAGCATTATTGGCTTTGCTGTAATCTTTGGATTTTTTCTGAGTATGTTTGGTTTTGGAAACTTCTTTTTAACACTCTTCCCACAGGATGCATACATAGTTCTCATCTTCTTGATATAAGTATTTAAATAGAAAGAGCCTGAAAATTAAGGATAGTAGTAAGACTTAATAGATAGTATTTTAGCTCTTAAATAATAAATAAATTGAGCCTACTCAAGTACATTGTCAAATAATTAAATTTAAATCTGGACTACAGTCAGAGATAGGATCACCCAATAGTCAGGGCACGGGGTCTCATCCAGAACAAAAGTAAAATGGTCTTTAATTTTCTACATAAATGGCAATACCTGTATGGCTAGCGGATTAACTGTTTATTAAATTGAATACAAAACCTGAGATACATGAAGATAATTCCCGAAAAATATGCTAATAAATATTTTCAACCATTTAAAATAGAGAAAACTTAATATTACTTTATTTTGTCCACAAATTGGTAAAAATGTTATTAATAGTATAAAAGCATGCTAAACTACACTAGAACCATCTGTTGGCATATGTGAAGACTCAATAACGAGGGTTTAATATTTTGTACATAGAATTTGTAGCGTTAATGGTTGAAAAAAATTATTCGTTAAAAGTTAATGGTTGAATAAAAATATCTAAATTTTTAATGGTTGTAAATATCACTAGATATTTTTATGCAGATACATTATTTTGATATTTTTACCTGTTGTTGCATATGGTTGAATATGTTAGTTAATATATTTATGCAGACTTTTTTAAAATATTTTTTACTGTAGTTAAATATATTGTATGCGTTTATTTTTATAGGTTTATTCAATGAACTTTAACAGGCTTAGGACTGTTTGGAGATCCTACGTCCAGCAGTAAGTTTCGTTTGGCTGAGTTGGTGATAATGATAAGTCGTGTGGTGCCAGCACATAAATAGAATAGCAACGCCTCTTCTTTTTCTATGGGTATCGTTAAAGGCGACTAAAGGAATAGAGTAGGTAATCAAATGTCATACACAAACTATTCTAAAAATAGGCAATTACATACGATGAATTTAATCACAACAGTTCTCAATTTACTCATTAAACATAACACTTATTAAAACAAAACAGGTAGGATCACAAGATATCACAAATTGAAGTAAACAAAGCATTGCAAGCCAATCCAACGTTCATCAGTAAATTTAATATGTGCCTTATTTTTAGATGCGTAAAGGCCTAAAGTCGAAAATTACATCCGCCTAAAATCACAGACTCGGTTGAATAAATCGAAAAGAAAGCTGTTCTATACGCTGAGTAACATAATTCTTCCTTATGCTTATGGAATAGAGTTTAATTTCATCGCAACCGTTACTACTTGCATGACTCGCACATTTTATCGCCTTGTACCTACACCTCATCTCACTATGTCACGGCGACGCCACTTGTGTCCTAAATAATGCATTCAAATTGAGGCTCTAATCCATTACCTTAATGCTGAAGTTAATCAAACTTACTCAATAAATGAACATTATAAAGATTGGATAAGTACCTATTTTGATTTTTTGCGAAATAGTGCTATAAAAATAGGTACTAGTGCTATTAATGCTATAATAATGTACATTTTATTCTTTTGGTAATTTTATTAATCGGTAAGATTTATCTATACGAATAAAACTTCTAGTTGCGTTTAATTATCAACAGCTTTAATATATATTTTTATTTTATAAGGTTAATAATATTTTATTGAATAAATGTGATATTTTTTTATTAGTCAAATTTAACGTCTAGTACAGTCGACAGCACGTCATATTACTACACATTGACCTTGAGCGCTTCGAAACTGATTTGAACTCAGAGAATTGTCCGAGAAAAACAAATAAATAAATAAATGTGGACAACATCAATACATTGTTCTGATCCCAATTTGAATAAATATTTAAAGCATTCGTATTTTGGAAACCAGAAACAACAAAGGTACCACAAACACCCAGACCCGAGAAAATGTAGAAAAACACTTTTTTTTCTTTTTACATTGACCCGTCCGGGAATCGAACCCGGGACCTCGGAGCAGGCGACACCTTGAAAACCGGTGTGTACGCCACTCCGCCACGGAGGTCGTGAAAGTCTTTATCAGTCTTGCTTGACTCTTGCTTCAAATGATCCTTGCTGCAGGTGCCGGCGCACACGCTTGCACGCGTGTGTGAGGTTTCGGTTCATAATGTCCATATCCCAGAATGTCCATATCCCAGAATGTCCATGTCCCAGTATGTCCATAATACATCCCAGTGTCTATTTTACTTCATATTAAATATTAATGTATATTTTGTACTTATTCTGTGTACACACACCACACACACACGCGCGCGCACACACACACACACACACATATACGCACGCACGCACGCACACATACAAATTTGTTCCTTATATTTTATTACTGTATTTACTGTTTTTTTCATGTTTGTTTGCTTCTAAAATAAAACTAAAATGTATGCCTAGATAAGGAAGAGCGGGGTCGCCAAACACAGGCAATACTTGCTTAAATGGAGACCCCAATCAACTATGTTATCTAAACATAAGATTGCTATTGAAAATTTAAAAAAAAAATTATTTTTTTATTTTTTGTTTTATTTTATCTGTAAAGATAAAAAAAATATTGTTTAATAGTTTCTCAAAATGAAACATTTAGGTATGTATATCATCTTTCAGTTCTTTATTTACATAAATAGGTGATTATATTTCCATAAATGCTTTCTTGTTTTTTATATTTTAATAAATGATTGATAACAGTTGTTTTTTTTTTCAATCCACCATATTAATTTGTTAGCATAAAGTAAAATAGACACTCTGGTATGTTTTATGGACATACTGGGACATGGACATTCTGGGATTTAGACATTTTGGGAAATGGTCATTTTGGGAAATGGACATTTTGGGATTTGGACATTATGAACCGAAACGGTGTGTGAGAATAGATGAACACCGGCATGAAATTAAAATGCACTCTATTCCTTCAATTATAACGTTCATAATAGAGCCGGCGGGCAGGGCCAAATGTTTTAATCGGTGTGACATGTAAGTAAATGCAAGGAATTTTGATGTTAACACCATTGCAATAAAGTTCAAACTCGAAAGGAACTCTTGCGGTGCCTGCAAGAAATATTTTATTATTGTTGTGGTTTTTATGAGTTTTTGGATCGTTTAGTGCAGCCCGCGAAATTTAAAATTTCTTTCGTTTGTTCTTAGATAGCGACTCTCAAAATATCATTGATTACAGTGCAATTAAGTAATATCTTTTAGTATATAAACTTGAAAGTTTTGTCTCAGGCGGGACACGAACCCGCATCTCCTCGCATGCCACCGAGACACTGCGACTCAGACAAAATTTTTCAAGTTTATACATATACCGATAATATAATTTTAATTTCGATTTGCTTGCGCCTGACAGAGACACCCGTAGATATAAGGACACATTAAAAGAAAATAATTATAGAATTTTGAATAAAATTAGTAAAAAATATTGTACCCGCGAAACAGATTCCACGAAATCTATTATAGATCATGTCTGCTCTAACTTAAAAGACAATAACATCAATTTTAACATAATCAATACTTCTATGTCCGACCATAAACAAATATACGTAGAAATAGAGAATTACCAACCAACACCGATTAAAAAATCTATTTACACAACGATCAATTATAGCAAACTGTATGAAATGGTAGAAGAATCTCTTAACAACACCAAAGAACCAAACACAAATGATTATAATACATTGGAAGAAGTAATTTTAAACTGTGCAGCGAAGATTAAAATCAACAAATCAAAACTATTGAACCCACCACACAAAGACTGGATAAATAAAGATATCATACATGATATCAATGAACGGAACACATTATGGCACAAATATAAAGAAAATAAATCGGATAAAGATTTGGAAGTAAAATTTAAAAAAAGTAGAAGTCGAGTTCATGAAGCAAAAAGAACATATTATTTAAACTATTTCAAGAATCATATGAATAAGCCCAAGAAAATGTGGAAGGCTATTAATAATTTGTCATGTAACAAAATGCAAGACACAAAACAAGGCCCAAACAAACTAGTTCTAAACTCAGGCACAATTGTTACAGATGAAAAACAAATCTGCGAGTGCTTTAACAATTACTTCTCAACTATTGGCTCAATATTAGCTAGTGAAATCCCAAATACACTAGTGACAAGCCGAAATCATTTAACACAAGCAGCTAATGTATTGGAACCAAAAAATTTGACAAACTTCGACCTAGCAACCACGGATGAAATCACTAAGATTATTGATCAACTGGATGCTAACACAAGTTGTGGTATTGATAGTATCAGTACTAAATCCATTAAATGTATAAAAAAGCTAATAGTGACTCCATTAACAAATTGTATAAACAACTGTCTGGCTAAGGGACTTTGCCCGGACAGCCTAAAAATTGCAAAAGTGAACCCAATTTACAAATCTGGAGGCAAGTCTGATCCATCTGATCATAATTACCGTCCGATATCTGTCCTGCCTGTGATCTCAAAGATTTTTGAAAAAGTCATTTATTCGCGAATTGAAAAATATCTAGACATCAACAAAATTTTATATAATAAACAGTATGGTTTTAGACCTAGGTCTAATACTCTCTCCGCATCAATTGACCTCGTAACCAAAATAAAAAACAAAATAGACGAAAAACAAATAGTACTTGGTGTTTTCATTGACCTCAAAAAAGCCTTTGATACAATCAACCACAAATTTCTGCTCTAAAAACTTTATGAAATCGGTATCACTGGCACGGCTCATAAGATTTTAAATTCATATTTTCAAAACCGTAAGAAAATAGTTAAAATAGGTCCACATCAAAGCTCTGCCAATCCAATAACCTTCGGCATTCCTCAGGGTTCGATTTTGGGTCCACTTTTGTTTTTAATTTATATCAATAACATTCAACACATAGGCCTTACAGCTGATATCACCTTATACGCAGATGATACAAGCTTATTTTACTTTGGTCACTCAATTAAAACCATAATGTCGAAAGCACAACGTGACTTAATTCTACTTAATAACTGGTTTAATAAATTTAATACAGCTAAAACAAATTTTGACATATTTGCTGCAAAAAATAAACGAATTAGCGACTATGCAGAAATAAAGATAAACAACGAAAAAATTAAAGAAAAAACTAATGAGAAGTATTTAGGCCTTGTTCTTGATCACCAATTAAATTGGAAGCAGCACATAAATAAAATTAAAACCAAATTAACATCTTTAACAGGTATTATACGTAACATTGCCAAATGCCTTCCCCGCCAAGTCAAATTTATTATCTACAATTCATTAATTAAACCGCATATAGACTATTTGATCGAAATTTGGGGTACAGCAGCTAAATCTAATCTAGAAACCATACAAATTGCTCAAAATAAATTAATAAAATCTTTATTTCATTACAACTTTCGTACGCCTTCTAATAAAATTTATAGGGAGACTAAAATAATGACCATTAATCAAACATACACTTACTTTACATGCTTATTGATTTATAAAATTTTAAACAAACAGATCCGTACATCATTATCATTCAAGAAAAAAGGACATGTACAAAGAATGAAACTTAGAAGTGCAAATAATTTAATATCGCGTACTCCAAGAACTAATTACGGCAGAAAAAATATCGAATTTGAAGGAGTAAAATTATACAATAAATTACCTGTTGAAATTAAAGAGGCAAAATCACTAAATACTTTTAAAAAACAATTAAAAAATTATATTTTAGAAGAAAATTTATTATAATAAAAAAGTAACAATATATTTTAAAAAAATAATCTAAAGCCATAATACAGTTAAAATATATATTCACAGATATATTTATATACTTATACACATTTATTTTAAATAAGAATTAAAAAATTACAAATACTTAAAAACATCACTGTTGCCAGTATGCCACATCCAGAATGCAAGTACGCTCTGTGCGCTTTACGTCCGTGGTTGCTCGGTTTGTTAACAGTAGTCGAGCAAGCAATGGAGGCAGATATTTGCGATATCTACCCGACATATTTATTTTTATTTTTACCTTTGTTTGTATACGCTCACTGTCGCGCCTGTAATTTACCTATTATGTATTTGTTTAAGTTATTCTCAGTAAGTTAATTGTTATATTCTTTATGAGATAATAATAAAGTTCTTAAACCATAATTGCAATTTAATTGCTAAACTATCAAATAAAGTATATAAATAGCTGTTTCATCTTAACTGACTGTCAAACATCTGCAAAGATGTTTCTTTCGGGTGTTAAGGGTGCCAAACTGCAAACTCCTAACATTTGATGAAGCAATGCTGGCTTATAGCGTTAAGAAGAATATGCTTGAAAAATTCGCGCTGAGTCGCAGTGTCTCGGTGGCTGATTTGTTATAGCGCCAGCCCGGCATGCGAGGAGATACGGGTTCGAGTCCCGCCTGAGTCAAAATGTTTCAAGTTTATATACTGATAAAAAAAATTTTAGTCTTAAAGCGTTTTGTCGCAAACATTAAATAATAAATTGGACTTTTAAAAAAGGCAACTGTGTCTATGTTAGGTAAGGCGAAGGCGCAAGCTTCATCAAAATACTTAGTAGTCAATCAGTAGTTTTGAGACTTGGAATTGATAACAAAAAGAAAATACGGTCAGAGTGTCGCAAAGGGTGCGCTAAACCTAACCTAAACCTAACCTATTTCCAGCGCAATCGTTTCTGTCACTAAAAGTTTAGGACCAGGCCCGTAGAGTTAAGGTGTGGGGGAGAGTGAGGGGGACAGGGGGGGGGAAACCCCCTCCAGTAAAGTGAGGGAGGCGCGCGGTAAAATAAGTATTTTAATAGAATTTTGAGGTTAGGAATCATTAATTTTTTTTTTGTATTTTTGAGGCGCTCGGCGGCCGCTGCCGCGGCACGTTCGCTACGCTCTCTCGCCTTCACGCCTTTGTATGGTCACTGTTCTAACCTAACCTAACCTAAACTTTTCCTAACCTACTGGACTTTGTAAGCAATTAAATATCATTAAATGTTTCTTTATCGATAATAGTGTAAGCACCATACATAAAACGCGTTTCATTTGACATATGTGAAAACATTGCAAAACTTTTGTCAAAAAGCTGACTATGATACATTTAGTGACAGACAGAAACGATTGCACTGGAAATAGGTTAGGTTAGGTTTAGGTTAGGTTATGTCTTGCGCACCCTTTCGTACACTCCAACCGAAAATACATACATTTAAAAAATACCGTCTTAAAATCGTGCACTGACATGAAATGAATTTGTTTCCACTAATTATCTTGTTGTCAAATGCGTTTTTAAGGACTAAATTCTTTTAGCTTGGTGAGTTTTTTCTTTTAATAAAAACTAGTACTAGGTTTTAGTTAGGTACCTCCTCTTTTGAAGTCGGTAAAATACTTAGTAAAACGTCCTGAGCAAAAAAACACTGAAAACTGCATAGAAATCGGTTCAGCTAAACCAAATTAATTGCGGACAAAAACAGGTCAAACCTCCTTTTTGGAAGTCGGTTATAAACACTAAAATCCAATACAGTGTGTCCTCTCTTTTGTGGAAAAATCTTTTGTGGATAATTTAAGGTCTTCTTTTATCTGCTATCTATCGGGATTCCCCGTGGACACACTATAAACCAGACCTTAGCCTATTGCTCGCAGAATCAGAAAGAAAAGATAATGTTTTCTACATGATCCATCTTTTACCTAAGTACTTAAATACTCTTAAATCTGAGGCAAAATTGTATCGATAGTCACACACGTAAATAAATAAAAAGCAATGAGTTTAGCGCCATCTATTGAAGAAGTAAATACGTAGACGGCATTGCGAGCAAGCAACTGATGTGTTTTATTCTTTCATCCAACAGTTTAGTTATTAAAACAAGTGATTGAATATTTTTTTAATTTTACACACAGAGACAATGAAAACACACTATAAAACATTAATAATTAACCGTTTAGTTTTACTTTTAATCCCTCGATCGTGAGTTATTCCAGACACAATTGAAATCAATTGTTATCGTGGCACCCGAGTGCCTCCTGGGGGTTGAGGGATTAATATTTAATTATCAAAATTTAAAATATCTACCATAAATGGCAAAAAATATGTATATTTTAAATTCATACCAAAATATCTTAGAATGTACTGGCAGGCCACACTGCAGGACAGCAGGAAACAGGTCTAATGACTTTGATTATATCAAAAATAAGTCTCTGTAAAGAACCTGTGGTGTCTTAATAAGGTATGTGTGTGGTGTATCGACTATAAATTCCTACATAAGCTATAAGTTTCTGTAGAGTATTTAGTACCTACTTGGTAAAATAGGGAAATGTTACAAAGGTAAATTAGTTTACCTTACTTTTAACAGTTGTAGGCAAAACTACTAAACCGATTTATATAGGTTGACTTCCGGCTAAGTTAAAGGAATATATTTTCCATGCGGGCAAAAGTACGGGCACAGATTGAGAGAACAAGATCGGAATGTATGGTAACAGTGACCAGCATAACTTATTTATGCTTTACACTACCTACCTTTTAAACTCCACTTTTTAAGATTATATTTAAATCAATACATTGAAGCATAATACACAAAAAGACACTATAACTCATTTTCATGAAATGCAAATGCTCAGTGCTCACAAACAATTTTATATTTCTCATACGAACGAATGGGCTAGTAGGTAAGTAAAATTTTCCGCAATATTGTTCTTTCTTGCAATTTTTGACATTGACATAGTTGTCACTTTTTTTTGTTAATTTGTCCCTTTCGGAACCGGCTAAGATCTAATACCATGCTGCCATTTCTTTAGTAGGAATTCTACATTTTCAATAAATACATGAGTCCATCTTTCCCTCTTCATTTCCCGCGCAAAACTCCACTACAGACTACATCTACCAACATCTACAGACTAGGTAGATATAATCTACGTAACACTGAACAAGTCAACAAGTAGTAATCACTATGTAATCACTGTAGTGGTGGTGTTAATCTAAATATATAAAAATGAAAACTGATTTAATGACTGACTGACTGACTGACTGACTGACTGACTGACATATCAACGCACAGCCCAAACTACTGGGATTTAAAATCTGAAAATTTTCACCGTGCTTCCTTTTATAGTGTAGGTGAGCACTAAGAAAGGAATTTTGGAAATTCCGCCTCTAAGGGGGTAAAAAGGGCCCCATAAGTTTGTATGAAACTCCCTCAGTTTTGAAGCTAAGTCGATGAAAATTGGTATCCAGCTACCTGATTAGAAATTAAAAATGACGTCTTTCAGGATTTTTGAAAATTTAATCTTTAAGGGGATAAAAAATGGGGGCAAAGTTTGTTCGGTTCCGCGTCATATCCATACTCTTTACATATTTATACTCTCTGACTTTACTTAGTTTGTTGTGACATTCAATGTGTCAATCAGAAAATAAATAGGTAATTTCTTACAAACAGAATGGTACCTATTATTTTAGAATTTAATAATTGGCGCCGAAATGGATGAATTAACTCAATTAAAACGTGTACAACTTAATTACAGGCTGCATTACAAAATTCGGCAGCCAGATACAAAACCTACGAGAAATTTCTGATTATGAATTAAAATTAGTGAGTGATCAGCTGGTGAAGTGACAAATGAAAAAATTTACCAAAATAATTTGGAAGAGATACGACTACAAATAATATTACTGATGACCCACAGTTGGAAACTGAGATTGAAGAAAAAAATAACCTTCAGGGTCAAAATTTTTGTCTCAGGCGGGACTCGAACCCGCATCTCCTCGCATGCCGGCGCGCGCGGCTTCAGGGTATTACAACACAGCTTAAACTAAAACTACAGAGTTTGAATTCGATAGCACGAAACAATTCCATGTATGCTGAAGGTACTGAGGAACAAAGGTCGGTCACAAACAAATCTTAGGACATCTAAATTGACCTCAGTGCCATTAGACAAGGACGAAACATTCAAAAACATTATTAAACGGTTGGATACGTACTTAAAACTGAACAGATGTGATGATATCGATACAAGGAATTACACGTCAATCATACATCTTTGAGCCCAGAATTACATCAGAAAACGTATTATATTATATTTTTGTGCTCTCCTTGTGAGTTAGAATTTGAAGAGTTGGATAAAATTCAGTTAGTAAATTATCAACAACTCAAAATTGGACAGATTACTAGAAGATTTAACAATGGTGTTTGACGGAACTCTTGTTTGAATATCAAACTACAAAGCTTAATTAGTGCTTCAAGAATATGTGACCCCAATTTTCATCTAGCCGCGACGTATTCCATATGCCCTGAAGGACAAAATTGACGAAGAAATAAGGAGGCTATGTAACGAAAAGACAAAACTTGAAAATTCCTATTGGATGTTTAATCTATATGTATATTGGTACATATTCAGAAAATAAATATCGGTACTTACCATAAGAATGGTATTATTTAGAACTTAATCATTTTTAGGGTTCCGTACCCAAAGGGTAAAAACGGAACCCTATTACTAAGACTTCGCTGTCTGTCCGTCTGTCCGTCTGCCTGTCACCAGGCTGTATCTCAAGAGCCGCGATAGCTAGACAGTTGAAACTTTCACAAATTATGTATTTTTGCTACCGCAATAACAACAAATATTAAAAACAAAATAAAACAAATATTGAAGGGACAAAAAAATCGCGTTTGTTGTATGGGAATACAAAAAACGCGATTTTTTTGTTCTTTTTTGTTCGATATTAATAATGGCAACAGGTAGGCACTTGAAATATTCACTAAATTAATATTTAAGGGAGGTTCCCACACAAAAAATCAATTTTTTGCTTATTTTTGCTTGATATCAATAAATGGTAACAGGTAGGCACTACATTAACTAAATTAATGTAGGTACCTACTTTTGTTTCGTAGTCAATGGTACGGAACCCTTCGTGCGCGAGTCCGACTTGCACTTGGCCGATTTTTGTTTATACGGTAGAGACAAATGCTGGGAAATCGAGAAAAGTGTATAGAATTACACTGTTGTACCTTAT
Source organism: Anania crocealis (assembly GCA_949315895.1). Taxonomy (NCBI): domain Eukaryota; kingdom Metazoa; phylum Arthropoda; class Insecta; order Lepidoptera; family Crambidae; genus Anania; species Anania crocealis. Next base: position 20,123,473 of record OX438882.1, read on the forward strand.
GACATCATCAACTATATTAAGCAGTACAAAAATAATTCCTAAACTGGGCATAGACCCGTATCTCAGGCAGGAAAAGGTAACAGGTGTGTTGCAACAACACTAAGCAGCTGACTGGTGGATTAAATCAATATAGACTGGTAGACCATTTGACAAGCTTCCATTTAGAAGACAATTTGATAAACTTCCATTTAGTAACGATTTATTTTTTCTAGGACGCACCGCTTTTGGGGGCCTGGCAAAGTTGGTTTAGTGAAACTGCCTTTCTAACGCATCCAAATTATCTTTTTATTTAATATCCTCCATATTTAAAAAAATACACTTTTAAAACATGAAAATAAAACGTTGAAAAAAAAATCACCTTACTTCATAATTCCGTGTTGTTTAACTTAGGAATAGCTACTCGTACCACCACGCACCCACTAATGACCAAGCAGCAGTAATTAATGATGTTTTGATGACTTCATTTGAAGCTTAAGAAATATAAAAATTTATAGACACAGTGGGTCAGTACAGTCAAATCAGTTCTCTATCCTGTCAAGTTTCTGAACACTTTTTATCCTACTGATCATCCTCTACCATTCATGCCTCGAACCCACATCCCACATGAAAGTTTTGTGAAACTACGTCAGCTTTTTGCTATAAATTTTGTTATGTTATTAATAATTTTTTTATAATTAAATATTTGAGGGGGTGAAAAACGGTTGAAAATTTTGTGGTTAATTATTTGTGTTTAACATCATATTGAGGTACTTAAAACTTCGTTTATCGATCATGAAGGGAGAATGACACAGGACTGGCTTTTTCAGAGCTCTACACCGATGCTGGTACTACACCGGTATTCTATCCAAACGTAGTATGCAAGCAAATTGCCTTTGTAAAATCGCCTTTTTAACGCTTATGGATCGAGAAAAATGGTAACCTACTTGGTAGGAAATTAAGAATGTGGTATTTTACACAGGGCCACTTCTTCCTGGGCTCTACGCCAGAGTTGAATGGTTTGTTGTACTACAGCGTTGACAGTTTTGAAAGTTTCAAACGATATTGTACTTCAGATTTCATGTAAATGCAAACAGATGTGGTGCGAGTTCGCTTGGACCACGGTTCGCTAGGAGAACTAACACCGGATCCCTAAATAGTTTAAATCGGCCCCTTTCATCCAACTATTGTATCAACGGGCCCCGGTAAGTCGGCAACGACGTATCGGCTTCCACTAAGTACCCACCACCACCTCGCCCGAGATGGGCACCCTCGGCACCGTAGGCAAAGGAAGTGGAGGAAAAGAGTGGCTGAGTCGTGACGAAAACTTTGTAACAGATCAAAACCCACGCGTGCGAAGCCGCGGGCATCAGCTAGTGGTTGAATAAAAATATCGATATTTTTAATGGTTAAAAATATCAGTTGATATTTTTACCTGTACTTGAATATGGTTGAAAATATCAGTTGATATTTTTATTCAGATAAATTATTTTGATGTTTTTACTTATAGTTGAATATGGTTGAAAATATCAGTTGATATTTTTATGCAGATACATTATTTTGATATTTTTATACGTAGTTGAATATGGTTAAAAATATTTGTTATGTTTATGCAGATACATTTTTTTGATATTTTTCACAGTAGTTAAATATAGTATTACGCGTTTATTTTTATAGGTTTACTTAATGAACTTGAACATCAATTATCATCATCAATCATCATCATCATCATGTTCATCAATATCATCACCATTATCATCATAATCAGCACAATGATCATCATCATCATCACAATGATTATCATCGTCATCATCATCACAATTCTCATCGTCATCATCATCATGATCACTATCATCATCACTACAATGATCATCATCATCATCATCACAATGTTCATACTCGTCACAATGTTCATCATCATCATCACAATTATCATTATCATCATCATGATCACTATCATCATCATGATGATGATAATAGTGATGATGATGAATATTGTGATGATGATGATTATTATAGTGATGATGATAGTGATCATGATGATGATGAGCATGATGATAATGATAATTGTGATGATGATGATGAACATTGTGATGATGATGATGATGAAAATGAACAATGCGTAGGAGCCTAAAGTTCAATACGCCGAGTAACATCATTCTTCCTTATGCTAATGGAATAGAGTTCTATTTTATTGCAACTGTAACTACTTGTGTGACTCGCAAATTTTATCGCATTATTACACCTCGTCTCACTCAATCACGCGCCACTCATGTCCTAAATAATGCATTCAAATTTAGGCTCTAATCCGTTTACTTAATGCTTAAGTTAACTTACTCAATAAAAGAATAAATTTATTAGAAAGATTGGATATAATATTTTTATTCTTTGCGGACTAACGTTATAAATATTCATTAGGTAATTTTATCAATCGGTTAGATTTATCTATACGAATAAAACTTTTAGTTGCGTTTAATTATCAATGGCTCAAATGAATATTTTTATTAGATAAGGTTAACAATATTTATTGAATAAATGTGATATTTTTTTTTATTAGTTAAATTTAACTGATAATAGATATATTCACCATCTCTATCACTGCATCGCAGCATCCATCGGTGAACAGCGAGGGCGGGTGACGCTGTGTGGCAACATCACCTCACCGTTGGATGTTTTCAAAGCTGCCTGAAGGCCTCCAACATGCTACGATGTAAATTGATTGACTGCCATGCCATTTACTCAATTTTCATGGTCCGAATCGAGTTTAATGCAGCTAAGTTCGATTCTTGTACATATAGTAACTTACTTGTTAAAGTGTCTTAATGTTTACCTACATGACAACAGACTATTCAAGACAATTATTTCTTTATAGTCGCCGAAAGATGTCCCAGCAGACCTAATAAGTACGGGATAGTCATTGAATGGACAACTGACTTCAGTTGATCACGAAATTTTGTCAGCAACTGAAGCACTGATACAATGGGTATTAACTACTGGCTTACATGAATGAGAATAGTGCATATCAAGTGAACTTGACCATAAAGCTGCACTACTCTAGTACTATCGATAAATTATGCGACTAAATGACATGCCAGTGTATTAAGCGATTACGTTACAAAATAACGACATCGTAATTTAATCGGGTTATACGTTAGTCACTTCAAATGTCAGATGGTTTTTAGCGCAATTTTATTGAAATTGGTGCGGACATATTTGAGTGTTTAGGTACTTGTGATTGTGCTTCGTGTAGATTATTTAAAAGTAGGTAAATTGATAAATTATTTAATAGTTCTTTGGATCACTCAGTCAAAATTAGAGTTCGTAGAAGAAAACCGCGACATAGCGTTAGGTCGCTTTGCAAGTGGATCTCAAGCAAAACAAATGGCTAAAATAGCCTGGGAGTCCCTTGCATTGCGACTTAATGCTGTAGCAGAGGGAGCTACTTAATCTGCGGACCATTGACGTAGAGTAAGTTAAAGTATCAAGTTATTATCAGTAGTTGTATTTCCATCCCCTCACAGTTCATTGCAGCAATACCATTCTTGTTTTGCTTGTATCATTTCTTATCATCGCTTTTTAAAAAGACTAAAACCAAAGCCTCTTGATGGAAAGCCTCTAAACTCTAGGTGGAGTGCGTCTGCCACTGGTGGTGGGCCTAGCAGGCTGGCTCCACTCACAGAGGCAGAGGAGCAAATGCTGGCCATCATAAGACGGGTGGCAGTGGAGGGATTAAGTGGTGAGTGCGGATACCACATATTGTGAATTTTTAACTAATTTATGCTTCGTTTTTATTTCAGATTTTATATTAGAAATATGAAATATAGTAGTAGTATATAGTAAATAGTACCTACATTAATTTGCTATTGTATGATTAATTATGTTTTTATTTTGCCCATAAAATAGACTTTCATACCTTAAGTTCATTGCAGACTGCTGTTCTGCGGGTTCTTACTTTCAATCTTAATAGGATTTCCTCCAATATTAGTTGGAATCCAGCTTTAGTTAATGGAATGTTTAAATAAAATAAACTTTTCGTCCGTTAGCTGCAAAGGATCATGATCGCGGAGACGAGTTCTCTCGACTTTAAATTCATTTATTAAGCTATTGCATAGCTTCTATCGCGGGCCTTGAGCGCGGAGACCGAATCCAGAAATTCCGTAACGAAAATAACCTAACCTAACACTCGGGGCGAAGCACGATCGAACAATTTTGAATTTCCGAAATTTAAAAGAATTTAGAAGAAAATAAGGATTTTGACAGTATGGTTGCCTATGGTAACCATATCTGCCAAAATAACAGAAAAATTTAATTACAAAAGTCAAAATTAGAAAATACATAAAACATAAAATTATAAAATTAAGCTATTGCATAGCTTCTATCGCGGGCCTTGAGCGTGGAGACCGAATCCAGAAATTCCGTAACGAAAACAACCTAACACCCTCACTCCGACCGGCACAGCGTTGATACTTTTTAGTTTTATAATTGCATAAGTTGATAAAAAATGCTATGCAATAGCTTTACCGCGGCAGTCTCCGAGTGCCACACGTCTTTTTTTTCTCTGTCTCTCGGCATAAGTCAAAAGAAAAGCCGAGCCATTTTGCAAATAAAACTTTTCAAACAAAATAATCCAAGTGTTGTTTGTGAGAGAGCCAGTCAGCCATTTATAATACACTAGCTGTTCCCCGCAACTTCGTACGCATCATTTTCTGTTTTTATGAGCGCGATTATTTTTGCAAAATTTTTCACTGACGCTTCGCTCCTATTAGTCGCAGCGTAATGTTATATAGCCTAAAGCCTTCCTCAATACATGGACTATCCAACACAAAAAGAATTTTTCAAATCGGACCCGTACTTCCTGAGATTAGCGCGTTCAAACAAACAAATAAACTCTTTAGCTTTATAATATTAAGTATAGATATCATTCGGCGCTTGTTTTGTTTGGCATGCTTTTCTTTTCTTATAAGCCATCCAAAAATGTCTTAATTTAAACTAACACCAAAAAAGTATTTTAGTAAGTTGGTTAATAGTGTATATTCTTAAAAACTGCTCTTTAGTAGTTTCTATCAGCGCCACTTAAAAATTCCGGTGACTAACGATTTTGTTGATCACTCTGACTTACATAATACCAAAATCGAGTTATTGATACACAAACAGCTGTCAAAAGTGGGATAATTGATATGACAGTGCCTATTAGTCATAGTCACTGACCTTGACATTAATATATTTATACACCGACGATACGTAATACCAAAAACTTCACGAATTGAACATATAATTAGTTTTACCTTTTTAGGTTTTTAAACATAATACCTTAGGTTTTGAGTTAAATTATGGTGAGAAATGTGTTTGATAGTGAAATGTATATGGGAAATAAGACAAGAAGCAGCAGATATCAGAGTCCGTTAAAATGTGGGTCAAAAGAAATAAACACAGAACAAAATATTGCACAGTACGTATCGTAGCAAATGCAAAAATCGACTGCAAGACTGATCGGACACCGGTAAAGACATCTGTCTTATTAAAAACTGACGTCCCTTTACTCGCTATCAAAAGTCATTTAATATTCCCCGAATTCAACGTGTGAAAGGAAACAGCGCGGGAATCAGCGGTCTCGGTGCACGTCTTTTCAGTTTTTAACTTTAAAACATATAAAAAGGATCAGGGCAGTGAAGTATTGTTTTAAATTGTGTATTCTATATTTATTTATCATCATAGTAGTGTAGTTATCTTCATTTGGGTAAGTCTTAACTTTGTATTTGTATAATATGGACGATGAGCCGCAAGATCCCGGTGGGACAGTCCCACCGGTATCTAACTATGTTACTATTTCTTCCTATATGGACACTGAGGGATCAGTTACAGATGTATCTGATTTTAATTCGAGCGTTAATAATGCTAAACGCAAGAGATCATCTGTAAGAAAGATTTGCAAACATTGCAACAAGAAAAGAAGGCGCCATAAAACTTCTTTATTAAACGATTCTGATTGCAAGTGTGTAGAAAATTTTGTCAGCGAAGAACCAGAACTTCACAAACCAATCACTTCCACTCCAACCTCAACAGCCAATTTGTCGATGTCTACAACTGCTAATCCATCTTCTAACCCTGTTGCTAGACCTTGTTATGTAGCTTCGGATTTGGCTCCTTATGTAGTCCATGTCCAAAAAGTTCCATCTGAGCCTAATGAGAATTGTACTGTGCACCCTGTATCATTTGGCTTTTTCCTGAAAAGGAATAATATTAGAAATATAATTGATGGAAGTTTAAAAAAGATAGGCAGAAACCGACTATCCATTTCCTTCTATAAATTTGAAGATGCTAATTACTTCCTTGATAGTGGGTCTTTAAAGATTAAGCCTTCATTCCCTCATTTAATGTCACTCGTATGGGTGTGGTTCGGGGTGTCCCAACAGATTGGTCTGATGAAGATATTCTCAGTAATATATCAGTACCAACAGGATGCGGGTGAGACGACTCAAAAGGAAAATAACAAGTAATGGTAGTTCTCAGTTTATTCCCATAGAAACAGTTGTACTAACATTTGATGGGCAGGTTCTTCCTAAAAGAGTTTTTATGTGTTTTAATTCATTGCCTGTTGATCTTTACATCTACCCAACAATACAATGTTTCCATTGCTGCCGATATGGACATGTTAAAGTTCAATGTCGTTCTACACCCAGATGTTTCAAGTGCGGTTTGGGCCATTCAGGAGAAACCTGTTCAGTAGATGAGGAGAGCATAAGATGTTGCTTGTGTTCTGGTCTCCATATGGCTGATAGTAAGGCATGCCCTGAATTTTTGAGGCAAAGGAATATTAAAGAATCTATGGCAAAAAGTTGCATAACATATGCTGAAGCTCTCAAATTACACCCCCCCCCCAGTAGCAAATCATATGCAGATGTATTAGTTTCAGCACCTTCTAAAAATTCAAATTTTTCTTTAGATATTACGTCAAACAACTACAATCGTGACAAAACGTCATATAAGAAAACTGTCTTCCTTAAACCACGGACACCACCTAGATTAGAAAAAGGTTATGACCATTCTACTCATAATGACCTTGTCAAGGGATACAACTCCCCTATATCACCAAGTAAAAGTATTTTAATTAATAGCAATGAAAGACAAGACTTAACCAATCTATCTGTAAAGGAATTAAACTCATAAACTCTCTTTCTCAGTCTAACTTTGTTTCTCTACCGTCCAACGCAGCCACTATCACAGATAGTTTATTGACAAGACATTTACAGAACGAAACAGAGAGCCTCAGCATTTCAGTGGAATTGCCGCAGCATACAAATTAGAAAAAGTGATCTTTTATATTTAATTAATAAATTTAATCCATTTATTGTTGCCCTCCAGGAAACATGGCTTCAGCCAGTTTCCAATAAAATTTTAAAGTTCCAAATTATTCTTGTGTTAGAGAGGACCGTAGTGATGGATATTGTGGTGTAGCTTTACTTATAAGTCATAATGTACCATATTCTCATATACCAATCCCTCAACATAGCGCCGGTTTTTCTATCATTGCAGTTAAATTAAAAAATATTACCTTTGTGTCAATTTATATACCTCACCCTTACTCACAGGTTTATGATGAAATAGAAAGAATTATTAATGATCTCCCTAAGCCTGTTCTAATATAAGGAGATTTTAATGCTCAACATCAGTCTTGGGGTAGTGACAGTTCTAATTGTTATGGCAATAGAATTTTGGATATCATAGACAACGTTCAATTGTGTATATTAAACACTGGTGCTGCCACCCGTAGGACTCCTCCTCATGAAGGAAAAAGTGTTCCTGACTTGTCTCTCTGTTCTCCTAATCTAGCATCCTTGTTATCATGGTCAACGTTCCCGATAACTTTTGGTAGTGACCATTTTCCGATAATTATTGATTTTCCGGATAACAATAAGCATCAGAATATACGTACACCCCGCATGAAGTATAAACTTGATAACGCTGATTGGTGTTTATTTAAAGAAACGGTAGAACAGGGTATCTCATCACTACCTGTTATTAAAGAAGACAACCAGTCTGAATGTGCAGAAGCTCTGGCCTCACTTTTAATTAATACTGCTAACCAAGTTTTTCCTATCAAAAGAGGCAATACTAACAAAATTCCATCACCGCCTTGGTGGGACAGTGAGTGTTCAGATGCCGTTAGAAAAAGAAAAGAAGCTGAAATGAAATATAATTATCTCTCGACTGAAGAAAATTTTAATTCTAAAAAATTATTAAAATGCAAGAAATGGGAAGGGTGGAAAAACTTTTGTGTTTCCAGCTCGCCTGATATTTCCCCGTCTGTTGTTTGGTCAAAGATTAAACAATTCAGATCAGCTTTTAAAGAATCACATCCTCCTACTCTTCACACTCCATTACTTGACCAATTTTTAGATAAATCAGCACCTCCTTATGTTCCTGAAGATATTGGTTTTATAAATGATGCAGTGTATTTTACTGACATTGACCATACAGACCTTAGTGCTCCTTTTTCCCTACCCGAACTGGAAGGAATTTAATCGTATGTCAAAGACTCTGCTCCTGGCAGTGATGGAATCCCTTACTCATTTTTCAGCAACCTGAGTAAATCCAGTTTGGTATATTACCTAAATCTAATTAATTCTATCATGACTTCAGGTTGTGTGCCCCACTCATGGAAATCACAAGAAGTGATTCCACTATTAAAACCACATAATCCTTCTAATGACCCTAATTCCTATAGACCAATTGCACTTTCATCTGTTCTTATGAAACTAGCTGAACATCTGGTAAAAAACCGTTTAGAGTGGTTCATCGAAAGTAAAGGTCTACTGAGTAACAGTCAGTACGGGTTCAGAAAAGGAAAAAGTTGTTCAGATAGTATAGGTATTTTTTGTACAGATATTCGGCTTGCCTTTTCATGTAATGAGTCTGTTCTTTCGGCATTTATAGATATATCAGCAGCATATGAAAACGTTTTAATATCAGTTCTTCGAAATAAACTCTATCAGCTTCATGTTCCTAATATGTTAGTTAATTTCATCATAAATATTCTTTACGAACGTTCTATAAATGTAATTCAAGACAACATAACTAAATCTAGATTATTATATAAAGGTATTCCTCAAGGTTCTGTCTTAAGTCCATTATTGTTTAATATTTACAGCTTCGATCTAGAATCTTCTATAAATAATACAGCTAACATATTGCAGTATGCTGATGACTTGTTGATTTATGTTTCTGGTAGTAATATACAATCTTTATGTAAATCTCTATCTTCCTCACTTACTATGTTGAAGTCATGGTTAGATAATAATGGACTTAGCTTATCTCCATCTAAAAGCTCAGTAGTATTATTTTCTAGATTGCGATTACTTCCTCCAGTCAGTGTTTATTTCAATAATATTCAACTCCCTGTTAAAAACCAGGCCAAATTCTTGGGAGTAATCTTAGATTCCAAAATGACAGGCATTCCCCATTTTTATTTTATCAGTCATAAATGTGAAAAACATCTCAATATTCTTAGATGCTTATCCGGAGTGTGGTGGGGTGCCCATCCATTTTGTTTGAAACTTTTATATAATGCTCTAGTTAGAAGCATTCTTGATTATGGGACATACTTTCTGGAGCCTAGTAACGTTATTGGCACTCGTAAATTAGATTTAATCCAAAGTAAGAGCCTCAGATTGATAACGGGTGCTATGAAATCAAGCCCCGTCAATGCTCTTCAAGTTGAATGTGTAGACCCTCCACTGAAACTTCGGCGGCAGTACCTATCAGATAGATTTTTATTCCGTGCTCTTCAATTTGCACATCACCCACTCCGATTCAAGCTCCATAAATTTTTGGAATATGTAGATTCTGCTCCATATTGGCGTTATAAATCTTGTCCATGTCTTATTGTCAGCTATCGTAAATTTATATCTCTTGAAGCTCCTACTCATAAATCTTCTTATCTTCCATTATTTAGTGTAGAGTATGAAGAGTTATTATACTCTCCAGATATTCATTTTGATTTAGGTATTTGTAGCGGAGACAGTAATGCCCAATCGAGTTTTAATTACATAATCAACAACGATTGGTTTGATTGGCATCATGTGTATTCGGATGCCTCCAAACGTTCAACTAATTTTGATGTAGGCATAGGAGTTTACCATAAACAGTATAATATTATTCAAAAAATAAAATTTCCCCCCGAAACCTGACTACACACAGCGTAACTACTATGCAGCAGACCAACGTAAAATCATTTTCTGAAACCGTGCAGGATGGTGACTGGAAACCTCAACCGAGGGATGAAAATTGGGTGCTAGTGCAAAAAAAAAGGCTGAGAAATCGTTTTATAGATAAACGTGGAATTGCAGTAGATACGGATTCCAACTTCAAAGCAGCGGATATTAAAATACCTATGTATATTTACAACGTTTCAAAGGACGTCGCATTAGCTGACGTGCAAAAATATATTGAGAACAAGTCAAATATATCTGTTACGTTGGAAAAAAATTATACCAAATCGCAGAGACAATATGATGGATATAAAGTTTTTGTGTCTAGGCACAAAATAGATGTATTCATGAAAGATGATTTCTGGCCAAAAGGAATATCGTATCGTCGATTCGTGAACTTTGGCACAAAAAGAGGGACGAAAAGCGCGGATTTGTTGCATCTTGAGAACAAATCTACATATAAGAAATGACTAGTACGAACCAAATGAGTAATTTTATAAGTTACAATTGTAAAAACGTAAAACATCGGTACATGAAATCAAGATGCTATGTGACCAGGCGGATTTCGTGTGTCTCCAGGAGACTTGGTTACATCCCTACGAGATCTCCTTCTTAGGGGAAATTCACGACGAGTTCGGCTTCACTGGGTCTTCAGCGGTGGATTTGTCGTCGGGCATACTACGCGGGCGACCCTACGGAGGTGTTGCTATACTGTGGCGTAAGTCACTATTTCCTGCGGTGTCCGTAGTCCAGTCCGATAGTGATCGCATAGTTGCGATAAGAGTGTCAACAAGTGAGCGTGCATTTGTAGTTTGTAGCATCTACATGCCAACGGATAGTGCAGATAATTTTCCCGTTTTTACCAAATGTTTGGGTTCGTTAAGTGCATTAGTGGAAAGCTGTGAAGTTGAATGTGTTTACCTACTAGGGGACTTTAATGCGCACTACCCGGAGACTTTCGGTAAGGAAATGTTATCTTTTTGTGACGAACAAAGTTGGGTTTGTGCGGACTATAAGCGCCTTGGTATTGACTCTGATACTTTTACGTTCATAAGCGAAGCACATAATTGTAGACGTTGGCTAGATCACTGCCTTGTAACTGCCTCAGCGGAGGTACGATAACAGACGTTCGTGTAGATTATGGAGTATACTCGTCAGATCATTTTCCAATTATTGTCACGTGTAATTTGAGTGTTATTAGGCCAAAAGCAAATTGTAGTATGAACATAGACAATAGTGTGCGATGGGGTAATAGGAGCTCGGAACAAATTAAAGAATATAAACAAATATGTCACAATAAATTACGAGATATTGATTTTCCCAGTGAATTCAATAGTTGTGCTGATCATATATGCGATAGTCGTAAACATAAAGTCATTTTAGACCAGTTATCTATCTTCTATCTAAATATATAAAAATGAAAACTGATTTAATGACTGACTGACTGACTGACTGACAGACATATCAACGCACAGCCCAAACTACTGGGATTTAAAATCTGAAAATTTTCACCGTGCTTCCTTTTATAGTCAAGGTGAGCACTAAGAAAGGAATTTTGGAAATTCCGCCTCTAAGGGGGTAAAAAGGGCCCCATAAGTTTGTATGAAACTCCGTCAGTTTTGAAGCTAAGTCGATGAAAATTGGTATCCAGCTACCTGATTAAAAATTAAGAATGACGTCTTTCAGGATTTTTGAAAATTTAATCTTTAAGGGGATAAAAAATGGGGGCAAAGTTTGTTTGGTTCCGCGTCATATCCGTACTCTTTACATATTTGTACTCTCTGACTTTACTTAGTTTGTTATGACATTCAATGTGTCAATCAGAAAATAAATAGGTAATTTCTTACAAACAGAATGGTATTATTTTAGAATTTAATAATTGGCGCCGAAATGGATGAATTAACTGAATTTAAACGTGTAGAACTTTAATTAAAGGCTGCATTACAAAATTCGGCAGCCAGATACAAAACCTACGAGAAATTTCTGATTATGAATTAAAATTAGTGAGTGATCAGCTGGTGAAGTGATAAATGAACAAATTTACCAAGAATAATTTGGAAGAGATACGACTACAAATAATATTACTGATGACCCACAGTTGGAAACTGAGATTGAAGAAAAAAATGACCTTCAGCTTAAACTAAAACTGCAGAGTTTGAATTCGATAGCACGAAACAATTCCATGTATGCAGAAGGTACTGAGGAGCAAAGGTCGGTCACAAACAAATCTTAGGACATCTAAATTGAACTCGGTACCATTAGACAGAAACATTCAAAAACATAATTAAACGGTTAGATACGTACTTAAAACTGAACAGATGTGATGATATCGATACAAGGAAATACACGTCAATCATACATCTTTGAGCCCAGAATTACATCAGAAAACGTATTATATTATATTTTTGTGCTCCACGGGATCCTTGTGAGTTAGAATTTGAAGAGTTGGATAAAATTCAGTTAGTAAATTATCAACAACTCAAAATTGGACAGATTACTAGAAGATTTAACGATGGTGTTTGACGGAACTCTTGTTTGAATATCAAACTACGAGTACAAAGCTCAATTAGTGCTTCAAGAAAATGTGACACCAATTTTCCTCTAGCCGCGACGTATTCCATATGCCCTGAAGGACAAAGTTGACGAAGAAATATGGAGGCTATGTAACGAAAAGACAAAACTTGAAAATTCCTATTGGATGTCTTATCTATAAGTATATTGGTACATATTCAGAAAATAAATATCGGTACTTACCATAAGAATCGTATTATTTAGAACTTAATCATTTTTAGGGTTCCGTACCCAAAGGGTAAAAACGGAACCCTATTACTAAGACTTCGCTGTCTGTCCGTCTGTCCGTCTGCCTGTCACCAGGCTGTATCTCAAGAGCCGCGATAGCTAGACAGTTGAAACCTTCACAAATTATGTATTTTTGATACCGCAATAACAACAAATACTAAAAACAAAATAAAACAAATATTGAAGGGACAATAAAAATGGCGTTTGTTGTATGGGAATACAACAAGCGCGATTTTTTTGTCCTTTTTTGTTCGATATTAATAATAGCAACAGGTAGGCACTTGAAATATTCACAAAACACTCAGTTATATTTCTAACTTTAATAATCAATAATTAAATTAATATTTAAGGGAGGTCACCACACAAAAAAATCAATTTTTTGCTTATTTTTGCTTGATATCAATAAATGGTAACAGGTAGGCACTACATTAACAAAATTAATGTAGGTACCTACTGTTGTTTTCGTAGTCAATGGTACGGAACCCTTCGTGCGCGAGTCCGACTTGCACTTGGCCGATTTTTGTTTATACGGTAGAGACAAATGTCGGGAAATCGAAAAAAGTGTATAGAATTACACTGTTGTACCTTATGACATTATCAACTATATTAAGCAGTACAAAAATAATTCCTAAACTGGGCATAGACCCGTATCTCAGGCAGGAAAAGGTAACAGGTGTGTTGCAACAACACTAAGCAGCTGACTGGTGGATTAAATCAATATAGACTGGTAGACCATTTGACAAGCTTCCATTTAGAAGATAATTTGATAAACTTCCATTTAGTAACGATTTATTTTTTCTAGGACGCACCGCTTTTGGGGGCCTGGCAAAGTTTGTTTAGTGAAACTGCCTTTCTAACGCATCCAAATTATCTTTTTATTTAATATCCTCCATATTAAAAAAAATACACTTTTAAAAAATGAAAATAAAACGTTGAAAAAAAAAACACCTCACTTCATAATTCCGTGTTGTTTAACTTAGGAATAGCTACCACCACGCACCCACTATAATGACCAAGCAGCAGTAATTAATGTTTTGCTGACATCATTTGAAGCTGAAGAAATATAAAAAATTATAGACACAGTGGTCAGTACAGTCGAATCAGTTCTCTATCCTGTCAAGTTTCTGAACACTTTTTATCCTACTGATCATCCTCTACCATTCATGCCTCGAACCTACATCCCACATGAAAGTTTTCTGAAACTACGTCAGCTTTTTGGTATAAATTTTGTTATGTTGTTTATAAGGATTTTTTTATAATTAAATATGTGAGGGGGTGAAAAACGATTGAAAATTTTGTGGTTAATTATTTGTGTTTAACATCATGTTGAGGTGCTTGAAACTTCGTTTATCGATCATGAAGGGAGAATGACATAGGACTGGCTTTTTCAGAGCTCTACACCGATGCTGGTACTACACCGGTCTTCTATCTAAACGTAGTATGCAAGCAAATTGTCTTTGTAAAATCGCATTTTTAACGCTTATGGATCGAGAAAAATGGTAACCTTCTTGGTTGGAAATTAAGAATGTGGTTTTTTACACAGGGCCACTTCTTCCAGGGCTCTACGCCAGCGTTGATCATATTCGAATAAAGCCTTGCAAGCTGCTTTGAATGGTTTGTTGTACTACAGCGTTGACAGTTTTGAAAGTTTCAAATGATATTGTACTTCAGATTTCATGTAAATGCAAACAGATGTGGTGCGAGCTCGCTTGGACCACGGTTCGCTAGGAGAACTAACACCGGATCCCTAAACAGTTTAATTGGCCCCTTTCATCCAACTATTGTATCAACGGGCCCTGGTAAGTCGGCAACGACGTATCGGCTCCCACTAAGTGTCCACCACCAACTCGCCCGAGATGGGCACCTTCGGCACCGTAGGCAAAGGAAGTGGAGGAAAAGAGTGGAGAAGAGGGAGGTAGGTCGTGACGAAAACTTTGTAACAGATCAAAACCCACGCGTGCGAAGCCGCGGGCATCAGCTAGTATAATAATATAATTAATGTGCTATCTGCGGCTGCGTCCGTAACACGTACTCAGTTGCGTCCGAGGCATACGAAAAGACGAAGAGTGGTAGGCTAGAATCTTCATGTCAGTGAAGCACACAGAGAGGCTCGGCGATGTTTTGATTTATGGTTGCTTTATGGTAAACCAGTAACGGGACAAATTTATGAATTGATGAGTGAATCTCGTAAAATGTTCAAGTCTAAATTAAAATGGTGTATTAAAAATGAAAATCTAATTAAAATGAATATTCTAGCCACCCAACATAAATGGTGTCCACCTACCACGTGTACTTAGTATGTTTTACAACCTTTGTATTAGACACGCCTATTTGCCACCAGACCTGTTGAAAACGGCTGTGATTCCAATTGTAAAAAATAAGACGGGTGATGTATCCGGTATTAGTAACTATAGACCCCATATCATTGGCCACTATAACTGCCAAGGTGCTTGACGGGCTTCTTGACCGACAGCTGGATAGATTCTTGCAGCTACATGACGCTCAGTTCGGCTTCAGAGCCGGGCTCTCAACGGAAAGTGCCATTTTCGCCCTCAGGGAAACCGTCAGGTACTACACGAAAAGAAAAACATCCGTGTATGGCTGTTTCCTTGACCTATCGAAGGCCTTTGATATGGTGTCTTATCCAGTCCTATGGAATAAGTTAGGAGCAACTGGAATGCCAAAGGAGCTTGTTAATATTTTTAGTTATTGGTACCAAAAACAAGAAAATTTTGTAAAATGGGCAGGAGAAACGTCTGACACGTATAGGTTGGAATGTGGAGTTAGGCAGGGGGGGTTAACCTCTCCTAAGCTTTTTTGCTTGTACATCAACGAGCTGATCGTCGGGCTCAGCAGCATGCATGCGGGATGTTCGATAGATGGTCAAATGATCAATAACATCAGTTACGCGGACGATATGACGTTGCTGAGCCCGTCGATTGGTGGGTTGAGGAAGATGCTCCTCGTGTGCGAACAGTACGCTAGAGCTCACGGACTTATGTATAACTGTAAGAAAAGCGAAGTCGTGGTGTTCGCAACGCGCGGAGTAAGCAATAAGCATGTGCCGCCCATTCGACTGAACGGTGATGAGTTGAACATAGTACCTACCTACATTCAAATACTTAGGTCATGTAGTCACCGCCGACCTCAATGATGATTGTGACATAGGAAGGGAGCGCAGAGCGTTGGCAGTACGCGGTAATATGCTTGCCCGACGGTTTGCGCGTTGCTCATTGGAGGTTAAAATAGCCTTATTTAAATCATACTGCCAATCGTTTTACACAAGTGGCCTGTGGGTAAGCTATACGCAAAAAACTTACAACACTCTGCGCGTCCTTTATAATAATATTTTCCGGGTGCTGGTGGGACTGCCGAGGTTTTGCAGCGCGTCTGGCATGTTTGCCGACGCTCACGTAGACTGCTTTCATGCTTTAATGCGGAAAAAAAATATTTCTATCCAAAAAAGAATGCTCGGTAGTCCCAACAGTATTTTAAAGGTTTTGGCGGGGAGATGGGATAGTGCTCTAATTAAGCACTGGATCACTGCCCTAATTTATGCAAATTTATTAATTTTAAATTGAATTGAATTGGTTTATTTATTATTATTATGTAATTATTCGAATCGCAATTTTACTAATACTAGACGTAAGAACTATGTTACTAACACTATGGATCTAAAGTTATCCGAAATAAATAAATTTGAATTTGAATTTGAATATATTTTTCTATCCAGTAACCTTTTCTTACTTCCTGATCCTTTAGATTCCCAGTTTGTTTTCCTTTCTAATAAATGATTCCCTACCTTCTACCTGTTGTGGCGATGCACAAGCCGTGTAAGCCAAAAAAAAAAACGTGTGAAAGCTTTGATAGTAGTTCTACTAAAGCTATTTTCAAACAAAACAACATTGTGATAAAATCGTAAGTAATATTTTTAAGTGAAATTATATTGTGCTAGAAAAAACCACAAGTCTTTTGATGTTTTTTTCGCCGTTCGCCGTCGTAACAAGCAGACGTGTACTTCGTTTTTAAATAAAAATATAAAACAGTGCCAATTAATTATGATTCTTATCACATACAAGTGAGTCTCAAAGTATACAAACAGTGTTTGCTGATTTACATCCTTACGCTCCTGCACACTTGCACCGCACTCCGTCACAGCCGACGCATCCGACCCGCTCATGCACTCGCAAGGTACTATCGTTGTTTCACTTACGCCGAACTGCGCCGAGAGCCGTGAACGACATACCTATCAGTGAAGTCTCACATCAAGTTCCGAGAACCGACACGGTAAGCGCTACGAAACTTGCGTGGAGTACTGTATCGCTTTAACGTCACAAACATGAGCGTTCAGAGATCGCCAACCCGTCCGCTACAAAACTATACCATTACACCAAACGTCAGTGGATCACAACCGGATTTATCAAAATTAAGCAATGTTACTACCGATTCCCAAATAACTTTTAGAAAGCGTAAAAAACCAGAAGATAACGACTGCGAATATTCCCCTGAGTTGAGGGAAATGCGAACAGAGATGACCAGAATTAGTTCACTGTTAGAAAAATATGTTGAATCAAATGAAAATATTCTACAAAAAATGCAAGAAAATATTTCTGATTTAAAAGAACAAATTAGTGATATGAAGGCATCCAATGAACAAACAATAAACACAATTCGAAACAATATGAGTGAAGTCATGACACAAATCAACGGCATTAAATCATCAACTTCCAGTGTGTTAACCGATCAAACAGATATAAAAAAACACGTGACTAATTTGGAAAGGTCTGTTTCGCTGGGTGAGATTAAAATTAAGTCGCTTGAAGCAGAGATCAACAACTTGAAACAATCGTGCACACCCATCAGTCAGGATAATCAATTACCCCAAGAAGAACAAATAATCCAAGAGGTCCAGAATCGTTACAATAGAGAGAAGAACGTTATAATTGTGGGGCTACCAGAGTCAAGTATATCTAAAAGAGAGGAAAGAATATCCAAAGATGAAACTGATGTACTAAGCATAATTAATGATTTAAATATGCAAATACCAAAACCAATCAAAGTTATTAGAATTGGCAAGTATAAACCTGGTAAGAACCGTAGCCTTAAAGTATGTTTCGATACAATCGGACCCGCTAAGCAATTACTTCGCAATAAGGATAAACTTCCTGATGATCTAAAATTTTACTCAGATCAGACTCCAGCACAACAGAATTACCTTAAAAACCTAAAAGATGAATTAAAACGCCGTGAAAACAACGGCGAGAACAATCTCACTATAAAATACATAAATGGAACGCCATCAATTATAAAAACCTCTCAAAAAAACTGAATAACATCAACCCCCCGACCAAAGATAACAGCCCAGCAGTGAATACCTACGAAATACTAACTAGTTACGAAAACTTTCCCACTAACAAATCACGTTTTACTTTCCTCTACCTTAATGCCCGGAGCATATGTAAAAAAGGGAAATTTGACGAGCTGAAATGCATTTTACAGGCAGTACCAAAAACAATTCATATTATACTGTTAACAGAAACTTGGTTTCGCACAGAAGCGCAAGGAATGCAATATCAACTCCCAAATTATACACACTACTTTAACTACAGAACAGACTCTAAAGGGGGTGGTGTGTCAGCATATATCCATAACAACCTAAAGCATAGTTTATCGGAATCGAAATATGTGGGAGGAAACAACTATTTGTGGATTCGATTAGAAAAATACGGGCTCGAGGTAGGGGTCGTATATAATCCTGGCCATACAAACTTTACGGATTTTCTCGAAGAGTATGCATCACAATTGGAAAACAGAAGGAGAGCAATTATATTTGGAGATTTTAATGTGGATTTATTGGTAAAAGACAAAGAGACTAAAAAGTACAAACAATTACTAAAAGAGGCAGGACATAAAATTATTAACAAAATTAACAGAAATTACTATACCAGAGAATGTATAACTAGGAAATCCATCCTAGACCACATTCATACAAACTTGGATAAGGATAATTTTCACATGGTGTTAGTTGACTCTCCGCTGTCTGACCATAAACAGTTATACCTTGAAATAAAGAATATTAAATCACCCCCAAAAACTTACGCTCATTATGAAGCCATCGACTATTCTAACCTATATGATTCAATGGAAACAATGCAACTTCAGAATGTAAAGGAATACACAGATCTGGAAACAAAAATAAAAAATTGCACAACGAAAAGCAAGGTTAACAAAACTAAAATCCTAAACCTACCAAAAGAAGACTGGATAAATAAAGAAGTGTTAATTGAAATTGATAGAAGAAATGCTTTATGGTCGAAATTTAAGAACAATCCAGATTCAGAAACTATGAGAGAAGATTTTCACAAAAAAAGGAATGAAGTAGCAAAATTGATACAAAACACAAAAAATTCATACTATCATAAGGAATTTATAAAAAATAGTGATAACCCAAAGAAAATATGGAACCTAATCAACGATCTTACAACTAACAAATTGAAACAAAGCTGTGCTCCTCCAAAATTAATAGTAAATTCAAAAGAAATAACAGATCCCCATAAAATCTGCCAAATATTTAATAATTATTTCTCTAATATAGGGACACTTTTAGCAAATGAAATACCCCGTAAGTACCACGATGACTGTATTTACGCATTGCCACAACTCGCAAGCACCATCGCTCAGATGTCTCACTTTGATCTGTGTGATGAAAAAGAAATTTCAAACATAATTGATAGCCTCGACTCGAACTGCAGTGTTGGTCTTGATGCAATAAGCACAAAAGTTATAAAGTGTTTAAAGAATTTGATATCAAAAAAACTATCTGAATGCTTTAATAAACTGATGGACGATGGAACATTTCCAGACACAATGAAGATCGCTAAAGTCACTCCAATCTTCAAATCAGGCTTAAAAACAGACCCCGGCAACTACCGGCCAATATCAGTGCTACCGGTACTGTCAAAAATTTTGGAAAAGTTGTTACATGTGCGGCTGGAAAAGTACTTGCAATGTATTGACTTTATATCAGAACGGCAGTATGGGTTTAGGTCTAAAAGCAATACATTAACTGCAACAATAGATCTTATTACTAAAGTAAAACAGAATATAGATGATAGAAAAGTTGTACTCGGTATTTTTATTGATTTAAAAAAGGCGTTTGACACCGTTAGCCATAAATTACTTTTAAAAAAATTAGAAACGATCGGTATTACTGGAAAAGCGCTCCAGATGTTTGCATCTTATCTAGAAAACAGGTCCCAAGTTGTCAAAATAGACCATTATCAGAGCGACTCGATGCCCATATCATGTGGAGTTTCCCAGGGCTCAATTTTGGGCCCACTGCTCTTTCTGATATACATAAATAACATACAGGAGCTAGACCTAAGGGGGCATCTTACCCTCTATGCTGATGATACTTGCCTCTTTTATTTCGGTTCGTCTATACATAAAATGGTTTCGCAAGCACAACATGACCTAAATTTACTACATAACTGGTTGCAGTATAATTTGCTGACAATAAACATCTCCAAAACATGTTACATCTTGTTTAGGGCAAGAAACAAGCCAATACTGCCATACACACCACCTACTATAAATAATATACCCCTACAAGAAAAAGCCTGCGAAGGGTATCTTGGCTTGTATATGGACTGCCATCTATCTTGGAATGCTCATATAGATCATATAAAGTCAAAATTAATAAGTCTTCGCGGATTACTTCGAAATGGTATTCGATGCATTCCACCCAAACTTCGAATCACGATTTATAACTCCCTAGTAAAATCGCAACTTATGTACCTTATAGAAGTCTGGGGAAATGCATCGAAAACTAAATTGGCTCAACTTCAGATTTTACAAAATAAAATAATCAAAATGCTTTATAATTATGATTACCTAACAGAGACTAAAAAAATTTATCGCGAAACACAAATAATGAATATCAAAAAACTTTATATTTACAATAGTATCATTTTTATTCGGAAAAACCTGGACTCAAATATTCATTCAAATATAACTTTCATCAAACGTAAAAAGGTTCACAACCACTGCACAAGACGCGCTAGCTTCTTGGTTTTACCCAAACCACGAACAAATTACGGTAAGACGATGATAACTTTTGCAGGAGCACAACTTTATAATAATATACCCTCAGATATAAAAAATATCAAGTCGTTCAATGTATTCAAAACAAAATTAGCCGAGTATCTTATTGAAGATGAATCACTCATTTAATATTTTGTAATACCAACTAAGATTAATTAATTTATTTAAAAAATAGTAGGTAAGCTTCGTACCTAACAATACTATTTAAATGTGAATAAGTGTGTGTGTGTGATGATAGTTGTGTTTTCTTTGTGTACTGTGTGATTTCGACGGTGAATGCATATTTAACCTACATCTAAGCATTGTTCTCATGTAAGTGACCTAGTTACTAAGTCTTAGTGAGAATAAAGATCCTTAAACCCATAAATAATTCATAAAATATAATTAAAAATAACTTATTTTTTAAAATACAAGTCATTAATGCCCACGTTCAGGCACGATTTGGCCATTGGTCTATCATAATTAAAAACAAAGAGTTACTTTTCTCTAAGAGAAGTAAATGAGGTCTAAATCAGACCTAATAAATTAAAGGAGATGGATAGTCTGCCATAGTACCTTGGGCCTGACTGTTACATGGATAATATTTGAGCAGTTTATAGGTTTTTGGATGTGAATTTCATATGTGTTAAAATTACATGGTTATTCAATGGGGTAGTAGAAATATTGATTGTTATTTAGTTGAAAGTTAGGTTATGTTCATTAATTTTCTAGGTAACTCTACAGCTTGGTATATTACAATTTAGATGTAAGTACGTATATCAATACTTAGTGACTCTTAACCTAGTTGCATAACATAAAGTTATTTAGAATTAAAGTTTTTTTTAATCGTCTAATCGTCGAAAGCAATAAAGAGTTCAGAAGGTTATGACATCCCCCTGAGAAGTGTTATAATGATTTTAGGTTGCCTTACAGATCAGATCAAAATGATTCAATTCCTGACATAATTAAATCATAAATAAATAAATGTGGACAAACATCGCATGCATTGTTGTGATCCCAAAGTGAGTTTTATACATTAACTCGTCGGGGAATTGAACCCGATATCTCGGAGAAGGCGACACCTTGGAAACTGGTGTAGCCACGGAGATCTTCAAAATAATTCAGTATGAAAATGTTGTTTCTCAGTGAAATCAGTTGTTGATCAATACTGTTCTATCGAGATCCATCGAAGGGCAACATCATTGTACGTGGTTGAGGAACGAGGGAGGGAGGGAGGTTGTGTATACATATATTTAGGGTTGTACATTAAAAAAAAGTTTTTGTTAAAATATTTATTCATCATCGTCATCATATATAAGTCGTCTAAAAATTTTGCACGTGGTACTAAATCTGGTTGATACCTTGCCCAACTAAGGTACCATATTATGGACATTGTATGACAACAGCAACCTACAGTTCTATTTCCGACTAAACACTTGCAGTAATTCTATTCTTTAGTTCATCTGAACCAATGCCGAAATGACACTTCAGTCATGTTAAATAAATTGGTAAAATCACTGGAGTGGGTTTCAATAAGATTTATCATATCCTCAATATGAGCAGCAGTAAATACGTTTATATAATTACCTAATATTCTATTTACGAAATCCCATGTTTCAACGTTTAAGTGATAATCACATACTCGATTATTTATTGGCAGATAGTAATTATTATGTTTATAATAAATATTGCCTAACACTAATCGGAACCCTATTTCTTTCTTGCCTCTCACATCCTTGAACAAAACAGTGTGATTCAGTTTGTACAGGCCTTATATAATAAGGCAGTGTAATTCTTTCAGTCAAGCTAAATTGTTCAGGAGCAGCTTCATCTTGGACCTGTGGTGCTGAAGATTTTGATGGTCTTGTTTGAAAGTGTGGAGCAGCTCTATCAGCTCACACCCAGCTAGGGCTTCCAAAATTGCGGATATGTTATTTAAGTAACTAGTAACGAATTTTAGTGGTCTAATTACGTAATTGCGGAGATTGTTTTTTTTAATAATTATTATGTAGTAGATAGGAAAAGGACAATGAGGCATGCAAGAAAAAAAAACTGGATTATGTAAAACTTTGCTTGAAAGACTACTAATTACACACTATTACATACTTTTTAGCCACTTAATGACAGAAACCCAGAGCAACGGTCCGTCTATCATACTTTATCCAAAAATTTTAGAATAATAACACCTAGAAGCCGCGTCTGAACCAAAACGTAAGCGTAAACGCGTGCCAGCCATTTAATTATCCTTGTGTGCGTAAGCTGAATAAATCCACGCTCTTCTAACGCACACAAATATAGGCTTCAGTGTTACCATCATCGGACGTTTACCCACAAAAAATGGGAAAACGTGTTGTTTTGTTATACGACGATTTGCCATGTGTTTAGTATGATCTTTAAATACATAAGAAAATATGATTACATTCACAATTATATTACATATCTATTAATCTAATGACGAATGCCACCGTTCAATGTGTTTTATTTATTTGTTTATTTATTTATTTATTTGAAACCAAAAACAATTTTACAAAAACATGTAAGCGTTAACATTTGCTTTAGTCTAGGCCTGCGTTACAGATGTTAACGCCCACCTCCAGACAGATGGGCGTTTCAGACATATTATAACTTAACAGCTAGTTATTTTAACATAAAAAGGTAAGTTAATATATACAGGGTGTAAAAAAAGGCTTAACGAAGCCTTAAGCCTCGCATTAGGTTTATCAAACCAAAACGCATGTAACAAAAATAATCGCTGGGAAACGACTTTTTTTTTGAGGCATTAAAAAAAATCAAGTATTTATTGCAGCCAATGTATAGCGCGCACGAAGTGCTAGACGAGGTGTTGTGTACGTATGGGCTACGCGGGGCGGGGCGGGGGCAAACGCGGACCGCCTCGCTTTGCCCCTATCGCATGTACATCGTCTTCGGTTGTTTGTAGGCAGGCACAACCTACTAAAATTGCACAGAACACAAATTGCTAAACAAAAGTACCTACTTACCTACTCTTCATCCGTGTCGTCCAGATCAGGCCTCTCCAAATGAACCAGCTGTGGCTCAAACTGTCGACCTCCCATCTACAAAACTGTCGACCTCCCATCCCAAACAAACACGCACCCGATACCGCGTGTTCTGATGCACTCTCTCGAGAATGCCTCCTCGCACCGACCGCTGTTTAAGGTCTTCAAACACGTCAATGATTTTTTGACGCATTTCGTCACTCGATGTGCATGGCCGGTCAAAAACTCTGTCTTTCACGTAGCCCCACAAAAAAAAGTCGAGCGGTGTTAAATCTGGTGACCTGGCTGGCCATGCGTGAGGCCCATACCTCCCGATCCAGTGGTCACCAAACAACTCCGTCAGGCGTTCACGTACTGGCCTAACGATGTGAGGTGGTGCACCATCGTGCTGGAACCACGTCTCTCGCAGCTGGGCTAGTGGCATGTCGTCCAGAGCCTCCGTCGTTCCATAAAGACGCAATGCTTCGGATGCATTGCCATGAGCCATCCCATAGCAAAACACCATGTTCACAAACTCACGAGCACTAAACTGATGCCAAGGCATTTCTAAAACACTTCACTGTCACGGAAGTCACTGAAAAGATAACTGAACAACAACAAAAAGCACGCGAAAACAGAAAATTGCGATTTGCTAGCGCATTCGATGACGTAAAAAACCGAACTAAATAAATTTCAAGTATGATTTTTGCTTTTGATTTCGCCGACGCCGACAAACGCCGGCCTTGCGGCCGGCGCTCGCTGTTTCCTATTGGCTCGCGCGCGCGCAGCATCGCTTGCGGCGCGGGGAAAGCCCCCGCTCCCCGCGAATCCGCGCTAGCTGCTCTAAGATTTTTAACCGACTTATAATGATTGCTATTTTCTTTGCTAAGGATTTTGATCAAAGGGACATGAATGAATTGTTTGTTTAGTAGGCAGTCATACCATGCTCAGTACATTTTATCATTTGTAAGTATTATTTTAAACCGAAAGAAGAAGGAATTCAGTCAAATGGCGGTACTAATACAGCCTTACAGCTTTATTTTTGTTTTAGTACATTTAAATCTAACAAAGTATTCGCAAAAATTTGCAATTCGTGATTTTTTGTATCTCAAAGAAGTCATTTGGTTGCTTACTGTAGTAAATAGTAATTAGAATGGTAAAAACAAATTCAAAGAACATTAATGTTGTTTTTAGTTGAGTTTAATTTTACGAAAGAAGAAACCTTATTGCAATTGTACGGTTTAAATGAAGATCGAATGCAAAATTGTTGATAAAACTACACAGATAGCATAGCAATTGAAATGATATGAAACTTTATTTTATTGTCGGATTAAATCTTAATGCCTAGCTATAAATTAACTAAACCAATCATTTAGATGGAATGTTGCTAAATCCTTTAATGCAGGCGTTTTCATCAACAGGACTTGAATCTTACGTATTATCCATTTTTCAGTAACTTATTAACCGATGGAACTGTAAAGTACTCATTACTCGTATGAAACGAAAAAAAATCTTAAGTCATGATGTGGTACTACTCGTACGCTACGCCTCATTTGATGTTAGTTTAATCGACCAAATTATCCGAAAATAAAGCCAGTAAAGTGTAATTTGTGAAACTGTAGTGGGTGTAGGTGGTACGAGGCATGTCTTAATCTTCTAATGGTTAAAGTGTAGGCTTTTGATCCTAAGGTTCGATGTTCGAATCCTAGGCTGGCAACGCAAACAAAGTCAGAAAATCACCTACCTACTTAATGTATCAATAAGTGATGATTATGTAAATGTATGAGTATGTTGTAACGTTTGTGTGAAATGTACTCACAATGCTGTGTAGTAAATAAATAATGAATCTACCTAAAGTTAGATTCATTAAAATGTCAACTTATTTACTAGCGAGCTACTTTTAACTCCCTTCCGAAATTGTTCGGTTATTTAGTAGCGTTAGAATGATTGCTATCTGTTTTAGTAAGGATTTCGATCAAAGGGACATGAATGAATTGTTAAGGCATACCATGTTCAGTACATTTTATCATTTGTAAGTATTATTGTAGTACCGAAGAAAAAAGAATTCAGTCAAATGACAGTACTAATGCAGACATACAGATTTATTTTTGTTTGGTACGTTTAAAATGAACAAACTATTCGCTACAATTATGTGAATTTTTGTATCTCAGAGAAGTTATTTTCTTGCTGACTGTAGTAATTAGAATGGTGAAAAGAAGTACTAAGAACCTTAATGTTGTTTTTAGTTATGAGCTTAATTTTACGAAAGGAGAAACCTCATTGATATGCGCGTAGGTTTGCGTTCGAAAATGTTGCTAAACCTTTTTAGCTAGGCGTACAGGACTTAAAATTTCCGTATCCCATTTACGTAAGTAAGAGAAAAAAGGTAAACGTAAGAGTTATGGTAAGCTCGTTGTGAGAGTAAAATAATTTGATAGCTTGTTTTCATTCGTGTAATCGACCGAATTATTCAAATTAAACTAGCAGCTTACAAATTGTACGGTTTTAATGAAGGTCGAATGAAAAATTGTTGATCAAAGTATGTTACACAGATAGCATAGCAATTGAATTGATATTAAACTTTATTTTTGTTTTTGGATACGAGCTTAGTTATAAATTAACCAAACCAATCATTTGGATGGAATGTTGCCAAATCCTTTTATGCATCTGCATGCAGCCTGCGCGTTTTCATCAACAGGACTTGAATCATACGCATTCAGTAACTTATCAACCATTGGAACTGTAAAGTACTCAATACTCGTATGAAACGAAAAAAAAACTTAATTCATGATGTGGTACCTACTACGCAACGGCTAAAGCCCTTTTTTGATGTTAATTTAATCGACCAAATTATCCGAAAATAAAGCCAATAAACTGTAATTTGTGAAACTTGAGTAGGTGTAGGTGGTAAGAAACTACGAGGCATGTCTTAATCTTTCTAATGGTTAAAGTGTAGGCTTTTGATCCTAAGGTTCGACGTTCGAAACCTAGGCTGGCAACGCAAACAGAGTCAGAAAAATACCTACCTACTTAATCTATCAATAACTGGTGATTATATAGTTATTTTGTTAGTTCATTAAAATCAGGATCAAGTGGTAAAGTCAGCAAGCCGTTCATTTAACTTTTCGAAGAACGACACAACAGCACAGCTACCAGCTGATCGTGCGGGGTGCGGGCATTGAACGAACGTTCATCGACCTCAACGCAAGCGTTACACAGCGAGTGCGCGCACACAATGAAGGACATTCGTGGTTGTGTGCGTGCGCGCGGTTTATTGCGGGTTGCTCTCTTTAAAGCGATTTTTATGAAAAAGTTGCGAACATTTTCAACATGTTTCTAAAGAAAAAAGTTTTGTTACAACAAACAGAAGATTTTCATGCAAAGATCTTGAAAAAAAAACTTTCACTTTGACCCTAATTATCTCAGGAACTATTCATTTCCCAGGTATGGTTTCCTGAAAAAAAAAATCCTACAAATGAGTAGAATATGTGGTATTCGGCTTCGTTAAGCCTTTTTTTACACCCTGTATATGTATATATACATACATGTGTGTGTGTGTGTGTGTGTGTGTGTGTGTGTGTGTGTGTGTGTGTGTGTGTGTGTGTGTGAAGTTTGTAGGAGAGAGTGAGTTTAAGTATGCGAGATTACAGAATTACGTTGCAATTGAATATCAACCCATTACTTAATAAGACCTTCAACGGAATCATAATCAAGGCTAAGCAGCCAATTAATCAGAAGAGATTTACATTTGTAAGAAGAAAGAGGATAAATATTCAGAATCTTATTTATCCTGTTGTAGATGTTTAAATTTAAATGCCTATATGATTGTATAAATTCACATTAAGAGATTATTTTTATAGAATTAATAACACCAACATTTAAGTTTAAACAGTATTAAATAGCTGTTATGGCAAATACAATATTTTTCTCAATATTAAAAACCAACTAAACAAACTGTGTGCAATTTTTTTTCCCAAAACTAGCAACACTGATGTTGATAGGTTTTGTGTTTCAAATGATTCGTTTTTAATTCGATTTACGTACAGGAAATGTCTAAAATGTGAGTACTTACGTGTGAAATGAAACTTTATCACTTTCTTTATGTTTCTCTGATGTGCTAGAACACTTCTTCATAGTGCAAACTGTCATTTAAAATTATTTTTTGCGAGCTGTGTTTGACTTAGCGTGACGTTGAGCACTGATAGATCGCGGAACAAACTAAGCCAGATATGGCTTAGTTTTAGTTGCGCGTTTTTCGTGCTTACATTCGGCTTCTAGGTGTTATTATTCTAAGCCAAAAATATGACTTTAAATAATAAAAAGAAAGACGGTTATATTGAGAAAATATAGAGAAACAAATAATAGATGTTTATTGATACTGATATTTTGAAGTTGAATGAGTCGGGTTTAATACAATTAGTTTCGTTTTAATATTGATTCCCTTATTACTTCGAAACTTATGTACAATTTGTTTGAGTTAGACATACCTACTTTGAATAAAAAAAATATTTTTTAATGTAAATTTAAGTAAATAAGCAATAATATGCTTTGTACAAGTGCGTCAAAGAAAATTATTAAAATTTTGGTCATTTATACATGATTAAACAATGCGTTTTAAAGTATGCTTTATAAAATTAAAGTTAACAAAAATATAGATTTAATTATGCCTTCCAACAACTTTGCGTTTATATGGTTATGCGTGATAAAAAGTTTGCTAAAAACAATTAGGCTTTTTAATTGTACGCCATATTTATTTATTTAAATATGTATGATGTATGTCAATTGAAAGTATGACACTAAACATTATGCGTTTCAAAGTGTCACCATCTAAAACAAATCACTAGGTTTAACACGCACATAGAAAGAAGAAGGGATTCCCGGTGGACAATTATTTAAAAATAATAAACCGTATTACTTCCGAGGCAAAGAGGATTATTGCATAAGTACGTTATCCAAGGCTGAAATAAGCCGCGCGGAGAAATACCCGGAACCATAGACTTTTACTAGATTGAATTTATTATTTAAGGGGGAATACCCGCTTGTTAAGTTTCAATTTTTAACTGAGTTGCCATGTCATCCTGTTTAGAATAATGTTAAATGTTGCCAACTAACCACCAATTAGCTGCTAATTTGTGTTTTAATGGTTCATTTACTCGTTATTATTGTTAATTTTAAAAAAACCTACAATTACGTAATTACGGATTTCAGCCCTTCAGTTACGTACTTGTCAAAAGCCAAAAATCATTGCGTAATTACGTAACTGCGTAATTACGTAATTACGGAATGGAAGCCCTACACCCAGCAAGAATGGCATAAGTATGTAGTAGAGAATCTACGCAGATAGACAACGCGTGAAGAAGAAGAACCAAAATTAGGGCAAGTGTGTGCTACAAAAGAAAACTCCAGAAATATCCGCATAGATTTATTCTTGACATAAATAAACATACGGATGCTTACTTAATTTACAACCAATGAAGCAGATTATCTTCATAAATACAGATTAAGACAATGTGGTGGCACACAACAATCTCTAGACAAATCATTACTATAAGGATATAATGGAAGAGAGAACAGATAAAAAGTCAAGTCAACGTCATATAACACAATGACAGCTCTATACTTTTTATAGGTATGGCTAAGGAAACCTATTAAACAGCCTTGTTTTTGTAAACGAATAAATAATTATATAAACTAAAATTTAACAAAGTATGCCATTTGAGCACCCATCTGTAAATAAAGATTATAGTTAATACAACTAAATCACTTAAAAAAAATTACAAGTACCTCTGGTGGAACTCGAACCAACAACCATTCCCTATCTAGGCTACTGCTTCTGAATTTAAATCAAGCAGTTTACATAGCAAGCCAGGTTGTTTGGTTTTTAAGTACGAACAACATTCGAAAGAAATAATTAACTCACGGTTAAGATGAATAAGATGAAACTTAATATATATGATATGTTTCATAGCTATGATGAAAATGATAGTTTACTAAAAGAAATAAATTAATTGTAAAAACAATATTTTTGGCAGGGTTCGAAAATATCCGATATTTATAATAAATATCAAAATATCAGATATTTATGATATATATCAAGTTTGATATATCCAGTTTATATGAAAGCCATATTATTATTTTATGCTGACATTCTGGCCGGCTGGCCAGTGCCGGCTGGCTAATAGTTAGTGTAAACTACTTGATTAAATTCGCAGATCTAACAAATGCCTCTGTAGTTTAGTGGAAGAGCAGTTGCCTGAATAGTGAAGAGTCATCGGTTTGAGTACTATGTAAGCTATTAAAAAAAATACATTTTATTTTTTATTTTAAGCTAGCATTTTCATATTTTTAGATACATTCATAGATAAAAAAGCATAGTTTCTTACTTATACTTAACTTACAAAAACAACATACATATAAAGTTATACTTAAACAAATACACTTCAATAATAAGCATCAATTAGAAAAAAAACTTACTCTAGGGGGTAGTATCCACTCAGATATTACATTATGAATTCTTTGTTTACGTTCTGAGCCAGTTCTCAGCAAATGGGACCTTGTACGCAACACAGAACGCCCACAATGGACACATACACGTTGATGGCCTACATTAGCAGGCACCCGTGATTCTCTGATCCCAGGGATTCATTTGCAATATTCCAACATGCTTCCCACAGTTATTTAGAATTGACCTGTAATTAAATCATTGATGTTCAAATTCAAAATTCAAATTCAAATTCGTTTATTATCAACGTAATTTTTACATAGCTGTAAATGTGATTGGAGCCTCCTTTTAGACATCATGTTAATGTCTGTACCAGGAAACTCCGCTCTTCCATATCATACTTACAATACTACCTTACGTTTCGAATATTACGAAACAAATAACAAAGAATAAAATGAAAACAATAAGAGAAAGGAAACTAGTAAAAAGCAGTAAATCTAAAACATGCTTGCATTTTATGTGTATGAGAGGAGCTGTATGTATTAATGTATATGATGTGTGAGATTGTGTGAGAGTGAGAGGGTAATTGTATTGTGTGTTTTTCTGTATGTTTTTAACTTGTAAACAAATATAATATATATAGCTGATTAAAAAGAACACCGAAATATTACAACAAATCTTTATGCAAATATACAAAAGCTATAAATTTATGAGATAAGCATAAACACATTCATACTGATAAAATCCAATGGTCTTAACGTCAAATGATATTAATTATTTTATTTTATTTAATGCACTGAATGAAGCAATGCCTCCGTTTGCTCGTAAGTTAAAGGTCTTAACCAATCTGTCAGATGTTTTTACATTTATGGTATATCATTGAGTATATTTGTAATTCCTTATTAATTTTATTGTACAGATAGGCTGAACGTTTACTATATTGTCTACTGGCAAATTTTGTTCTAGTTTTAGGTACACATGTCACAATATCTTTTCTCCTTCTTTTTTCAACATTTGAGTCATAGGGTGTAGCCTTATGTTTTTTTAGTATTACTAGCAATATGTATAATTTTCTGACGGAAAGTAAATTGCTCATTTCATAAATTTTGACTGTAGGGTACCGTATGTTCTTAAAATACATAACTTTGATTAGGGCTCGCTGAGCTCGTTCGACAGCCAAAAACCTAGTTTTTAATGCACCCCCCCATATAGGAATACAATAAACTAAAACTGATTGAACTAGGGCAGTGTATATTTCAGTTAAAAGATTTCGAGGTGAAGATGTTTTGCATTTTATTGTATTTGGCATGACAAACCGCAGAGTCCTAAAAATCCAAATAAGCTTACGAATCCTACTCGTCAATTGCTCTAGGTGCTGATACCATGACAATCTCTGGTCTACTATCACTCCCAAGTATTTGGTGTAGGTTATTCACACGAGGAGGTTTAATCACACGAGTGTATTTTTATATCAAAATTACAAACATAATTATTTATAGAAAAACAGATATAATTTGTTTTAGATATATTTAAGGTGAGACGATTTTTTATTAACCATTGGGCCACAAAAGCCATGCCTCGCTCAGCATACACTTTTGTATTCTCCCAAGTCTTGGAAGTAAAAATAATCGCTGTATCGTCGGCATATGATATGACTTTTGCGTTTTGAATCTGCAGATCACAGAGATCATTTATGTATAACAGGAATAATGTGGGGCCCAAGACACTTCCTTGAGGGACACCATAAGTTACGTCAGCATATTTACTGGTGTACCCATCTAATTTTACCATTTGCTTTCTTTCCGAGAGGTAGTCTTTGAACAATCGAAGTGCTACCCCTCGTATTCCAGCCCTTTCCAACTTGTGTACAAGGATTGAGAGAGAGACAGTGTCGAAGGCTTTTTTTAGGTCTAAAAAGACACATAGACTCTTGTCTCCTTTGTCAAGTTTCTCTGTTACTAATGAGCTTAAAGCTGTAATTGCATTCTCCGTTGACTTTCCTTTTCTAAATCTAAATTGTTGCGGAGACAATAAGTTGTACTTTTCAAAATAATTCAGCAACCGATTGTTTAACAGTTTTTCCAAAACCTTAGATATAGCGGGTAGAACGGAAATAGGCCTGTAATTGCTAACACTATCTCTGTCTCCACCCTTGTACACCGGTGTGATGATGGACTTTTTTAATGGAGCAGGAAATACTCCTTGCTTAAAGCAGAGGTTAGCCAAATGAGAGATGATAGGAATGACCTCGGTTTTTACACATTTCAGATATTTAGTTGATATATCATCCCATCCCGGTGCACTGTCGGATTTAAGGCTCATCAAAATGGCATGAACCTCTTCTGGGTCTGTACCCATAAGAACAAATGATTGCGGTTGCATTGGTATTTCATTTAAAAACGTAGAGTAGTCCTTAGCATCATCATAAGTTTTAATAGTCTGGGCAAGGTCTTTACCGATATTCGCAAAATACTCGTTGATTGTATTTACTGCTTCGTTTGGTGTCGATTTAATATGTATTAGTTCTGTATCCCGCTCTTTGTCTTTATTAGTGTGTGTAATATTTTTAATATTTTGCCAAAGTAATTTATTATTATTTAACGATTTTGCCAGCAAGTCCCTTTCATATTTTTGTTTCAGTTTTTTTATTAATTTATTGCAATAATTTCTATATCGGGTATATGTGATCTTAGTTACTTCATTGTAGGGATCACTTTTTAATTTTTTTTGAAGTTTATTTCGATTATTGATGCACCTTAAAATACCTGGAGTAATCCAGGGTTTTAATATTCGTTTACTCTTAGGAATTTTGCGAATATTTGAGCTTTCTTTTATGGAATTACTTAGTTTTTGTATTAAGGTTTCAGCCACCAACATGGGTTCATTACATAAAAGCAGTTCATGCAAATGTTGTTATTGTAATTTTTAAGGGCCATTTCAAAATTTAAAGTAGTAACAGTTTTAGCTGTGGATGGATTACTTTTTTGATTAGATAAATTTAAAAAAGTTGTGAAATGGTCGGTGGTGGTGGTATGGAGGATAGCGATAAACGCTGTGTTTCTCTTTTTATTTATTTTGAGCATGACGTGATCTAAACAATTATTATTTCTTGTTGGTAACGTATGGCCGGCAAGTATACCGAAAACTGATAACATATTAAGATAATTCGTTCTATTTTGGTATTCATATGTTTGCTCTGTGTCTCTAATTATTAAGTTTATATTTACATCTCCTGTAATAATAATATTTTTACCTGATTTTACGGATTCTAAATGTCCACTTAAAGAATTTATAAAACTATCAGCATTAGTGTTTGATGGGGAACGATATATACATATAACAATATTGTTTAGAATGTCCAGCTGTAAACACGATGCTTGCGAGAGTTTTATTTCCCTTATTGATGACTTAATAGTGTTTTTAACATAAACCACCACACCATCATTTTTGTTTAGCTGCCAAGTTGTTTTATATGAATGGTAGTTAGTGAGTTGGGGTATAGGCTTGTCCGAGGCAAGGTGACACTCTGTCAATACGATAAGATCTGCATCAAATTTAAGACAACTAATGTTAGCTATGAAATCATCAAAATTACAATATATACTTCTAATGTTCTGGGAAATTATAGTGAAGTCGTTTTTTTTAACAATTATTTGCCTTGATAAATCACTAAAATTACACTCGGCACATCGTGCTAATGTTATATTGTCTATATCTTGTAATGTCTGTGTTAATTTATTCATCAAATAAAATGTAGATATGGATACGTTTTATACAGAAAGGTGCTGATTTTAAAAATTTTAAAAAAGGTAATGTGTCATACTGATTTGAAATGCAATAGTGTAACGTGTATTTGTTTACTTTTTTCATTATAAAGCAGACAAAAAATGTCATACCATATCTGTCTTGATATAGTTGTGTGTAGAACTGTATGTGTCTAAATGTAAATGATAAATGAGTGTAGTGTAATGTACAGCAAAGCGAGTTTTGGATGAAAACTAAAAAAGACAGTGCGAAGCAATATAAACTCCGGTCACTGCTATATAAATAATGATACAGATATTTAACATAATAATAATATAGTCATTTATCGTTGCTTCTCATTTCTTGAATTTGGAATTCACTTTTAATTTGTATTATTGGAGATGTCTCATTTTTCCTCATATATACCTTTCCATACGCCGTCCAACAAAATTTAAAAGTCTTATCTTTGACAAGATCACGCGCAAGAAAATATAAGCGGGATGCTTTTGCTGTGAGTTGTTCCGAGATAAATATAGGGGTGTCTTCCTGTGTCTTAAGCCCAAGATGCTTAGCACTCAATTTAGTTTTTTGTTTTATATTGAAAGCCTTGGCTAATTTAAGGACTTCTGTTTTCATAATAGTAGATGAGGTTTCTACTACTATTGGCGGGTTTTTTATAGCCTCTCTATTACTCCTAACCCTGAAGATGTCAATTATGTCCTCTTTTCTAAAATCAGACCCAATAGTTCGAGATAAGTTTAAAACCATGCTAACTAGGTCGTCTTTTGACTCATTGGGTACCTTCGGCACATTTTTTATTTCCAAATTGGCTTTCCTTGCGTCCGTTTGCATGCTTTCTATTCTTTCTTCCAATAATACTATTTGTTTTTTGTCTTCCCTTCTCTGCTCCTCTAACTCATAAATTTTTTTCTTGAATTCCTCATTTTGTGCAGCCAAGAAGGCTACAGAATTTTCGATATTATTACTAGTTCGTTGAATCTCCTTTAAAGTTAATGTATTACTTTGTAATTCCTTTTGTTGTGCTGCCAGAAGAGTGCACATCATATCCTTCATCTCCTCCTTAAATGTCGTAAAATCGCAATCAGATTCGTTTTGCCGTCTCCGTTTATTTCGGTGCGCCACAAAGTCGTCGATTGCAGTTAAATTAGGATCTGATTGGCAGTGCGTGGATGTTGACAGATTCGTAGTTTTCGCTGATTCTGGTGATTTCGTAGGAGTACGCTGCATGTTTGCAAGTACTAGAGCACCACAAATAGTTAGGAGGTAATTATAGATAATACCTCAATACCACAAACCAGTAAAACCTCTCAGGGAGTTTATTGTGTTTGTCGATTCTCAATGTATAACTAACTTATCACACTGCACGATAATATTACAGTATTACCGCAAGCCAATTAAACGTACCAGGAGCGAAGAGCCTTCTAGGAAGTTGTTTGTGGTCGTAGTAGTTGCACGTACCAGGCGCGAGTATTCAGTAATAGTTCGACGATATACGATAGTGTGTATGCGTACTTAATTCACGTGCACTAGGTTTTCTCTGTTTTAACGTCTGAAGTACCAGGATTTCATAAACTATTTGCCGATATTACTCTTCCTCAGTTTCCTCTGTTTCCCTAACCATAACATAGAACTTATTTTACTTTTAAAGTACCAGGAGCTCAGAAACATGGAGGATGTTTTTACACTAATTTAATAGTTAGTTAATTAAAATTGATTATTGTCAAAAATCTGTATCGCTTTCGTAAACTGTAAAAGAGAATCAGCACTCACAGTACTAGGCGCTCATAAAACGCAGAGAGCTCAATCAGGTAACCTTAACTTGCGGTTATGTGTGCCCACAAAAGCTCGCGCAGAGCGCGGTATTCTAGCTATCCTTTTTCTTCTAACGTGGTGCGTACGCGCTGGCGAAAGCGTTTGTCTTGCTTTGGCGGTGGCTCGTCGATAGACACACCGGTTATCCTTTTCAATGATGCTTGCTCCTTGTACACTTTTAACACTTCTTCTGACTTATGCACTCCTATTTTTTTGTATTGAATTTAGTAATTGAATTTGAAAATAACAGTATATTATGAATATAAATTAAAAAACCAAAAATCGTTAAGCATTTAAGACACGTATGCTCGCATCCGAGGTCCGGAGGGAATAGTTATTATCAGCAATCTATGCATATTATATACAATAAATAAGTTGTAGATAGGTATATAAAATTGCTATCTTAGGCTGAATCTAATAAGATAATCAAACAGTAGTCTACCAAGAGTCATCACAACCAACATCATGAAAACTAATCAAAGCCAATAAAAGTCAAAGTATCTAACCTAAGGGCTACTAACACCTTTTAGATATTTAAGAAATCCTAACGATAAGGTACTAACCGTAAGAGGAGCAGTCCATTGTTAAACAATTGTTTTTTTTTTTTTTTTTTTTTTCCCTCGATCGTGAGTTATTCCAGACACAATTGAAATCAATTGTTATCGCGACAACCGGTTGTCTCATGGGGCTTGAAGGCTTCATCTGCCAACAAATGCATGCTTATAGCGTTGCTACGAGCAAAACTGATGCCACAGTTAATACAGTTTTGTGTGCTCATCTTGTCAAATGCAATCAACAATCCAATCGTATGCAAAGCCGTAGTTTACTGCTAAAGCAGGTAATCAGTATCCGTTGAGCAGACGCAAGTCTTTCGTGATGGTAGTGCGGGAATCGGGATACGATCCCCG
The DNA here is from genome assembly GCA_949315895.1 of Anania crocealis. Classification (NCBI taxonomy): domain Eukaryota; kingdom Metazoa; phylum Arthropoda; class Insecta; order Lepidoptera; family Crambidae; genus Anania; species Anania crocealis. The sequence continues at coordinate 20,160,461 of OX438882.1, forward strand.
TTAAAATATGAACACCAGAGTTGGTGGTAAATGTTTATTTTAGCACGCAAGACACTGTTATCGTTATATTAAATATAATAAGCTTTACAATTTCAAATACCACGATAATATAGCACATCAAAATCAATCCTTCGTCATACAGTAAAAAATTGCCGATCTAGTTGGCGAAAGTCGGCCGTGCCAGCCAGCAACATTGCAAATAGACACGCCCCGGGACACGGGACTTTCGCCACACCACCCCCCCACGGAGTAAATAAATCCAGGAAACTTAAGCTAAAGATCAAACGGAACTGCAAAGCGTACCCTACGACCTGACCGTGTAGTGTAGTTATTATTGCTGGGAATGGTGGGAATCGGTGGTGACGATGGGGTTGGGATCATCGGAGGAGGTGACAGATCCGTTACAGGCGATGAAGGAGATAGCGATGACGGCAATGTAGGTGCAGGTGATGAAAGTATTGGCGGTGAAGTCTGCTCTACCAGAGCTGGCTTCACGCGATCTAAACTGACATCTACCGGTTTGCCATTCAGTTCCAGCACCACGGTCTTCTGTTTTAATTGTAAAACAGGGTGTGGACCGGTGTAGGGTGGTGTGAGGGGTCTGCGAACCGCGTCGTCTCGCAAGAAAGCGTGTGAGGCGTTTGGCAAATCCTTGAACACGAAACTACCTGGATGACAGTGTCGGGATGCTGGAACTGGTCGCAATTTGGCCATTTGCTGCCGGAACCTTACGACAAAGTCGCAAGGATCCACCTGACGATGATCTGAAGATGGGTTAAGGAACTCACCTGGGAGACGTAGCGCTTCACCGTATAAGAGCTCTGCAGCGGAAGCCTTTAGATCATCCTTAACGGCAGATCTGATGCCTAAAAGGACAAGAGGTAGCGCTTCAACCCATGATTCTTCGTGACATGTCAAAGCGGCCTTTAACTGTCTGTGAAGGCGCTCGACCATTCCATTCGCACAAGGATGGTAACTGGTAGTGCGAGTTCTTATGGTGGCACAGCATTGGAGAAGTCGTCGAAACAGGTCCGATTCGAATTGGCGTCCCTGATCAGTGGTGATGACAGTGGGAACGCCGAATCGAGCAATCCAGCCAGAGATGAATGTGCTGGAGACTTCTTCAGCGCTGATACCTACCATGGGCCAAACTTCTGCCCAACGAGTGTAGCGGTCAACTGCGGTTAGACAATAGCGATACGAACCGCAGGGTGACAGTGGACCGATGATGTCGATATGGACATGTCTCAGACGCGCTGTTGGGTTGGTAAAGTGTCCCAGCGGCATTTTAGTGTGCCTGGTTACCTTACTCTGCTGGCAGGGAATACATGAACGGGCCCAGATGCGGCAGTCTTTTTGAATGTTAGGCCAAACGAAACGGTCTGTAACCAAACGACACGTGGCCCTGACTCCACGGTGGCTTAGGTTGTGGATCCTGTCGAACACCCATCGTCGGAGTGGTGGTGGCACGTATGGTCGCGGCTTACCGTTCGAATGGTCGCAAATCAGGTTGTAGGCGGTGCCTGGAACGTCGGTCTGTTTGAGGACGAGGGATGAAGATGTATCTCCTGATAAAAAAGCCTTCAGCTCGTCGTCATGCTGCTGAGCGTGCGCGAGATCTGAGAAGTCAGCCTCGATAGAGACGCCTTCAATGCGCGACATTGCGTCAGCAACGACATTGTCCTCACCCTTAATGTAGACGATATCCGTCGTAATTTGGGATATAAAGGACAATTGATTTAATTGAGCTGGTGGGAGACGTTCTCGGCGTTGTGTGAAAGCGTACACCAGAGGTTTGTGATCGGTGTATATGGTCGCATGTTGCGCTTCCAGGATGTGCCGATAAAGTTGCACGCTTTCAAACACCGCAAGCAATTCCCTGTAGTACGCCGGCCATTCAGCTTGACGAGGTGTAAGCTTCTGGCTGAAAAAACCGATGGGTTTCCAGTTCTTATTGATGCGCTGCTGCAGGCATGCTCCAATGTGAGCGCTTGACGCATCAGTAAATAATCCAAGGGGAGCGTCGTTCACAGGATGTGCCAGCAACGCAGCAGAAGAGAGGCTCACCTTGCATGCATCAAAGCTCTGAAGAAGTTCTGGCGTCCAGGTCACTGGTACGCTACCTTTTCCATTGATGGCAACAAAGGCGTTGATAAGAGGGGCCTGTAGCTGAGCCGCTTTGGGAAGGAATTTACGGTAGAAATTCACCATTCCCAAGAAACGGCGAAGGCCTTGAACAGTTTTTGGAGGCGGATAGTCTATCAACGCCTGGATACGGCTCTCAGGCGGTCGAGTGCCGTCTGCGTTTATACAGCAGCCTAAAAATGTGACTTCTGAGGCGTCTAGAATGTATTTTGCGGGGTTTACGACAACTCCGTATTCGCGTAACCGCTGGAACAAGATTTGCAGGTGTTCGGCATGCTGAGATTCAGAGCTCGAATACACCAGAATGTCATCAACGTATGCAAAACAGAAATCAAGCCCCGCGACGACTTGATCTATAAAACGCTGGAACGTTTGTCCTACGTTTCTGAGTCCAAACGTCATATAGGGGAACTCGTACGACCGAAAGGGGTGATGATTGCTGTTTTGCATACGTCGTCAGGAGCTACTGGAATCTGTTGGTAAGCTTTTAACAGGTCCAGGGTACAGAATACGGAGCAGCCAGCAAGGCTGTTACAAACATCCCCAATGTGGCGGACAGCATAGCAGTCCGGGACGGTACGAGCTTTCAGGGCCCTATAGTCTCCGCACGGGCGCCAAGAAGCGTCCTTTTTCGGCACTAAGTGCAGTGGAGAGGCCCACTGGCTCTTTGAGGGTCTAGCAGTTCCACACTGTACCATCTCCTCAAAGGCGTGCTTGGCTGCCTGAAGTTTTTGTGGTGCGAGGCGTCGCGGACGGCAGGACACGGGAGGGCCATCCAAGGTCTTAATGTGATGGAAGGTGTCATGTTTTACCTCTCTAGGTATTCCAGGTGGTCGGGTAATCTCTGGAAATTCCGCTAGAATATGCTGAAAAGGTAGGCTGGTTTTGTCACAGGAGACAGCCTTGACACTTGTCTGCTCGATGGATGCTATGACGGCGCTGCATTGGAGACCTGTCTCTCCGTCAAGCAGGCGCTTGCCAGCGCAATCTGGTAGTAGACCGTAGTGTGCCAAGAAGTCTGCTCCTATGATAGCGGTACTTATATCAGCAATGATGAATGTCCAACGTAATTCTCTGCGGAGGCCAAAATTTAAACAGAGGTGCATGGTGCCATAAATTGGTATGACACTGCCGTTTGCGGCGTGCAATGTGTAATCTGTGACTACGCGGCGAGAAGGTAACCACCGATACGGGTAGCATGACAAATCAGAGCCAGTATCCACCAGAAAACGGCGGCGGGATACTAGTTCTGTGACAAAAAGTCGGCGACTAAGTTTGGGTTCGGTGTTGCCAGCTGCCGACACTACTGGCAACGCTGCAAGTTTTCCGAAGAATTCCAGCTGCATGGAGGTAAGCATTTGCTTGCCTTGCTTCGGAATGTTCGGTGATACCAACAAACTTTCTCACCTGCGGATGTAGGCGCGCGGGTCTGGCTGGAATTTCGACCTGGTGAGTAGGTATTCAGCCTCCTGCTCCTGCTACGGTTGCGTCGCTCAGCATTCTCGATGAGAGCAGCTACTTGTTTAACCAGCTCATCGATGCGTGCGGATAAGTCCGTCGTGGAAAACACTGGCGGCGGGCGCTGAACAGGAGTACTTGGAGAAACTTCTAAAATCTTATCAGCTAACTCTGCTACTTTATCAAGTGGCAGGTCGGCCTGAGCAGCTAGGATAGCTTGGAGATGCTGGGGGAGCCGGCGCATCCACAGCTGGCGCAGAATGTTATCATCTGACAGGGTAACACCTGCCAGAGAACGCAGATGACGCAGAAATTGCGAGGGGCGCTGGTCGCCCAGCTCCTCCTCGCTAATCAGCTGACGAACCCGTTGCTCCTCCGATGTGCCCAGCCTACGGATTAACTCCGCCTTAATGGTGGAATATTTGTTTTTTAATGGTGGAGAGGTGACAATGTCTTCCACTTCCCCTATGATTCTTGAGTCCAGATGAGCGACTACATAGTCATATTTAGTTTGGTCCGCTACCACCCCAGCAATATTAAACTGGCACTCAACCTGTGCAAACCAGGTCGCAGGACGATCCACCCAAAAGGGAGGAAGCTTTGCAGTCACCTTAAAAACCTCCTTATTTGATGCTGAAGGCAAAGTATCACTATAATTTTGGGTTGGGGTGGTGTTATCGTTTACATGACCAGTATTCAAATGTGTTGTTAATTGAGCTTGTAAGGTAGCATTTTGCTCTTGCAGTGGCTGTGTGATTGCTAATATATCTTTAAGTTTGTTTTGTAATTCAAAATTTTGAGCCTGCAAAGCAGCAAAACGCTCCTCTAAGTCTGCCATATTTTATAAAGTAGTCAAAATTTACTTAAATATTTACACAAAATAATAAAAATATTTAATAATAAATTATCAAAATATTTGAGTAATTTGGAAACACTGAAAAACACTGACGTTACGTTATGCTGGAGTCTCGAAAAAAAAAAAAAATTGTACTTGAGAGTCCTTGGGTGAAATCCGTATAGTTGCTTGCCAGGCTGACTGTACCGTAGATAGACTGTAGTAGATGTCCGTGAATGTTGAAATGTAGAATGAAACGGCGATGAACGATGCTGTACCCAAAACAACCAAACGTGGTTTGACGAAAGTTGCGGTCGGTCTATGCCGTGACCGTCGTCTCCTCGACGATTATAGAGTACCTCGTGCTCTCTGTGCGTCGGGTATGGGGTTCTTCGTGCTCAATGTGCGGGGTCACCAATGCGGGAATCGGGATACGATCCCCGTTAAAATATGAACACCAGAGTTGGTGGTAAATGTTTATTTTAGCACGCGAGACACTGTTATCGTTATATTAAATATAATAAGCTTTACAATTTCAAATACCACGATAATATAGCACATCAAAATCATTCCTCCGTTATACAGTAAAAAATTGCCGATCTAGTCGGCGAAAGTCGGCCGTGCCAGCCAGCAACATTGCAAATAGACACGCCCCGGGACACGGGACTTTACACGGGACCTAAGCAAAAAAAATAGAAATTTAATTTTAAGCCTTAAACAAAATATTTTTTTATAAGGCGTTGTAGTTAATACAATTAAAGACATTTTTTTTAATGAAACTAAGTGACTAGAATAGTTTTACTCCTTTTGAGCAACAGTACATTTCATAAATAATCTACTACTTACTGAATCCTTAGTATTTGCGCTGAATTACCTGAAATTTCAATATGGGGTTGCTGGGGAGATGCTCTACAGCGGCCCAAAATAGAAATAGGTGTACATTGTAATCTACAAAGGTACTTTTTTTTAAAGGTGTACTAATTGAGAACAGTTTGTGCACAATTGCGTTGGTTGAAAAAAAATGTTATAACAGTCATAGGGGTTGCTGAGGAGCATGACGTCTATTTGATTCTGATCCACGTTCTCGCGTAAAACTCCTGTAATTATTGAAATGTATAAACCACCCATACATTTCAATGACTTAGGTTAGGTTTCATTTCATTTAATTTCTTTTAATTTCATTTTCATTACATATCAATAAAAAAATTCTACTGAAGACTTGCCTGTATGGGCATAGTTCCCTTTGCCTACCCAGAATGGGTGAAGAAAACAACAACATCAACAACGAAAATCAAAAATGGGATTTTTGGCGGGAGTTCATGAGATACGTTTGGAGTCCGTTTATTTTATCGAATTATTGTATAAAGTGATTTTTGGGTCATAAAAGTGGTGTTATTTTGCGAAACAAAGTGTCGTGCGAGTGAACAATATACAGTTCGGTGAAATAAGATGGTGTATGGGTCGTACCCAAGAAAAGTGGACCGTGAATTTTGCGCGGGAACGCGAACAGTTCACCTCTTTCTTGGGGACTTCTCTACATTCCTTCAATCTTTCGACTGTCTCCAAAAACTCCATCGAAGCATTAAAACGTCTAACATCAACGTTTTAATGAAAAATAAAGACAATATTACTAAAGAATTGGCTGTATAGACAAGTATCCGAGGCCGTTAAACATACTAAAGAAAAAAAAATCAAAAATGTGAGTGACAGTGTCTAGACCGTATGGACTACGTCCAAAGCCGTAAAACTTTTAAAAAAAAAGTGACATTTGAGGTTAGAATTTTTAAGGTTATGTGTTGGTAAAAGTTTTTATTTGCCATGGTTTCAGAACACAGAGTACTTTTACTTTTTAATAGTAAAAGCTGCACACGTGATACTGGCGGAACAGTGCAATTAACACAAGTTCATCGAAATTAAATAAAAAGAAGAAGAAGAATAAAGTACTCTTTTGCTGTTATCGGTCTGTCTGTATGTTATCAGTTCTAAACTGTGAATTGTGCTGCTTAAAGTTTGTTAACTACACAATAAATACAACTTAGATCAGTCATTATGCATCTAGAAGATCTTTTCGATGATCTGAGCCTTATGGAAGTGTCAGATCCTGCTTGCATGGATAAAGTAATTTTATACTTAGAAAGCATCGAACTTGAAATAGAAGAATATATGCAGGTATGTACTTTAACTTAAATCTACAGTGAAAGGAGTTTTTGATCCAATAAAATACCATTTAAATTGATGCATTTCCAAGTGCCCGTTCCAGAGGGGGATAACGGAAGATCCTTTCTGTTTCTCACCAAAATTAAAAAGGCACCACTGATCAAAAAAATTGATCAAGTTTAGAGGATACGGTCAAAAAGTAACTTACAGTTCATGTAAATTTATGTAGATTGCTATTATTTAACCAATTAATTGCGATGTCTAATTTCGCTAACTTCTACGTGTGGCGTCGAACAAAAATATCGTGACACGGCTGCCGTGGCTAACGCCATACAATTAGATGACATGCCTCCCGTGACTTCAGTAATGCGGAAAATAAAACAGTGTTTTTACCATTTTTTGCATATTCTAAACTTCAATACTTTTAGTTTACAATCAAAATCTAACGTGAATGGCCAGGAACATTATTTCAAGTCATTAGAAGTGGCAAAATAAATCTATTCCTAAAAAATGGATGGTTCATGACTTTTTTAATACAGATGTGCTAAACCTTTTCAAGCTAGGGTTAGGGTATCGCAAAGGGACTAACCTAAACCTAACCTAACTTATTTCCAGCGCAATCGTTTCTGTCACTAAATGTATCATAGTCAGCTGATTGGCGTTTAAACAACTAGAGATATAGTTTAGGACTCGGACCGGAGTTCTGGGATTCCGCAATTTTGTGGCTAAATGGTAGTTACTTATGTAGTTATTTAAGCAATGTTTCAACTTGCGGAGTATTGCGGCTTTTCAGAAATAAATATGGTCCAAAGAAACATTTAATGATATTTAATTGCTTACAAAGTCCAGTAGGTTAGGAAAAGTGTAGGTTAGGTTAGGTTAGAACAGTGACCATACAAAGGCGTGAAGGCAAGAGAGCGTACAAGGCAAGTAAAAAAAAGAACGATAATGTCCAGACAGGAACAGGTTTTGGATACAATACGCGCCATTGTAGTTTATGTTTGGTTGGTTGTCTGCTCATGTGATCCGTCCATAGTAGATGCGATATTGTTCTGCTCTCTGTTTCCTACTTGACTTGGCTGTGTTTCTGGACTGTTTCTGATTTGTAACTACTGTGCTTGTGAACTGGACTCTGATTTGTGCTTGTTATTTGAAACTGTCGAATATGACGACTTACACGAACGAGAAATATGCCGATATGTTGATTTGCTATGGATACTGCAATTGTGTGTCCGCGTCAAGTGCTGGATATGAGCATTTTTGACGGAGGTTATCGTAGACTTCGAGATACTGGCTCCGTTTCAAGACGACGCACAGACTTGGGAAGACCTCATGTAATTGATGACGACGAAGAAGTTGACAATAGGATTGTGCAACGATTTCGTTTGGATCCAACCACTTCCACTAATGTTGTTGCCCGTGATCTGGAGCTCACGCAGTGGAAAGTGTGGTTTACCGTACATACTGCGGGCCTTTATCCATACCATTACACGCCGGTACATGTCATCGAAGAAGGAGACCCTGCGAGAAGATTAGATTTCTGCAGATTCATGCTCAATACGGATTTGGAAGACCCGACATTCCTAAAAAATTTCTTGTGGACAGATGAGTCCAAATTCGATAAAGATGGCATTACCAATTACCACAACGCTCATTACTGGGCCCCAAAAGAACTAAGAAATCCGAATAAGAAGAGGGTAAAGGGGTCCCAGCGAAGATTTAGCGTAAACATGTGAATGGGCATCATTTCCAATCATTTGATTGGAACTCACTTTTTACCCGATAATTTAAATGGAGAGTACTACGAAAACTTCTTGAGTGGAGACCTCAACGATTTGATAGATGATTTGCCACTAAACCTAATTAGGGTCATGTGGTTCCAGCATGATGGCTGCACAATTCCCAAGAAGTGTCCGAGAATGGCTGGACACAAATTATCCCCGTAAATGAATAGGACGAGGTGGGCCTACCCTGGCCAGCCAGAAGTCCGGACTTAACCCCCATGGATTTCTATGTGTGGGGGGGCACATGAAGAGGCTCGTCTACAGTGAGCCCAACCCAATTGCGTCTGTCGAAGAATTAAAAGACAGGATAATTAATGCGATAAATGAAATAAGAATAACGTTGACTACTGGTGTTGTAAAAATTGGGCTTCGCAGAAGAATGCGAAGATGTGTACAAAACAGAGGTGGACATGTTGAACACGAACTTTGATTAAGGACTTTAATAAATAATATTTTGTAAAACTTACCTATTGTTTTATTTTACTTACTAGGGCCAAAGAATAAATTAGGTTCAATAAGCGTAATTATTTTTACGTCCACTATCGCCTATGAAACTAAGTTTTTTCCTACGAAATAAATAAGACCCCAGAGTATTATACCTTGTTGGATAGCTGACAAAACGTAGATGTTTTTAGGCATATCTGCTAAACGTGTGCGATACAATTTTTTTTTAGATCTTCACTAAAGAAAGGTAAATTGTCAATAGTTTTACTAACTTTTTGAATTGTCAATCGTCCAGAACAACATATTTAGTTAACCTACGATTGGATTTTGGTTATTAAATTCATAGAGCATCTTAATCCACATGTAAAATCCAATAATAATCATAATAATCATAATTAATAGCAAAAAATCGGCAATTTCTATAAATAAATATCAATGTCGATTTTCTTGAAAACGCTTAGGTTTGGGGTAGGGTGTTCCATAGTGAAATATGTCAGTAAAGATGGGTACTACACGCCCTTAACGGATCTAGGTCGACTTAACCTGTAACCCATACTTATAAAGTTCATTGCATTTGCAACATTTAATAACAGCGTTTTACCTTACAATAAAACGCTTATTAAATACCTACCTTATTTGAAGCTTAGACATATAATGAGATAGGCCTATCTGTTTTCCGCACGTCTTACCTCTCTGTCTACCCTATTAGCCCCCTCTCGCTCGCACACTTCCCCTCACTCCGTCACCAGCGCGGCCGCTCGGCTCGCTCTGGTCATTGTGTCGAATTATACCAGGCAGAGGATAAAAGTTAAGCTTCAAATAAGGTAGGTATTTAATAAGCGTTTTATTGTAAGGTAAAACGCTGTTATTAAACACCTGACCGTTATTTGAAGCTTAAACATATAATGAGACCTGTTTGTTATCGCCTGGTGGAGGAGGACGCCAATGTGAAGGTATGTTGCACATCTTCACGCCGAAGGCGTTAAGGTAACAATGAAAGTTACAGAAGTTAATGTTTTTAATTAAGCAAATAACACTAAAATTATAAGTGTGCGAAACTAAGTAAATTTATTCAATCAACTTATATATGTACGTAGAAAATATAATTATCTATAAAAAATAAACAAAATATAGTTAACTCCTTCTCCGTTTGATTTAAATTGGGCGAAAACAATTTGACATCCCAGAGCTAACAGGGGCCTGGACGACCTCACGCCTATAGAAGCGGCGGAATGTGTCACCAGACCTCCAATTACCTCGTGATAAAATTTCATCAACCGAGACGTTATCGGCCCAACTTCTGGAGGCGACCGCTGCGCGGACGCTCCCGGGAGCTGCGACAATACCAGCCTCTAATAGGAGAGATTTTACCCAACCCGCAATTATAGTACGCGATGCTGGCTTATGATCACCTCTTAAGTTAACAAACAATGAATAATTATTTGAGGATCACGCTTTTGATTAAACAATTTGATACACTGCTTCACCCAAAACACTGGGTCGAGGTTTCTTGTATTCTCATTTTTTAGTAATTTCCAGCCCGATTGCCTGAAATCCGAACGGTCAGTTTTAGATCCAAATCTAGGCCACAGAATAACATGGTCAGTATTGTCAATATAATGCTCTTGATTGACTGCTAGAAGGGTCAGGTCATGGATACGTCTACCAGAAACTAAAAGCAGCAACATAGCAGTGTGTCTGGCGGTAGCAAAACAGTTATTTTCGTTAACTTCATATGCAGTCAAAAAAGAAATGAGTACGTTGACATCCCAAATAGTTTTCTTATGAGGCACAGGCTTCCTTATTGCAATGGATTTCATAACATGCTTAACCAGAACATGAGCACTTAGGACTCCGGATATTTCGGTATTACAGAGCGTAGACACCACTGATTTGTGTAGCAGTATAGTATTGTATGACAGATTTTCTTTTAAATATAAATCGGCTAAAAATCTTGCTAGAATTGAACCGGTTGGGCCACATGGATCAGCTTTTTCTTTTTTACACCATCCTAGCCATCTTTGCCATGCGGCTTTGTATGTATTACGTGTAGAGGGACGCCAGGATGATGAAAGTAGGTCCAGTTGGGAACTGTCCCAATCATTTAGGTTATGAGACCACTGAACTTTGGGAGGTGGAAGGCCCGTCGAGACGTCTACTAGATTGCGGTTCAGATGCCTGGTTGTGAAAGGAGCAGCTAGCGCTCGAGATTTTAGATCGGCTCTCCAAAAAACCCGTTCCCACCGTGGCACCACTAACAGAAAGAGGCCCTTGGCTGAATTGAGATGGGTAAGGACCTTGGGGATCAAATATGGAGGAGGAAATATCCACGCTAGGTGGTAATTCCAAGTCTGGGAAAAGGCGTCGTGGAATAAGGCTTGGTCGTCGTTCTGGTCCAGAGACACATAGTTGGCCACCACATGCGCATCTTCCGACGCAAACAAGTCTATTACTGGAACCCCGAATCTGTTGAAAATCAGGTCTCTGCACGCAGGCAAAAGGTGCCATTCTGGGGGAGATCGGTAGCGAGACAGATGATCTGCGTGGGAGTTGAATCTGCCGAGAATGTGATGAGCGGCTAGGTGAATTTGATAATGATCTAAAACCTCGAAAATATCTATTGTCAAGTCCAAGAGAGCTACTGACTTTGTGCCGCCTTCTTTGCGAATGAAAGCCACAGCTGTTCTGTTGTCGCACTGCCATAAAACCGTGGATTGACGCAGAGACTGACCCTGGTCCTGTAATATCTTGAGTAATGCTAGAAGTTCCTTCTGGTTGCAATGTAACGGTTGTTCTAGTTCGTTCCACGGTCCCATGAACGAACGGTCGTCTAGTTGCGCTTCCCAAGCTAGGTCTGAGGCATCGGTCGCTAGGAAATGCGTTGGAGGCGCGAAGTGAATCGGAGACGGATAAGGGTGTTTCTGCAACCACCAAGTTAACTCTTTCCGGGCCTGAACCGGAATCATGAACTGTTTGGCAACTGGCATCTTGGCGACCATGTTCAGGAAAGAGAGGAGTGCTCGAAAGTGAAGCCTGCCCCTTGTCACAACAAAACTTGCAAAGTTTAATAGACCCACTAGGCTTTGTAAGGCCTTCAAATCGAGAGCTCTCTCTTCTAGGGCTGTCGATATCTTGGACATTAGATTCAGTCACTTTTTCTCTGAAAGAGACTTTTCGTTGAATAGAGTGTCCCACTGAACACCCAAGTAGACTAGGCATTGACAAGGTGTGAGTATGGACTTTTCGAAATTCACCAACCAACCGAGATACTGCAACCTCTCTACTGTGATTTGGACATGAGTCTGTAATATCTGTGGGTTTAGATGCACAACCACACACAAAGCAAAATCCCTTAAATCGGATGAACTTGGTATACATGGAACGTCTTCGGTGATATATTTAAATGAACATCTTACGTTGCAGAAGAAACAGTTGTTTCGCAAATGTCGAGAGGTTGCCAGGGAACTGCAATATAAATATGTCTGGGTCAAGAATTCAACTGTTCTGGTTCGCGAAGCGGACGATAGCCCTGTGCTCGCCATACGAGGAGAAAACGATCTCAGAAGACTCAGGGACAGTAAGAAAAAATAACTTGTTGTATCTTCCGTTTATAATGATTTCTGTTTCGTGTTTATTGCATTGTATTGTCTTGGTCGCTTTAATTTTAATTTTACCAGTATATCTAATTGTCGTCTCAGCTTCCTTTTTATATGGATTATCTGTCTTGGCTAGCATATGGGTCACATTCTGTTATACTGATTTTGTTTCCGATCAAATGCTAAAAATTATAAAACACTTGATACTATGTCCAAGGGTGTCAGATATATTTTTATACAATATAATACAGATTAGGTCTTACCAAAATATATTTAATTTAATTATTGCTTTTGAAAATGAATAACACTAATGTAATAAATAATCACCTAAGTCTTTATTATCAAAATTGTAGGGGCATTAGGACAAAACTGCACACACTTTATATGAACATCCTGTCAAATAATTACGATGTGATTATACTTACTGAAACCTGGTTGATATCAGATATTGAAAATGGTGAATTCATCGATGACCGCTACGTTGTGTATCGATGCGATCGCGATCATTATGCTACTAAAAAGCAAGATGGTGGGGGAGTGCTGGTGGCAGGGTTACGAGGATTGGGATCAGCTATCTTTAACATTTCAATGCCAGACGACTCTCTACAACCAAACCATCTTGAACACATACTAGTTGAAATGCCTAGCGTAAATAGACAAAAGAAACATATCATAAGTGCAGCGTACATTCCACCTCGCACAAATGTGCACGTCTATGAAAAGCACTTCGAACTACTACAAGATTGTCTCGATAGTTACTCTGTAGATAGTTTTTACGTAATTGGCGACTACAACATTCCGGAAATCTCTTGGGAGCTCCAGTCATCCTCCAACACTGACACCAGCAATCAGCCGTTACCTTTGATTGGTTTGGGGTCAACATGCATACACTCATTATTGATTAACTTTTTTGGAATACTAAATGCATCTCAGTACAACAGTTTATACAATGTAAATGGAAAAATACTTGACCTTTTTATATCGAATGTCCCAACAACAATTTGTTCAACATCAGATCCATTACTTCCACTCGACCCGCATCACTCACCCTTTATCGCACTTATTGACAATTGTCTAACGTACAGATTTATGAAAAGGCGTTCTACAAATAAATATAACTTCAACAAGGCAGATTATAATATGATTAACGTACAAATTGGGAATACGAACTGGACGGAAATCCTGAATTCACTGCCTGCCGAGACTTGTCTTGATACCTTCTACCATACCATACACAATATCATAAAGCAACACACCCCATACGCTAATACCCGTACAGGGGAGTTCCCCGTATGGTTTCCAAAATCTCTCATTAAGTTATTTAAAAACAAACGAAAAGTTTGGATAAGGTGGCATAAATTTGGAAACCAAACGGACTATGAAAAATTCGCCCAATATAGAAAAGTGTTTAAAAAGAAATGTAAGCAAAGCTATCAGAATTACATGATATCTGTGGAAGACAATATAATTAAAAACGTAAAACACTTTTGGACATATATATCAAATCGTAAAACTAAATCTAATATCCCGCTTACAATGAAGTATCTAAATTGCAAATCCAATGATCCCGAAGAAATTTGCAGCTTGTTCTCTGAATTTTTTCAATCGGTTTTCGAAATACCTTCCTCATCCTTTTCACAGTGGCAACCTCCTCCTACCACAAGTACTGGAGTTCATGATGTTTTAGTATCCAACCTATATTTCAGTAAATCTCAAATATTAAACGAATTAAAAAAACTGGATATTTCTAAAGGTCCTGGTCCTGATGGACTCCCTCCACTTTTTTTTAGGCTCACTGCTGATAGCATCTGTATACCACTTCACATAATCTACAATAAGTGTATGGTTGAGGGCGTTTTTCCAAAAGCATGGAAACATGCTAATATAACTCCAGTGCATAAGAAGGGTTCCAAACACGATGTGGAGCAATATCGCCCTATTTCTATTCTCTCCACCTTGTCAAAGGTCTTTGAGCGATTGGTGCATAATCAAATTTATCCGATTTTACATAGAACCATTATTGAAGAACAGCACGGTTTTGTCAAAAATAGATCTACAATATCAAATCTACTGACATTTACTAACATGCTTTTCGAAAAGTTCGATGATTGCATTCAAGTTGACGCAGTATATACAGATTTTAAGAAAGCTTTTGACAAGGTGGACCACAAGCTCCTTCTTGACAAAATTGCATTTAATGGAATACGTGGCAATTTACTGCGCTGGTTCGTCTCTTACATTACTAATCGCTCTCAAACTGTCGTTGTGAACGGATATCAGTCAAAATGTGTTTCGGTTACCTCTGGTGTACCTCAAGGATCGATACTTGGGCCACTTCTGTTTATAATCTTTATAAACGATATTAAAGGCTGTTTTCTAAATTCAAAATTTCTTTTATACGCTGACGACCTTAAAGTATACAGAACCATAAGTAATATCAAAGACTGCAAATTGTTTCAAGACGATCTTGATAGACTGACCGTTTACTGTAACTCTAACAAACTTCAATTAAATATTTCTAAATGCCACTCGATAACTTTTACAAAAAAGAAACAAATACTCCATCACAATTATTATCTTTGTAACACTGCCTTGACATCAGTATCAGACATAAGAGACTTAGGTGTACAGCTCGATTGTGAATTACACTTAAACATCCACATACATAATATAATGAATAAGGCCTTCAAAATGTATGGTTTTGTAATGAGATCATCCACTGAATTCCGGCGCCCTGCGACATACTTATATCTCTACAAAACACTAATACGTTCTCAGCTCGAATATGCGGTACCTATATGGAATCCCTATTATAAAAAATATAAAGAAGCAATTGAAAAGGTCCAAAATAAATTTTTACGTTCTATGCACTATCGATGTTATAAAACCTATTTGTCACGTGACCCATTGCTATGCAAGTACAATATTACATCGCTAGAAACAAGACGTAAATATCTTGAAGCCATGACTTTATTTAAAATAGTTAACAATAAATTTGACTGTACTGAGTTGGTTTCTAGTATACAGTATCTTGTTCCTAGAAATGCGAGCGCGTAATCTGTTTGCCACCAGCGCATGCCGCACTAATGCCGGCCTACGTGCTCCCATTCGCCGAATGATGCAGTCGTATGATGAAGGCTTCAATGAATGTAATATAGACCTATTTGCAAATAATTTAAAAAACTTTAAAAAGTGTATTGTTGAGCGGCTATCGTCATACGGCTGCATTAGTAAGTAAGCAGGTTAATTTTCAATATGCTGTTTGCTTCTTCTTTTATTGATGTTTTTGTTTTCATGTCGCTTGGTTAAGTTTTCACCATTATTGTACAACAAATTGTTCATTACTGTAATTAACACGAGGATAGCGTTGTGGGCTGCAAATTTATTAACTTTGTTACTTTATAAACTTTTTTTTAAGTCACTATTTTGTAGCCGTTTGCTGTCTCAATGATTAAATAAAATAAAAAAAAAAACCAGATAGTCGTCCAAGTAGACGATAATTCGAATCCCTTGATCCCTTAGTGACTGAGCTACCCAATTGGATAGGGAGGCAAATACCTTGGGGGCCGTGCATAGACCGAATGGAAGACACGTCATTTCCATTAAATTTCCTTTGTAGATTAGACGTAGGAACCGTCTGTGAGATGGAGCTACGGGAAGGTGAAAATAGGCCTGAGACAGATCTATTTTGCACATCCAATCGTTTGGTTAAAGGAAGTCTGGGACCCGATAGACATTTATTAATCTGAACCTGTCGGTGACTACGTAATTGTTTAATGCTGCTAGGTTGAAGATGGGTCGGTGCGAACGGTCGTCCTTTGGCACAAGAAACATTGTGGACACAAAACTTGGTGAGACTTTGACCACATCTAATACACCCTGGTGTTGCATTTGGGTGATTATGGACGTCATTGCATCTGATGGGACCGTGCTGAACTGACTTCCGTTTAATAGAGGTACTACAAGTGGCGGTCGATGAGAAAAGGGTATGCGATACCCTTTTATTATCTTTAACAAATAACTCGGGCGCCCAGTTCCTTCCACCGGCGGTGAAACAAGTCCAGACGACCCGCTCTGAATGTTCGGGATTGATAGTCAATACTTACGTTTTTTGTTCCGGTTGTAATTCTCAGAGGGTGATGCGGCTCGCTTGCGGCTATTCTTGGTGTCTTGCTGCCCGTAGCCTTGCCGACCTCCTCTGCCTCGAGAGGAACCTCTTGAGCCGCCAGAGTATGATAGGCGATTATCGCTTTGATTAGAGCCATAACCCTGCGAGGGTCGGGCATTGTAGCAACCCTGCGAGGGTTGATTGTAAACATGGGGAATAAGCGCAGGCGCACAACATCCATGAGCAGTACCCTGCGAGGGTACGTTACGTAAAGCCTGCCCCTGCGAGGGGTGGCGTGTGGGCTTGCTTTGACCCGTTTGCGAAACGGAAGCAGTACTGCCCGGCTTTTGTAAAGGCAAGAAGGCTTTTCGAATACCTCCTGCCTTCTCTAGTGCTGTGGCTAGTGACTCCGCATTAAACACGTGCTGACACGACAGAGGGATCTTACGTATAGCGGCCTTGACAAGGGGATCTCGCACGTGGTTTGTAATTCCATCCCTTCTCATTTGAATTACTTCCGCTCGGTGACCGCAGGTTAATTGCAATAGATCGGAAGAAACTTTATAAAAATCGCCATTCATAAATAGCTCATTAACTTTTTCGTTTATACCTTCGTAAGATAAATCCGAACCACGCACCCACTGCAAAAAACTTCTGACGGAAGTTTGAAAAGCTTCGCGCTGTTTAAGAATGCAGAACGATAAGGCGGCGAAAGCCTTGTCAGCGTGAGCAAGATGGCGTAACGAATCATACGCCTTGATTTCTTCATTCATCTCCAAATCGACAAAACCGGGGGTAGAATTATAAAGTTTTTGTGTTTCCGCATAACAAACTTCGCACCAATCACTACTATCCAAATGTTGCAAATCCTTTAACGTCTGAAGAAACTCCTGCGGGGTCTTTGGAATACTAGGTTCTTTCAATTTCGTCTCAATTTCAAAAGTAAAATCTGACTGAGTAACAAGTGCCTCCTCGACCTCGACCGAATTTACAATCAAATCTTCGTAAAGTTCGCCACTAACATTTCCGTCAACTAGATTCTCGTTAAAGTGTACCGCGGAACAAGGCACAGAATTATTGTTGCAAAAAGTTAATTGATTTCGAAGTTTATCTACCTGATGTGTTAATTTACGAAATTTCCGGGAATCCCGTCGCCGATGCCTGCGTTTGCCCCCCCTTTTTTTGTTGCGGTGACGCGACGCGGATTTTCGAGGAGTCGAGTCCGAAGACGACGAACTCGAGCTACTAGAGGAGGTAGATGAGATACTACTCGACGAACGAGACCTAGTTCGCGACTGATGACGAATAGTCGATCGTTTTTTATTGGCACTATTAGCTAGCACTAGCACATGGGGCTGTCGAGGCCGGATTTGAAACACTTTCGTCACTTTCCATGTTATCGCGAGCTGAAAAATGTAGGGTAGAAAACCACACAAATTATTCACAAAACAATCGCAAATTAAAGCAACCTGAAAGATATGTAGGTGGTTACTAAAACTTACGTACATAAAAGTACCGAACGGTAACACCGTTTGTTTAAAATTTTAAAAGTTTGATTAATTATTTTTTAAAGATAAAGGTAAGAAAAGCTTTTCAACACTTACGTGGAACAGGAACGGTATGAAGAATGAAATGAAGTTGCAAAATTATTTTACTGAGTCCTGAGCACGACCGTGCGCAGCGGAAAACAGGACGCCAATGACCAGAGCGAGCCGAGCGGCCGCGCTGGTGGCGGAGTGAGGGGAAGTGTGCGAGCGAGAGGGGGCTACTAGGGTAGACAGAGAGGTAAGACGTGCGGAAAACAGATAGGCCTATCTCATTATATGTTTAAGCTTCAAATAACGGTCAGGTGTTTAATATGATAATAATTGTATCTTCTTCTTTTGGTGCCTCTCCAACTAATGAAGGTTGGAAGTCAGGTTGGAAGTCGCATATCTCACTCGATCTCTTGCTAGATGGAAAAGCTCTGAGATACTGGCTGGATAATAGTAATAGTCTACACTTCATATCATACTGCTACTTTGTATCACATAATATGTCATATCTTTTTATGACTTGTATAAATATTTAACAGCAACGATAAGCAGTGTTTAATTTTATTACAACATTTATTAGTGGTTTTTTTTAAATTTAAATAATGGGCTTGCTCTTTACAACATACATAACTATACTGTTAAGATGAAGCGGGCTTACCCAGAGGAACTGGTTCTCCCACACACCAGCGGAACACAGAAAAACTGTTTGGCGTTGGACTCCGGCAGGAGGGTGGTAGCATCTAGGCGGCCTCTTACGAAGCCTACCACCGCAAAGGGGATCTGTTAGCCGTCATCATTGGTTAGAAAACCAAAGATGCCGTTGCCCAGGGTGGATCACTAGGAGGTAGATCCCACCACCCTTCCTTCCCCTTGTGGTATTCTAAGCATATTATTATATCACTACTTATTTACAGGTTTTAGTGGATAAATTGTCACATGCCATGATAACATGGGAACAACCCTGGTACCAAGAGACGAGTATACTAAAGAAAAATAAGATTGAAAATTGTAAAGGAATGCCAAAATTTCTATTAGACCCAATGACTCAAGAAGAAAGGGAGCAGGTGAAAAAAAATTGGAATAAATTAGTAAAGGTATTATTTTAAGTATACTATTGTAAAATATACTATTTTAAAAAAAAGTTAAGTAACAGCCTTTAATCATCCCACTGCAGGAAAAAGGCCTCCATCATTGAATTCAAGTTACCACAGCAATAACGGGAACTGGCCTAATCACCATGCTTGCCAAATGCGGGTTGGTGATCATAAACTCGAGCAACGTTCAAAAATTCGAAACTTTTTTGTTGCCCGACCCGGGGATCGAACCTGGTACCTTGGCCGAGATCTTGGCCCGGTATTTAAACCACAAGACTAACGGGGCGTTGCTTTTCAATTTATTGTAACAATTTGATTATGATCAATATAAATGATATTTAGTACAAATCCTAGTTTCCTTTGTTCCGTCGTGAACAGTATCTCAATTTTTTTCTAATATAGAATTGAACACTCATTAATCTACACAATCGAACTAAAACATATGTATTTGTCTGAAAACAATGCTGCCGACCCTTGTTTCTTGGGTGGTGTAGCTGTTTACCATAGCAGATATAGTACAAGACCCAAAACTCTGCCCTGAGGTACGCCTTAAGCTATTATTTTATAAGGCAAAACAAGCTTCTTCGAATTTTGTCAAGGATTGACGCCGAGCGTTGAAATTTATATCTTAAGATACAGGATACACATTAGGTAGCGTATGCTAGGTGAAGGGGCACCTAGATGTAATGTAATGTATGTATGAGTAGATAGGCTTAGTAATTGTTTTCATATTTTTTACTTGCAGAAGTTCAAAATTCCAGATAAATTATCATGCTTTGCACGGTGGAGGAATAAAACTCTATCTAAAAGATTATCAAGGGAAGAAAATGTTCGTCGTTTTATTAATTCGTATTTAGCACGAGGCTTAAAGAGAACTATCCCACAAGTATATCAACATGTAGTCAATCAATATGCACATCCACCAAAAGGACGTTATACTAAAGATGAAGAAAAAGTTATGGAGATTTGTTTTCATCATAATCCAAAAAAGGCAGTTCAAATAGCTGCAGTTGTACTTGATCGAGGACCTAGAGGAATTTCTAATAAATTTAAATATATGCTAAACGGTAAAGTATAGAAACACTTGTAAATTAACCACATAAGCTCAAAAACTTTGAAAAAGTTTATACTTCCTTAATCATCAAATTTTATGATAAGGTAGAGATACATATGGAGATAGATTATGCATCACAGTCACTTTGTTACACAAAGAAACAGCAACTAAACTCTCATTACATCATAATGAATAGAGCAATTCAAGCAATCAATATGACAGTGATGCCCAAGGCTGTTTTCAGATTGCCTGCGAACAATTTAATGCATTTTACACATCTAGAATTCTAGACTCTACCAGTGGCAATTGTTAGGAATTTTAATAATAAAATAATAATCCTTAGGAATTTTGTGTTGCCTTGTTAAAACTTTTCTATGTAGAATAGAGTGGAAATAGACAATGACACGATAATTAATGTATTACCTGTGGTCAAAATTGCTCTCTGGCTCTTTCCTGAATACTCATTTTATCCAAATTTTACCTTTAGTGGTCAAGTATGAAGATAGTTGAATGGTCTTCCAAGTTGTCAGTATGATATTGTAATGGATGGTATTTTTAATATCATGCTTTGTAAAACTCCCATAGTTTTATTTGGTTGGATCACATAGGTATTGAATAACACATTTTATTTTTAATATAACTGTATCTTTATTTGTAGGAAAACCGGAAATCACCAAAATAAAATGGAATTTAAGCTTAGCTACAAAATTTATAAAGCTCCTTATGAAGTGCACTGGAGAATCCCTTGAAGGATTAAAAGATAAACATATTCCAATGGATATTTGGCGAAAAGTTGAAAATCATTTTGAAACACAAGCGATATATCTACGATATTTTTGGTACACATCACTACATTGTCAATTATTTGTTAAATACGACGTTACTTTACGAAGAGTGAGAAGACGCGTATTTAAAATGTAAGTATGTAAAACACAACTTTTTTTTTTAATATTTCACAGACTTATCTCATGATAAGCCTATGCAACTCCAATAATTGACAATAAATGTCTATTTTCAGGCTAAACTTTTAAAACATGTTCTTAGCCGAGATTGTTTGTTTTCTGGTCAGTGATATAGTTATTTGAAACTTTTCAAAGGAATAATACATAACAGTTACAATAATGCTTTTTAAGATTATGGTCATTGTTCTTTGTTCTACACCTTTTCGAGCGTATCATATTCATAAAATTATGAGCCTGATAATACCTGTATTCATTGGAAAGCTAATACTCACGTTCCACAGCTAAAAATAAATTGAAATTTAACTCAATTGATGTTACTACGAAAACTGCATTTTTGGATAACTAGCAAGACCAAAATTATAATAAAAGTAAAGTTGTAAATATCCCAGCCTATAACAGCCTATAACTATCCCACTGCAGGGAAAAGGCCTCCATCATTGTATTCAAGTTACCACATCAATGATGGGTACTGGTATAATCACCACGCTTGCCAAATGCGGGTTGGTGATCACAAACCCGAGCAATGTTCGAAAATTCGAAACTTTTTGTTGCCCGACCCGGGGTTCGAACCCGGGACCCCGAGATCTTGGTTCGGTATTTAAACCACTAGACCATGTCATTTGTCCATGCCGCATGTCGCTCGGTAGCCGTTAGAACAGACTATCAACATTGCCTTGTGTACATACGTATTTTCGCAATCTTATCGACAGGGACTACAATTGACCACATACTTGGATGAATTAACCACTGGATATGAAACGCAAGAGCGAATGTATGAAAACATCATCAACCAATTTCTGCTGGGCGGGGGGGTACATTGTCGTGTCAATAATTGACATTTAGTGCGTGAAAGTGTCGATATTTTTCTATCGATATGTGTTGAACAAATGAATGACCGAATCATAAGCAAAATGTTTTTTTTTTATTTATATTATCAAAACAAAAATTACATTAAGCACAAACCATTAAACGAATAATTGAAACATAGAACGTCGTCTTTTAAGAACGGTCTGGCAAGTAACACTAACCAGAACTTCCTAAGACATTGTGAAACAGGCCGTAAGTACACATAGCCTAGTACCATTAAAATCCTCCAATGGTATAATCTAGCAGTAGATGAGCTTACGCTTTGGTATGATTACTAACAATGTATTAATAATAGGGTTTTGATACAATTGGCATATGATTCTGCTTCGAGGATTTGTCGTACTTGATGCATTCTGCAGTCAGAAGAATACAAACCTGATGCAGGCAGCGTTTTAATTGATCGGACCGCAGAAGGCATCCAATATGCCAATGACTAGAAAAATGAAAAATAAAAACTCGAAGAAAATAAAAAATGACTTAGTTATAGGTATAGTGAAAAAAATTGAAATCTCCATTAAACGAATTTGTAACTAATCTATGTAGTGTGAAAAAAAGAGTTATCTTATCTTAAAATTATTTACTTAGTATAGTATAGATTAACAGAATCACTTTTTTTTTTCAAATAACAAAAGATTTGTTAGATAACATTTTCCACAGAGCGCCATAGTAAAAAAAACTGGTTCTACCTGCCTTAACCTTACTCCACTAAGCCCTACGATCTAAGTCTTGGGTTCGAGTTTCAGCCACTGAGCAGAGAGTAGGTAAGGTAGGTAGTAGGTACTAGAAGCCAACGGAATAACATAACTCGACTAACTTTAAGAATATAAATATGACACTGTGAGTGTTAAAAAACATTCTAAACCATCGACTAACTAAATTGAAACTACTCGTATCATGATTCGAATCCTCATTAAAGTGTTCTTATAGGTTCAGTTATAAGAAACAGTAGAACGGACTTCCAACGGTCGGGTCCCAACTGATGACCAAAAATATTTTTAATGTGATTTGTATCTATTGGCTTTTATTGTGTATAAGTTTTTTTAAAACGTGCTTATTTGAGTTCTGCCACTAGAGGCGCTAGTGTCGCGTGAGGTCCAATATCATTCACTTTGTACTGGTTTTAGCGGAATTTGTTGCATAAATTATAATTTCTTTAATTTACCTGCTGGAAAGTGATCTCCTTCGTAAAATATCGCAAATATGGATTATTTGGCGATTTATGTGAACGCTTTAAAAGCGGAATTAAGAAAAAGCTCAAAAATAGGCGGCCTCAAGAGCAACTATTTCAGAAGTTAGTTTGTTGATATCAAGATAGTTATTTATAAACAATATAACCTTAATTAGATTCAAGATATAACACTTTGTTTCGGCGCCAATCGCCTTTGACAGCTATACCTCCGGACCTCAGTCTACAGTGGCGCCAACTGGTGAGCAAAGAAACGGTAGTCCCCATTCTTGTGTCTAAGTAAGTTAGTCCAATAGCATAAGTCAGCTCATCAAGATGATTCACGTCTTCGTTTTCTATTCTGTGAAAATCTAATTTAAGAAAAAGGTGAAGCGACTTTGACCTCGTACAAACTTGGGGCATCAGAAAGTTCGTAGAGTATTCTTTCTTTAGTTTACCACCCTGAATACCTTTTTTTAAGCTCCGTTTCACTAGAGCTGCATATGGTTATAGTATCTTTGGAAGGATATATTAATTTACCCATGTCCTTTTGCCGAATCAGGCTACACTGAGTTGAATTCGATAGTAGAGCTGCTACACACGTGTCACATCGAATTTTTTTTAGTAGTTTGTGGACTACAAATCCGGCAATATATTTTACAACCTTTTCACCAAATGGTGAAAGTGCTGGAGCATCATCCACCAGGGTAACCTCACTGTCACTGGAAAAAGTTGAATCAGTACATCTAATTGTAGACTCAGTGTCGCTATTAAGACGCGCAGTGGTCTTATTAATTCTATCAACGGGTGAAGTAGACGAACAATTTAGAATTGTCAACTTTTCCAGCGGGATGCAATTGCCTGTTTCAACGTCTATCAGCTCCAGATGGACTAACAATTTTTTATAAATAGACTCAAAAAGTCGTACAGTGGGATTATCATTGCGCCCGCCATGACTTCTGACATTACTAAAAAAGATTTCTATGTGATCATGCGATATTTTGTGAAGTGGAAGATACTTCATAGGTTCATTTTCGGGCTTAATAAGATCACTAAAAAGCCCCTTTGCACTTTCGATGCATATGCAAAATCCTAAAAATCCAGTAAAACGGTATGAATTCATTATGCTGTCTCCGTCATATTTCAGTGCAGTCAAAAATGTTTATGTGCATTAAAACACTCTCTGGTGTGAAATGGATAGGTACCACATAATAATATTTGGTGGTGTTTTGTGGGGATCCATTTTGCCTCTCTTCGGACGGCTTCGACCCACTTTGTTTTCCTTAATGGATCTGAAATCTAAAATTATATTAAAAGGATGTATTGTTAATAATAAAGTTTAAAATTTTAAAGCAAACTGTTGTATTTTTAAGATTAAGTACTTTAATCTACTCTAGAGTTAATCATTTTACAGATTTATCATTTTATTTCAAAAGTATTGATATTATACATTTATTAGTACGTTTATTGTATTGATATGATTTATCGACAATTGTCAAGCACAATTATTAAAACTAAATTGACAAGGGAACGAATGATAAACGTACGATAATCCTACCGAATGAAGTATGCGTCATCTTGTTGATTTTGTAGTAATTGACCACTACTTTTTTAAATGGCAGTGTAACTTTTCTCTAGGAAAACACATTTCACTATTTTAAGAAAAATTAACAGCTTTATTGGGATAAAAAGTTACTTACGGATGAAAAGAAATATTTTTGTCTTGCCGCTATAATTTTTACACAAAAATACGGCACATTTACCCATTTTTTCCGAAAATGTCTCTCACACCGAGCTCTACCACCGTACTGACAGTACAGACACTGTCGGAAAAGACGTCACATGTAAGTGAGGCTAAAAAGCCCGCTTCGTTGCCAAGGGGGCACAAGCGAAATTGCGTTTCAGCTCATAATGACAACTTCTCAAAATGACAACCGGACGCGAAATGTCTCTTTCTCAGAATGCCAACTTCTTAAAATGTAAAATTCTCAAAAAAACAACTTCTCATAATGTCGATTTCTCACAATGACAAATTCGCATTTGGTCAACCTCTCATAATGTCAACTGCTTAGGGCTTAGATGATAAATTCGCATAATGGCAACTTTGTAATTTCTATCTTAATAAAGCCAAATATTTATTTGTGTAAGTGTAAATACTACATTCGATTGCATTATTATTGTTATTTATATGATGTCTACATTTTTTTATATTTTGTTGCAGATTGCGGAGATCCCCATATAAGGTTTGGACTGATATAAGATGGAAAGAAGTGAAGGATCAGTTCCCTGAAGGATTTACTTTTCAATTTTTATATCGCATCACAGTTCGTGTCTTTCGATGGAATAGAATACACACAAAACTTCCACTCAAGGAAGTATTAGATCTTGGATTACGAAGTGCGAAACGACAAAGTTACGGAAATAAACGATTAAAAACTTTAGTAATTAACAATCAAGGGCATTTAGAATTACACAGATATAACGATAAATTCTGACTGAAACGAAAATTGTTTTTATTATCTTTATTACATAATATTCATTCATGTATATTATTATAATCACCTAACCCAACTATTCCTGGATACTAGTGACGATACTGTGTCGTGTAATAGGTATACTGCTAATAAAAATAATAGCACCAACCCTTCTCTTCCTGTAGGTGTCGTAAGAGGCGACTAAAGTACTGTGTGACAAGTTGTGATCGCAGACCCGCCTGTCAAGCGTGACCGTTACTTATTAAATGTCAATTTTTTTGTACAGCGAACTATTTGGTAAATGCCGTAATTTAATAATCAGGATCATCGAGAACGTTCCTCGGTCGACGGCAAAGGACTTCGACATCCTTTTGTTTCGAGAAGGTGGCGGTTTTGTAAAAGATTATTTGTTCTGGACTCTAAATAGTACCAACCGAATGGCGGGCATGAACCGACACTAGCGTATGCAGACCCCTCTTTCCCAGTGGGCTCTTTGGGCAAGTGCCCAGGGCCCCGCGATCGATAAATACAAAGTTCCTAGTTCCTGTCAGATCATCAAACGATAACCAATATTTATTACCAATTTCGAAGAAATCGAACCTAAATTGCTGACTAAAATACCAACTGACTAGCTTTTAACCCACTTGTTCCTACTGTACCTTAAACGACACACAAACTAAAAAAAATAATTAACATTAATGAGGGTACTTTTAATTGAGTTTTTAAGTCAGTATTTACTGTCAAGGCTTTAGTCATTCATTGCAAGGTGGAATTTGTAAGCTACAATAAATATTAGTTTGTATATTTAAAGTGGAGTTTAATGGTATTTATAATGCGTTATTCAAGGTAAGTAAACAAAATGTTATATTTATTTATTTTACTTTTTACCACCAATTTACTGAAATCTAATTCGTGTAGTGTTGCAAAACAAAATAAAATTAGGTTATTTTATTAATTTCTTTTATATATTTTCCATTCATTTTAGGTGTGTCGAAAAAGACACAGTAGGAATATGTACTACTATTTACCGTGCATATTTATTTCAGTTTTCATTTTAAAATATTGAGATAGGTATTTACAAAAACAACTTACTCTATATAAAATCATTTAGGAATTGGAGCATAATGATGAGGAGGAAGTTCCAGTGACTATAACTATCATGCCACTGGAAAATTGCAATGCAGAAGTCACGAATGAATACTCTGGAGACGAGGACTATGTGTTCCTCCAAAATCTTCCAGGGTCCCAACTCAGAGCACCAGCTAAAGTTCATTCAGAATTTTCTGATGATAGTGAAGATGATATCTCTAACTAGCAGAACATTCTAAAAGGCGGCGTATCGAGTCTGTTGTTGAAAATATCCAGTCTGAAGAACCATCGGTTTCTAGGAGGGTTCCACATTTTTAAAATAAAATTTATTCGTGGAGGCTTAGAGCTGTTCAACCGACACAAAACATATGGCAAAATATACAGGGTTCAACCAATGTCATATGGTTTCAAACATATCAAAGACAGAAAGAAAATGAAGAAAATGCATACAGGAATTTGGGTCTTGGTGCTCGTGTTGACTTAAAATATAAAATAAATAAATAAATAATAAATGTGGACAACATCACATATATTTTTCTGATCCCATTTTGAATAACTAATTAAAGCACTCGTGTTTTGGAAATCAGATACAACGAAGGTACCACAAACACCAAGACCCGATAAAATGTAGAATTTTTTTTTTTTACATGGACCCTGGAATCGAACCCGGTAGCAGGCGACACCTTGAAAACCGGTGTGTACGCCACTTCGCAACGGAGGACGTCAGTAAATATGCGGATAAACTTCAAAAAATTTTAGTTCTGAGGCCCCTTTTTATCTCTTTTTCGATTATTTTTTACGTCAATTCCGCTTATAGATGAACTAGGTAAACGTAGTATGTATGAACATGAAACGTGACACTGCATCCAAAATAATGTTTTGAAGCTAACCATACTTCTAGCATGTAATACTTTTCATTAGAATAGTAAAAACGAAATAACGGCAAACGATTTTTATTCTATAATCTTTAGTAAAATCTATGGAATTAGTCGAGTGCCATAGTAGTAGATTCTGCTACTGTGTCGTTTACGACACGGCATTTTCCGGCTTTTCTGGAGATTTAATATTTTTTTAACTATTTTTTATCGATTTTTTGTTATAAAACTATTTCATATACCAAATTTCAAGTTGTAAGTTATTCAGGAACAAGTGAGTTAAATGCGCGAAGCTATTCTACTCTCTCCCAAAAATTAGGCTTTCCGACTTCAGCATGCTTAGATAAATTTTAATATATAATGGTATACTAAGCACATACACATTTTAAAGAAAAATCATCAGTAATACACTCATCGGTGTGACTCGCTCCATTTAAATTGAGCGAACGAAGCGAAGCATGAAGCTCCAAGTTTGAATTAACCAATTAATTTAATTGAGAAATTACATAGAAAATTGAAACAAAATGTGTTTGACTTTATATTTAAGGAGATGGTGGAATGGAATCCCATACAAGTTCGGCCCTGGTTTGAATATCGATGTCCAAGAATAATTTATGCCACATTAGTTAGGTATTTAAATGCTAATAATATGTACATATTTTATTTATTTACAATGAGTTTTAATGAAACAATGGAATTTGTGATCTGATAGATTTGATTTTTGAGAGCTTCGGTTCACATTGAGTTTTTTTTTTATTATAAATGAATAATAATAATAAAGCCCTTTATTCCGAGGTAGAAATTTTACAAATAAATTTTGTTTAAGATAACCGAAAAGTTCTAGTTTACAAAATGTCCCTACGCCCGGTGTGCCTTTCGGCATAGGCCTCCTCCAGTGTCTTCCACTGCTTTCTGTCCGCTGCCACTCGTAGCCATAGAGGACCTAGAGTGAATTTTAGGTCGTCCTCCCATCTTCGCATTTTACGACCTCGGCTCCTAGTGCCATCTCTCGGATACCAGACTGTCACTTGTTTGCTCCATTTTTCGTATTTGCAACGAAGCATATGCCCTGTCCAACGCCATTTGAGCTGATCGATACGTGTCAGGATATCGGTTACTTTTGTTTTGCTTCGAATGTCTGTACACCTGACTTTATCTCTTAGCTTTAATCCTAACATGCTCCTCTCTATGGATCTCTGGCATTTAACAAGTTTGTCTCTGTGACCTTTAGTTAGAGCCCAGGTTTCGCAACCATATGTTATGCAGGGAAGGATACATGTATTAAAAGTCTTTTTCTTGATCATAATGCCCAACTCCTTGCTTTTCATAATTTCTTTTAGTGCCCAAAATTTTTTCCATCCGGTAGCAATTCTTTTGTCTATTTCCTTGGACATTTGGTCATTGGGTGATATGATCTGGCCTAGATATAAATACTCCGTTACGTATTCCAGTTTTTTCTCATCTATGATTATGTCTACTGCGTCGGAGTTTGTCATTATTTTTGTCTTTTCCGAGTTCAGTTCCAGACCCACTTCCCGGCTCTTGTCTGCTAAGTTCTGTATCATAGATTGCAGCACCTTTGGGTCCTCATCCAATATAATTAGGTCATCGGCGAATCTCAGGTGGGTCAGTCTCTGTCCGTTTATGTTTAGTCCCAGATGATCCCAATCTAATTTCCTGAACATTTGCTCTAGAACTGCTGAGAATAACTTTGGTGAAAGTGGATCACCTTGCCTGACGCCCCTATCGATTGGAAAAGTGCTGCCCTTAGATTCCAACTTGATACAAGCTTTGCTTTCGCTGTAGATGTTTCTTATTATGTTAACATAAGTGTTATGTACTCCCTGTTCTAAAAGACTTTGCCAAACTGATTCGTGATTGAGGATATCGAAAGCTTTGGAGTAGTCTATAAAAGCTAGATAAATCTTCTTATTATACTCGTTATATTTCTGCATAAGCTGCTTGACAGTGTGTATATGGTCGATTGTGCTGAAGTTTTTTCTAAATCCTGCCTGTTCTATTGGTTGATTTTCGTCGAGCCGGTTTGTTATTCTGTAGAGTATGACTTTTGCAAAGACTTTATACACATTAGAAATGAGAGAAATAGGTCTGTAGTTGCCGATATCATCTTTTGAACCTTTCTTGTAAAGAAGTATTATGTGTGTTTCTGCCCATTGCCTCGGAATGATACCAGTAATAAGAATCTCATTAAAGACTATTGTTAACATCGGACTCAATTCTTTGATTTTCCCCCGCATAAGCTCATTCGGAATTCTGTCGGGACCAGGGGATTTTTCCAGCTTTTGTCTTTTTATAGCTCTTTCCACTTCCGATAACAATATTGCTGGTATAACATCTGTTTCTTCTATTTCGTTTTCCTATCTAGGTCTATTGGCAGGCGAGATTGCAGTTTGCCGGATAGAATATAGTGAGCGATAGAAGTCCGTTGCCAATTTCAGAATTTTGCCTCGTGAAGTGGTTAGCAATTCTTTATTGTCCCCTAGCTTGGGTATCCATTCCTTTCCTTTTTCACAAAGTTCCTTCAGAGCCTTTCTTACGCCGCCCGTTTTGTTAATGTGGTAGTTTAACGTTTTTATTCTTCGGTTCTTCCTGTCTTTTCTGATATTTTCGCGAATCTGTTTGCTTAGGTTTGAGATTTGGTTAAGATTTTCTTTCCTATCTTTTTTTGCTATTAAGTTTCTTCTATCTTCAATTTGTTTTAAAGTAGCTTCACTCAGGAGAGATTCTTTTTTCTTGTTTACATGTGGTTGTGTTAACTGTTCTTTAAGCTTGTTTTCTATTGCCGTGTATTTTTCGTTTATATTCTTGTTCAGAGTTAGCAACTTTCATCATGTATTCAGTGGCCTCACTGGTGACTTCTTTATTGCTCAGCATTAGTAAAAAGTTTGTTGGATTTGGTTTTGGTCTGGATTTTTTCTGTCCACGATTAGACAGATAGCTACGCACCATGCGATGGTTGGTGTTAAAATTTAGGTTTTGTATTACGCCTGTATTTGTGAATAGTCTAGCTTTGTTAGTTAAGATGTAGTCTATCTCATTTCTAACCTTTCAGTCTGGGGATATCCATGTCCACTTAGTTTTGTGCTTCTTACGGAATATAGAGTTGAGCAGTGTCAAGTTGTGCTCTAGCATAAATTCTACCAGTCTTTCGCCATTTTTACTATTGAATACTTCTTTATTATTACTTCCGTATATTCTACATAAAAACAATAATTTGTCAAATATCCATTCGCAACATAGACAGAGAAGGCATTCGCAACATGACGATTATTTTCGTACTTAACAAATAAGTGTGGTATGATGGATCCAAATTCTCCTCCTTAATTTAATACCTTGAGTTTCCATGGACAAGTTGTGTGGATGTCCTTTAGAATTTTTTTCGACGTCTAGGTGGTCTCTTTGTCTATTCTAATAAAATAGTGTTCTGTCAAAGTCATAGGGGCCCTATTATCCTAACATGCCCAGGGCTTCCAATAGGTTAAAGACGGCCCTGAGCGTATGCCATCATCACGGGTCGGGTACAGTAAAAATAAATACCTACTTAAGTTTTTTAACGACATTTTAATCTTCCTTCCTTAGAAGTACAGCCTTGAAAAAAAGAATCATCAAAATCCGTTCAACTAGTCGAAAGTTCTGAGATAACAAACATAAAAAAAGTCTTATTGAGCTCCTCCTTTTTTTGAAGTCGGTTGAATAGTAAGTAAGCTGCCGGACGCGTTTGACATTAGGTTCAATCATTCTCTAATGCTATCTAATACCTAGGTATTTGTTCGTCTTTTCTTCCAACCGGTAAAGATACCCCGCGTAAAGAACTCTGCGGCACTTTTCTCCCGGGTTAACCTCGATCCGCCACACGTTATGCTTTTTTTGCGCATCAAAAAAAGCGCTTGGTACGCGGTACAGCAACCACGCCCCCAATTCCGCTAATTTACAAATGGCTCAATAGAATCGCAATTGCATCTCAATTGTATATTTATTTTTTTATTTTATTTAGAAAACCAACAGCGTATATATAAAGTATGTAACATTTTATAAAAGTTTGACATTAATATGGCCAATAACAGGTTTCCCTCTAAACAATGGCATACGCTTTGGCGTTTTTTGCTCGATATTAATAACAGTATTCGCGGAATAATTTGATATATTTGGTACACCACATCTTTGGTACCCCACGACTAAAATATATATTTAAATTAAATTAATGTACTTAACCTAGGGTATATTGATAGACGCGAGTCTGCGGGATAGAATTGTTTGTGGAATAGCAAACAACACGGTCAGGGATCGATTACTACGCACAGAGGAGCTTTCACTGTCGAAGGCGATTCAAATATGTCAGGTGACTGAAATATCTAAGGAGAAAAGAGTGTGCATTGACAACAAATCGGCGGAAGAAGTAGCGGTAAATGCAATGTCGCAGCACGGCAACGCGCGCGGCGGAGGCCGGGACCGCGGCCGGCGCGGCTGGCGCGCCCTCGCCGGCGCGCGCGCCCTGCCCCTGCTGCGGCGGCTCCCGGTGCACCGGAGAAGAGCGGTGTCCGGCCCGACAGGCGTTGTGTTTCGTTTGTGACAAAAAAGGTCATTTTTCTCGTGTGTGTGCAGAAAAGAAAAAGATGCGGAAAGTGTTAAATTTAAGTGTAGATTCGACGGAAAGTGTTTGTGAGGATATGTTTTACGTTGACACCTTAAAGGAGGACAAAAAACTGAGTAAGTCTTTAAAAGAGTGGTTTGAATTTGTAGAATGTCAAGGGAAAATAATTACTTACGATAAAAGTTGATACAGGTTCAATGATAAATGTTATTTCTAAAGAGAATTTTTTGCAGGCAGGTCTTTCTATTAAAAATCTGAAGCCGTTTACAAAGCGAGTGCATTCTTTTACGGGAAACCGGTTACCTATTATGGGTATTGCCGATTTGAATATTGTTCATCGAAATAAATACTATAAGTTACCTTTTGTTGTTGCGGATTTTAACTGTCAAAATATACTTGGATTAGAAAGTTGTATTGTATTGCAATGGGATTGATTGATTGTATTAGTACTATAAACTTCGATGAATATTCTAGTTTATTTAAAGGTTTGGGAAAATTACCTGGCAAATATTCAATTGTTATAGATAAAGATGTACAACCGGTAATTTCACCAACTAGAAAAATACCATTAGGGCGTAAGGACAAATTGTTATTAGAGTTGAAAAGAATGGAAGGCCTGGGGGTCGTTAGGAAGGTTACTCATCCTACTGATTGGGTTAATGCCATTGTATTAGTAGCTAAAAAAGATGGCAGCATTCGTGTATGTTTAGACCCGCGACCTCTCAACCAAGCGGTGCGGCGCGCGCAGTACCCGCTTCCGACGGTGACGGAGCTGGATGGCGGTGCGGCTGCGCGGCGCCTGCGTGTTTAGCGTGCGCGATGCCCGCTGTGGGTTTTGGATGGTCCAAATAGATGACGCTAGTGTAGACTTGTGTACCTTCAGTACACCCTTCGGGCGGTACCAGTTTTTGCGCTTACCTTACGGTATAAGTTGCGCGCCAGAAATTTTCCATGCAAAGCTTAGACAACACTTGTAAGACTTGGATGGAGTAGATTCATTTGTTAATGACGTCATCGTGTGGGGTCGCACGAAGGCTGAGCATGACAATAGGTTACGGGCCCTATTAGAACGAGCTTTGACAATAGGCATTAGGTTTAATCGCGAAAAATGTAAATTTGGTGTCTCTGAAATAACTTACCTTGGTCATAAATTTGATGTAAATGGAATGAGGGCTGATGATTCTAAAGTTAAAGCTATAATGAATATGCCTTATCCAACTGATAGAAAATCACTAGCAAGGTTTTTGGGAATGGTCAATTATTTATCTAAAATTCCGAACTATTCGAAATCTGTTAATGTGATTAGATGTTTGTTAAAAAAAGATGCAGAGTGGGTCTGGGATGCACATCATTCAAAAGCGGTTGTTATATTAAAAACGAAATTGGCTAGTGCGCCGGTGTTAGCGATATACTCGAGTGACGCGCCCGTCGTGCTGTCGGTGGACGCGAGCAGCGTGGCGCTGGGCGCCGTGCTGCTGCAGGCCGGCCGCCCGGTCGAGTTCGCCTCGCTCACGCTCACCGACACACAGACTAGGTATGCGCAAATAGAGAAAAAGATGCTGGCTATAGTTTTTGCGGTGGAAAGATTTAGGCAGTATATTTATGGAAGAGCAGATGTTACAATACAAACTGATTATAAGCCTCTAGAAGCTCTATTTCAAAAGCCGTTAGTCTCCGTACCGACCCGTTTACAGCGAATGATGATGCGAGTTCAGGGGTTCAATGTTAAAGTTGTTTATACGCCCGGCAAGTTTATGTATATCGCTGACACCCTGTCTCGAACACCCCTTAATGAACTCATGAATGAACGCGTTTCTGAAGAAGTCAATATACAAACCTGTTTCGTAATAGATAACGTATCGATTATTGACGCTAAAATGCAACTTATTACTACAGAAACTGATCAAGATATTGATTGCAGGCATTTAATTAAATATATAAATAACGGGTGGCCCAAAAATAGGCGCGATGTAAACGATAGAATCGGTGTTTTTTGGCCATATATGGAAGAACTTCACTTTATAAATGGTATAATTTTTAAAGGAGATTGTGTATTTATTCCTCTGCGCTTACGGCCGGAAATGTTGCGGATTGTGCACGAGGGCCACCTGGGCATCGAAAGGTGCAAGCGTCGAGCGCGTGACGTTATGTTCTGGCCGGGCATGGCGGACGACGTGGAGCGCGCGGTGCGGCGCTGCAAGGCGTGCGCGCTGCACGCGCCGCGCCCGCGCCGCCAGCCGCTGCTGCTGCACGAGGTGCCCGCTCTGCCCTGGCGTAAACTGGCCTCCGATATGGAGGAAGAGATATATAATATAGTATAGCAGTTCTTCCCTGTACCATCAGGTGTTCCCCAGGGATCACATTTGGGTCCACTGCTTTTTTCCCTCTATATTAATGACATGTGCGAATCCCTGAAATGCAGCTATTTACTTTATGCCGATGACACTAAATTGTATACGATTGTCAATTCACCTGATGACTGTAAGAGATTGCAAGAGGATCTGATAGCGCTCGAAAAATATTGTTTATGTAATCAACTTTTCTTAAATACGGATAAATGTAACGTTATAACCTACACACGAAAGAAATCTATAATAAATTTCGATTATACTATACATAACCAAATACTTAGAAGGGTCTCCAAAATCAGAGACCTGGGTGTAATTATGGACTCACAGTTGTCATACAACTTTCATTTAGACCATATAATTGGTGCTGCGTTTAAGAGATTAGGATTTATACTTAGAGTAACAAAGCCTTTTAGAAAAACAGTAACACTCAAAATTCTTTACTTTTCGTTTGTACGCTCCATACTAAATTTCTGTAGTCCTGTATGGAATCCTTCTTACAAGCTTCACATAAATAGAATAGAGAGAATTCAAATTAAATTTATTAAGTCACTTAATTATCGTAACAATATATTTTGCCATGAACCCTACAAAGTGTCGTTAAGCAGATATAAACTATTAACTCTTTCGGACAGGCGTAAAATGTTTGATATTACTTATTTCTTTAAAATACTAAACTCGATGATTGATTCACCAGAACTTCTCAGTCGCTTATATTTTTCTGGTCCAACCACACTGGTTTGATATTGAAAATAGGTGGACATTCGAGTGAAAGTCATAATTTTACCAAACAAAAAATTTATTCGGATAGCATTTTAAATGCTGATCAACATTTGTCATTATACATTTTCAGTAAAAACGACTCTTTCATACTTAAAAAAAATATGTCCAAAAAAAATATATGGAACAAAATCATTTTTATTTTTTTTCTGGCCACTGTAGCAAACTGTAGCAATGAAACCTCATGCAGCCGTAAGTACCTGTTATGCCTTACATATCCACATAAAAATTTCTCGCGTGCACGCGCGGCCAAGCGTGCAATGGACATGCAAAGTTTTAAATATTTTTGTATTGATTACTCGTATTACAGCTATGCTAGAGTTTTTTTTATTTCAATGCACATAAAGTAACTAATAGTAATTAACTATATTATAATAAGCAACGTGAATGTTTACAAGTCATATACTATTATTATTAAATAATGTAGGATAAACAATTTATTTATTTATTTTATTTATTTATTTCATCTTAATTAATACTATGGTTATAAAACTATTTACAAAATGAACATAAAAAAGTTTGAAATATTCATATATGTACATAAAGATTACAATATAAAAATTAAAGACTTAAAAAAGCCCAGTAACGCTGAACAATTAAAAAGTAAATATTAATATTTATTATTATTTTCAAGCTTTAATATATTATAAATTAATTGTGTCATTTTTTACATAAACAATTAAAATCATAACATGACAAACAAAATTAAATAATAATACTTATAAAAAGGTGTGTGTGTGTGTGTGTGTGTGTGAGAAAGAGAAAAAGTGAGTGTGTGTATGTGTGTGGGTGTGTGTGAGTGAAATGTCAAATAAATTTGCCTTAACGGGTTACAATAGTGGATCAGTTTCAGTTTGGTTTGCTTCTTGAACTGTAGTTTCTATTTCTTCTGTTGGGTAGTCGGACATTATTATCAATTCTTCTGCTTCAGGGAAAAGATTTAATTTATTGTGATGTTGAGTGTATTTTAGTCTAATTTGAGATATATAAGGATCTGAACTTATCAAAAAGTTATGTAGTATATCTTCATTCGTTTTTATCCTATTCACTTTTCTTGTGTGGTTTTCTCGAACATTTCTAAAGTCCTTATTTCTAGACTCGCCTGCTTCTTCCGAAAGAATGCCAATGGGCAGAACACCAAAGTATTGGCAAATATCTGCACCATGTACCAGCAGTTTGTGTACACTAGCTGGCATATAAAACCATGGGTAAAGATGGACAAAGAGATCAGCAGTCTCTCTGCAGTAGCTTCTGAATTTGTCGATGTTGACGGTATTCCCAGATGAAATAGTCTGAAGGATAACTGCAAAACGTTTCAAAAGACCTTTGTCAACTTTTGTAATTTCGGCAGACTTTTCAAAATTGGAAAAAAATCTCCTTGCGGTATTTCCGTCATTAGATGTCCCATATCCCTGCTTAACAAAATCCACGAGAATTCCCATCTGATGCTTAAACTCATCTTGTGTCAATTGTTTTTTTGCAGCTTTCAATTCTTTGTTAGATCCTCGAGCGCTCCACATTTGGAAGTCCATATTATATGATATATGTAGCACGCATTCCATACAACGGATCCACATATGAAGAGAAGAAAGGCCATACTTGTAAATATCTTTTCGCACTGGTCTTGAATCAATTTGTGATAAATTGTTCATCTCACTCGGCTTAGCTAGGCATATATTGCAAACAGATGCAGCAGAAGTGTCTGTAATAATTGATGCTACTTTGCCATCAATCATAGTCATATGAAGTTCGTGACTAATTTCCAAGCCATCACATTTTGTAGTAGTTAGGTTGTTAATATCCTCTTCAAATCGAGCTTCTTCTTTTTTAATAAAGTCAGCAGTCTCTTTCTGGAACTCGAACATAATGGGTCTGCAATAATGTGTAGAAGATGGTTTCGGATTTTCCCATATGATGATATCGTTCGACATCACTAACTTGAGTGGGACCAGGCTTGCCATAAAAATTGATGAATCATCGAAATTGATATCTTCACTCCTTTGCTTGTATGTGCTCTGCGACGAAGCTCCGTCAAATCCCCATTTGCTAATTAACTTTAAGCCCTTAAATGATGAATCGCACTTTTTCTTCGCAAATTCTAGTATTCTTTGTACTGTCAAATCTAAAAGAGACTGCAGCTTGATTCTAGCTCCACTCTCACTAATTTCTATATCACTTGGATAGCATCTTTCTTTTGCTTGAAGAAGTTTGTAATACGATGGTAAAACTGGAGCAGCATAATCTGACAACACTTGTCGTAAACAAATGTACTTCCATTTTGACAAATTTAATGACGTATAAAGAGCCAAAGCGTGATCGTTGTCAATACTATCCTTTTTATCTTTCCCGAATAAAGTAGTTTTGATAACTGCCACACTTTCTGGGTTCGATAAAATGTGGTCAATAACACGGGCTGTGTCAAGTCTCTCGTCTGATCGTAACTTCGTGACCAATGCATAGGCAAGTTCTTCTGTTGAATACTCCAAGAGAGATCCAGAACGTCTTTTCTTCTGTTTGTTGCCTAACTCACTGAAAGGTTTTCTAACACAAGTTGATGTTGATGTTCTCACGTTGGATGTTGATGCGACTTCCTGTTCTTGAAAATGAGTATCTTCTTGAAGAATAATGTCTTCAACGTTTTCATCCTGATCTTGAAAAATTGCTTCTAAGTTCACAGAAGTGCAACTAGGCCATATGATATTATTTTGTAACCACTCAGTGTATCTAGTTAAAAAGGTCTTTTGATTTCTTCCAGCACTTATCCATCTACGATGTAAATTACTACAATATGACATCGCAAATGATTTGATCATTTTCAAATCTTCAGCACAGGTATCACTAGGGATGCGGTTCACAATAGCTTGGTATATTGAATCCCAATTCTTCATATCTCCGATATTACGTAAAAACATGTAAATATCCAAATTTGTCACTAACACAGCCATTATATTAACAAATAATTAATATAAATGTCGTCACTAATAATAATGTATGTTGCGTCTTCAAAAGTTGAAAAGATACTAAGCTACTATCTTCTTGCACCTTTATTGTAAGCTCTCGCTAGGGTCCATTTAGTGACTATAACCTCAAGTAATGTCAGCCAATCAGCGTTAAGTATTTTTCGTAAGAGATATAATGCGTGAAAGAGAAAGATATAGTGATTGAAAGAGAAAGATATAGTGCGTGAAAGAAAAAGATATAGTGTGTGAAAGAGAGATATTGCGAGTGAAATATGTATATCATCCAAGTTAAAACCAAATAACTCCATCGCTGAACAATTAAAAAAAATAAAACCTTGCATGTCCATTGCACGCGTGGCCGCGCGTGCACGCGAGAAATTTTTATGTGGATATATTAGGCACAACATGTACTTACGGTTGCATAAGGTTTCATTGCTACAGTTTGCTACAGTGGCCAGAAAAAAAATAAAAATGATTTTGTTCCATACATTTTTTTTGGACATATTTTTTTTGAGTATGTAAGAGTCGTTTTTATTGAAAATGTATAATGACAAATGTTAATCAGCATTTAAAATGCTATCCGAATCAATTTTTTGTTTGGTGAAATTATGACTTTCACTCGAATGTCCACCTATTTTCAATATTAAACCACCGGTATGCCGGTGCGCTCCTCTCGTAGTTTACCTCTGTTTGTTCCTCCGCGACGCAAAAAAAATTATACTCAAAATTCATTCTTCTGTCGATCCACCAACACTTACAATAGGGAATTTACTGATATCGATTTTTTTCATATTTCATTGAACATATTTAAGCAAAAACTGAATAATGTATTAATTATTGAAACATGAATTACATAATATTTAGCTTCATATTATTCTTCGTATCTGAAAATAATAAGTTGACTTTATTGTACACACTAACTTTATCATGTCCGATCATGTAAGAACTTTGTATTAATAGCATGTTACTTTTAGGCACTATTAGGTCTATTATTGTAATTAATTTTTACATACAAAATGTTTATATATATGACTGTTTGTTACCAAAATAAATGAAAAAAATATATATATTACTGTTCTCCATAAAATAATCTATAAAACAATGCTTATGCAATTCGTTAATTTAGTTGCATCTATAAATAAGAACAATGTTAACTAAGGGAAAAGTAAAAATATGGTTTACATGAGATTATATAAAGTTTAATAACCATACTTAACAATTTTTGTGTACAGTTTTGTTTTCATTGTAAACCTTTATACTATCATTTACATAATTGAACCATGAGTGAATGAGTTAATAAACACTGTTAAAATAAGGCGAACACACCGCATACCACAACACGTAACGAGTGACGTCTGACGAACACTTACAAATTGCTCAAATATTTTGTTTGACACATGACCCTAGACTTTGGCTTGCTAGCTAGCCCCTTCTTTCTTCTTACACAGCGATATAGGTGCAAAAGGGATAGGAACAGCCGCGTCTGTAGGAATTCCCGCGAAAAACGCAACTAAGTAGGAAGCCCGATTCGGACCTCGTGCCAGAAGTTTAGATTTTTGACGCGGCCCGAATCGGACTCCTTGCCAGTGGAGGGGGTAAAAGGTTCAAGTAAAGTTCATAACAGTAGTAATATATTACACTTACATATACAATTATGTAATTAATACAATTGCTTACATTTGATTTAAGATTTGTATTGGAACAATTTATTTATTATGACTTCGCCTTATTACAGACATACTTCAGTTGGATAAAACATTTGTAAGAATATTTAAATATTTGTTATGCATACAATTATCAGAAATTGCGTCAAACACACCAATTAACATAAAATGTCAAGGCTAGCAGACAAACAGTACAAGATTTCAATTCTATTTTACGAACTAAGTGAATTCGACATTCGACAGCTATCTAGCTTAAAGTTTTACCTATTTTAAAATAAAGGAATCATTGCATTAAACCCCGTAAGTGTTAAGTGTTTAGTGTAAAAATGCAACAAGAAAGTTTAAAATCCTATAAGGAATCATTGGTTCATTAATTTAAGTGGCAAAGTATTGACACTTCAGTAAAAAACTGGTAATATTTGTTCAATGGATGGAACTCAGTCTGTGGGTGGGGTAGTTAGTACCTACCACAGAACATGGAAAAAGGTTAGAAAGGCAATGTAGG
This sequence comes from Anania crocealis, assembly GCA_949315895.1. Taxonomy (NCBI): domain Eukaryota; kingdom Metazoa; phylum Arthropoda; class Insecta; order Lepidoptera; family Crambidae; genus Anania; species Anania crocealis. The sequence goes on from OX438882.1 coordinate 20,200,972, forward strand.
AGGGGCAGGCGCGCCACGTAGAGATGGTGAATATATCTATTATCAGTTAAATTTAACTAATTAAAAAAAAACACATTTATTCAATAAATATTGTTAACCTTATCTAATAAAAATATTCATTCGAGCCATTGATAATTAAACGCAACTAAAAGTTTCATTCGTATAGATAAATCTAACCGATTGATAAAATTACCCAATAAATATTTATAACGTTAGTCCGCAAAGAATAAAAATATCATATCTGCTAATCTTTCTAATAAATTTATTCTTTTATTGAGTAAGTTAACTTAAGCATTAAGTAAACGGATTAGAGCCTAAATTTGAATGCATTATTTAGGACATGAGTGGCGCGTGATTGAGACGAGGTGTAATAATGCGATAAAATTTGCGAGTCACACAAGTAGTTACAGTTGCAATAAAATAGAACTCTATTCCATTAGCATAAGGAAGAATGATGTTACTCGGCGTATTGAACTTTAGGCTCCTACGCATTGTTCATTTTCATCATCATCATCATCATCACAATGTTCATCATCATCATCGCAATTATCGGTTGGAGTGTACGAAAGGGTGCGCAGGACATAACCTAACCTAACCTAAACCTAACCTAACCTATTTCCAGCGCAATCGTTTCTGTCACTAAATGTATCATAGTCAGCTTTTTGACAAAAGAATTGCATTTTTTTCACATTATGTCAAATGAAACGCGTTTTATGTATGGTGTTTACACTATTATCGAAAAAAAAAACACTTTTAACGATATTTAATTGCTTACAAAGTCCAGTAGGTTAGGAAAAGTGTAGGTTAGGTTAGGTTAGGTTAGAACAGTGACCATACAAAGGCGTGAAGGCGAGAGAGCGGAGCGATCGTAGCGAGCGTAGCGAACGTGCCGCGGCAGCGGCCGCCGAGCGCCTCAAAAATACAAAAAAAAAAACGATTAATGATTCCTAACCTCAAAATTCTACTAAAATACTTTTTGCCGCGCGCCTCCCTGACTTTACTGGGGGGGGTTTTCGCCCCCGCCCCACTCGCCCTCCCCCGCCCCTTAACTCTACGGTCCAAGTCCTAAACTTTTAGTGACAGAAACAATCGCGCTGGAAATAGGTTAGGTTTAGCGCACCCTTTGCGACACTCTGACCCGCCGGGCCACCTCCCCTCCGCTGCGCAGATCCTGGCGTAGTCGACCACCGGGCATGGGCGTAGCCACGGTGGGGCAGTGTTGGGCACTTGCCCCACCCTGGATCTGACCTGTACATAATTAAACCTAAAAAAAAATTATCTAGGTACTATAACTACAACACTAAATATCCATAAGAAATTTCACAGTCGACACAAAAAAGCGATCAAAACAAAAATTTTGCAGAATATCTGGGGTACCCTTGAAGAGGAATACCCTCAGAAACCTAGGTTCTGCTACGCTACAAAAGAAAATTTAGAAAGAGGAAAGTTAATGGGAACCTACCTCCCTATAATTATTCCCTAAAAAAAAGAAATAAATCAAAAGATAAGATTATGTACAGTTAATATATTAAAAAAAGAAACTAAAATTAAAAGAAATAAAAATACGTAACTTAAAATTTATATAAGGAGAGCCAAATTGGGGAGAGATGGCCCGGTGGTCGACCACGCCAGGATCTGCGCAGCGGAGGGGAGGTGGCTCGGCGGTCTGCCTGGGCGATCCGGAGTCCAACTGCGCGGGATGGAGGTGGCCCGGCGGTCTACGTGACCGCCAGGATCCAACAGCACTAAGTGGAGAAGGCCCGGCGGTCTATGTGACCGTACCAGGGTCCAGAAGTATCGAATAATTTGATAGGAGTTTCCAATAGATTTTCTTCGATGCCGAGAATAATAATATTTCAAGCCAAGAATAGAAGTGATGGCTCCTTGTCAAATATGACTTTTATATGTGAAAATTGATGGAACAGTGATTTATTTTTAAATATTTCAAAATTATAACTATATTTACACAAGCAGCTTATAAAAATTACATAAAAAAGGTAAGTTTAATCTAAAATTGGCCAAAATACAGTATCTCCTAACCGAAATTTAGATGAATTTACAATATTAAAAAATATATATAACGTTTGACAAGGTGGTTGCCAGCGGTAACGATGTCTGCCAAAATAACAAGAAAATTTTAATATTAGTGTCAAAATTAGTAAACAAATAAAATTACAAGAAATTATAAGCTAAAGTAGAAAAATTGATGATGAAATGAACAAGCAATGAAAGGTAAGGTATTTACATAATAATATGTCAAAAGGTATCTACATACCACAATGGGTCGTAACCAAGAAAAGTGGACCGTGAATTTTGCGCGGGAACGCGAACAGTTCACCTCTTTCTTGGGGACTTCTCTACATTCCTTCAATCTTTTGACTGTCTCCAAAAACTCCATCGAAGCATTAAAATGTCTAACATCAACGTTTTAATGCAAAAATAAAGACAATATTACCAAAGAATTGGCTGTATGGACAAGTATCCAAGGCCGTTAAACTTACGAAAGAAAAAAAAACAACACGCACGACACAATTTATTTAATTTTATTTTGATTTCGATCATAAAACTTCTTACTTAATTAATGTTGTTTTATCTCAGTAAAGTTGTGCTAAGAAGAGGCCTGGGCACTGTTAAGAGGCTACTATCTACTTTTTACTTGTTTGGATCACGACAGTGTTGCCAACTATGCGATAATTATCGTAAATATACGATAGTTCTATGCCACGATATAAAATAATAACAGGGTATCGCACCATAATTTTTACTATTTTATACGATAATTTGTGAAAGATTACGATACTATTGAAAACTTAATGCGAAGAGCAAAAATGTGAGCGTAAAAGGGAAAGCAGCATTTAGCGATTTAATCAACAAAATCTATAGTCTTTAAAGCCGCATTCCGTTCGTCAGGCTAGGCGATTGGTTGGGCGATTGTTTGTTTGGAGCCGGCATCACGGACATCTTCATATCATTATCAACCAAACTAAATACCTACTAAATTTTTAGTAGCGTGAGTGAGTTGTTTTAGCGCTTCTGAGTGTCATTCGTTCGCATTGTTTGCTCAAGACTCAAGACGTGCGTCAATCCTCGATTCTTTGTGTAAGTCTCATGTATTTTGTATATAAATGTAGTTTTACTCGTAGACGAAGCTATTCGATCTGGCAATACATGCTGTGTTGAATTTAAGTCCAAAAATGCCAAGCTGGATCGCATAACACTTGTAAATACATATGGTCCAGAAAAAAAATAACATGAGGATGAAAACCATAGATTTAGGATATGAAAACATAGATTTAGTTATACAAATTTAGGTTTTTTTTAATAATAATATTTTAGACATACCATACATAGTTATTCTTTACTTCCCCTTTTTCCTTTTTACATGCTCAAAATAATAGGTATGTACCTAGTGATCCTATAAATAACCCAAATTTTTAATTTACTTACATGAATAAATGTGCGCGATAAAAATACGATAATTTTATATGTGATTTGCGATAATTTTTGATTTCCATATTGGCAACACTGGATCACGACAACTATAGGTAAATTTTTAGTTTGACGGACTCTTTGTTTGGCCTTCTCAACAAGCCCTCGCAAATGAAACAAATAAAATGTTTAAAAGTAACCAAAAAAACATTGAAGAGTTGTTAGAAAGTGATGATGAATTTCCATGTAAGTAACATCTCTGTTTTTTACAAAATACCTACCATTATTCTAAGTGCCCTTTTACTCCACAAAGCCAACAGGAAGGAATAAGATTTCAACAGTCTATGTATGAGTATTATAAATGTGGGTAAGTGGCAGTAAGTGGGTTCCAAATTTGCGGCTAAACTACAGAGCCGATATTAGTAAATAAGTTGTCAATCGATTATTTATTATAGTCCGGGTAACTTAGGCTACCTTTTGTTAAAAAAAGCTACATGACGAATGCTACAACAATTTAATCCCTCGATCGTGAGTTATTCCAGACACAATTGAAATCAATTGTTATCGTGGAACCTGAGTGCCTGCTGGGGGTTGAGGGATAATGGGGTATCCTAAAAAATAGTTTGCAGTCATGTAGTCAAATGAAAGAAGACAAAGGTAATTCTGTGTACAAAATTGTCTAAAAAATACAGCAAATATACAGAGTTATTTAAAAATCATTGCATTTTGATAGTCAGGTTACAGTTTTTAAGTATTTATTTAATATGTTTTTCTTTTTAGCTGATTATAATGAAGTTCCGGATACTCCAGCCTATCAAAACGATGCGCGTTTCAACCCAGTAAAATTTCAGTGGATTGATACTGACTTTCGTAAATATTATTGTAAAATACAAAAAGAACAAAAACCATGCTTATCTACTCTGCACTCCTGCTTGAATGAGAATTTTATACACCTCAAGACTCAAAACTTAAGAACTGGTGAAAAGACATTGATATTTGATGGGGTTCTGAGTCAAAAAGATATATTTTGTATTAGATATGTGGAGTCCATTTCAAGTGATGCTACATTGCTTTGGTTCATAAATTTTTTAATTCACAAGGACATGCAGGGGAAATTTACATTCCTTAGAACTTGCCTAGTAGATGCTGAGTATGACAATAGTGGTAATTGTCCTTATTCATGTGACTTAGACAGCAAAAAGTTTAATTTCGAAATTGTTTTATAAAAGCAGCTAGATTAGGTACTTATACCTGATTCATATTTTTGTTTGTAATCAATAAGTAATTTAATATTTTTAAGTAGGTATTAACAAAAGATAGATAGTATGTTCTTATTATTAAAGTAACACCGAATTATACTTTTTGTAAACAAATGTATTCGGTAGTTTCCCTAATTTATGCATGCTATTCCACAAGCTATTTTTTAAGAATTTCTTCTTAAATGTAAATTTCTTCCAAAAGCATATTCTTTCAGTGCTTATGAAAATAGTAACAAGTAGGCAAGTAAGTACTTGTTAGACTGTCAATAAGTCAATATTAGTATCATGAGGTTCAGTTTTAAAATTTGTACAACAAACAATAATTTGTACAATTTCAAATAATTTGCATAGTTAGACATCCAAGTTTCAAACTTTTCACTTGCTTAATTTTCCACATTACTAAAATTTTATTTTATTTTATATGTATATTTCAATTAATGTAAAACAAAAATCTAGACATACAATCAGTGACAAAATAATGTTCTCGCAAAATTTAGCTGGATACCTGAAAATATTAGGGGAGACTGGGGACACTTGAACCCCCTTTTGTTTTTTTTTTGCCATTATTTCGTAAATATTGATCTGATTTTCAATATCTTGGTAAGTATTGAAATGCATGGAATGACGTTGGCTATGCTAATGATATCGGTATATAAATTTAGTAACCAGCTCACGAAATCTTCCTATAGATATCATGTCCCATATACAGGGTTACCGGTAATTCGATACATTCCTTTGGAGGTGTGTTATTATGCCAGCCGAAAAGTATCGAATTTCTTGACTTTAACCACATAATTGAAGTGTCAGCTCATGTAATTGTGCACGAAATTTTGAATTTGTGCATGCAACCCCTATGGAGATATTCGCAAAAAACGCTTTCTGCTGGAGGAACGTTCCCCTAGCGTCCCCTTTTTTTTCCTGAAGACTTTTCTGAATAAAATTAGCTAAGGAATTAGAGCATACGTGCTGTAAATGTGCGTGTTTATCTTAAAGGAGATGTCCCAAATTGTATGGAGGCTAGGCCCAGAACCTGTACACATGGTAAAAAGATAGGGCAATATACCTACAACACTTTGTTATTATCCAAATTCTTTAAAATGGCCTAATGGCTAAAACAAAAAACTATCATGGCGGAAGATAGTGTTGCCAGGTGTCCCGATTTACGCGGGACGTCCCGATTTTCAGGGGTCTGGGGACGCGTCCCGATTTGCACCTGATCGGTACACTAAATGTCCCTAGTTCTCTCAGCTGAGGGGCGCGCGCAGGATAGCGCCACTGCACGTGTGCGCTGGTTGCTATGTCTGTGTGCGTGCGCACATTCATTGCGTATTATAAATAAAAAAGCCTTATTATGAATGAAATAATGAAAATTCTTATTATGTTTGTATGGAGAAAACTTTTCAAATAACCCTTTACAACAGATTTGTAATAAATAACTTACTAGCGACTTGATTATTCAAATAATAGTTTCAACAAAAATCTTTTTTTTTTTGGATAGTAAGTTTAAATGTGTTGATTGTTAGATTAAAAATATGTTTTTAATAGTAAGTAAAAATGTTGAAATATGTTTTTTTGCATAGTAAGTTTAAATGTGTTGATTGTTCATTACATATTCTGCCGTCGTACGAGAGAAGGGCACAACTAAAATTTTTTTCAAAATTGAGTTATATATATATTTAGAATCAGAATAAAAAGGCGCATCTGCTCAATTTTTTGTAGAATTTTATCTTCAAGGAATTCGGAGATACAGTAGGCTTGAAAGGCACAAATGACACTAAATATTAATGTTTATAGAATATAAAGACACATTTATTTACCATTACATTGAAAAGGCACAAATACGTAGATGTGACTTTTACTTTATACAGATTTTTTAAAAAAACTACTTTGAAAAGGCATATTTTTACAGCATAATATAAAGAAAAGGCTCAAATGCCAGATGTGCCCTGCCAACTTAATCAAGGATTCATGGATATCTTAATTAATTTACGTATCAAAGGCACAAATAACCAGTTGTGCCTTTTCTTTCAATTATTTACTATTAGGTGTGAGGTTAGGAGGGCAGGGTTTGATTGAAACGTGGCAGTTGTGCCTGCGACGTCGAATCGATTCCATGCTTGTCAGCAGCCTGTCCGCGCTATGTAAGTTTAATTACGTTTTATCCACGTTTACATGTCGATGGTAATAATGTGAAAGGGCTTAAAGGACAAATCGCCACTTTTCAGGAGAGCCGCAAGACAAAAAATGATGAAAAATCAACATAACTTTTTTGGTTTTAAAGCTATCGGTCTCAATTAAAGGCCATTTATTCTATTTTTCCAAGCCGAAAAAGATCAAAAATGTAAATTCTTTTATAGTCAATTTTGACATGCACGTATGCATCGAAACAATCAAATCTAACAACCTAAAAATAACAACTGTAGGTACCTACTACAAACATAAATTTTAACAGTTATGTTTTAAATAACCATTAATTTTGTTCTTAAAACAATAATGTAACACTGCTTATTTATATCATTAACTAATGACAATAATAAAAAATCTCTTTATTTCAACAAAGTCCAATTAAATAAACAAGTCGCATTTGACATGGAATGTATTGTATGTAAGTAAACATATTTTTTTCAGTTCTTGTGTACCTACTACATGACTATACTCGTAACAAATGCACTATAAAAATAATCAAGTTTTTTTTTGCTCATAGCCACAAATATAATTAAATTATCTTAGGAATCAACTAAAATTCTTTTTGTGTTGGATAGTCCATTTATCGAGGAAATCTTTAGGATATATAACGTCACGCTGCGACTAATAGGAGCGAAGTATGAGTGAAAAATGTTGCAAAAATAATCGCGATCATTATAACAGAAATTGACGCGGACGAAGTCGCGGGCAACAGCTAGTTCAATATAAGGTAGATCAATCGATCGTCAGTAACTTAACTATACCAATTAAGCTTCTCGCCACTCATCCTATTGACTCGATCTTTTTTATTATTAGAAAACGAAAATAGCAACATAAAATATTATAATAATTTGAGAAATATCGTCACTAAAGATGCTTTAGTAATGTCACAGATATCAGAACGTAGCTGAATGTAAACTTAATTAGTCTCGTTATTAATATCATCTTGTTCTTCCTCTTCATCTGTTTCAGGAAGTTGGTCTCGTGTGGTTTTAGAAGTTGGTAAACTCAGATATTCTTAATGGTATCGTTTGGTAATCGTTCCATTGTTGCAAAGTTTACGTAAATCATTGTATTTTGCTTCTGATATATCAATTTGCTTTGTGTAAAGAGGTAGCAACTCGATATTTTCGTAACTATTAATTTTTTCGGTTTTATATTTTGTTTTTTTCTTTCCTTTTCCTTTACCCTTCTTCGATGGTAGACTTTTAAAAGAGTATTTTATTTCAATTTTCTTCAAAATATTTCTTCTTTAACGTAATTACTCTTACTTTTCTCAAATCTTTTATAGGATTACCTCGAAAGGCTTTTGCTGCTAAATCATTCCAATTAATTATGTCAGAATATTCAATAGTTTCAACTTTATATGGACAGGGACTTTTGCGAGAAAATTTGATTTTAATTAATTAAAACAAAACTTAACAGATTTTCTCGCAATTGTTTGGATAAGCTACCAGAAATGGCATAATAATAAATATGTTTTATAGTTTACTAAACTTTCTTCTCATGATTAATTGTTTTTTTTTGTAGAGAACATTTTTCATTCACATTTACATTAAAAATTCACAATTAGACAAATGTGCCCTTTCTTAGACTCAATGACCATGAAATATTAACTAGAAAGGTCATATCTGGTTAACTATGCCTTTTCTTTGTAATGAATGGTATTTTTATAAATTTTTTTTTTAAGAAGAAATGGTTTTTTTGAATTTATTTAATAATTATTTATATATAAAAACTAAAAAGTAAAAAATATAATAGTATTAACCTTCCCGCATATACCATCAGTATTGTTTTTTCTTTTAAGCAATAGGTTTCCACACTATGGACCAGAATATGGTAAAAACTTTAATCCCAATTATCTCAGTTTGACCAAAATGATAGATGTGCCTATTTCTCGTACGGCGGCAGTATTATAATTCGAACATACACACACTACATACATACACATATTATTAAACGAGAACTCCCTTATCTTCATAGACTATCTGAAAACTTGACATTTTGGGAACTTGACATTTTGAAACCGCTTGACATTTTGGGAATTTGACATCATGGACGGAAAGGCAAATATCGTCAAATAGGGGGTAAAAAAAACTGTATCACTGTCGGAATACCAACAAAGATACAATACCCACCAGAAAAAAATAACAAAATGTTGTGTATCATGAAGCATAATAGTAATAAACTATAGGTAACATATTTTTTATTATACCATTTCGTTATCAATATTTATTATAGTTAAAGACAGGACAACGTCTGTTAGGTCCGCTAGTTAATAATAAAACTCTTTTGTTGACAGATTATCTTCTTTATTAAATAAACCATTTTAATAAAATATTTTTTTAGATAGTGATTAGCTGATAAGTTTGACAATGTATTAGCTTATTTTGTTTCCTCTTTTTGTAAGTACTCCAAGAAACCTTTTGAGCATCTAACAGATTGTTCATAACACTTTTCAAAACCTTTTGCATCACTGTCCTGAAAAGAAATAAAATATTATTAGGTGTTAAAGTATGAAATTGCCGTTTTGTATGGATGAAATCGAGAAAAGTCATTTTTCCATACTAAAAAGTTTTTTTTTTAAACGCTTAAACCGTTTTCGATGCAATTAAAGGTGAAAGTTAGATGGTTATAAAGCTACGCATTATAGTATTTAAATTTCTGAAAATCAAAGTATATAATACAAATATACTTAACACGTCTGCTGCGGGCTTTTCGTAATGAATTATCCTAATACACGGAATTGACTCGAAAACGCGTGCGCCGCACATGCGTCCAGCGAATATTTCGCCCCAAACGGCTGTGCGGCCGAAACGCGCAATCGACATAATATTTAGACCTCACAGCCAGGCGGCCTAACGCGCAAACGCGTGGATGAGCATACATGTATGACTTCATAACAAATATTGAAACTCATCATTTTCGACTGACGAAAAAGTTCATTTTGCACGCTGTATTACGTGCAGTATATAAAGCTGTGATTTTATAAGGCACTTTTAGAGAATGAATATAAATAACTATCTTGATATCAACAAACTGACTTCTGAAATAGTTGCTCTTGAGGCCGCCTATTTTTGCGCTTTTTCTTAGTTACGCTTTTAAAGCGTTCACATTAATCGCCAAATAATCCATATTTGCGATATTTTACGAAGGAGATCACTTTCCAGCAGGTAAATTAAAGAAATTATAATTTATGCAACAAATTCCGCTAAAACCAGTACAAAGTGAATGATATTGGACCTCACGCTACACTAGCGCCTCTAGTGGCAAAATTCACTAGCGATAGACCCCATTGAAATCAATTGTTATCGTGGCACCCGAGTGCCTCCTGGGGGTTGAGGGATTAATTGAATGTACCTATACAGTCATTGCCCACAGCCCATTCATAATACATTACTTTACTAATAAATGCCTATATTACTAAAATTAAGTGAATCATTTTATTTACCCCTTGTTTGTAAGGGGCCGCAAAAATTTAACTGTAACAGTTTATTGCTACCTACGCCTACTAAGTATAAATTCATTGGTAAATAAATAAATCGTACCAAATAAAAAATACCGTGACTTTAACATGGTCCGGAAAAATGCTTACATACTACGATCTAAAATAGAACAATGCCATCTATCGTATTGGCATGTTATCTTAAACAACTGTTACTTTACTACAACGTCATCTTTTGTGCATACAAAAAGGCACATAACTACGTACTTCCTAAGTCTTTTTAGAGAGCAATTATCATAGCTACATAAAGAAAATTGGCTTTGCATTAATTTTGCGCATAGCTTACAAGCTATTTGGCATTTCGCGGTATTTAGTTTCCCGACACACTAATAAACTACTTGTAGGTATGTTAAACGAAGAAACTTCAGATATTTTAATTTTTATTTATTTATTATAGTCTTAGATATATGCGACACGATGTTAAACCATACTGACTACTGAAGTTTGTTAATTTATAATTTACGTAGGTACGAGAATCATGACGTAAAGCTCCTACACAGTCACTCACTTTATTTACGTCAGGAGGAAAGAGGAATTAAGTAAGAGCCTAAGAGGTAATAATTTTTTTTAGGCCCCTGCTACCAATAAAGCAGCAGAGGCTAGGCGGCTAGTGTAAAAAGCGTGATGTTTCCCCCTAACACCACAGTGAGTGATTAGTTCATTGGTAATTCATTTTTTATTTGACGATGGGTTTCCAAAAGTCTTAGAGGAACGAAAAATTCAAAACATACCGTGATCTAAATTAGGTAAGCGTCATCTATTATTACTTTTGAGAACTAAAAAAAGTACATTTCAAAACCTTACATTTATGTAAAATTAAATTAAATATAATGTTTGCTGTAACAGAATATAAAACTAATTCGGTTTCGTCAACTGAATTTTTAATCACGATTACTAAATGCAGTTTGAGCTTACATTAGCTTTTAGATTCAGAAAACGGAAAATATCACTTTACAGTTCAAACTAAAATATAGATGTCGCTAGTAAGGCTAAGATATTATTAGTTTTATCTAATAAATCAAAAAATAGTTTTATCTAATAAATCAAAAAAGACATTATTTTCAGAAATCACAAAATACATTAAATTATTATTTTAAAACTGTAATACCTATCTCTTATTTAAATATTTAACAAATTAAAATATAATTACATCAAAAGGCGGATATCCGTTTAAATAAATGGTATTTTCTATCGCATAATAGAAAAAGATGCCATACCTACTTCCGTGCGGATTGTTTTTCTATTTATTATTGTTAAATAAAATGATAATTTTATAGATGATTGATGTATAAGTTTTGTGGCTTTGTATGATAAGTCTTGTGTCAAACTAGTAAGAAGCGTAATTTGTTACCGGAAACTAAGTTAGGTATATTGCTTCACCGCCACAAAACATTTAAATGTAGATAAGATTATGAACAATAATAACAAGTAGACAAAAGATTGGCAAGACTTCAAAATAATATTCCAAAAGGGATGCCGACACTGTCAAGAAAAACCGCCTTCTATTGTTATTTTTGTTATCTTTATTACCCCTTTGGCGAACTTGTATGAAAATTATGATTTCTTTAAATGTTTTGCTAAATTGCTGGAGTAATATGGTCAATCAATTTTAAACTGTAATGCGTTTCGATTTACATTTGAAATTATCGTTTTATGGCGGCATTGTCCTACCTATCAAAGCGACCACTAGGTAACACTAGTCATTATTCAATTTTAGACTCTAACTCGTTGGACATAGGTTAATTTATATTTCAGTCATGGCGAAAGTTCAGGTGTTAAAATATATTTTTTAGTTTTAAATCTACCTTTATTATGATTTTTATGATCTACGATGGTATATTGAAGTTTGATAGTATAGTTTGACACAAACTGTTTCAAAGTAACGCCATAAATATTACGGAAAGATAATATTACCCTTTGTAAATAACCTACATAAGTACCTATTCAGTTTGTTTTTATTCAATACAATCCCTATCCTATTATAAGGATGAGTTAATAATGCGCTAAAATCATGTACCATAATCGTACCGTGTTTTAAATCACCCTTTCAGTAATGGCTCATCAATGTATACACGAGTAAAAATAACGTAATGTATAAAACGCGTACGGCCGCACAAGCGTCGCAGCTGGATTGACGCGTATGTGTGTTCTCAGCGCATAAATGTATGGGAATTCAACAAACACAGATGTGTGTAAAGCAGCCCAAGCGTCGCATGATAAAACACGCGTAAACGCGTTTTCAGCAGCGAATGTGTTTGAAGCAAGAAGGTCAGCTGACACATTGTAAGGGGTCTTTTCAACGACTTCCTTTGAAGCAATAGGCACTAGTATTGCATATTTTTTTTAGTCAAAATTTACATTATTTAGTTTTTGATACAATACAAAAAGAATTACGCAATAATATGACTATACTTAAGAGTTATAAACAAAATAAAAAGTGGGAAAATAATCGGCAATTTCATACTTTAACCCCTATTATATTCATATTTATTGCATCCTAAATCGTTGATACTATAGCCAGATGATGTTTTTAAGGACGCGTTGGAGACGGTTCGTAATTTTGTGCTAGTGGAATCAGTCTTCAATACACCGTGGTGAGGGAGACAACACAATGGTTTGTTGTGTTGCATAACTGGAGACATGTGACCTTGTTTGTGTGTTGTATTTAATACGTAATTTTTTTAGATTGAATTAGTAGGTAGGCTATAAGTGCTAGTATTCAGCTCAAATTAGCATGGGTTTTTCACAATATTTTCCGGGATAATTTTAAAAATTTTAAAGAAAGGAGGACTCGATTACTCTGCAATCCGGTAACTTGCTATACTGCCAGGAGGGCGACCAACAGTCCCTAGGTGGTGTCGGGTTCATCGTCCACAAGTCTCTTTTCAACAAAGTGATTACTATCGGAGTGTTTCGAGCAGGGTAGCGTACCTGATACCTACTCAGAATATCGAAACGATATTCGCTGAATGTCATTCAGGTTTACGCTCCGACCTCGAAATGACGACGATGTCGAGGTGGAGGCTATGTATGAGGAGATCTCTAAAGCCATGCATAGCTATAAAACCCACTACACGGTTGTGATGGGGGATTTCAATGCGAAGTTGGGGCAACGTTGCGGTGATGAGTTTAGAAAGGGGCAATTTGGATTTGGGCAACGGAACAAAAGGGGCCAGATGCTGGCAGACTTCATGGAGAGGGAGAACCTCTTTATGATGAACTCCGTAAGCCGCAAATGGATCTGGATCAGCCCGGACGGTAAAGTTAAAAACGAGATCGATTTTATGTCAACGAAGAAGCACATATTCAATGATGTCGCTGTGATCAACGCTGTTAAGACAGGAAGGGATCACCGCATGGTCAGATGCACATTTAATATCGACGTAAATCTTGAAAAAGCGCGACTGATAAAATCCACGCTCTGACTCCTTAATGCGGCTTAATGGTATAGCGCCCGCCCGGCATGCGAGGAGATGCGGGGTCGAGTCCCGCCTGAGACAAAAATTTTTCAAGTTTATATACTGATATTATAAGTGCAATTAAGTTGCTAAAATATCAAATAAAATATAAAAGAATTTAGTCCTTAAAAACGTACTTGACAATAAGATAATTAGTAGAAACAAATTCATTTCATGTCGGTGCACGATTTTAAGACGGTATTTTTTATTTTTCTACTGATTGACTACTAAGTATTTTGATAAAGCTTGCGCCTTCGCCTTACCTAACATAGACAGATGCCTTTTTGAAAAGTGCAATTTATAATTTAATTTTTGCGACAAAACGCTTTAACTAAATTATATTTACACTTAGGTACTAAATTTTGCACACGTGCTTAGATGGCAGCCTAAAAAGGTACTTTTTTAAGTCGGTCAAAAATCGATTCTTTACGTTATTTCGCATGAAATTATAAGTATTTTGACAAAATCTCATAAAAAAACTTCGTGTTTTGTCATAATATGGGAACGCTCGAAATTTACTTCGACTGAGTACCACAGAAGATGTCACTTAATTACATTGTAATCAATGATATTTTAAAGTATAGTAAGTGTCAGTATATAAACTTAAAAGATTTTGTCTCAGCCGGGACTCGAACCCGCATCTCCTCGCATGCCGAGCGGGCGCCATACCATTAGGCCACCGAGACACTGCGACACGGCGCGAATTTTTCAAGCATATTCTTACGCTTTAAGCCAGCGTTGTTTCATCAAATGTTAGGAGTTTGCACCCTTAACACCCGAAAGAAACATCTTTGCAGATGTTTATAAACTTGAAAAATTTTCAAGAGTATATACTGATATTCTAAAATTTTTCAAGTTTATAAACATCTGCAAAGATGTTTCTTGTGATGTAATTATATGCCGACAGATGGTTCTGGTGTAGTTTAGCATGCTTTTATCCGATTTAAAACATTTTTACAAATTTGTGGACAAAATATAGTAATATTAAGTTTTCTCTATTTTAAATGGTTGAAAATATTTATTAGCATATTTTTAGGGTATTATCTTCATGTATCTTAGGTTTTATATACAATTTAATAAACAGTTAATCCGCTAGCCATACAGGTATCGCCATCTATTGAGAAAATTAAAGACCATTTTACTTTTGTTCTGGATGAGACCCCGTGCCCATACATTCCTAGCCCCTTCCCCTCTTCTCTATGAAATAACTTTTGACGGGCTAACATTTTCCGAAGGTCACTCAGGTATATAAGTAATCTTAAAATATAAATCAATATAGGTCTCTACGCATATAATTTAAAGAAGATTCGAAAACTTTCTCAAAATATTGTAGATGTCTTATTAAATATTAAATTTATTAACTTATTTGGTTGTTCATTAAAGTAGTATATTTCGATTAGCAATTTTTGGTTATCAATATAACATGAAATAATACCTACGTTTTTCGAGTAATTAAAGTGTAAATTTTAATAAATAGCTCAAAATTATACATAATGATTTAAAAAAAATCAATTTTCGGAATCGAGTTTTCTTCATTATTTGCATTTTCTGAGAACATTTACCATAGTAATATATATATTTTTTATACCATCAGAAAGTAGAGATTTCAACGAACAAAAAACACCAACTTTTTTGAAAAAGCAGATATTTTGATGTGAGATTTTACGATTGAAAATTAGGGTTCTTTTTCGATATTAAGTCAAAATAAGGTGAAAAAATGAATATTTTAAATCCAAAAAATTACTGTATGTTTGGGACATACAAAGGTAAGTTTTCACCAAATTTCGTAAACAAATATTCTTTTTTGCAAAAGAAAAAAATAAAAAACCAAAAAGCACGGTTATTCGAATTATCACATAAATTTTGAGGTTATGTGAGAAAAGTGTCGATACAAAAGTTGTAGATCTTTTTATTACCTACAACTTTGCCATTTAACTTTTTTTCATAAGACTTGCAGTTTTACCGTAAATCGAGATTTACCGTTTTTTACCCTTAAAACCTCTCCCTCTCCCTCTTCCCGACCTCAGATCGCCCGTAATTTATTTTTCTTTCCGTTTTTGTTATATTCTCTACCTCTTCTAATGGGTTTCATCCTACTATAATTAATTTTGACTTTTTATCATTTTTAAAATTATCGACCCTGGTCTATAATGCTTCTCAAAGAGTGGGTCTTAAGATGAACATGGACCCGCTCCAGTTAACGTTGGGAACATTGCACTCGAAGTTGTTGACCACTATGTTTACCTGGGACAGATAGTCCAGTTAGGTAAGTCCAACTTCGAGAAAGAGATCTCTCGTCGAATCCAGCTCGGATGGGCAGCTTTCGGGAAGCTCCGGCATATATTTGCGTCCGAAATACCTCAGTGTCTCAAGACGAAAGTCTTTGACCAGTCTGTGTTGCCAGTGAATATCGGAATCTCGAAATATCGGAATCTCGGAACGAATTTCCGATATTACAATTCCGATATAGAGTGATACAATATCGTATAATATCGGAATCAGTGAAAGTTTCTATATAAATTAATAAATAAAGTGTTTATGAGCACCAAAAGGTATGGTCTTTCTATAAAAGCCTATATAATTATATTTGAGCTATAACCACAGAGCTTTGAAGTTCATCTTGTTTAGGGCGGCCACGTTTACGTTTTCCTTGGGGATTCCAATCCAGAAACTGTTTGGGAATATGATCGGGATCCCTCCGGAGAGTGTGGCTAATCCTGTTCTACTTGCGGCGCTTGATCTGCTGATCGATCGGGGTTTCGTGGCAGCGTTCCAACAGGTGTTCATTGGAAATTTTCTCGGGCCAGTACACACAGAGAATTTGGCGAAGACAGCGGTTGATGAAGACCTGGAGTTTGTGCGAAATGGACTTAGTGACCTTACACGTCCGGGTGTCCCTTGACACCTCTCAAGTTTTTTTATTTGAACAGCCCACAGCTAAACTTTATCCAATGTCAGTTTGACGTGTGGATTTTGGGACCCCCTGTATACTAAATAAACCCTATAGGTACACTAAATATACTACTAGCGTTTTCAATATTATTATAATATTAATTGTTGATTTTTTCATATACATTATACGTGTTTCGAGTATATAACAATGATTGTATTTGAATTCAGTAAAACTAATTATTACTCGTACTTACTGGAGATATTTTCGAGGTCGTTATTGTTTTGTTATTTTTTTGTTGATATAATGTAGGTATATTTTGTATTTTCTATTCAAATGCATTTTTAAGATCCTCCATTTCATTTTACATTTACTAAGTTACAATGTAGGTGCGTAGGTTTCAAGCCTTCTCATAAAATCAGGAGGCTTAAGGTGTGTAGGTGTTAATGTTGAAATGTGAAATAATTACCTACCTTTTACGACTTCAAAGAAGTAAACTAGTTAAAGATAAAGGTAAAGGTAGTGATGTAAAGTCAAAATTTGGTATTACATAATGTCGGAGTAGAATAGCGTCTGTGTTAAATCATGTCGTAGTAAAGTACTGTCAGAGTAACATGGTGTCGGAGTTAGGTAATATCGGTATCACGTACTGTCGAAGAAACGTAGTGTCTGAGTAACATCTTGTCGGCTTAACATAGTGTCGGAGTTGCGTAATGTCGAAGAAACGTTTGTCGGAGTTCAGTTTTTGAGTCAGAAATTATAAATGGTGTAGCAATCCCGATGTAATACGGCATTCTTCGATGTTTGTGTTGCTGATATGTGTGTTACTTGTGTTTTTGAAAGTAATTTATTATTTTAATAAAAAAAGGCAGGTGAAAAAAGGCGTTTGGAGAATTCGTATCCAGTATTTTCTCAAAGATTTGTTATGTTATTTATCATAAGACTAGCCGTACCCTCAGTGTCCACGTTTCGGCTCCGTATGTCATAAAGGGTAGGACGCACTGGTAAATGACGTCCCCTTGTCTCAGTCCTCGATGCAACGGTATAGGTTTTGTTTGCTGATTCTGTACTTGGATGGACATGGTGGCGGTTTCGTAGAGACATCTCATCACTTGGACGTACCGCCAATCTACTTGGCAACGCTGCAGGGACTGCAAAACGGACCAGATCTCGATCGAATTGAAGACTCTCATAGTCCACGAATGCTAGACACAAGGGCTGATTTTACTCTTCGGTCTTCTGTATAATCTATCGCACTGTGTGGATGTGGTCTATGGTACCGTATCCGCTCCTTAGTCGATAGTTCTTCAGCAGGGTCTTATTTCCCTTTTTGAAGGACAGGACGACCACACTCCTACTCCACGCCTCCGGAGTTCTCCTTTCAAACAGGACAGCGTTAAAAAGCTTTTGAAGCTCCTTCAGTACGGGTTTACCTCCAGCCTTTAGCAATTCTGTTGTAACGCCATCCTCTCCAGGGGCTTTTCCATTATTCAGCTGTTTAAGAGCCATCTCGATTTCGTCAATGCTGACTTCTAGCAGGTTTTGAGTGTAATGGCATGTTAACGCGGCTCTAGGGTCCTCATTTTTGGGATCAGGTCGAGATGCATGCGAAGCGTATAACCGGCCATAGAAGCGTTCCACTTCGGGAAGGACTGCTGGCTTCGAAGCAACGACTTTTCCACTTGCTGTGGTCAGTTTCATCAGGTGGCTTCTTCCAAGAGATTGTACGAACACTTTCACAATCAAACATGATTATAGATAGATACATGTCAAAAAAACAATAAATAAAAGTTGATTGGAAACATTGTTATTATATTTCAAAATGTTAAAACTTCTAAATGGCTCGATCAAGTTGAGGGCCAAATACATTCATTTATTGGATTTGGCAACGTCTACAATGTATGTTATTTTTTTAGAGAAAAAAATTAAAAAAAAAATGCGGCAAAGAAATTATGCGTTATGAGCTATTTTCTGATAATCACCACCCGTTAATATCAAATTTCTGACTTCAGCATGGTATTTATATGCATATTATGTTAACATAGGCTGGTTTTGGCTTGTTATACCATTTACCTAACACCCTGTAGATAGTCCTCATTTAAGTTAGTAAGGCAAGTGCATAATGTATAGGTCTTTCACAATACTAAAATTCATCTCAATCAGTTCAGCATAAAGAGATTAGAGACAGACATAGACGGAAACCTTTCACATTTAAGATAAGGCTAAAAAGTTGATGACTTTTTATGAATACCTAAATATAAAAAAATATATACAACATGTCGTGTGGACGTGGACATGGTCATGACTCCAGGAAAAATTAGTAAAAAAGATTAAGGCTTTTTCTTTAAAAATTGACACCCATAAAATATTTTAAATTACCATGAGTACAGTTTATCAAATATTTGTTTTTTTTTTTTTGATCGGCGATATCTAAGAAGTATTGCTGTCCGCCTTAAAACCCAAGAATGCTTGCTGTTTTTACACAATAATAATATTATTTTTATTTTAGGCCAACTTTCACTCATTAAATGTCAAATGAAACGCTTTCTGTGTATGGTGCATAAACTATTACCGGAAAAAAAAAACATTTAATGATATTTAATTGCCTACAAAGTCCAGCATGCAGCAGAAATGAGAATGTTAAGGTGGATGTGTGGAGTGACAAAAATGGATAAAAAAAGAAATGAATATATAAGAGGAAGTATGAAAGTACGAGGGCGGGTCAATAAGTCCGTGACTTTTTGAATTTCTGACCTCTTTACTGAAAAAGCAACACTACTCCTGTCAACAGGTATCTGTCAGTTGATTCCTATCAAAATTTGAACTTGAAGTTTGTGTTTGACAGCTATTTTTATCAGACTACCCAGTAATTTGAGGAAAAAATGGAAAAAGGTGAATTTCGTGTGCTTATTTTTTGCGAAAAAAAACCATTACCGAGACCAAGGCTAAGCTTGATAAATACTATGGGGACTCTGCACCATCGATTTCAATGGTAAAAAAGTGGTTTACTGAATTTCGTTGTAGCCGTAAAAGCACTGAAGATGCCGAACGTCCTGGACGCCCAGTTGAGGTCTCTACACCCGAAACAATCGAAAAAATTCACGATATGGTGTTGGCCGACCGAAGATTGAAAGTGCAAGAGATTGTGGAAGCCGTAGGGATCTCGCATGGCTCAGTGGTTTCAATTTTAAAAGATCAATTGGGCATGAGAAAGCTTTCCGCAAGATGGGTGCCGCGTTTGCTCACAGTCGACCACAAACGCAATCGTGTAACAACTTCACAGGAAGGTTTGGCGTTGTTTAATTGCATTAAGGAGGAGTTTTTGCGCCGTTTTGTAACCATGGATCCATCACAACACACCAGAGACCAAACAACAGTCAAAACAGTGGGTTTCTAAGGGTGAATCGGCGCCAAAGAAGGCCAAGGCGGGTTTGTCAGCCAATAAAATTATGGCGACTGTTTTTTGGGATGCACGTGGGATAATCCACATTGACTACCTTCAAAAGGGAAGAACAATCAATGGGGAATATTATGCCAACTTATTGGACCGCTTCAATGACGATTTGAATAAAAACCGACCTCATTTGGCCAAGAAAAAAGTTCTTTTCCACCAAGACAATGCAAGGGTGCACACATGTGCAGTTGCCATGGCAAAAATCCATGAATTGGGCTATGAATTGCTCCCTCATCCACCCTATTCTCCAGATTTGGCTCCGAGTGACTACTTTTTGTTCCCAAACCTGAAGAAATGGCTTGGTGGAAAAAGATTTGACTCCAATGATGAAGTCATCTCGCAAACAAAGGCCTATTTTGAGGACCTCGACAAATCGTTTTTATTATATTTTTTGGAAGGGATAAAAAAATTGGAGAAGCGTTGGACAAAGTGTATAGAGCTCAAGGGAGACTATGTTGAAAAATAAAATGATTTGTTTATCAAAAAATCTGTGTTTTATTCCAAAAGTCACGGACTTATTGACCCGCCCTCGTAGCACCAATAGTAGAAAAGTTGAAAGGAAATCGCCTATCTTGGTAAGGACATGTGATGAGAAGAGACGAAGGGCATGTGACAAGAAGAGTGATGAGTATGACTGTTGATGGATGGACGGGTAGAGGGCGACCTAAAAAGAGATGGATTGATTGTGTCAGAAAGGATATGATTGAGAAGAGAGTTGTAGACGACTCGATGACGACTGACAGGATTGTATGGAAGAGGAAAAGATATTGCGCCGATCCCAGATGACCTGGGAACAGGGCTAGTGAATGATGAAAGTCCAGTAGGTTAGGAAAAGTGTTGGTTAGGTTAGGCTAGAACTGTGACCATACAAGCGTAGCAAGTGTAGCGAACGTGCCTAGCGCCTCAAAAATACTTTAAAAAATCAGATTCTTGATTTTTTCCGCGCACCCTAGTTTTACTGGGGGGATCCTAGCCTGCTCTCTGACCCCCTCACCCTCGCCCGCCCTTTAAGGCTGACCCCACATTGGGCGTGCGCGATCTTGGAGCGTGTTCCCGACGAACAGAAGATCGCGGCACAGAGTACTTTTTAATAGATCGCGGCGTGCGACCAGCGTGCGCGCGGCGTTCACGCCGTAGACACGCCGCACGTTGGTAAAACGCAGCGCGTACGCTGCGTTATCGCGGCGAACGCGTCGGGAGCACGCTCCAGGAACGCGCACACCCAATGTGGGGGTCAGCCCAATGATATTACAGGTCAGCCTAACTCTATGGTCCAGGTCCTAAACTTTTACCGCATAGCTGGGTTAGGGTGTCGCAAAGAGGGTGCAGTTGCACTAACCTAAACCTAACCTTACCTAACCTATTTTCAGCGCAATCGTTTCTGTCACTAAATGTATCATAGTCAGCTTTGGGCCGGGGGGCTCGCTTTGCATAGCTTGCCAGACTGGGGGTGGTTCCTGGTGTACAGGATCACCCATATGTTATGCCTGGGGCCCGGCATAGGCCGTACGTAGGCGGTGCATGGAGGGCATCCTAAGGGGAACCTATACACTGCCAACATACGTTGCAAGGTACACCGCAGGTCTTTTTAGTGGGTATGCTTGTTGGGCACCACCAAGAGAGTGCCACAAACCCTACTGCTGCCCCTGAAGCAGTAGGTATGCGCAGGAAAAAATTTCCTGTGAAAACAATTTTTAAAAAAATGGTTTAGGTTAGTGCACCCCCTTTGCGTTACCCGGACCCATAGCTGTACGTTCCAAGGCAATGGCAATTATTTACGTTAAGTATCAAAGCAAACCGCAGTAAATAACCATCTCTTATCTGACTTACATAATACGGGTCTCTGATAATTCTTTCGCCCTGTGGATCAAAATCACCAAAGAGAAGGAGTTTCGCTCGGGATCCTTTTGGTGCTCTTTTATTTAGATCTTTCATATTTTGTTCATCCATTCCAAAAATAAAATCATAGTAATTGAAATCTTCAGAAACAATCTGAAAAGGAGTAAATTTTGCTAACACTACTAAATTTATAATGAATAAATTAGTAAGAGGAAAAATCATTAGGACAACATTAAAAGATTAAGACACCTACCAAGGGATTGAGTCTGAAAGTGGGTGATACAGACAGTTACCTTGAAATCATTTCAGGTAGAATATTATGCTAACAAAAGGGTAAAACTTAAATCACCTGTCTGGCAGAGTTATTGTATGGAACTCCGTGTTTTTTCATAGTATCTAATGCTCTCCAATCAGGTGGATTTCCAACATGCCAATTACCAATAGCAGCACTATCGATATCCCATTGATGGCCAATATTCATATCATTTACGGTTTTCTGAAATACTCCTTCTGCAATTGGTGAACGACAAATATTGCCTGAAAATTATTACACAGTATTTACATAAAACAAAAATTTATAAAATACACGTCATGCTTTATGTACTAGTAAACTTACCAAGACAGATAAAAAGAGCTTTCTTTTCTTTAGACATTTTAACACCTAATATATTTATTTAGCTTTTTTGCAAGGAATAAATATTTCCGAACGCTACTAATTCAACACATGTCACATTAGTAGGAACATAGTGTATTATATTATCTGTGGTAATTTGCTGTACCAGTGTTGCCAGTCGGGTCTTATCAGAAGTTACCTGAAGTATAAAAAAGTACCCTATTTGTGTAAAAATAACCTTTCATTTTTTTTTTACTTGAATCGTATTAAAAGGTTGATATAATAGAATATTAGTTGTATGGCTTACAGAAACATCGATGAGTTTTAGAGCACTTGCCCGCTTTTATTGATTTATTCATATTGATACATTATGCTAAATGTGAATTTCAATTTCTTCATTAGTTGTTATTGTAGTTCCAAATTTTCTATTTTATTTAGTTGTATTGGTCGGTGGGTATTCATTACGAAAATTTTCCCATATTTCGTTGATCCAAACCTTAGTAACACTACCTATACCTATAATGTTATCATTTTTGGCGGGATTGTTCAGTTATGATGGTATGTATGTATGGATATAGGTACGTGCTCGTGTAATTAATTTTTAAAAATGGATTAGAATGGATATTATCACAAATTGTGGGGCTTTTCTGTGCCTTAGGGATCTAAAAACGAAAACTTTGAGAGGTATCGTTATTCGACTACTTCGAAGAGACAGAGATGGATCTCTATTTGTGTCCAAAAACTCCAAGAAACGATAAAACTGGCACAAAAACTTATCCTAATATCGCAAGATTTAAGAACATAGCACTCAAATAACAAGATTCATGTAAAATTTGTTTTATGTAAAACGTTGCTTATTCTTAGGTATTAGTCCTAAAAGTAACCTTGTCATTAGTGCAAGCTAAAAGTAACCAATGCTGTTAAAAAATCACCTAAAAGGTTACAAGAGTAACCTTCTGGCAACACTGTGCTGGTACCCATGGCTGCTGTACAGTCTGGCGAAACTCAGTAAAAAAAAAGGTAGTATGAAACGCATGGAAACTTTAATAGCTACAGAACCCGTCAAAGTAGGGAAGTCAGTGCACATTCAAATGGTTGCTATGACATCTGTTACTCTCCTGTTTTAGCCGTATATTACGTCTCAGCGGCCATCTTTACAATCCGTCAACGTCAATGTCTGATGTCAGTCAGTCAATGTCAATGCCCTGCCTTTAATATCCAAAGATTGTTGCTAGTAGACGGTCTAACTAAGATTTATAAAAATAAAGAAATTCCCCGCCTTTTGCCTGATCTACTAGCAAATAAAAACACATATCAAGAACTTTAAAAGTATATTGTCAACACATTTCAAGAGATATAAATAAGTAACGGATTGAGCAAACACATTTCAAGAAATATAAAGTAATGGATTTAGCAATAAAGAAGTAGGCCGTATGGACTACGTCCAAAGCCGTAAAACTTTAAAATAAACTTGGTTTGTTGTGCAGTTTTATCCGTTTTAAAATAAAATAAATACTAATCTGTTTATTAGTAATTTGCGTAGTTTTCATATGTAAGCCTGTGCAGTGATTAATGTTTGTTAAAGATGCCCATTGTAACTTGCGAGATATGTGAACTGAGAACAAGTCTGTTGATAGACAAAAAACGAATATTAAAATATAACGTAGTGATTACATGCTCAGTGTGCTGTACCTCAGTCAGTCAGTCAGACAGAGACACAGTGAGACGGACGGACGGAAGATACAATCAAAGGTTTTTTTTAAAGTTTAACGGCCTCGGATACTTGTCCATACAGCCAATTCTTCAGTATTGTCTTTATTTTGCATTAAAACGTTGATGTTAGACGTTTTAATGCTTCGATGGAGTTTTTGGAGACAGTCGAAGGATTGAAGAAATGTAGAGAAGTCCCCAAGAAAGAGGTAAACTGTTCGCGTTCCTACGCAAAATTCACGGTCCACTTTTCTTGATTACGACATATACACCATGTTATTTCACCGAACTGTATATTGTTCACTCGCACGACACTTTGTTTCGCAAAATAACACCACTTTTACGACCCAAAAATCATTATAAACAATAAAAGTTCGATAAAATAAACGGACTCCAAACATATCTCACGAACTCCCGCCAAAAACCCACATTTGACAACCTTGTTGACAGTGCTGCCAGGTATCCGTCTTTTGTTCTCCCCAAAATTTTACCAAAATCCCCCCAAATAATCAGGTATTAAAGGAAAAAAAATAAAACCAAAAAACACAAACCAGGTACATATTTACTCGTATTATAAAAATCCAATTCTGCGCTATTTCAGCAATAGTTTTGATTATTAGATTAGCATCTTATCGCTCTTCGCATGCAGTTTTATACGTTTTTCTCGTTTTGATACACACGCTAACAGATATCTAGGGGTGTGTAATACATAGTCAGGTCATAAGTTCTGTCACACAATAAAAACTTTTGAATTTAGTCCCTCAACCCCCAGGAGGCACTCGGGTGCCACGATAACACTTGATTTCAATTGTGTCTGGAATAACTCACGATCGAGGGATTAAAATGCTGGCCACAAAAAAGTTAATTGAATTCGAATTTCGAATTTGTCATGAAAATAAAAATGTGTACTTTTTAGAATTTTCCTCATTTTTAAATATAGAGTGGACACTTAAAGAAGACCGTGTCGTGGTTATTGCGTTGCATCGTTGCGGTTACGCGCCAATGGGGGCTATCGCTAGTGAATTTGCCACTAGAGGCGCTAGTGTCGCGTGAGGTCCAATATCATTCTCTTTGTACTGGTTTTAGCGGAATTTGTTGCATAAATTATAATTTCTTCAATTTACCTGCTGGAAAGTGATCTCCGTCGTAAAATATCGCAAATATGGATTATTTGGCGATTAATGTGAACGCTTTAAAAGCGGAATTAAGAAAACGCGCAAAAATAGGAGGGCTCAAGAGCAACTATTTCAGAAGTTAGTTTGTTGATATCAAGATAGTTATTTATAAACAATATAACCTTAATTAGATTCAAGATATAACACTTTGTTTTGGCGCCAATCGCCTTTGACAGCTATACCACCGGACCTCAGTCTACAGTGGCGCCAACTGGTGAGCAAAGAAACGGTAGTCCCCATTCCATCCCAAGGGATTTCTTTGAATTCGCGCCCTCACAGCTTTTATCACTGCTGGAGTCCTAACAGAGCGAGGGCGACCACTTCTTGACCTGTCATCTACACTAGAGTCTTCATTGTATCGTTTTATGGTACGATAAACGAATCTTTTGGTTATATTCAAATTTTTCAGTAAGTCGAAAATCTGAATTGGCGCGTTATCGCAACGATGCAACGCAATAACCACGACACGGTCTTCTTTAAGTGTCCACTCCATATTTAAAAATGAGGAAAATTCTAAAAAGTACACATTTTTATTTTCATGACAAATTCGAAATTCGAATTCAATTAACTTTTTTGTGGCCAGCATTCTAAATTCAAAAGTTTTTATTGTGTGACAGAACTTATGACCTGACTATGTATTACACACCCCTAGATATCTGTTAGCGTGTGTATCAAAACGAGAAAAACGTATAAAACTGCATGCGAAGAGCGATAAGATGCTAATCTAATAATCAAAGCTATTGCTGAAAAAGCGCAGAATTGGATTTTTATAATAAATACTAGCTGATGCCCGCGGCTTCGCACGCGTGGGTTTTGATCTGTTACAAAGTTTTCGTCACGACCTACCTCCCTCTTCTCCACTCTTTTCCTCCACTTCCTTTGCCTACGGTGCCGAAGGTGCCCATCTCGGGCGAGTTGGTGGTGGACACTTAGTGGGAGCCGATACGTCGTTGCCGACTTACCAGGGCCCGTTGATACAATAGTTGGATGAAAGGGGCCAATTAAACTGTTTAGGGATCCGGTGTTAGTTCTCCTAGCGAACCGTGGTCCAAGCGAGCTCGCACCACATCTGTTTGCATTTACATGAAATCTGAAGTACAATATCATTTGAAACTTTCAAAACTGTCAACGCTGTAGTACAACAAACCATTCAAAGCAGCTTGCAAGGCTTTATTCGAATATGATCAACGCTGGCGTAGAGCCCTGGAAGAAGTGGCCCTGTGTAAAAAACCACATTCTTAATTTCCAACCAAGAAGGTTACCATTTTTCTCGATCCATAAGCGTTAAAAATGCGATTTTACAAAGACAATTTGCTTGCATACTACGTTTAGATAGAAGACCGGTGTAGTACCAGCATCGGTGTAGAGCTCTGAAAAAGCCAGTCCTATGTCATTCTCCCTTCATGATCGATAAACGAAGTTTCAAGCACCTCAACATGATGTTAAACACAAATAATTAACCACAAAATTTTCAATCGTTTTTCACCCCCTCAAATATTTAATTATAAAAAAATCCTTATAAACAACATAACAAAATTTATACCAAAAAGCTGACGTAGTTTCACAAAACTTTCATGTGGGATGCAGGTTCGAGGCATGAATGGTAGAGGATGATCAGTAGGATAAAAAGTGTTCAGAAACTTGACAGGATAGAGAACTGATTCGACTGTACTGACCACTGTGTCTATAATTTTTTATATTTCTTCAGCTTCAAATGATGTCAGCAAAACATTAATTACTGCTGCTTGGTCATTATAGTGGGTGCGTGGTGGTAGCTATTCCTAAGTTAAACAACACGGAATTATGAAGTGAGGTGTTTTTTTTTTCAACGTTTTATTTTCATTTTTTAAAAGTGTATTTTTTTTAATATGGAGGATATTAAATAAAAAGATAATTTGGATGCGTTAGAAAGGCAGTTTCACTAAACAAACTTTGCCAGGCCCCCAAAAGCGGTGCGTCCTAGAAAAAATAAATCGTTACTAAATGGAAGTTTATCAAATTATCTTCTAAATGGAAGCTTGTCAAATGGTCTACCAGTCTATATTGATTTAATCCACCAGTCAGCTGCTTAGTGTTGTTGCAACACACCTGTTACCTTTTCCTGCCTGAGATACGGGTCTATGCCCAGTTTAGGAATTATTTTTGTACTGCTTAATATAGTTGATAATGTCATAAGGTACAACAGTGTAATTCTATACACTTTTTTCGATTTCCCGACATTTGTCTCTACCGTATAAACAAAAATCGGCCAAGTGCAAGTCGGACTCGCGCACGAAGGGTTCCGTACCATTGACTACGAAAACAACAGTAGGTACCTACATTAATTTTGTTAATGTAGTGCCTACCTGTTACCATTTATTGATATCAAGCAAAAATAAGCAAAAAATTGATTTTTTTGTGTGGTGACCTCCCTTAAATATTAATTTAATTATTGATTATTAAAGTTAGAAATATAACTGAGTGTTTTGTGAATATTTCAAGTGCCTACCTGTTGCTATTATTAATATCGAACAAAAAAGGACAAAAAAATCGCGCTTGTTGTATTCCCATACAACAAACGCCATTTTTATTGTCCCTTCAATATTTGTTTTATTTTGTTTTTAGTATTTGTTGTTATTGCGGTATCAAAAATACATAATTTGTGAAGGTTTCAACTGTCTAGCTATCGCGGCTCTTGAGATACAGCCTGGTGACAGGCAGACGGACAGACGGACAGACAGCGAAGTCTTAGTAATAGGGTTCCGTTTTTACCCTTTGGGTACGGAACCCTAAAAATGATTAAGTTCTAAATAATACGATTCTTATGGTAAGTACCGATATTTATTTTCTGAATATGTACCAATATACTTATAGATAAGACATCCAATAGGAATTTTCAAGTTTTGTCTTTTCGTTACATAGCCTCCATATTTCTTCGTCAACTTTGTCCTTCAGGGCATATGGAATACGTCGCGGCTAGAGGAAAATTGGTGTCACATTTTCTTGAAGCACTAATTAAGCTTTGTACTCGTAGTTTGATATTCAAACAAGAGTTCCGTCAAACACCATCGTTAAATCTTCTAGTAATCTGTCCAATTTTGAGTTGTTGATAATTTACTAACTGAATTTTATCCAACTCTTCAAATTCTAACTCACAAGGATCCCGTGGAGCACAAAAATATAATATAATACGTTTTCTGATGTAATTCTGGGCTCAAAGATGTATGATTGACGTGTATTTCCTTGTATCGATATCATCACATCTGTTCAGTTTTAAGTACGTATCTAACCGTTTAATTATGTTTTTGAATGTTTCTGTCTAATGGTACCGAGTTCAATTTAGATGTCCTAAGATTTGTTTGTGACCGACCTTTGCTCCTCAGTACCTTCTGCATACATGGAATTGTTTCGTGCTATCGAATTCAAACTCTGCAGTTTTAGTTTAAGCTGAAGGTCATTTTTTTCTTCAATCTCAGTTTCCAACTGTGGGTCATCAGTAATATTATTTGTAGTCGTATCTCTTCCAAATTATTCTTGGTAAATTTGTTCATTTATCACTTCACCAGCTGATCACTCACTAATTTTAATTCATAATCAGAAATTTCTCGTAGGTTTTGTATCTGGCTGCCGAATTTTGTAATGCAGCCTTTAATTAAAGTTCTACACGTTTAAATTCAGTTAATTCATCCATTTCGGCGCCAATTATTAAATTCTAAAATAATACCATTCTGTTTGTAAGAAATTACCTATTTATTTTCTGATTGACACATTGAATGTCATAACAAACTAAGTAAAGTCAGAGAGTACAAATATGTAAAGAGTACGGATATGACGCGGAACCAAACAAACTTTGCCCCCATTTTTTATCCCCTTAAAGATTAAATTTTCAAAAATCCTGAAAGACGTCATTCTTAATTTTTAATCAGGTAGCTGGATACCAATTTTCATCGACTTAGCTTCAAAACTGACGGAGTTTCATACAAACTTATGGGGCCCTTTTTACCCCCTTAGAGGCGGAATTTCCAAAATTCCTTTCTTAGTGCTCACCTAGACTATAAAAGGAAGCACGGTGAAAATTTTCAGATTTTAAATCCCAGTAGTTTGGGCTGTGCGTTGATATGTCTGTCAGTCAGTCAGTCAGTCAGTCATTAAATCAGTTTTCATTTTTATATATTTAGATGTACCTAGTTTGAGTTTTTTGGGTTTTTTTTTTCTTTAAAACCTGATTATTTGGGGGGATTTTAGTAAAATTTTGGGGAGAACAAAAGACGGATCAAATCAGTTAAAATCTGTTTTATTTCTGCAAATAGGCCCCTGGAGGCGCTTTTACACGTCCCAATATTTAACCTACCACTGCTTCGGGACAAATGTGGGCTAGTGCCGAGAAGAAGCTGCGCAAGAAACTCGGTCACTATTGTCAGCCTCTTTTTAAATAAACATGTTTACATATGCCAGTGCGAGCTGATACAATTTAAAGCCAAACGTTCCTATCATTTATATAATCATCAATAGTGTAATAGCCCTTTTTCATTAAAACAACTTTGATATATGATTTGAATTTATGTACAGGGAGGTCAGCAATTGACAGTGGTAATTTGTTGAAAATACGGATACAATTTCCCATGAACGAATTACCTACTTTTCGCAGTCTGAATCCTGGAACGGCAAGTTTATATATATCTGGCAGCACTGTCAACAAGGTTGTCAAATGTGGGTTTTTGGCGGGAGTTCGTGAGATACGTTTGGAGTCCGTTTATTTTATCGAACTTTTATTGTTTATAGTGATTTTTGGGTCGTAAAAGAGCAGAAGCGCAAAAGCAGAAACTGTTGGCCCTTAAGATGGGGTTAAGCAGGACCACGGTGAAAAGGATCTTAAATAAATACTTAGGGCTTAGGGCATATCGAAGAAAAACAGGACATCGTTTGGACGCTCGTTTAATGGACCTGAGACTGAAGAGATGTCGCGCTTTGTTGAAGCGGTACGCGGGTAAAAAGCGTCGGGAAATTCTTTTTTCGGATGAAAAAATTTTCACCGTGGAAGAGAGCTACAACAAACAAAATGATAAGGTGTACGCACACAGCAGTGAAGAAGCGAGCAACCGTATTCCGCGTGTCCAACGAGGTCATTTTCCATCCTCGCTCATGAATTGGTTGGAAGTCTCTTATTGGGGCTTAACTGAGATACATTTTTGTGAGAAAGGCGTAAAAACGAATGCAGTTGTGTATTAAAATACAGTCCTCAAGAATCTTGTGGAACCTGTTTCTCATACCATGTTTAATAACAGGCTCTGGGTATTCCAACAAGATTCTGCGCCAGCTCATAGAGCGAAAAGCACACAAGACTGGCTAGCGGCGCGTGAAATCGACTTCATCCGGCACGAAGACTGGCCCTCCTCCAGTCCAGATTTGAGTCCTTTAGATTACAAGATATGGCAAAACTTGGAGGAAAAGGCCTGCTCGAAGCCTTATCCTGATTTGGAGTAACTCAAGGCATCCTTGATTAAGGCAGCCGCCTATATTGACATGGACCTCGTTCGTGCTGCGATAGACGACTGGCCGCGCAGATTGAAGGCCTGTATTCAAAATCGCGGGGGTCATTTGGAATAAACTTTCTTACCATATGAATCTATGTTTTATTAAGTTCATTTTGCTATATAAATGGTTACATAAATAATAAACATGTCTAAATTATTTCATATTACACATGTGACATAACTTATGACCCGTGGGTCTAGCACAAAGAACTATCGACTTCGAATCGTTTGCGTATCGAAAGCAAACGACACAAAGTTCGTGCTTTGTTTTGTAGTTCTCGTTTTGACCGCGTGAGCGCTGTTTAAGTTTTCATACTAAATATTTCGATGGCGATACGAACACGCAAACGATTCGAATTCGATAGTTTTTCGTGCTAGACCCACTGACTAGGTATTTCATATATTTACAAAACTTCTTATGATTAAGTACTTGACCTAATGTCATATAACACAATTTTTACAATTATAATGATCAATATTAATTCAACGTAGGTATTATTGTTATAATTTCATTTTACCTACTTTTAATGCCTAATGAACATTTTCTATATTAAACATCTCAAGGTTAACTTATATGTATTTAGTCTGATATTAATTTAGTGTAATAATAATACCTCATATAATTAAGATACATTTTCACATGAGTTTAGTATGCAAATAATAATTAATTTTAATTTTTGTTATCATTTTAACCTGTAAGCAAACAAGCACTGATAAGCAAGCAGGTATGCAGCATGCACTTAGGATTTCATAATGTGCCACGGCGCTATGGGCCAGCCCCTCCACCCTGGCGTACCAAAGTAAAGGCGCCCGGGCTCTCCGTAGCGGCGCCGCGGCTGAGGCTGCTCGACTGTCCCCCCATAGAGTAGGAGTTGCTGACTTTGAACATCTGTTGAAATTAGCATACATACACACAGCATAAAATACAGACGTGTCTACTCTGCAGCTGATGCGCGCTGACTGAACGGCCTAAGCGTGCTAAGTCATATTACACCACGCGATATTCAGCAAGCAAGCAAGCTAGCGCGGCCGAACCGCCGAATCCACTCGGTCGGTCTAATTAGAATAATAGACAGACTAACTTGCTAACTCCTATTACACTGTGCTAAGTCGTAGTAAGACTGTCTTAACACCGCGTAGTGTTATAGGCCTTTAACAAACTAAATATAAGATAGATAGAAGAAGATTTATATTCAAGACTAGCTGCTAGTGTGTAGCGATTATTTTTGCAACATTTTTCACTCATGCTTCGCTTCTATTGGTCGCGGCGTGATGTTATATAGCCCAAAGCCTTCCTCGATTAATGGACCATCCAACATAAAAAGATTTTTTCAAATCGGACCTACTGGCGGAATAGCGCGGTCCAACAAACAAACTAACTCTTCAACTTTATAATATTAGTATAGATTTATGCTACTTAAGCTTAGTTTGCATTAGGCCATTATTATTTTAGTCAAGTAACGAATAATTTTGGAGCTAAACGCGTCTGAACCATAGGTTTAAGATACAAGTAGATCGACTGACAGCCCGATAATAATGCATGTCAATGTGTGTGTTAACTAGTGACATACCTTTAACATTTTTAGACTATCGATAAGAATTTGCAGTTCGTCGTTTGGAAAATAATGTTTACTGTCATACTGTTTTTATCTCGAGATTATGCACCAACTTTGCGGCATACCTCACCGCCCTCACTTCTAACAACTATAATAGTGGGCAGGTAAATGTGCCCGGCGAGTATATTTTTTACGTATGATTAAAAATAAATAGTTTAAATTTATAAAAAAATAACAGCCATTGTTAATTAGTTTTATTTATTTATTTCTTCAAAAGATTTTCCAGTGTCATCTGCTGTGCCGTGTGAGCTCATCAATGGCAGTAAGTGAAAGAGAACAAGTTAACAAAATCTGACCAAACATTTAGATTTTGATGAATCAATCCCATTATAGACCTTTAACAAGATTATCTTAGATATGTGATTTCTTACAGTTTCCTTCTTCAAATTGTTAAGTTGACATTCATTTGAGACGCTATACGTTAAATAACATCAAACTTCTCCGGACACATTCAAGATAAATGTCTACAATAGTATCGATAAATTTGAGTCAAGCTCTAGCGTACATGTAAAATATTTTGATGAATTAATTATCCACCAAAATAATGTAAATAATCAATACATAGAACTTTATCTATTCAAAATATTAGAAGGAACAAACGGATTAAAATATTTTTATATTTACAACATAACAACAAGATCAAATTCAACAAAAATAACGCGATTTTACGATGAAACATGTGACCATTGTTAAAAAAAAATGTATTTACTTTAGATAATCTACGATGTACTAGATAATTCTATAAAATGTTGAAGCTTATATCACATATGCCACTGGATGTCACTCTGTCAATTAAGACTGATCATAAAACGAAAAGATTAGTTTTCTTTTTCTATCTTGCTAGATTTCCATAAGAGATTCTCTTCTATCTCGCGGGCTAAAGTATGCTGTGGCAGAAGGCCGTTACAGCTTCACCAGGCGGGTGTCTGTGTCTATGTTCCACTCCTAGAATGGGGACTACTACCGTTTCTTTGCTCACCAGTTGGTGCCACTTTAGACTGAGGTCCGGAGGTATAGCTGTCAAAGGCGATCGGCGCCGAAACAAAGTGTAAAATGTAAATCTTGAATCTAAATAATCCCTCAACCCCCAGGAGGCACGCGCGTGCCGCGATAACAATTGATTTCAATTGTGTCTGGAATAACTCACGATCGAGGGATTAAGGTTTATTATTTATAAATAACTATCTTGATATCAACAAACTAAGTTCTGAAATAGTTGCTCTTTGAGGCCGCCTATTTTTGCGCTTTTTCTTAATTCCGCTTTCAAAGCGTTCACATTAATCGCCAAATAATCCATATTTGCGATATTTTACGAAGGAGATCACTTTCCAGCAGGTAAATTAAAGAAATTATAATTTACTTACGTAACGAAGCCTGCTAAAGTTAATGTTATTGGACCTCACGCGACACTAGCGCCTCTAGTGGCAAATTCACTTATTAATTATTTTTTTACCAAAATATAAAATGGTTATTTTTAAACATTTTTCTTGTTTATTCTTTTAGATAAAATTTATACACAACAAAAACATTCTACAATAGGCTCACAAAATATCGTCAGTATGATTGAACGTAAGCGTGTGATACAGCCTTGCCAAAATGCTAGTTTGTTTCAAGGTCCCACAGGACCTTATTACCTTGATCATGGAAAATGGCGTAATAAAACTTACTATTTTGCGTTGCATCCATCTCCTGTGTAAACAGATTATTGTTATTTATTGGAAACACTGTTCATTAATAGTATAATTATCATATTTTGGTATAATTCTTTGACTAACCATTCATAATTTCAACAAAATGATGTTGTAAACAAAAACAATACATCGGTACATTTAACGGGCTACCGACGGTTTGGTTATGATTTTGAACATTAACCATTGAATTTATGACGAGATAATTATATGATCGAATAAAACACGGCTTAACGATCCTTTTGATATTTTACGAAGGAGATCACTTTCCAGCAGGTAAATTAAAGAAATTATAATTTACTTACGTAACGAAGCCTGCTAAAGTTAATGTTATTGGTCCTCACGCGACACTTGCGCCTCTAGTGGCAAATGAATGGTTGATTGATTGATAAATGAGCGACTTCAACAACTGACTGACTAATGAAGTGACACTTCACTTGTGTTTTAAATAAAAAAACTTAAATAAATAGTGTATCAAAGAGTAAAATAACTATACCACCACTGAGCAAGTAATCACTACGTTTTACCTACTCACTGCGGAAAACACAAACGCAAGTTCGTCGCCGTAAAACAGAAGAAGAAATAATTAAATAGGTAGAATTATTGGCTGTCTTTTGTAGTAACCGGCATAATGGAGAGTTTTAGAAAAATTAACCATGTTCAAAGCAGGTTATTGGTTTGGGGTGACCCGTTTTCTGAATTGGCAACCGAAGCAATTGTGTGTATAACTGGAAACCCGGGAATCATAGATTTTTATTATGAATTTTGTTCTAAACTTCACAAAATTACTGGCCTACCCGTCTGTCTCATTGGTAAGCGAATCAAAGTTTTGTTTTTCAAGTTTCCCGATATTTGTTATGATTTTATGAATAATCAGTATTGACCGATAGACAAGACTCCTGACAACAAAGAAATAAGGATTTCTTTGTTGTCTGTAATCTGTCTTTGTCGGAAAAAATAGGAACCCTAGGTTTTTAAAAGCTATGAAACCCTCAAAGTTATATTAATATTAGTTTAAGTAATTTTTTCGAAACGTCGTTTGGCGAAAGTACGGAGAATCAAGTCACTAATAGGTAACAAGTTGGTCAGAGGGTATCCTGTTTGATCCATGGGCACTACAAATTATTACGGACATGGTTCTGAAGTGTACAGCTTTTTCTGATGCTGACCATACTTAAGATCTACCAATTATGTACACCTGTCTGTGCCACATTTTATACTAGTTATTTAGTAAGACTGTCAAAAGCTTAAACAACCTGCCACAAACATTAATCCCTCGATCGTGAGTTATTCCAGACACAATTGAAATCAATTGTTATCGCGACAACCGGTTGTCGCTTGGGGTTTGAAGCGCTACAGACCATAATATACTGCATTTTCAAAGATTACAAGATTCATTTATTTAAATTATTTACAAAAGTACCTGAAAGTTCTATGGTCCAAAAAAGTTTTACATATTTAGCCATCTGTATCATGCAAATATAAAATTATTATCATTATCATCATCATCATCACCAATATCCACCGCTGGACACAGGCGGATTGGCTATTGCAGTTTGGCTAGCGATACAAGCAGACCCTGGGGAAGGACAGTGGTGGCACTAACCTTTTTGATGTGCATCACATGACAAATATAAATAGGTGCATTAAGCCTTTGTATGTGCATGTTTAGGATCCGTCCCAGACACATTTGAATTTATATTGTCTCTGGATATACCACATACGAAATGTTAATAATAAGAAATTTATATGTGACAAAGACCTCAAACTTTTGAGAGCTGTCATTTTAACTAGAAAATGAATTGAACACTGAACTCCTACAGGATTATAATACCACCAGCGGTCGCGATACAATTGATTTCAATTGTGTCATGAGTTACATACAGTCGAGAGGTTAAATAGATATTTAGTCAAAAACTCCTCTACTTTATTTTTGTTTCAGGTCAAGGTGGTCATGATATCATTCTAGACCAAGAATCATGTTCTTTGAAAGATAGGGGGTATTTATTTGATCTTAAAGGTCAAATTGAACATAAAATTGACCTTATTGAGAACCATATTTACAAAGAATGTAAATTGCACTTAATTGGACATTCCATAGGAGCTTGGATGATATTGGAATCAATTAAAAAAGAACCTCATATAATGGAGAGGGTCTCATCTATTAATTTGTTGTTCCCTACATTACAAGAAATGGCTGTCACTAAAAATGGGGGTTTTATCAACATGTTAAGACATATTCACAATTTTGTTATGATCTTGCTTACTCTTTTTAATATGTTGCCAGATTTTATTCTTAGATTAATAGCCCAAGGGTATTTAAAATTAAAGAACTTGCCTTCTCATTTTTCCGATCGACTTATCAAGTATATCAATCCAATTATTCTTGATAAAGTGTTATTTTTGGCTTATGATGAAATGGACAGAGTTAAAACTCTTAACAAGGACGCAATGAAAATGGTGCAAAATGTCACAAATGTAATTTACAGTGATAAAGATGGTTGGGTTCCATTAAAATATATGGAAGATTTAAGGAAATATCTGCCCTCGGAACAAATGACAGAGGTACCATACACACATGAATTTGTTTTAAAATCATCTGAAGATGTTGCAGATTTGGTGTCAAAGTATATTAAAATTAAGAAAAAGTAATGCAATATACTTTTAATAAACAAACATTATGGTGTAATGTAAGGTATGTAAGTGTAGAGAGACTCAAGTAAGCATTTCAAAGCAGGTAGGCACTGTCGATGAAGTCGGCGGTATACTAGTATAGACTGGACTCCAGTGTACGGATTACAGAAAGCTATAGAAGAGAAAGAACCATCGCCAATGCCCTCCGCTTGTTGCTTAACAATAATAACATTTTTCTAATAATTTATCTATCAAGCTGAGT
This sequence comes from Anania crocealis, assembly GCA_949315895.1. Classification (NCBI taxonomy): domain Eukaryota; kingdom Metazoa; phylum Arthropoda; class Insecta; order Lepidoptera; family Crambidae; genus Anania; species Anania crocealis. The sequence goes on from OX438882.1 coordinate 20,238,201, forward strand.
TTGCACTAACTATACTGATATTATTATTTGTCCTGCTTACCAATAATGTGTTGTATGTTGGTATATATTAGATGTGCGCCGATGCCTTTTTGATCGGCGGCGGCGTCTGATGTTAAAACCGTCGGCGGCGGCGGCGTCGTCGGCGTAAACGGCGTGGATATTAGATCGAATGAAAATAACATTAGAAATAAAAACTCTCTTTAATCATTTGAATCTTGTAACTTACACAAAATCTTTGACAAAAGTAACAAAATATAAAATTTTTGGTAAACTAAATAAGGCAACTTCAGCTACTGTAACATAATAAAATCTACAAATAAACAATATGGCATACTTCTTTGTCATGTTTAAATGTTTAGTAGTAATAATAAAGACTTAATTACTATTTAAGCAAAAATAATATGGCCCACCTCAGCCGAGATCAATCAATAATTTTTAGAATTAAATATGCTGCAGTCTTTCTAGTCACACAAACAAACGAAATAAAAGAAACATCTGATTAATTTAAATACAATTTTGTGCATAAGTAATAACTTCATTAAAGTTATTGCTTATGTAAAAGATTCTTACAAACATCGTAATTGTCATGTATAAAAATTATCTTATCAACTGATGTCGGATTTAAACTTGATCTTTTCGATGTAATGGTAAGTCCTGCAACTGAAAAGACTCGCTCGCTTGGTGTGCTTGTTGCAGGAATACACATAATTGCTCTTACACAATTGAACAGCCAAGGATAACTTTTCCTTTTCACGCCAATAACTAAGTAAGTTGCCGTCGGCTACATCTTTAGGATTACATCTTCCAAAGTACTTCCAACATTCAGCTTCAACAGCGTCATCATCATTTGTGCTCATATTATGAGTTGAATGCTTCTTTCAAGCCATATGGCTTGAAGCAAGTCGGATGTAGAAGATGGCGTTGTATCAGAAGAGGTAGACTGAGTTTCTTCGTTTCTCGTGTCTTGATGGAATTGGACATCAGATTGCCGGACGTGTTCCTTAACAAAATCACTTAAAAATGAGACTCTTGTTAGCCCATTTTCTTCCAAATATTTACGGGTATCAATTGCACACAGTCCTTGAAATCTACAATCAAGTAACGCAGCCGCAATCATCAGCATATTAACAGGAAACCTATGATCTAATTTATTTAACATGTTAGTCTTCATGCGACTGATTATGACAACTTCGTTGTCATCAACGTGTTTCAGTGCATCTTCTATTTCACACTTGAATACGAGCGCCACATTGATGGTGAAAGATTTTGATGCACTCATTATATTAACGGCATCTCGAAATTTCTTCAGAAGTTTAATCAAATCCCCCAGAATCCTCCATTCAAAGTCTTCAATTTTTAAATCAGGTTGATTCAATTTGACAAGGAGTCGGTGAATTGGATTTCTGTTACATTGATACTTTCCAACATTACGAGGATGCTATGCCAGCGAGTCGGAGAGGCAGTTTTTATTGAAGTCACACGTAAGGTATTTGTATCACCACTTTCATCAGTTTCTCCACTGGCAGGAATCAACTCATCGATATCAATAATTTCTCCAGCTTTATCAACATTAACCAATAAGCGTTTCTGTTCTTCATCTGCATCCTTTCTAAGATCTGGAAGTTTAAAACGAAGATTTTTGACAATCATCTTTCACTTTGTAACGATATTCTGTATTTCCGGCGCTCCTTTAACTCCATCTTGTACTACAAGGTTGTGTAATCCGTGTCCGAGGCATAAATGTGATCCCATGTTTGATAAAAACAGCTTTTTTAACATTTGATCCCGAGTCAGTTACGACAACCGTTTCCTTCTCTTCAAGTTACCGTTTTCTTCTCTCTGCTTTAATCTTTTCTGCTGTTTTTTCCCCTTCTATTATTTGAGTAGCTAAGGTCAAACTTTCAAAATCAAGGGATGGATTCAGAAAATGTAATGTTAGCGTTATATCATTATTTCTTTGGAAAGAATCGCTCCACAAATCTGTCGTGAGAGAGAGACAGAGAGAGCTTATATTCGGCCGTTAGCTTGTGGTTCGCTCACTACTATCATTGCGCCGACGACGCCGGCATAAAATTCGGCGGCGGCGGCGTGACAAAAATTACCGGCGGCGTACGCCACGCCGTTCAGCGCACACGTCTAGTATGTATGTACTTTATTAGATTTGTTTTAATAAATTTCGAGTGAGTTTTAGTTACTTTTTCTTATCCCTTGGTTGGTAGGTGTGGTATGTGTAGGTTGTAAGCAAATAATTATCAGGGGGCTTACCATCAGCTTATAGCAAGCCACTCAATTTCCAGGCAGTTCAACAGTAGGGCTGCTTTTGCCCTGCTAAAAATCATACCATAACCGCTGAAAAGCTGAACGACTTTAGAATCGCTAAACCAAAAGGTGAACAGCTAAGTTTGTCTATGGTCTGTTTTTCTGCAGATTGCATGAACGAGATATAGCTATACTGGTTCAGATAAATCTGTCTCTTTTTAGTTGAAAACGTTCAAATACACAAAAACATGATTTATTCCAAATTACCGGTTTTTGAAAAACTTTCTACTTATTGGATTTTAAATAGAAAAAGTCGATCTAAATGTTGCTATTTTGCAGGAGATTAGTTAAATTACTAAATTCTAGTAAAATTACCTTCTTGGCGATAGTACTTAATGTAGAGTGTTGGGTTATTGAAAATGTGGATAATCATTTTAACGTGGTCATGATTGGAACGGTTCTGCCTGCATTTTTGGCGGTAACATTCAAAAATTGAAGAACGTTCTAAGACTATTTTATATTTACAGTTAAACATTGAGTTAAACCATGTTTTCACAATGTCATACTTGTGTTTAATTATTGAATAAAGTAAAGTGGAATTGTAAGTAATTTTATTAAAATATTAGTTTAATCCCTCAACCCCCAGGCGGCACGCGCGTGCCGCGATAACAATTGATTTCAATTGTGTCTGGAATAACTCACGATCGAGGGAATAAAAAAAAGTGATCATCCATTGACTTTCAGTGAAAACCAACAAAAAAAAACGCCTAGTTTCTCACACCCAACTGTATAACCTTTGGCAATAACAGTTAATAAATCTTTAACAGCTGGAGACCACTCCAAGCGAATGGCAAGGGTGGCAGAAATTTAAATTCTGCAGGCGATGTAGTCATAAAATTAGGGTTCTGATTCAGTTACACTGTGTAGTAAAAGAGTGCTACAACTTTTTACATAGGTATTATAATAATCTATTCTATTTTAGTATTGACTGGGTAGACTAAATGCAAAAAATAAAACATAAAATAATTAATGATTCAAGGAGAGGAAGAGGAAACAGAAAACTATATTACATATTAGGTATTCTCTACCAGTCGAGCATTTGGTTAAGTAGACATGTTTTGCAGAATTTTTGCAGTAAAAAAAACAAACACATGATTTCATATATGTAATATAATTACAAAAAAATTATATTTCAAACACATATTAAAATAAAAAAAGACATACTTAATATAAAAGTACTTCAGTTTTAACCCTAAATTTAAAATCTAACAAAACAACCATAACTTAGTATATTTATTAACTGGTCGGCTACCAAAGTTGTGGAATCGAGCCATAAGACAATTGATTTGTGTCTGGAATTACTGGTATAAAAGGGGTTTAAAAAATACATCAATACATAAGCTTATTGGTGAACCTCTTCATCTGTGAGATAAATTTGCTTGATCTGTGAGATAAGTGATTAGCTGCATTGCAAAATGTTATGTAGGATTACACATGCTTTTGCAATAAGGCCAGCTACCTGAGGTTGGTAATGTAACATTGAAAAAGAGTCTGTAGAACACCTATTGATCTCTCTCTGTCGTTAAGAGTTTTTACATGTCTCTGTATAGGTATAATAGGCTTCCGGCTTCAGGAAACTCTGGTTCTGCTTAAACAATTGTTGTCATCATAAATTTGAGCAGTGGATATCCAGAATCACCTACAATAAAATGAAATATTCATTAATTTTATCATCTTTGTAAGACTACTGCAAATGTGATTATATGAACTAAAACTTTGTTGTCTTTTACACCCAGGCAATATTTAAACAAACAAAATCAGCAACATATTCATAACACAAGGGTTTTAGGTGCTATAACCTGTAAAATATGTTTCTTTATCTTTTCTTTTTACTCAATTGACCGGAAAGGACATATCTTTAAAGTTAAACTAAAATGTGTATTGTATGTTTACCTAAAAGCCATACAGATGCTATAGTGCTCAGTTCATTCAAGTGAGACTACAAAGGATGATTAGACCATATTTTATTGTAAATTAAATGAATCATAGTCATCATTTACACTTATAATTTCCAGATAGAGGCGATATTGAACTCTAGACCTCTCACTATTTAGTATTTGTAACAAATCTGAAAAAAGTATTACACATAAATAATAGTAAGAAAGAAGAGTTATAAAATTTAAAAGTACAGTTTTTTCAATATATTCTATTGTATATACCTATTACATCACAAAACCATGCTAACAATTTTGTCGAAATTGTATTTTCATTTTGGTAAATGGTGATATAAACATTTTATACAAAATACTAATTCAAAGACCTTCAGGTTTCTTTACACTGTAATCAGGTTCCTTAATCTATAATGAAACATGTAAATTTTCACAAAACTGCTGAAAAAAGTCTGAGAAACGCTTAGAATATGTCGAAAAAGTTAGTCTCCTAGTAACTTTTTCAAGATGGCTAGGATGACATTAGCTTCGCTCAAAAGTACGTTTACCTGCTGTCAAATTGAGTGTCATGGTATGAAAAGATTGAAAAGTTCATAGTAAAAAAATGGTGAACGGTTTTGAAACGTCGACGTAAATTGGCCTGCCACAGGCCTGCTAAAAACGATGTCATAGTACAAAAGAGCAATGCAGTCCAATAGCAGTCCTGCTTTAAGAGCTGATGGTAAGGCCCCTGTACCATTTTGAGGGTAACTGAATAATAAATCAGTGTTAAACCAACTTGCGTGTGTTTTACTTCATGGTGACAGCGGTGTTAAACAATAATTGGATTGCAGTTTAAAACGAACTAAAATTAATTTAAATTGTATTGTATATATTGCAAAGCATCGGGTGAATCATACAATAACATGGAACACGCGCGTCCTCTAGCTGAATTGTCCCTCGACGGCGGGCCAGCCGCGCGAGCGGAATCATGGCGGCAATGGCGGAAATTGTTTGAGGTATTCGTAAAGGCCTCTGGAGTGAGCAAAGAGCCTAAAGAGATTCAGGCTAGTTTGTTGGCTAACCTCATCGGATCGGCGGGCTACGAAGTGTACACAACTTTTACGTTTCAAGACGGGGAAACGGAGGACGACATCGATTGTGTATTGAAAAAATTTGACAGTTATTTCGATACAAAACCAAATACTTATCACGGTCATTGATACGATACAAGTTTTTCTCTCGCAATCAGGAAGACGGAGAAAACATAGATCAATTCGTAACGGCCCTGCGGCTGTTGAGTAAGCAGTGTGAATTTGGTGATTTACAGGAAAGCTTACTGCGGGATAGAATTGTTTGTGGAATAGCAAACAACACGGTCAGGGATCGATTACTACGCACAGAGGAGCTTTCACTGTCGAAGGCGATTCAAATATGTCAGGTGGCTGAAATATCTAAGGAGGAAAGAGTGTGCATTGACATCAAATCGGCGGAAGAAGTAGCGGTAAATGCAATGTCGCAGCACGGCTACGCGCGCGGCGGAGGCTGGGGCCGCGGCCGACGCGGCTGGCGCGCCCCCGCCGGCGCGCCCTCCCTGCCCCTGCTGCGGCGGCTCCCGGTGCACCGGAGAAGAGCGGTGTCCGGCCCGACAGGCGTTGTGTTTCGTTTGTGACAAAAAAGGTCATTTTTCTCGTGTGTGTGCAGAAAAGAAAAAGATGCGGAAAGTGTTAAATAATTTAAGTGTAGATTCGACGGAAAGTGTTTGTGAGGATATGTTTTACGTTGACACCTTAAAGGAGGACAAAAAACTGAGTAAGTCTTTAAAAGAGTGGTTTGAATTTGTAGAATGTCAAGGGAAAAGAATTACTTACGATAAAAGTAGATACAGGTGCGATGATAAATGTTATTTCTAAAGAGAATTTTTTGCAGGCAGGTCTTTCTATTAAAAAAAAAATTGGTTGTTTGTAAAGTAGGTTTACGATCGAGATGTTTACGTGATAACACACACGTGTCTTTTTCCATCTTTCATTACTTTTACAAGTTTATTCAAGAATGTTAATTGTTAGTAAGTAGGCTATTTTATTCACCTTTTTTTGTTGCAATTGTTGTAACACTTCACTTGCACTTCACATTTTGTTTCACTGTTAAACATTCAACGAAAACTTAACCGCACGAGAAAATCTCCATTCGTTTGTATGCCGCTAGAGTGAGAGAGACGGAAGATCGGTCCACTCACTCGAACGCTATGCCAGCCTCCGCTCGTGAGGATTCCGCGTGACAAGTTTCACGGAATGACTGGCAGCGCTCGAGATGAGACGGGAGATCGGTCCGTCTCTCTCTCGTTATACCTGCGATCGCGCTCGTGAGGTTTTGGTGTGACACAAGTTTCTGAACATGTCACCCGACTAAAACGATTTTAAAGACGTTATCACGTCAAAATCTGAAGCCGTTTACAAAGCGAGTGCATTCTTTTACGGGAAACCGGTTACCTATTATGGGTATTGCCGATTTGAATATTGTTCATCGAAATAAATACTTACTATAAGTTACCTTTTGTTGTTGCGGATTTTAACTGTCAAAATATACTTGGTTTAGAAAGTTGTATTGCAATGGGATTGATTGATTGTATTAATACTATAAACTTCGATGAATATTCTAGTTTATTTAAAGGTTTGGGAAAATTACCTGGCAAATATTCAATGTACCGGTAATTTCACCAACTAGAAAAATACCATTAGGGCTTAAAGGACAAATTGTTATTAGAGTTGAAAAGAATGGAAGGCCTGGGGGTCGTTAGGAAGGTTACTCATCCTACTGATTGGGTTAATGCCATTGTATTAGTAGCTAAAAAAGACGGCAGCATTCGTGTATGTTTAGACCCGCGACCTCTCAACCGAGCGGTGCGGCGCGCGCAGTACCCGCTTCCGACGGTGACGGAGCTGGCGGTGCGGCTGCGCGGCGCCTGCTTCGTGTTTAGCGTGCCCGCTGTGGGTTTTGGATGGTCCAAATAGATAACGCTAGTGCAGACTTGTGTACCTTCAGTACACCCTTCAGGCGGTACCAGTTTGTGAGCTTACCTTACGGTATAAGTTGCGCGCCAGAAATTTTCCATGCAAAGCTTAGACAAGACTTGGATGGAGTAGATTCATTTGTTGATGACGTCATCGTGTGGGGTCGCACGAAGGCTGAGCATGACAATAGGTTACGGGCCCTATTAGAACGAGCTTTGACAATAGGAATTAGGTTTAATCGCGAAAAATGAAAATTTGGTGTCTCTGAAATAACTTACCTGGGTCATAAATTTGATGTAAATGGAATGAGGGCTGATGATTCTAAAGTTAAAGCTATAATGGATATGCCTTATCCAACTGATAGAAAAGCACTAGAAAGGTTTTTAAGAATGGTCAATTATTTATCTAAATTTATTCCGAACTATTCGAAATCTGTTAATGTGATTAGATGTTTGTTAAAAAAAGATGCAGAGTGGGTCTGGGATGCACATCATTTAAAAGCGGTTGATATATTGAAAACGAAATTGGCTAGTGCGCCGGTGTTAGCGATATACTCGAGTGACGCGCCCGTCGTGCTGTCGGTGGACGCGAGCAGCGTGGCGCTGGGCGCCGTGCTGCTGCAGGCCGGCCGCCCGGTCGAGTTCGCCTCACTCACGCTCACCGACACGCAGACTAGGTATGCGCAAATAGAGAAAGAGATGCTGGCTATAGTTTTTGCGGTGGAAAGATTTAGGCAGTATATTTATGGAAGAGCAGATGTTACAATACAAACTGATCATAAGCCTCTAGAAGCTCTATTTCAAAAGCCGTTAGTCTCCGTACCGACCCGTTTACAGCGAATGATGATGCGAGTTCAGGGGTTCAATGTTAAAGTTATTTATACGCCCGGCAAGTTATGTATATCGCTGACACCCTGTCTCGAGCAACCCCTTAATGAACTCATGAATGAACGCGTTTCTGAAGAAGTCGATATACAAACTTGATTCGTAATAGATAACGTATCGATTAGTGACGCTAAAATGCAACTTATTACTATAGAAACTGATCAAGATATTGATTGCAGGCATTTAATTAAATATATAAATAACGGGTGGCCCAAAAATAGGCGCGATGTAAACGATAGAATCGGTGTTTTTTGGCCATATAGGGAAGAACTTCACTTTATAAATGGTATAATTTTTAAAGGAGATTGTGTATTTATTCCTCTGAGTTTACGGCCGGAAATGTTGCGGATTGTGCACGAGGGCCACCTGGGCATCGAAAGGTTGCACCTTTCGATGCCCAGGTGGTCCTCGTGCATCGAGCGCGTGACGTTATGTTCTGGCCGGGCATGGCGGACGACGTGGAGCGCGCGGTGCGGCGCTGCGAGGCGTGCGCGTTGCACGCGCCGCGCCCGCGCCGCCAGCCGCTGCTGCTGCACGAGGTGCCCGCTCTGCCCTGGCGTAAACTGGCCTCCGATATTTTTGAGTATATGAGGAAGAGATATACATATTATACTCGTAGATTACTTTTCTAATTTTGTTGAAGTCCAGGAGTTAACAGGAATGAGCAGTATGCTAATCATTAATTTTATGAAATCTCAATTCGCACGGCACGGAAGACCGGCTGAATTAGTTACTGACAATGGGCTGGCTTACAGTTCTAGGGAGTTTAAGAAATTTATGCAGGAATGGGAAGTACGTCATGTCACATCGTCACCTCACTATCCACAGTCTAATGGCAAAAGTGAGAGAACTGTAAAAACTGTTAAAAATATGCTCAAAAAGTGTATAGATTCCGGTCACGATTTTAATATGAGTTTGTTAAATCTAAGGTCTGCGCCACGTAACGCATTAGATTCTCCTGCGCAAAAGTTAATGGGTAGGCGAATAAAAACAAAATTACCAATCTCACGGAATTATTAACCGAGCCGGTCGATAATCAGCGTAATTACCAAATTCTGATGGCACAAAAATGTATGGGTAAAAATAAATATGACCGGTCTGCAAAGTCACTCGAACGAATTAATTTAGGTGATAAAGTGACTTTGGTGTCTAATGGTCAGAGGAAACTAGTTACTGTAGTTGAGCGGGCAAGCGAGCCGCGTTTATTCATAGTAGAAGACGAAAATGGGGTTAGATACCGGCGCACGCGCGGTCAGCTGGTGTTACGCGGGACACGCGGGTTCGATTACAGCTACAATGCGCCAAGAATGTGATTGAACCTTCGGTTACCGAAAACCAGGGTTCGGTTTTATTTAGTAAACGTATAGCTACGTCAAGCATTCGTCGCCGGCGGCGCACCAGAGTAAACTTAGATCGAAATTCTCAAACTATTGGTACTTTACACCAACAGACGAGTGCACTGATCTCATCGCCGTCAACTAGCAGTCATTTGGCTAGTGTTGACACGGACGAGTCCCATGATAGCAGCGATATTGAGACATCGCCATATAGACCTCAAATACCTATAGAGAGGTCTAGGGAAAGAACTGCACGAATGCTGACAAGTTTTTTATTCGGTAACTCGGAGTGAAAATTTAAGTGTTATTTTCGTACAAAATAACTAGTTATTATGAGTATTACTATATATATGTATATATATAAGTTAAAGCCTTTGTTTTTATGATGTACTTATAAACTTGTTAATTGATGTAAAGTTTATCAAAATCCGTTTAGTGGTTTCAGCATGGAGGACTTACCTGTCCGGTTCATTCATGCATTCATTTTAGTAACTTCTCATTAATAATAACAAAAAGACTTTGCATGTATAAGTGCTTAATAAATAATATGTTATTATTAAGTACTTGAAAGTATAAAGGTGAATAGGGCACGAATGTGTAATAAACAGTAAATGACTTATTTCCTAATAAAATAGGTACTTATGGTATTTGCTATTTTTAAACGTTTATTATTATTGGTAGTAACTGAACGACTATGTATAGTTTATCTTTATTTACTATCGAGTTTAATTTACAATATTATGTTTAGTAGTTGTTTAGTATGTACTTAGTGTTGATTTTTTGCTATTTAGTTTATTCTATAAGGGGAAGGATGTGGTATGTGTAGGTTGTAAGCAAATAATTATCTGTACCATTTTGAGGGTAACTGAATAATAAATCAGTGTTAAACCCACTTGCGTGTGTTTTACTTCAGTAGGTTTAACAAAAAAAATAATTAGATAATTAAAGTAGCCTGCAATAATAGATTACTTCAATACAATCTTTGGTTGTATTGTTAAACATCTCTTTTTGTTATTGGTAGGTACACCGTCAGATTACAATAACTAGGTAAGTATCTGTGATCATCATTGATAAATATTAAATATTTTACAGTTTCCCAGAAGCTTACATTATTAGATTACTGTCTACGGTTACTCTCAGTTTGATAATTAATTATTATTAATTTGGTATAGATTCATCACTGCAGAAACAACAGCAACTTTTATGGTCTGAGAATTTTGACTACTTTTTACCGTTTAGAATGTACGAAAATGTGATACTGGTAATTTATGTTGTGTGTATATTAGAGATGGTGAATATATCTATTATCTATCAGTTAAATTTACCTATTAAAAAAAAATATCACATTTATTCAATAAATATTATTAACCTTATCGAATAAAAATATTCATTCGAGCCATTGATAATTTAAACGCAACTAAAAGTTTTATTTGTATAGATAAATCTAATCGATTGATAAAATTACCTAATGAATATTTATAACGTTAGTCCGCAAAGAATAAAAATATCATATCCAATCTTTCTAATAAATTTATTCTTTTATTGAGTAAGTTAACTTAAGCATTAAGTAAACGGATTAGAGCCTAAATTTGAATGCATTATTTAGGACACGAGTGGCGCGTGATTGAGACGAGGTGTAATAAATAATGCGATAAAATTTGCGAGTCACACAAGTAGTTACAGTTGCAATAAAATAGAACTCTATTCCATTAGCATAAGGAAGAATGATGTTACTCGGCGTATTGAACTTTAGCCTCCTACGCATTGTTCAAGTTTATTGAATCATCATCATCATCATGATCACTATCATCATCATGATGATGATAATGGTGATGATGATGATCATTGTAATGATGATGATCATTGTAATGATGATGATCATTGTGATGATGATGAAAATGATCATGAGGATGATGATAGTGATCATGATGATGATAGTGATCATGATGATGATAGTGATCATGATGATGATGATCATGATGATGATGACGATGATTGATGATAATTGATGTTCAAGTTCATTAAGTAAACCTATAAAAATAAACGCGTAATACTATATTTAACTACTGTGAAAAATATCAAAAAAATGTATGCAATCTGCATAAAATAACAAATATTTTCAACCATATTCAACTACGTATAAAAATATCAGAATAATGTATCTGCATAAAAATATCAACTGATATTTTCAACCATATTCAACTACAGGTAAAAATATCAACTGATATTTTCAACCATATTCAACTACAGGTAAAAATATCAACTGATATTTTTAACCATTAAAAATATCGATATTTTTATTCAACCATTAACTTTTAACTAATAATTTTTTTCAACCATTAACACCACCACTAGAATGAATGCAATCAAGCAAACATGCATGCAAACAAGAAATCATGCATGCATCCAAACAATCAGACTTCCGTGACGGCTTCGGCGCTGCGGGGCTCCAGCGGTCCCACGCGTGCTAATCGTCGCAGATGGCTTACGCTCCTGCTCCTCAGCCCGCGGGCCGCCTCGCCCCTCCGCGCCTACGTGCTTTTGAATTACACTCTAGGGGTAGGGCAGACAAGACTGCTTGGGGTCAGTTTGTGAGAGATTTGTTTCTTAAACTTTTTCGATTTAAAAATTTACGATTCGAAGCGTAAAGCCAAAAAAAAAGATACGAATACATTTTAGTGCATTCGATATTAGACATTCTGAAATTAGGGTTTTCAATTTTTAGACAAAACTATAATAGTGCGTAAACAACTGTTAGACTAGACAATAATTATACATTATAAGTTTAGGATACGGTGCGGCTAAATGAAATTAGGACTTTAAATTTTAGGCGAACCGAAGGGCGGGCACCCATAATAATTACCTGTCAAAACAAGTATATTCATAGTCAAGACAAGAACTCCGCTAGTTAAAAAAAATAGCAAATGACTCGTGCTACAAATATTTTATTGCACATTTAGATTCGTAAAACATTGGCGATAAAATGAATAAAAGGCCGATTCATTAAATACATATTTTAGTTTTTAAGAAAACACAAACACTAAATTGTAGCACTAATAGATTGTTAAGCGTTAAATGCGTGTGTTGAAATGCTGTTTATTTTCGAAATTTATTTTCCTAATACTAATGAGACACAAGAATGGAGGTAAATGGTGTAAAAAATTAAACTGTCGTCACTAATGCACTTGCAGAGATTTCATATCCTTTGATTTAAATGGGGTTTGTTAAGATTATCTTGGATATACCTAAATATTATCAGAGATAGGCAATACGACTTGTTGGGGGGCTTTAAATTTGTTCCAGGAATAGATTCTAATGATCTTGGCCACTCTTGGTCTGCTACGATGACTTATCGGAAACAATTTGCTCTAGTAAAGATGACCCCATTATCTTAAATTTTTTATCTTCTTATTTTCTAGATATAGAAAAAAAAGCATATACACAGTGCATTTTGAACCACCTGGAAAACGAAGCCCACGCTGTGACCATTATGTATAACATCATGGCAGTGTTATATCAATGAAATATTTTTTGAAAAATATGAAAATTTGTTCAGACTTTAAATTTTGCAACACGCTGTGGACGCGCACAGACGTTTTATTTTGCTGCAAATGGGTCCCGGATGAATGAACCTTACATAGCTACATCCGAGCGCGCGAGATGAACCAATATTTCAATCTTATTTTAAAATAACAAATCAAAATAACACTGCCCAGATATTATACATAATGGTTAGAAATTGCACCGTGTATACTCGTATATAAAATAAATAATTCATATTTTCTTGAAATAAAATGCTTAACACAATTCAAAATGTCTTGATATTCGTCATGGTCACCCTAAAAATGTCTTTGTATGGAAATATGAAAAAGTTTATTATTTTTGTAAATTAAACGTTCACAATATAGTAATAGAAGATGTGTCAACTTTCTGTGATTTTTTTTCACAATTTCTGATGAAGTCTAGGTTTGCATCCAAGTTCGGGTTAATTTAATGTAGGTACGCTAAAACATGGAACACTCACACGGCACATACAATGAAAGGATATTTTACAATTACTCTAGAAATATTATATCTTATGTTAAGATTTTCGTTTCACAAATTCATTTGGGATCGTATTCGTGTAATAGAGTAACAAAATCAATAATTTATGTAGCCAAAATTTGATATTTTAGGAACACTCCTTGTGCACAACGTGAGGATTGAGTGTTCTAAAGATACCTTTATAAAATCTAAATAAACCGTTAAAAACGATTGAACAATTGTGAATATGCGTCACAAATTAGGCCCAATTATTTGACAAAAATTTGATTTATAGTACCTACTAGTACTTTTCGAGAAACGAGATACAGCATTTTTCTCAGGTTGGCGGTGTGAGTGGTCTAGTTCTTTGACCGTAACTTTTTCTCTATACTTTTCACAAATTTTTGATCTTCACCATTGCAATAAATGCTATCGCTAGTGAATTTGCCACTAGAGGCGCTAGTGTCGCGTGAGGTCCAATATCGTATATACTTTGTACTGGTTTTAGCGGAATTTGTTGCATAAATTATAATTTCTTTAATTTACCTGCTGGAAAGTGATCTCCTTCGTAAAATATCGCAAATATGGATTATTTGGCGATTAATGTGAACGCTTTAAAAGCGGAATTAGGAAAAAGCTCAAAAATAGGCGGGCTCAAGAGCAACTATTTCAGAAGTTAGTTTGTTGATATCAAGATAGTTATTTATAAACAATATAACCTTAATTAGATTCAAGATATAACACTTTGTTTCGGCGCCAATCGCCTTTGACAGCTATACCACCGGACCTCAGTCTACAGTGGCGCCAACTGATGAGCAAAGAAACGGTAGTCCCCATTGCACAATATTTCCAATTTTTCCTAAAACATTCGTGAATTTTGTAAACTTTTGAATCCACACGCACATGTAAAAAACAAGTTAAGTATCGTATCGATTGCTATCATCATGTTAAGTGCCGGGGTCGTGCGTACTCAACTTGTTTCTTACTTTTTCGGGTAGTTAAGAAAGTTAAAAAAAAAAATTAAATGTACGTATACTAATATTATACAGCTGAAGAGTTTGTTTCTTTGACCGCGCTAATCTCAAGAAGTACTGGTTCGATTTGAAAAAATATTTTTGTGTTTGATAGTCCATTTATCGAGAAAGGCTTTAGGCTATAACGGGTGTAAAAAAACCAAACGCAGATCCGAAAACCACGTTTTGTCCCCATCATTAGGATCATTTTTCTCTTTAGGACCATACCTGGAAAACAGCTGGTTCCGAAGATATTGAAGGTCAAAGACAATTTTGTTTTCCATTTTATTACAAAAACTGTTGCCGAAGGATACTTAAAAACTTTTCTACATACAAACATAGTGGTTTTTTTTATTATTTCGTTCACAATAAGGCTTTATTAATTACAATACGCAATGTACGGCTCAGCGCGGACGACTTTTGAACTTAGCAGCCATCTCCATCGCAGCGGCCGGCCTACGCTACGGCTGCTATACATTGCGCGCTACGAATTATAATATTTTTTGAGTTATAATAAAAATCATTTCCCAGCTATAATATTTTGTAATATGGCTTGGTTTGCTTTTCAGATTGCGTAACTTCAGGGTCTGCGTTTAGTTTTTGTACACCCTGTATAACATCACGCTGCGACAAATAGGAGCGAAATAATGGTGAAAAATGTTGCAAAAATAATCGCCATCATAATAACAGAAATTGCGAATATACGAAGTCGCGGGCAAAAGCTAGTTTTTAATATTTTTGCACTCGGAACATCGTCTTCTTTCATTCGATACCCCACTCGCAATGTGTATTTTTTTTTTCAAATACCCCAATGTAGGTATTGCAGAATTCGCCATGTTACCATACCATTCAAATCAAAGCATACATTAGGTATGTGTCAGCGTTACTTACGAAGCTAACTTATTTTAGAAAAAATAAAATCGATAGACGTAGGAAATATTAGTTATTATCATAGTGATGTCATAGGAAACTTCGGTTTCTTTAAAAATATGTTTTAAGCAAATTGTAATTTTGTAGGAAAAAAAAATAATCTATGTGCTATACCTATTAATTTATCTTCGAGGGAAGTTAATCAAAATCCATTTAGCCGTTTCGGTGCTCTTGAGTAACAAATATCCATCCAATCATAGTTAAGTGTTGGAGGTATTACCCGAAAACATGGCTGGCTTAGATACAGCGTAAAGCCATAAATTTCTAGAGTTATTTGATTCGGGGTTTATACTATGCACCTTATTTATTATGAGATTCCGATATTTCGGCACTGTTGCAAGCGCCATTTTCACGGGAGAACTGTTCTCCCGTGATCGGAAACTCATAATAAATAAGGTCCATAGTACATTTATAAACCCCGAATCAAATAACTCTAGTGATAGTGGCCATGAAAGTTTAATAAATTTGTCGACACACCAAATGTGCGTAATGGTTAGAGCTATCGCCCGGTAAGCTGAAGGTTGTGGGTTTGAGTCCCACTACAGGCAGTCAATTTTTATTTAATTAATTGTATTTTCAGTTACATATTAAATTGACTTTAAACCTTTAACGGTAGTCTGATTCCAAAAAAATAATTTTTGATATGGTGATGCCATTTAAATTAAAATATTATCAGCTCCTAAGGGTAGAAAAATAAGGTTAAAAAACCCTACAAAAATTTTACCAACGAAAAGTATGGAATAAGCCAGAACATTTCGAGGCGGCGCTTAATCGAGCGTCGGCAATAAATCAACAATAAATATCAACTCCAGTTTGATCGTTTTTTTTTTAATTTCGTCAGTTTTGTTTAACAATACCTACAGAAGATAATTATGCGTTTTTGCAAATTACCATTATAGTCTTATCAGTAGGTAGTAGGTATCATATCGTAATAAAGAATATACAATGGTAACAAGTTTGAATAATGCGATTTTATTTATAATATAATTACCGTTTTTATTATATCTAGCACTATATACAACAGATTATGGAAGAATGTCGACGAAACGATGATTATCGACAAAACAGTAATTTCATAACTACGAAATAATTAAAAACAGAAAATTGATAAAATGATTGTGCGTAAAATGGTATAATGGTGTTGATACGGTGGACAGTAGGAACTTGACAAAACTTCCTTCGCATACTGTTACAAAACGGCCGGCCTTAAATATACGGCTAATAAAACAAAATGCTATCGAAAGACAATGTAAATCACGTTCGACTGTCACGTTAATGCACAACCTTACAAAGTAAAATATACAAAACATTCGCGAGAAACATTCACGCTACATCAACATCGCTAATAACGCGAGTCACTCGAATCTTAAAACCGATCGCATATTATGATACAATATTAATTTTGAAACCTTATTCTAGAGGATACAAAAATTCACACTAATAATACTCGTACCTACATTCATCGAAAAAGGGCGGCACACGCGTATCGATAACGCGCCTCTTCGCCCTAGCACGTGGTCTCGAGCAGGGGGTCGGCGGGCTTCTTCGGGCAGTCGCCGTCCACGGACGCGCAGACGGCCCTCTGCGACGCCGACTTGTACAGGCGCCGCGGCCGCTCCTCGTCGTCGGAGAGCGCGCGCGCCGCCGCCCGCGCCCGCGGCCGCGCCGGCGACGCGCGCGCCGAGCGCGGGCACGTGCACAGCGCGCCGCGCCGGCACCCGCAGCCCGCGCCGCCGCACGCCTCGCACACGGCCGCCGCGCGCTCCAGCTTGCCGCGCTTCACGTCGCGGCACCGGCCCGGCTCCGGCTCCGAGGACGACGAGTTCCGCACCCACGGGTCGAGCGCGACCCGCTGCCCGGCCCGGGAGCGCGCGTTCAGATCGATCTCGCTCATCTTGCGCCAGGGGTTCCCGAGCACGGGCGGCGTGGCGGGCGCGTCGAGGGCCAGCAGCGAGGCGACGGGCGAGGAGCGCTCGCTGCGCACGGCGCGCGGGCCGGCGGGCGGGGCGAGCGGCGCCGCTAGCGGGGCGCGCGCGGGCGACGGCTGCGGCGAGGCGCGCGGCCGCTCGGAGTGCGAGCGCGCGCGGGCGGCCAGCGCGCGGCTCGCCGGCGTCACGTCGCTGAGCGAGCGCAGGTGGATGCGGCGACGTACGCACGGCGAGTCCGCGTCGGTCACGTTGATGCTGATGTTGTGGGCCGGGCGGGGACTTCTCGATTCGTCCTTTCCGCCTGCGGTGGTCTCGTTCCCGTCAGTCTCACCTCGGTCCAGCGGCGTTGAGCCTTTAGCGTTTGATGAGTTTTTGCTGGGGCCGGTCCTGCTAGGCCCGGCCCCCGCTAGCTAGAGTAGTCTTTCTGTCGCCGAACTGGAGGTCCCGGAGCTCAAAGTAGAAGTGGGATTTTGGTCTTCGCCTGGCAAACAAACAAAATATTAAAGCACCTACTGTGTTTTCTTTTGGGGCGTTGTCTTTTCATTATGAAACATTGTTTATTCGGTTTTAAGCATTATATCATCGCAGTGCCTCCTGTTGATTCGCTTATGTTAGACCTCAAAGTATTGACCAAAAATGAAACTGTTCTCATTATGCATATAATAATAAATATATAACATCGATAAGTTACTTTTTCACTCCAGACTGTCACGATTTATGTACAAGTCAAGGACGACTAAGACTGCATCGCGTAACGCGTCTTACAAGTAAGTAACATTGCAATATTCGGTTCTGTAGTTACTATGTGTGTAAAGTGTACAATTCAATAGTGTATGTACATCCGCATACCTGTTTGTTTCTTTCCTTAGTAGAAAACAATACCACAGGCCCAAAATATGTAGTTTCAATACTGTAACGTACTGTACTGTACAACAGACTACATAATATCATTGCATCAGAATCTATTTTACTAGATAACATTAACTATCGCCTGGACATATTTTTTTATTTAAATTTAGGTTACCTACCTAATGACGACTGTCTGCAATAGCTTATGCATCCGGACATATTCCTTTTCTATCATAAAATGTATGTTGCGAGTTTTTTTATTAAATAAAGAAAATGCCGAAAATAAAGTTAGGTAATTCCATTTAGGAGCTGTTTTACAGTCTGAAAACAAATTTTTTTGTCAAATTAAGCAGTAATAGGCTATCATCTATTTTTTTACTCACTTTATAAATAACATTCTACAGTCCGTATTTGGCAATTACATTTGAAACAGGCGATGGTGAAACAGCTCCTTGGTATAATAAATGAATACCTATTTACCTTGAGTAGTATGGCCTGTGGCCGGCAGTCTTTGTCAGTTGAGCAATTCGACAGAAACAAAACGTTTCAGCCTCTCTAAATATTGATTGAAAAGCTCAACGTCATTGTGCCCAGCGCCCTGTAACAAAAAGCGGAGAAATTGTAATATAGGTTCTTTAAATGAACTGCGTTCCTCATACTAATCCTACAAATATTATAAACGCGAAAGTTTGTGGCATGTATAGATGTGTGTTACTAAAAAGAGCTGAATTAAATTTGGCAAGGTTTTACTTTGTTTGCTGGAATAACAATAGACTACTTTTTGTCCCGAGAAAAGATACGATTCTCTAGTGATAATTTTTAGTTTTAAATCCAAAATTTCCACGCGTACGAATTCACAGGTAACAGCTTTATCATGTAAATCATTACTAACTCTCTCTACTCTCAATATCACAACTTCACAAGCTAGCTTTAAGGTTAACTTTAAAGCAAGGTTATCTTTATGAAACGAACTATATCAAGTACCACGTGATATCAAGGGTTAATTACAAATAAATCAATAAATTTTACATAATGATAAGCGCTAATCAAGCTATAGCCACAAAGTCACGACAACACTCGTGATTATACTAAACAATATTGATTGATTTAGGTCGTAATTAACTAGTGCCATCCGACAAGGTGACAGATATTTTTTTTTACAGCAATCGGTACATGTATCTCAATAAAAATGGTGATTCAAACTGAGGGTCATTTTGACATCCACTGACTCCTATTCCCATACCACGATACATAAAACACGTTTTTGTTTAATTAAATTTGAATCATTTCTTGCTATTTGGATTCTTTAATTATTTTTTCATTGACGTTATATCCTATTTAATCCTTATTAGTATTATAATGCGAAAGTGACTATTTGTCTGCCTGTCCGTTTGTCTGTTAGGCTTTCGCGCCTAAACTACGAAATCCATTTTGATAAAACTTGGTACAAAGATAGATAAGACGTTGAGAAAGGACAAAGGAGATTTTGTATCCCACGACTGAGCAATGGCTTTCGCCCGAGCGGATAGCTCAGTTAACCGATTCAGTGCGGCGGTGGTTTTTTAAGATTCTAGCGCCTGCTGGCGAACAAATGTTTCGTGGCTCCTCTGAGGCGCCATTCGCCATGAACTTTCATGGCTCCTCTCGTGCGCCACCCGCGATGTAGTATAATTGATCGCTGTTTCGTCAGTTTCCACTCGTTTTTTTTATAGTCTCAATTCAACAGCGAACGTAAGCGGTCTAATAAATCATTTATAGTGTTTAGAAGTGACTAATTAAGTGTTTATACGAAAATGGAAGGTAAGTGACTTATTTTTATCAGTTGTTGTAAATCTTTTGCTATATGTTTGGCACGAGTGATTTATCAATTCGATTCTTTTTATTATTGTTTAATGCCACGCAGACGAAGCTAGTTTAGACATAAAAACACTCTATACCTTTAAAAATTGTGAGTACAATTATTTCTTAATTATTTTTATGTAGCTAACATAAAAAAATATGTGACATACTCCCCAGGGGCGCCCCTTGTTTATATCGTGGTCCGACCTATGGTATATCAGTGTTCTACCTAAGTACACCATGTACGAGTTACAATCTAGTATGTACATTCAGTAATTTTGAAGAAAATTAACTTCTTATAGGGCGCGGCCGGGGAGCTTGCTCTCTAGCCGCGCCCCGTAGAATCCTTAATTCCAGATGCAGTGTAGTGCTAATATTGGGTTCAGTTGATGCACAAATGCTAATTAGTATGTACGTCATAAAATAATCAAGAAATTGTAATCGGTTACCATATTATCCCACTTAAAAATAAACCCTTTATTTGCGTCTGTCGATTCGGTTTTTCTGCGCATTTGCTGATAACTTATTGTAAGGCACTGTAATGAGTATTATTATTTATAAGGCATGTTTATAAATAATATTTATTTAATAAAAATTAACAAGAAAGTCATATTATTATTGCCTTTACATAAATTGTTATATTATCGGTCAAATGGTACTTTTAGTGGCCAAAAGAACCATTTTTGTTAATATCAACGGTAGGAAACGATAACGTTGCATCTAAAAAAAATGAGGTTTACAAGCCTGTTGCCAGTAGAGCTACTTAAAAAGATTTATCTTTGAGAATACATTTATCTGTTTTGGCGTGATTGAATAACAAATCTATCCATACGTTCCTATTTAAAATATTAAGTAAGGTTTACGATACATACATTAAGTATCATAAAATCGTCATTAATACCTAGGCTGTATGGAATCTTCTTAGGCCCGAGTTCACCAACAGACGTTTAAGTTTAAACAGCGTTTAAACAGCGTTTAAAATATTATTTGACATATTTTGTATGGGAATTGTGTCAAATTAATCGTCACTTTTTGTTTACCCGCTGTTTAATTGTTGGTGAACTTGGGTCTAAAGACGTTACTTATATGATTGTATTATTATGTGTAGAATAAGCATGAAGTCTGGATGCTGAAGCGGCTGCAAGTAAGTACTCATCTGATTTGCTTTGCTAGCTAAACTTAACTGTGTTTTAGAGAAAGGAACTACTACTGAGGTGTCTTGTCTATTTAAAAAACTCTGTTTTCGTAACTTTGCATTTTTTTCTGTTTAAAAACTTGTCCTGTTAGCAGTATTGCTTTGATGCCCCATGTATTCAGTACAGTCAACAAAATTACGCCCCGTTTAAATACCGAGCCAAGATCTCGGGGTCTCAGGTTCGATACCCGGGTCGGGCAACAAAAAGTCTAGAATTGTCGAACATTGCTTGGATTTGTGATCACCAACCCGCATTTGAAGCGTGGTGAGTAGCATGCCAGCACCCATCACGGCTGTGGAATTCAACGATGGCGACCTTTTCTCTGCAGTGGAATGATTATAGGCTGTTACTTTACATAACAACAAAATTATTACCGCAAAACCTAAATCTTTCTTGCAGCCCCATGATATTGCTCTCAGAATTGTTAAAAGATATTGAAAAACCTATAAGCATGTCGCATATTAAATCCATTTTACAGTTATCTATGGATTATTTCATCTTGCCTGTCCAAATACCATTATTTCAGGAACTATTTTATTTTGATAATTGAAGAATTGTGTTTTTTTTTAATTAGCTCTACCGGCAGCAGGCTTGAAAACCTCAATTTTTTAGATGCAACGTTATCCTTTCCTATCGTCTATATTAACAAAAATGGTTGGTTCTTTTGGCCACAAAAAGTACCATTTGACCGATAATTTATAAATTATGTAAAGGCAATATGGCTTTCTTGTTTATTTTCATTAAATTAGTATTATTTACAAATATGCCTTACAAATAATAATACTCATTAAAGTGCCTTACAATAAGTTATCAGCAAATGCGCAGAAAAACCGAAGTGACAGACGCAAAAAAAGGGTTTATTTTTAAGTGGGATAATATGGTAACCGATTACAATTTCTTGATTATTTTATGACGTACATACTAATTAGCATTTGTGCATCAACTGAACCCAATATTAGCACTACACTGCATCTGGAAATAAGGATTCTACGGGGCGCGGCTAAAGAGCAAGCTCCCCAGCCGCGCCCTATAAGAAGTTAATTTTCTTCAAAATTACTGAACGTACATACCTACTAGATTGTAACTCGTACATGGTGTACTTAGGTAGAACACTGATTTACTATAGGTCGGACCACGATATAAACAAGGGGCGCCCCTGGGGAGTATGTCACAAAAATATTCGGTATCCGGGTGAGGCCGTGGAATTTGCCACTTTTTAACGCAGAATATTCTACGTTACAGTAACACTAAAGTAACGCGAAAGTAACGGTATTGGATTGTTAGGCTTATATCATACTGACACTTAGGATTTAAAAAAACTAGTGGGTGTACGGTGGTAATAAAATTTTTATTTTTAAACTAGCTGTTCCCCGCGACTTCGTCTACGTCAATTTCTGATATTATGAACGCGATTATTTTTGCAACATTTTTCACTGATGCTTCGCTCCTATTGGTCACAGCGTGATGTTATATAGCCTAAAGCCTTCCTCAATAAATGGACTATCCAACACAAAAATAATTTTTCAAATCAAACCAGTACTTCCGGAGATTAGCGCGTTCAAACAAACAAACAAACAAACAAACAAACTCTTCAGCTTTATAATATTAGTATAGATTAGTATAAATTGTTACAAATTCTTTTTTAAACAACAGCAGCAAGTAACGAGAATCACTTAGGAATTTATATATTCTACAATTATAAATCCTTAAAAAAAACGTAATATACATAGTTATTATACTGTAATAGAAACAGAAAATTAACATAATTACTCAATATAACAATTAAAATCAACTTTCTAACCTTAGAATACAGTGCAACAGACGGGTAGACAATTATTTAAAATATACTTCATCGAAGTCATCCACCAAGTAATATTATCTACGCTAACCACAACACGGAAAGAGTCTGAAACTTGCATCTGACTGACGTCAATTCACATATGAACCTATTGTTTGTTTTACCAATTCTTAATTATAATAGTACAATTTTGATTGCGTTTATCTGTGAAATCTGACCATATTTAACTTTTACACCCCTTTCGACTTTTAAATTTATTTAAATTTACATAGAAAAGAGATAGTGATTCCGACGATTTTTCAATAACTAGCGAAATTACCAGTATGCACTAGCCATTACAATGCTTCTACGTTACGTAACATAGAATATTTGTTACCAGTAACATAGAAGTAACGCATAAGTAACGTAGAAGCTCGATTTTTAAAAGTTTTATAGGTTATAATTTCTAAATTAAGCCAAATTTGGAATAGATCTATAAACTATCATCTACAATATTCATTTCGACACATAGTTTTACGTAAAAAATAGTTAAAAAGTCGATATTTACCTTTTATTACACCAAAAAACACTTTCGGTGCACTGCACGCCTTTGTATATATAAATAGCCAGAAGATTTCTATGAAAGCTCGTCTGGCTGTGCATAGAGGGGTGATGGTTCCAACACTCATGTACGGAAGTGAAAGTTGGGTATGGCAGAAAAAGCATGAAAGTAGAATAAATGCAGTAGAAATGAGAGCGCTAAGAAGTATGTTAGGAGTGAAATTGAGTGACAGGATAAGAAATAGTGTGATAAGAGAACGTTGTGGTGTGAAAGAAGATATTGTCACAAGGATTGAGAAAGGGATGCTTAGATGTTTTGGACATGTAGAGAGGATGAATGAGAGGAGAATGACTAGACAGATCTACAACACGAGTGTGAAAGGGAACGTTGGAAGAGGAAGGCCTAGACGAACCTATCACGATCAAATCAGGAATGTTCTGAAGAAAGGTCAGGTCAAGAGTACTCTAAACCGACGAGCATGCATGAAAAGATTGATGAATGTGGAAGAAGCGAAAGATGTATGCCAGGATCGTAGTAAGTGGAAGGCCTTGGTCTCTGCCTACCCCGTTGGGAAGGAGGCGTGATAATATGTATGTATGTAAAAAACACTTTCGATTTTCGCTGCCGAAAAACAGATCATCCACTTTTCGCAATGTGGTCACTAATAAGATGGCGACCTTTCTTCTTATTTTTTGGCCTGAATACTCGGTGTTGCCATAATCATTCCTAATTTCTATTAAAGATTACATTTATATGTTTGTGTATCGAAATACCGGTAACGAAGAAAAAAGTAACGTCGAAGTGAAATAAAGAAGACAAATGTTTGAATGTTTATAAATCATTGATTTATGCATGTTTTGAATAGTTTAAAACCACGTTCTTGTATCTCAACAATCAGACTCAAATAGCTCAGTAGACTCATAAAATAAAGGTAAAAAATAGCGACAAGTAAGTAGTCTACCATCAAAGACATCACTTTTTTTATCTAAAATTAGGGTCCAAAAATATTCAGATTGACGTTTTAACATGATAGCTCACCATAATCCGCTTAAAATGATCTTAAAAGAGATAAAAGATAACTGAAAGAAATAATTATGAGATTAATCTACAGTTTATCTGGTATTTTCTATTTTTTTTAATATGATAAACATTGGAGACAATTTTCTTTTTTAAAAAGTGGCCAAATCTACGGCCTCACCCATCCGTATTAATAATATTGATCTTTGTATTGAAAAGGTTTACAACTTCTGAAGTGTGTTTTTTCATGAAATATCCCGAAACGAATACTGAAATCGTAAACTGTGGGACAAATAAAGACACTTTAATAAAGGGGGTTATCTTTAGAAATGCTATTTTATCAGTGTTTCACATGTAAATATTTTGGCTCCTCTTAGGCGTCACCCGCCATTCACAAAAAATACCCATGGTGCCACTACGGAGCCATTCGCACGGAATCGGTTAAAATATAAATAAAAATATTTTTTCTGAACCAAGCCTATAAACTTTACTTTCAACGATAAACCATATGACATAGTAAAGAATAGTAGTTCTCAAAAATAACAGTGATGGTGATTGATGATAACGAAGATATATTTTCGAATACTGATTTTTTTTTAAATTAAAATAATTTGTGCGTGTGGATTGAGTGTTCTTTTTTAAATGTTTATCCAAATATTACTAAATTCACGAATGTTTTAGGAAAAAATTGTGCGAGTTCAATGGCGAAGATCAAAAATTTGTGACAAGTAAAAATAAAAAAGTAACGGTCAATTAACTGGAACACTCACACCGCCAACTTGAGAAAAATGCTGTATCTCGTTTCTCAAAAAGTACTAGACCTATGAATCTAACTTTTTGTGATACGATTGGGCCTAATTTGTGACGCATATTCACAATTTTGCAATCGTTTTTAACGGTTTATTTAGATTTTATTAAGGTATCTTTAAAACACTCAATCCACACATTGTGCACAAGGAGTGTTCCTGAAATCTCAAACTTTGGCTACATAAATTCTTGATTTTGTTACTCTATTATACGAGCACGATCCCAAATGAATTTGTGACACAAAAATCTTAACATGAAATATAATATTTCTAGAGTAATTTAAAAAAATCCTTTCTTTGTAATGTGCCGTGTGACGGTTCCATGTTTTAGCGTATATTTAGCTAACCCAAACTTGGATGCAAACAGAGACAGTATACCAGAAATTGTGAAAAAAAATCACAGAAAGTTGACACACCTTCTGTTTTTCAGAACGTTTGATTTACAAAAATAATTTACTTTTTCATATTTCCATACGCCGCGCTTCCGCTCAGAGTAATTTTAAGTAACTTTTTTTAGAGGTCAATAACATAAACAAAGTTGGATTAAAAGGAAACATAGCTTTATAATATCAGTATATAAACTTGAAAAATTATGTCTTAGGCGAAACTCTGACCCGCATCTTCTCGCAATCCGGGAGCGGCGCTATACTATTAACCTTAATGGTATAGCGTATATAATATATGCGGGTCGGGTATAAAATAAAATTGATCCCTAAGGTTAGGTACCACATTTGACAGGTTCATTATAAATATCTCATTATAAATATCAATATTTTCTTGAAATAAAATGCTTAACACAATTAAAAATGTCTTATTTTCATATAAATATTCATGGTCACCCTAAAAATTTCTTTTTATGGAAATATGAAAAAGTTAATTATTTTTGTAAATCAAACGTTCTGAAAAACAGAAGGTGTGTCAACTATCTGTGAATTTTTTTCACAATTTCTGGTGTACTGTCTCTGTTTGCATCCAAGTTTGGGTTAGCTAAATATACGCTAAAACATGGAACCGTCACACGGCACATTACAAAGAAAGGATTTTTTTAAATGACTCTAGAAATATTATATTTTATGTTAAGATTTTTGTGTCACAAATTCATTTGGGATCGTGCTCGTGTAATAGAGTAACAAAATCAAGAATTTATGTAGCCAAAGTTTGAGATTTCAGGAACACTCCTTGTGCACAATGTGTGGATTGAGTGTTTTAAAGATACCTTAATAAAATCTAAATAAACCGTTAAAAACGATTGCACAATTGTGAATATGCGTCACAAATTAGGCCCAATCGTATCACAAAAAGTTAGATTCATAGGTCTAGTACTTTTTGAGAAACGAGATACAGCATTTTTCTCAAGTTGGCGGTGTGAGTGTTCCAGTTAATTGACCGTTACTTTTTTTTTTTTACTTGTCACAAATTTTTGATCTTCACCATTGAATTCGCACAATTTTTTCCTAAAACATTCGTGAATTTAGTAATATTTGGATAAACTTTTAAAAAAGAACACTCAATCCACACGCACATTAAAATAATCATATTAGCAATTAGCAACCTTTGGTAGTAAATCTAATACTTATACAAAATTCTCGTGTCACAGTGTTTGTAACCAAACTCCTCCGATACGGCCCGACCGTTTTTTTAAATCTGATGTTGAGTGAGAAAGGTTCAAATTCAAAATTCCACAAATTCAAACGCAGGGAAAACAACTGCTAAAATTTCATGCTGTATAATTAATTACATTACCTCCACCCACAAAGGTTCAACAGCTCGTGGACATCGCTCGTATATAGCGAGTCCATGGGAAAAATCGATCACCTCATCTTCAGTTCCATGTATGACAAGGACTGGAGAGGTCACCTTTGGTATTTTGTCGATACTGAAAATAGAAAGGTAGATAGTAATATTAATATTTATATTATAATACATTACGAACGTCTGATGCACAAATAGGTACATAGGTACGGGTATATATCGGGATGCCTAATTATTTGTACTCCTAATTGTCATTGGCGCACAAACTATTAGCCTAAAATTTTTTCGCACATTTTTACTATTCCTAAACGATTTTAGCCTATTTTCACTACGTTTACTTTTATCGCCGTATTATAATTTCCCAATTGCGACATTTAGCCGAATATATCATAACACCTACCCTTTTGCAGTTCCGAATTTTTATTCGCAGAAAGTTAAAAACTTTATCAGCATGCATGCATGCTTGCAAAGAAGTAAGCATGCATGCAAGCAAGCAAGCAAGCATGAATGCATGCAAACAAGCATGCATGCATGCAAAGAAGTAAGCATGCATGCAAGCAAGCAATCATGCATGCATCCAAACAATCAGACTTCCGCGCAGGCCGCCTCGCCCCTCCGCGCCTACGCGCTTTTGAATTACACTCTAGGGGTAGGGCAGACAAGACTGCTTGGGGTCGGTTTGTGAGCGATTCGTTTCTTAAACTTTTCGGTTTAAAAAAAATAGAGCGTAATGCCAAAAAAAGATGCTAATACATTTTAGTGCTTTCAATATTAGACATACTGAAATTAGGGTTTTCAATTTTTAGACCAATCTATAATAGTGCGAAAACAACTGTTAGACTACACAATAATTATACGTTATAAGTTTAGGCCAATACGGTTCGGCCAAATGAAATTAGGACTTTAAATTTTAGGCGAACCGAAGGGCACCCCATAGGTACAGCAACCTTTTCTGAAGGAAAACAGCAAAACCAGGGAAAAAATATCGGACAAGTGAGTGATGGCGGCAGTTCCATAGTTGCACATTTAATTTTAATGTCCACTAGCTGTGCTCGCGTCTATTAGGTACGCAACTTCGGCCGCGTAAATTCGCTTCGGCATAGTGTGTTTTTAGGACTTAGGTTTTTGTGTAGTTGTTGCAGTTACTTGTTAGACGACGCCGCTGGGCACCACCCGAATAAAGCTACGTTTTTTTCGTTGACGCGGAGCTGAGCAGGTAGAGAGGGTCGTGAAATGCCCAATCACATTATTCAAAATAAAAAAAAAATGCATTCGTGCAATGTGTAACTTAGATCCTTTAGATTCGTGCAAACCCTGGTTTATAAAACTAAAAATTTTAACTTTGCCATGCTTGTACTTATATGAAGTAGCAACGTTTGTAAAAAAGTATCCGTATTTTTTCACAAAATATAAAGAAAACAATTTGTACACTAGACGGTATCCCAATAGGCTTAAGTTTCCGGCAAAAAAAACTGCTTTATTTAGTAAGAACTGTTTTATCATGGCTATCAAAATATTTAATAGAATCCCAGATATTATAACGGATTTGCCCATGAACAAATTTAAAGAAAAACTGCATATTTGGCTCATACAGAAATGTTTTTATACAGTTAATGAATTTTTAAATTATTAATAATATTTTTTAGCATAGGTACTTTTCAATTTAATTGACATTTAATATTTTATTATTGACTCTGATATTTAATTGTTTAATAGAAATTAATTGTGTAAGATTTAATGTTTGTAATTTGTTAATCGTAGTAGTAGTGGTAATAGATTAAATTTAAATAAAATTTTGCACGTCTTACCCCGACAAAACATGTTGAGCATTAAAATATATAAGTCACCTTATACCTATAGCAAATAAATGTATTTCATTTCATTCATTTCATTTCATTCATTTCATTTCATTTCACAGTGCTCGAAATCTCGACAGATTACAAATTTTGACACCTTTATTTGGTCAATTAATGGTCGTGGTTTGGGGTTACCATTTTCAGGATTTCTCGGGTTTTCCGATTAAAAGACAATATTCAACCAAATTTCTCTAAATTTTTTCCCTTACAATTGTGATGGCTTACGTTGGCGAAGACAAAACCTAATTGCCTACTTACTTTTCAATTGATATTATTAAGCGTGCCTAGTGCCCAAAACCGACAAGTGATTTGATTTCATCGAGTTAAAGTATACAACAATTCTCACGACTTCAAAAAATGTTACATTTGATAAGCAAATTATATACTAGTTCTTGCTATTTCACTTCGTCCGCGTCAATTTCTGTTATTATTATGATCGCGATTATTTTTGCAACATTTTTCACTGAGGCTTTGCTCCTATTGGTCGCAGCGCGATGTTATATAGCCTTAAGCCTTCCTCGATAAATAGACACCCAACCTTAGAATAAAGTACCCAACACAAAAATCATTTTTCAATTCGAACCAGTACTTCCGAAGATTAGCTCGTTCAAACAAACAAACAGACAAACAAACAAATAAAAAATTGAATCGACTTCAAAAAAAAAAACTCACTGAAAAGTACAAAATAACACAAGAACAATGTTTTAGTTTAAAACCTATTAACGAACTTACAATATTATTTTTACTACTAACAACTAAACAGATCGAAGTCGTTGCCGAGCCAAATAGAATACTACTAAATTGATTGTCGCTCGCCAACATAGCATTTTTTGTTTATTTTCGCATTTGATTTGTTTCGTTTGTAGTATTATTTTTGTATTGGTTGGGCTCGGCGCCGACTTCAATCTGTTCAGTTGTTAGTAGTTAAAATAATATTGTAAGTACGTAAATAGATTTTAAAATAAAACATTGTTCTTGTGTTATTTTGTACTTTTTAGTGAGTTTTTTTTTAAGTCGGTTCAATTTTTTATATAAAAATATTTTATTACCACGCTTTTATTAGCTTGGTTTGTATCTATCTATGTATCTATGTATGTAATGGAATCTTTGAGCATAAATTTGACCGATTTCCAGAAGTTTGATTAATTTGAAACTTTGCACACGTATCAAGGACCGATGACAATGCAATAATTTAATAACAGTTTTCTCAGTTTTCCTCTGTAAGAGGGAGTAAAAGAGATAGAGCTAGCGCGCGATCTGTATCAATTATGTTTCCTGCATAGGTTTGGACTTACAGTCGGTAAAGAAGGAATCAAATCTTATAAACTAAACTAAAAAGTAAAAAATAAGTTATAGTTTAAAAAACTAAAAAACCACGCTTTTAAAACAGATTGAACTAAAAAATTAAAAATAAAACTGTAGTAATCAATTGAAAAATTCATATTATTGTACAAAAAGCGTGGGGGGCTTGATTTAGATTGTTGTAAATATTTTATCAATAATTTACTATATCTGTGGATATCATAACAAGCACCCCACGCTTTTTGTACAATAATATGAATTTTTCAATTGATTACTACAGTTTTATTTTTAATTTTTTAGTTCAATCTGTTTTAAAAGCGTGGTTTTTTAGTTTTTTAACTATAATTATTATTTTTTTCTCTTTTTAGTGTTAAATAAATTACAAAGTTATTAATCCTCTGTTCGCCGGTAACGGTAACCTACATAAATAGTGATGACGACTTCTAGATGAAAATGTATGAATTGTTTGAGAAACTCCCTCCCTCAACGCTATAGAATCTTAAGAATCATCCTCCAACTCCTAACTGCTTAGGAGTTTGACCTTCTATCATCAGCTCACGTAAATAACCTGAAGGAAGACAACTATCTGACTATACGCGCCTATGATATTTAAAGAATAATCCTCCTACTACTAACCGTTAAAGAGTTGTACCTTCCATCATCAGCTCATCAACATAATATGATGAGTACCAGCCGCTAATACTGAAAAACCTTAAGAAAGATATGCAAAAACGTAAGAAGTGCTTATAAAATTTGCGGGTTTCCCTCGATTTCCCCGGATTCCACCATCAGATCATGACTTCGATAAAATGGGTCCACATGGGAAGCACCAGCTTTCAACAAAATTTTTTTTTTAAATCCAGTTCAACCAGTCCAAAGTTCTGAGGTAACAATAATAAAAAAAAAACAGTTGAATTGAGAACCTCCTCCTTTTTTGGAAGTCGGTTAACAACTTTTCAGCTTTATAATAATATTAGTATAGATTTTTTCATATAAATTGTAAACAAAATTACACATAAATTTCTCGAAGTCTTAAATTTTAATATTATTAGTAGGATTAAATCACGTTATTTGACTAGGGAATTTGAATATTGTAAAAGGTTCAAGCAAAGTACATAGCAGTAGTAATATATTCCACTTACGAGGGCGGGTCAATAAGTCCGTGACTTTTTGAATTTCTGACCTCTTTACTGAAAAAGCAACACTACTCCTGTCAACAGGTATCTGTTACTTGATTCCTATC
Source organism: Anania crocealis (assembly GCA_949315895.1). Classification (NCBI taxonomy): domain Eukaryota; kingdom Metazoa; phylum Arthropoda; class Insecta; order Lepidoptera; family Crambidae; genus Anania; species Anania crocealis. Next base: position 20,269,713 of record OX438882.1, read on the forward strand.
AAAATTTGAACTTGCTGCGTCAGTTAGTTTGTGTTTGACAGCTATTTTTATCAGACTACCCAGTAATTTGAGGAAAAAATGGAAAAAGGTGAATTTCGTATGCTTATTAAGCATTATTTTTTGCGAAAAAAAACCATTACCGAGACCAAGGCTAAGCTTGATAAATACTATGGGGACTCTGCACCATCGATTTCAATGGTAAAAAAGTGGTTTACTGAATTTCGTTGTGGCCCTAAAAGCACTGAAGATGCCGAACGTCCTGGACGCCCAGTTGAGGTCTCTACACCCGAAACAATCGAAAAAATTCACGATATGGTGTTGGCCGACCGAAGATTGAAAGTGCAAGAGATTGTGGAAGCCGTAGGGATCTCGCATGGCTCAGTGGTTTCAATTTTAAAAGATCAATTGGGCATGAGAAAGCTTTCCGCAAGATGGGTGCCGCGTTTGCTCACAGTCGACCACAAACGCAATCGTGTAACAACTTCACAGGAAGGTTTGGCGTTGATTAATCGCAATATGGCGGAGTTTTTGCGCCGTTTTGTAACCGTGGACGAAACATGGATCCATCACAACACACCAGAGACCAAACAACAGTCAAAACAGTGGGTTTCTAAGGGTGAATTGGCGCCAAAGAAGGCCGAGGTGGGTTTGTCAGCCAATAAAGTTATGGCGACTGTTTTTTTGGATGCACGTGGGATAATCCACATTGACTACCTTCAAAAGGGAAGAACAATCAATGGGGAATATTATGCCAACTTATTGGACCGCTTCAATGACGATTTGAAAAAAAACCGACCTCATTTGGCCAAGAAAAAAGTTCTTTTCCACCAAGACAATGCAAGGGTGCACACATGTGCAGTTGCCATGGCAAAAATCCATGAATTGGGCTATGAATTGCTCCCTCATCCACCCTATTCCCTAGATTTGGCTCCGAGTGACTACTTTTTGTTCCCAAACCTGAAGAAATGGCTTGGTGGAAAAAGATTTGACTCCAATGATGAAGTCATCTCGCAAACAAAGGCCTATTTTGAGGACCTCGACAAATCATATTTTTTGGAAGGGATAAATAAATTGGAGAAGCGTTGGACAAAGTGTATAGAGCTCAAGGGAGACTACGTTGAAAAATAAAATGATTTGTTTATCAAAAAATCTGTGTTTTATTCCAAAAGTCACGGACTTATTGACCCGCCCTCGTACATATTCAATTATGTAAGTAATACAATTGCTTACATTTGATTTAAGATTTGTATTGGAACAATTTATTTATTATGACTTCGCCTTATCTATCACAGACATACTTCAGTTGAATGAAACATTAATTGTAAGAATATTTAAATATTTGTTATGCATACAATTTTCAGAAATTTCGTCTAACACACTAATTAACATAAAATGTCAAGGCTAGCAGACAAACAGTACAAGATTTACAATATCCGGTACCTAACACTATTTCAATCTCAAGTCATGTTGGAAAATTAACCTTGTCGCTGTTAGACGCTGTATAACATGTTCAGGACAGGGGCACGTAGGTTCCCCTAAGTTTCTAACTGAGGGATTCACAAAGTGGATTCCTAAACGTGGCAAAGTTACTGGGTTATCGCAATTCTATTTGTCATATTGAAATTATTATTTTACGGATTTAAGTGAATTCGACATTCGACAGCTATCTAGCTTAAAGTTTTACCTATTTTAAAATAAAGGAATCTAAGCTAAGCTAAACGAAGTTTAATAGCTCTACTCTCACAACGATCGTGACTCGCGCATCGTACACGCACACATGTACGCATAACTTTAATTCGTTAACATAATTATAACTTTGGATTTTTCACCAAACATATAAATTGTTACGTCAAATTAATGTATTTGATACAAAATATACTAGCTGCGGCCCGCGACTTCGTTTACGTGGATACGTTTTTCCATAATAATCAGGTGGGAATATATTTCCGTGGATAAATCTGATTTGCACATTTGATATAGGTCAGTCAAAGACAAACTCCACAGGGATCGGAAGACAAATTTAAAACTGAAATTATCCTGAAAAGATTTACCTGAACTATCCCGTGAACATGCCATGCATTGTAAATACAATATAATGACGTATTTTCCTAACAAGAATTTCGTGATGAAGGTAGAGCTAATGAAAATGCTAAAAAGACGCACGGAAATCATAGGTAAAATTTCTACCCGAGTTTTTTTTTATGATCAAACCATACATACTAAACGAGGACTTAACTAAATACCTACATTAAATTAGTAATCAGTTTACAGGGTGCACTTGTAGATACCTAACACAACTATTGCGAAAATATGTGTGTTTAAGTTATAATAAATGAGGGTTTTTCAAGGGGACATAAACAAAATAAATTGAACTAAAAGGAGAATAAAATATAACTGGTGGTATGTAAATCTATGCAATGCGTGCAAATTTTGCTAGCGTTTGGATGAAAATTGACGGGATTCGTTATCATTTATCAATCAAGAAAACAACCTAATTATTTTTACTTTGTAACTGTCAATTGGAAAAGTTTTCATACTTATTACGGTATTTGACAAGAACTTCGAAAATATATTATATTGCGTATATCTGAGACTTCTAACAAAAAAATATTTCAAACAATTTAATAGTAACAAAAAAAAGCTTAACAATATTTTAGTATCTGAGTTGATTCTAATTCCTAATTAAGCGTAAATTTATAATCAACTTAGATTAGAACTTATGGCAGCCTGTTCCTTAAGAATTTGCTATCATCAGTTAAATTCGGTTCCAAATATTTCGACTAGCGTGCTCAAAGCGTTGAACTCTTTCTTCTCTTCCATTGATTTAATAATTTCTGGATCTCGTAGTCGCATGCACCCAGAATGTTGTGGGTCGACCAAATTCCGGAAGCATTAATCGCATTAAATTTGGCTTCCATTTTTGTGACCCAAAATTCCTCATCGCGCTGACTCAAATACACTTTGCACAGGTACAGCTTGTCAAACCAAATACCAAGGACGCAGACGTCTTTTTGGGTAATTTGTAGTTGGCTTGATGCTTTTCCATAGCATTTTTTATGAGAATTTTTAATTTAAGTGGCAAAGCATTGACACTTCAGTAAAAAAACTGGTAATATTTGTTCAATGGATGGAACTCTGTCTGTGGGTGGGGTAGTAACACAGAACATGGAAAAAGTTTAGAAAGGCGATGTAGGAGGGGCAGGCGCGCAACAGAGGTTATGAGCAAATGCTTCTACGAACGGAACAATCGTCAGTATTCAATGAGGAATATGCAATGCGTAGCTTAACAGACTCAGAATCGAACCGCATTGTCACTTTCTAAGAAAAATGGATACTTCTTGATAATCGTTACCGGTCATCATGTTGGTTTTACTCAGGTTCAGCTCCTAAGCCATAACTAAGGTGTTGAATAATGGTCTACAAATCTAGCTCGACATACACTAAAGTGATTGGGGCATTCCACAATTTGGTTGTAGTTTTAAATTATTATTTTTTTGCGTTCTTTTATTCCAGAAATGTTTTTATACAAATAACGTCCTGTTGGTTTAGTGGGTCTTTATTATCTTAATGTTTATTGTACCTGTACTCTTGACATAATAAACTAACGTTATCTTTTTGGTTCGTGCACACATTAAGCACATAAATTGACAACTTCAATAACTAAATAATGTATGTACACAATGTACCATTATAACAATTAACACAAAGCTTCGTAACTATCGTAACTGAACATAAAGTTGTCAATTAATATTTTTACTTTGGTCTACCCTCGGATTATTTTTATTTTCCTAGATCATGCTTTTGACGATTTGTTTACTTTTAACGCCTTATGAGATCAAATAGCAAATACGAAATAAATATTATGTGATATCTATTATTCAAAGAAATGAGGAAGTAAGTAATTTTTTTTCAACTTTCAAAATGATTGTGTTGTCATTTTTTTGATTATTTTGTTTATTAATTATGTCAGAAGCATATTATTTCTAATGATTATGACGTCTCAAGTCTTGATATTTGTAATGTTGATTATATTATCTAGAAGTAATACATAATATTGTATGTAAGTGTCAATTTTGTAATTTTTCTTTAGTGTCAATAAATATCATTCACATCTAATACGTTCCGCTTTACTTTAAACTTTACTTGAAGTGCAAATTGTTCACAAAATCAGCGAACCAAGCCGGTTATCAAAACCATAGGACATTGTGAGAATAGGACATTTTGCGAATAGGACATTCTGCGAACAGGACGTTTTGCGAATAGGACATTATGCGAATAGGACATTCTGCGAATAGGACGTTTTGCGAATTAGGACCTTTTTTCGGCAGGTGACATTTTGCGAATAGGACGTTTTGCGCCTAAACCCAAGCCGGTCATCAAAACCATAGGACATTGTGAGAATAGGACATTTTGCGAATAGGACATTCTGCGAACAGGACGTTTTGCGAATAAGACATTCTGCGAATAGGACGTTTTGCGAATAGGACCTTTTTTCGGCAGGTGACATTTTGCGAATAGGACGTTTTGCGCCTCAACCGTCGATCGCATTGACGAACAAATGTTCACAGATTTCTTCCACGCGCTTGGCGATAGATACATTGCAGGAGGGGACTGGAATTCCCAAAACACGTTCTGGGCGTCCCGATTAACAACGACAAAGGGATCGAGAACTTAAGAAATCAATTGATAGCAATAACTTCAGTGTAATATCTACAGGAGAACCAACATAATCGCCTTCAAATCCTAACAAAATTCCGGATCTCATTGATTTCTTTATCACAAAAAAGATGTCGTGTCTCTATATAAAGGTGGAATCATGTCTAGCGGTGAGGCGTATTTATCGCAACAGATAAATTTAACAGATATTTAAATACCGAATATAACAACTGTTCTTCCTAAGATAAATATCTGTTAAAGGAAATAACAGCTTAATCTTAACAGTTGCCGTAAGAACAGTAGAAGAACAGATGCATAAAATATTGCTTGGCTGTTGCTGTTATCTGCGCGATAACTGTTACTGTATCATCCCCTCTCATTCATTTCGCTTATACACAAAAGAGAGGCACCTAGTATTGACTAAACAACAAATTTAAATTAACCTCACATTCGCAAATATCATAGGCAAAATGTGTCTTCTTAATTTCGTTTTATGAGCAGTTTAATAGCTCTATCTCTTTTTTTCGATCGCGTTGGAAAGAGAAGCTCCTAGTATTTATTACATGAAAAAATGAAGTGGTTACTAGATTACTCAGTTTTAGGTATCAGAAACAGTCTCCTACATTTGGTCTTGTGTTTGATTGATATTTTGACGTAATGTTCGGATACATTCACAAAATAAAAACACAATGTTTTGGCACCTAAATCTTGTAACATTCTTTATCAAATCAATTTCTTACATCAATGATACTAGTGTACGTGTAAATTAAAATAATACACTTTGACATAAAAACCACTAAATCGGATACATGAGTAGATTAACAAACATTTAAAACCTGATTGCGAGAGCGTATCCAAACATAATTACTTACTTAATCAGGATTGGTTGAAAATTTATTCTTAAACGCTAGGTCTTATTACGTTAGTATTAAAAGCTATTTAGAGATGATGGAAAACATTGGGTGTGTTCAGCCAGTTTACCAAAAACTTTACCTCCTAAAAATCGTAATATTAGCAAATTGACAGTCCTAAGCCTGTTCTAAGCATGAAGGAAAGTTTTTGATTGTATTGGATGGGTATTTAAAAGATTGTTTGAGATTTTAGCGGCTACAGGAAGTATCAAAATAAGGAATAACAGGCTGTTATTTAATAACAGATATTTGGAACTGTTATTTTTACATAACAAGAACAGTAGTAACAGATATCGACTTTTACCTGTTATAACTCATCTCTAATCATGTCTAGATGGGTCCTCAGACAACACACCCGTGATATGCACACTAAGCACCACAGTTATTTGGAAAGAACCACGTGAGACCCTGTATAACCATAAAACTGACTGGGAGTCCTTTCGTAATTATATCGATGAAAATGTTAATTTGCGAATACCTCTTAAAACTGTAGCCAAAACTGTGTGCTACACCACAAATTTAATACAAAGGGCGGCGTGGCTATCAACTACATATACAATATGTTATAAAAACCCTGTCCGATCCGAAAGGGTCATAAAGTTGCTATATTAACATAACCAAAATAAGTATCAAAATTACGTAATTCATGAATACAACTTTTTTATCGATTTTTAAGTCAACAGGTTTATCACCCATTTACCCTACAACGGGGAAATTTTCAAAATGTGTTAATACTCCCCGTCGCGCGGCTCTATTGTCGGCATTGACGCAAGCAAACTACTCACTTTTCGGCACCGCAATAAACATAGGCGGCACCTTTGACATAGCGTAAAGGTAGCCGCCTGCTTTGATTCAACTCGCCGCGCGGCACGTGTCGGTGGATATATCCTGATCATGCATTATTATTTATTATTACAACAGGTCAGTTTCGCGAAGACATTACTTCCGAGTGGTCGTACCGTTCTGCTCCGCGAAGTGTCGTATTCTACAAATAGTTTTCATAAAATTATGTGACAGTGAAGCAAAAATGCATGTGCGGATTGTTGCGCTTAAAGCGGATACGAGTGTGTTACAATCGGTGCGGGACAACCTAGTGCGACGCTGTGAAGCCTGTATTTCTGACGGTGGCACAAATATCGAACAACATCTTCGCCACAACCATCAAATCAGTGTCCTTATTGAGTGACCTCATACTACCAAATAAAAAAGCTACTTGCAGAGCTACCAAGAAGTCTCAGTTTCGTACAATGGGGACTACCGTTTCTTTGCTCACCAGTTGGCGCCACTGTAGACTGAGGTCCGGAGTTATAGCTGTCAAAGGCGATTGGCGCCGAAACAAAGTGTTATATCTTGAATCTAATTAAGGTTATATTGTTAATAAATAACTATATTGATATCAACAAACTAACTTCTGAAATAGTTGCTCTTGAGGCCGCCTATTTTTGGGGTTTTTTCTTAATTCCGCTTTTAAAGCGTTCACATTAATCGTCAAATAATCCGTATTTGCGATATTTTACGAAGGAGATCACTTTCCAGCAGGTAAATAAAAGAAATTATAATTTATGCAACAAATTCATATTGGACCTCACGCGACACTAGCGCCTCTAGTGGCAAATTCACTAGCGATAGCCCCCATTGACCCATTATTATCTGACTAATAAGTACCGGGGTCAACTGGGGTCATGACTTCGCTACCTGCGAGTGCGAGCGCCGGCGCTCCTCCGCGCCCCCCGCGCGTCCGGTCACCGCCTCTTGGGATTACCATGTAAGCTTTTTTAATGTAGTGAATTTTGTATTTTTTTTTTATGGGGGTAATCTCTTTCTAATGTTTCATGAAAATTATCTTATATATATACCTAATAACACCTTAATGGATCGGACAGGGTTTTTATAACATATTGTATATCATCTGAACCACAAAGTCAAGACACTACTTTGGAAATACGAGAGATGATAGCCACAAAGAGAAGACTACGCCGTCAATGGCACACCAGCAGAAATCGTCAAGACAAAAAATCTCTCAACAAGATTCAAAAAGAACTGAAAGAAATGCTTAGAGAAAATGAGAATAATACCCTTCAAGACAAACTTAAGACTCTGTCACCATACAAAGCGAATGATTATACACTCTGGAGAATGACCAATTAATTTTTTCTAAGATTGGTTACACAGATTGGTACAATTGGTTTTTTATAAAACATCATAACGGAAGTTGGTCACGAAAGCCTCAAGAGAAAGCTGACTTATTTGCAAATTTCCTTAAAAACGTATTTAAACCTAATGAACCTGACAATACACACACCGAACAGGAAATCGATGAAGTCTTAAACAGCAACCAAGAGCTATCTCGGCCATTGGAACCAGTGACAATGATAGAAGTTAAAAAAACTATCATGCAGCTAAAACAGAAAAAGGCACCAGGATTTGATTTAATAACGGCAGAAGTGCTTAAACAACTACCAAGAAAGGCCATCGTTCTGTTGACAATCCTCTTCAATGCCATACTGAGATTACATTATTTCCCAGAGCTATGGAAAGTATCTGTCATAAAAATGATAGCCAAACCGGGGAAACCTCCTACAGAGGTAACATCATATAGACCCATAAGTCCTCTTTCATTGCTGTTAAAAGTTTTTGAGAAACTGGCCCTGAAACGCCTCCTGCCAGTACTAAAAGAGAAAAATGTTATACCAGACCACCAATTCGGTTTCCGCGCAAGCCATGGGACAACAGAACAAATACACCAGGTAGCTCATACGATACGGCAACCGATGGAGAGAAAAGAATACTGTTTGGCTGTTTTCCTCAATATCCAGCAAGCCGTTGACCGTGTGTGGCACAAGGGCCTGCTTTATAAACTTAAGCTACATTTGCCAAACACTGCGTACATGCTACTTGAGTCATACCTACAAAACCGGTTATTCTAGGTCAGGAGTGAGGACTCGCTATTATCTATCTATCAAATAGAAGCAGGAGTGCCTCAAGGTTCAGTGCTGGGTCCAGTCCTATACACAGTCTACACTACTGATCTACCCACCTCAGATAAAGTAGTAACTGCAACTTATGCAGATGATACTGCAGTCCTCTCATGTAGTAAAGATCTAATACAGCATCTGCAAAACTTCAAGAGTGCCTGGACGAGATTGGACTATGGCTTACGAAGCGGAGAATCCGTGCAAGCCCAGCAAAATCGGTCCACATAACGTTCACACTAAAGAGAGGAGATTGTTCGCCAGTGACACTGGACAATTCTGTCTTGCCAACAAACACGTACGACAGTTAAATACCTAGGCATGCACCTAGATAGAAGACTCACTTGGCAGGCTCATATAAAGGCCAAAAAGGAACAGGCAAACAAAAGGTTTAGAGAAATGCACTGGTTGTTAGGCAGACAGTCAACATTAAGCTTGGAAAATAAAGTGCTTATTTACAAATGTATTCTGAAAGCGATATTCTCAGCGAGTCACTCAAATGTTGTAATCCTCCAGCAATAACAGAAAAAGTGTTGAAGATCTTGATCAATGCGCCATGGTTCACGCGGAACACAGAAGTGCATGAATATCTAGAGATGCCGACAGTCAAAGAGGAAATAAAGCGTTTCTCTGTATCGTATAAGCAACGTCTTGAGCGACACAGAAACCATCTGGCTACACAGTTACTACGTACAAACAACCACTTAATCCGGCTGAAACGTATGCAATTAGCTTCAATCGGAAATTAGTGTATAATTATGGGAGGTGACACATTGCAGGACGTGCACTCTCCAAAAGTCTAAGACAGCATCATCTGATCTGATTAAAGCCGCTAGGCTGATTGTAGATATAAAAAAAAGGCTTACGGTGAATCGACACTATCAAAAACATGTGCTTATGAGTGGTACAAAGCGTTCAAAAGCGGTCGAGATTGATGGAAGATTTGCCTCGCTCTGGTAGGCCATCAACGTCTGCAACTAAAGTTAACATCGCAAAAGTGAAGGAAGTAATGGCTGAAAATCCTCATTCAACTTTGAGAGAAATAACCGCAGAACTTTCTGTATTTCTCGGGTCGTTCCGTACCATTATAACTAATCATTTGGGTATGAAATATGTTGCCTAGCCCCAAAAGACCTGATTTTCTCAAACTCAATCGCAGTCGCTGAGGACATGCTAGAACGAGTCAATTCCGACCCAACATTCATGAAACACATTGTTACTAGTGACGAGACGTGGGGTGACGTGGTGGTTACGAGTTTGACATGCAAACTAGTCAACAAGCTTCGGAGTGGCGCCTTCAGTTCCAACTGTAACCGAAACCGAAAAAACCACGCCAAAGTCGATCAAAATTCAAAGTCATGTTGACTGTTTTCTTTGACTATCGCAGTTCTGTGCACTTGGAATTCTTGCCGGAAGATCAAACGGTAAATAAAGAATATTATTTGAGCGTTAGATGCTGCATATTTAAGAGAGCAAATTCGACGATAAAAGACAGATTTGTGTAAAGAAAATTGGATTTTGCACCACGATAATGCGCATTCGCACAAGGCCATCGTTGTGAACGAATTTTTGACCAAATACTCAGCAAATACCATCGAGCAACCACCATACTCACCAGATATTTTATGGCTCCAGCCGACTTTTTTCTTTTTCCTAAACTCAAATTACCACTTCGTGGCACCCGTTTTCAATCGGTGGAAGACATAAAGGAGAATTCGCGGCGAGAACTGAACCAATTCCGGAAACAGCGTTTAAAAAATGTTTTGATGATTGGATTATTCGTTGGCGTAAGTGTATCGTTTCTATTATATGAAGCTTATAAAATTAATTTGGATGAATAACAAACATTTTGAGTATTATTGATATTTTCCCGGTACTCTCTTGACAGAGTAGTAATGCTTTGTATAACCTTTTGTACTGGAAAGTTTTTTGAGTAGACGTTGTTAATCGAGTGTGTTTGGTAGGTATTTGAAATCGAGTTGGTTAAGTTCTTAGTCGTCTTGCGTCCGTGCTCTAACGACTCGTGCTCGACTCGACTTTGACTTATGAATGTCTACCAAGTATGCAAAACTAGGCGAGTCTGCAAATGAAGACATCCGTACTCGAGTTTACAACATTAGATCTAGCTACTCTAAAACTTTCTGCTTCACGTAGCATTGTTTTCAAGCACCTTATCGTGGCGACATAAGTATAAGACCCCACACCTCTATCGAGAAGCACATTGATCCAAGCCGTTAAGGGCCTGGATGTTAGGTTTTTTTTTGCTGAAATTTTAGCAGGGAAGGCGACCTTTCGTGTTTAAGGATTTGCATAGCTCGCTTCGGCGGTGGGCTACAGAACTCACTCATGGTTATCCATTAATTCCAAATTTCCAAGTTCATCACAATATTATGTATCTTTGACAGCCTGTGACGAAGTGGCGTACACACCAGTTATCAAAAACGGAGAAAATTATTAATATTTGAAGGCTTCTGATAGTAGCAAGTCTTGTATAAAAATAGATAATATATTTAAAGCACTTCAATATTTAATGATAAACAACCAATCTAAGAAGCTACCTATTCAAAATGCCAAAAATTCTGCTGATCTACCTATATTAACACATTTTTCAGATTTTTAATTGCATCTCAAAAATAAAAATTTAAATGATAAAAAAATTTGTACTTAAAAGTATTCATTGCTCATTTGCTCTCTAATAGTAAACTTATTATCATAAACCAGTTCAGTACACCACCAGTATAATGCAGACAAGGTCCAATGATTATCTAGGGCTGAATAGTTACCTCAGTGAAAGCATAACAGTTTTATGTAGCATTATTGACTAGGTACTATGCTTTCAATTCAAAACACATTAATCAAATAAAGCAGGCAATCTTTTTCATATCTTTTTAAGCAAATTCAATTTAAGAGACCATCATAGAATAATTTCATAACTGGTATTTTTTTTCTAATTGCACAATGATCCTAGATAGATAGTACCCACCGACTTTGGTATCCAAATGAAAAAATAAACACAATATCTTTTAAATATTTCAATAAACGTCACTTTATAGGACTCATTTCAGTTTCAAACAAACAATAGACAAAGTTATAGAAATCTAGGAAATACTGGAGAATAATCAACTTAGTTACTTCATAAACTATAGCAGAATCTTTCACAGGAGTATTCTAAGCAGAATGTGTCAAAAAATAGTTTCCATTCAAGCTAGTCAGAGTTTAATTTAGAACTGAATTAAAAATGTTTTTTTTAAATTATGTAAGAAACTGTGAAACCACCTTTTTTTTAATTCCCAGTTTAAAATTAAGCTCTGACTAGCTTGAATGGAAACTATTGACTTTCGGTAATTTTTTTGAATAATTTGGTTATGCTTAGCTAGCTGATAATATTATCTAAGTAAGTATAATTTATAAGGATCATACTGCAAAAAAAAACTGACATAACATAGTGAAAAGTGGGGAAACCATTTTTAAAAACTGATTACACCGAAAACTCTGAAATTTAAAAAAAAAACATCTCGAAAATCCAGAAAATCCGTTTGGTTGGACCACCCTGTATATTCACCAATGATAATCTTTAATAACTTTTTTTAAATCACCTAGTTTGGTTTAGCTTAGCTTTGTCTACACATAGCCTGTCAATAAAGTCATTGTAAATGCAATCATCTACTTAGGAAATTGGATTTCCTAGTTGGTATATCACTTCCAATTTCCTTTATTATATTGGTCACAGGCTTTCTCTATACCAAATGTCAAGATTTGCTCAGCGATTTAGCATTAAAACTTATAACAGAGTTACTTTTATGTTTACAGTATCATAAATCTTGAGAAAATGTAAACCTTTTTAAAAGAATTCACTAAAAGTTAAGTATTACTATGGACTTTATCCATAGTAATACTTAACTTTAAAAATACCATTTTTGCAACAAATATCACATTATATGTTATACAAAAAAGTATAAAATAAAATGTACTAACCTTGGAAAGGCATCAAAAAACCAAGTTCTCTTAGTATTTGGAAAGGCAACACGCATGCCAGACATAAGTGGCGAGTGTAACACAACAGCACCAACTTCATAGCGAGCAGCAAGATCAACCGTAGGCACTGTTCCAATGCTCTGCCCATACAATATTATATTTTCAGGGCTGATGCCATAGCGTGTCCGCAATGCTTGCCATGCAGCATCTATATCAGCATAAAGGTTCTTCTCTGAAGGCTTTCCACCACTAACACCATACCCAGAATAGTCATAACTGAATATATTACAGTTTATTCTAGTACCTAAACCTAAGTAAAAACTACTCATTTGTCCGAGATCTACGGCATTCCCGTGCGAAAATAATATCGTGAACCGCGCGTTAGGGCTGCAACGAACAAAGAGACATGCTATTCTGTTTCCTCTTGATGTTCTCGAGTAAAACCCCTCGATGTTCTCTTTTTCTCTCTCCGAGTATTGCCACTCTGCTCGTTCTGTTAAAGTCAAAGAAAACTTCGATCCAGTTTCATCCGGCGTGAATGCATACGTGGGTTCTGGAGGCAGGAACGCAAGCTTAGCAGCTATTTTCCCCGGGCATGGCGGACAACAAAACAGGCAACAAAGTTCACTAAAACTTAGCCCGTTCATGGCGACAATGTATGAATATTCATGTGAAAACTATTGAACACTACGTATTACAAAACCACAACTCACAAATAACTGGTCATGGCAAAAAATAAAAGAATTTCACAAAGTTGACAGTTCGTCAAGTCAACATTTCAATCAGCCATGACCACGGATGTTGTTGTTTTCTTCACCCATTCTGTCTGGGTAGGCAAAGGGAACTATGCCCATACAGCCACCATGACCACAGACTGCCATGACGGTATGTTTTTTTTTTACTTCGTTTATTTTTTACTTTGATTATATAGCCAACGGGATTAGCCATGAGTAATAATATCCATACAAATAATTCTGCCACTTTCGGTGCGGGGGGCGAGGAACGCACACTAACAGCGATTACAAACAAATGCATTTTCGATCATGTCGTTAAACATAGACTACACGCACACATGTTTAAACACACGCATGAATAGCCTATCAGTATACAAGATGACGTCATTTTCGTGTAAGGAATGCTAGAGTTAGACACTATCGATATGTCACTATCGATGAGTTCAGCCAATAATTAATAGGCTACTTGAAGTAGAGATGTAAAAATACGGTTCAATACGAAATGGGCGGTATTTTTCAGGTATTTAACAATTGAATACGGTATTTTTCGTATTTTATAATTTGATTAACAAGTGCAATTTACTTGACTTTTTTACGTATCATTAGTTAAATCAGTTAAAATCATTTTATTTCTGCAAATAAGCCCCAGGAGGCGCTTTTACACGTCCCAATTTAAACCTACCACTGCTTCGGGACAAGTCTGGCTGGGCTAGTGCCGAGAAGAAGCAGCGCAAGAAACTCGGTCACTATTGTCAGCCATCGGTGAATTAACTGATCATATAAAATTCAATTCAACTTCGTTTTTTTTTCCTTGTTTATTTTAATTAATCGCATTCCCGCTAACAATTAACAAATCTTTTATGTAAATGTAATGCACGCATAATACACAACAAAGACGTGGGACTTGCGCTTGCGCGACGTTGCCACTTTGTGCATAACCTCGCGAATGAAATCCTTCTTTGTGTCTCACTCAACTTAGATGCCGCGCGCGAGCCGCGTTTTGTAGTTAGTTTTCGTACGTGTAAAATGTTGATGCGCCTAGACGTTCTTAGTACGAAACTAAATTAATTAATCAAAATTACACTATGAGCGATATCTTTAATCGATCTTTCCCTACTAATATAATGAATATGAAAGTGTGTACCTTACATAATAATATGTTCCGTTTTCACGCTAAAACCACTAAACCAATTTTGAGAAATTTAAATATCGAGAAGTATTGGAATACTTAGACTAACATAGGCTGTTTGTTACGAATATAAAAACGACTCTTTTTTTTAGGTAGGCACATCCGTATCCAAAGACCAACTAGCTGGTCTTACTAACCAATAATTTTCCTAACGTATAAGAGATTTGTACTCATTACACTTTCAAAATATAATATACCAAAAATACCGTACTAAATGACATGATGCCGGTTAAACGATATTATTTTTCATTACGTTTCTTAGCTAGTTAACCAATAATTTCCCCAATTTAAAGTACGTCTGATTATTTTACACTCTAAAAGATAAAATACCAAAAATACCGTATGAAATGGTATTATACCGTTTAATACGGTATTTTTGGTATAATAACTCGAAGCACATTTTGGTATTATACCAGCCTTATATCTCTAACTTGAAGGTAGTGTTGTTGTATCTGTTGATAGTACGATATACGAACACCTCTGATACCAAGCTTTCGAAGTGTTTGGAATATGACCGGACCCACTTTGTGCAAGGCGACCTATTTTCTTTAACATCCTATTCCATATTGTAATTTGATAATGAACATGATAAAATATGTGAAATTCCGCAAAATTGCAAGTTTTTTTACAAATTCAAAATTATAAATAACTTGTAAAAAAAAAGGTTTAATGTAACAGTATTTATGGTCAGACTAGTTATCTACAACTTAAAAAAATCTACCTATAAAAAGTATAAAATAAAAAAATAAAAAAAATTATTAAAAAAACCCTACACAAAAAGTTCCCTTAAAAAGTAAAAAATAATAAATGAAACTCAATCTTAAGTACCTAATTACGTATTTAAAATATAAGTCACGTAAATCATCGTCATTATTGATAATGTCGATATCGACATTTGTTTTAGGCTGTCACAGCCCTAATTTTCCTTCAGTGTGGTCAGATCTTAAACTCAAAATTGCATCATTTCGTGATATGTTTACTAGAACGTATTTAAAACAATTAGAGAATAACGATTTGAAATATAAATTAGATGAAACTTGCTGATTTATTTTTATGATTTATAAATAAATAATGAATTGAATAATTGATAATAGATTACAGATTGCCATGTTTTATTTCGTCGAGACATAATTATGCAATTATATGTTTTCAATAATATATCATAGTAATAAACAAAACGCATATTTAATTAGACGTTTAAATCAAGTCAAATTTTATAACTACATCTTTAAAAATTACGCTAAATTAGATACGAGTACTATTTAGTGGCAACACTTATTGATTGGGAATTTTTCATGTTTTTTTGCTAATTTATTGTATTATTTGTTAATATTAGGTCAAAATAATACTTAGAAATGAAAAGTAAAGTTATCCTACTGTAAACTAGATGATTCCGACCTCTTTTTACACGCAAAATCGCTGCAATTCGGCATTTTTAGCTCAGGTCTGTTGTGCGCTACTGACATTTGCTGAATGACGTGGAACGTGCGGCAACTAGTTTTATATAACCAGCATGACCGGCGGTCTCGTACCTTTGGCAGCGGGGTACGCCTGTCAATGCCGTCTTCCGTTGAAATGCTCTAAGATTTTTTAAATAAAGTTTTACGGCTCAGTATGACTATTCTTGACTTCAACTTAGGACTTAAGTCTTAGATAGACTGGTATTTTAAACTAAACTTAAATTTTATTAATTTAATTTAGATTTAATAGCATAATGGTGCTCCGAGAGCTGATTGACATTTTCAGTTAGGCATTTAAGACAAGCTGAAAACTCAAAACTTGTAAAGTAGATACTAACCGCTCATAAAATACTCAAAACACAGAAAGCTGCTGACCTGGCAGGAGAGTAAGGCTAAATTAACCCATATTTTTTCAAAAATGCATTTTGCCATATTGCCGCCGGGTTCAAAAAACAGACGATGGCCAGAGAAATTAAAATGATGATATAAAATTTCTGATGTCACTTTAATATATAAAATGCTTATGTTTACATAGGCTGGTTTCAGCTTCTTATACCGTTTACCTACTTTCTTTCAGTATATATTTGGCTCTCGTTGTTTTCAAGCATTGGTAGGTAGGTACTTTGTTATTCGCGGGCCTAAACCAGACTTATTTGTTTTATCTATCAGAATTATGTCTGATCTAATGAAATAACAGTTTTATCGGTTAAAATACAATTAATAATGTGTTGAACTTTCGAGAACTATTTCAGTGCCTGTAGACAAATTTTAATGGCTTTCTAATATCGTTTACGCCATGTTTACGCAACAAATGTATGAAAATGACATCTACAAACCATATACAAAACGATCGAACGATCGTAAAGCTTATGTCATTTTCATACATTGACATATAAGAGATGGGTAAAGCAGCAAAATTTCGTGCGTCAACGCAGTAACTCAAGCGCAGTCTATTGCGCCGACTCACTGCGTTACCTCAAAATTGCACCACGGCGCAATTGATAAAGACAGTGAAACAGGCGCCATCTGCAGTGCAGACTAGTTTTTTCATTTGGTAGTTAGTTCGAGTATGTCAGCATATTTTGAGTCTCCAGGTAGTTCGCTGTGCGCCAACCCATTTTAAAACAGTGTTGACACATCCGGCGCAGTGAATTGAGTTGGCGAAGTTGCGCGGCGCAGCGCAGCATTACCCATCTCCGTAGCGTAAACGATATTAGAAAGCCACTTGTCATAAGGCGAAGGACTATGCTTGTTTAAAGGGGTTAATGGTGATAGTAAATTAATGAATTATATTTTTGTACAATTCATTGGTGTATATAATGTTGTTTTGCATGTGTGTGTGTTTCCCCCTTCTAGTACGAAAACCTTGCTTGTGCAGTCTTTGGTCTTGCCTATCATCGACTATGGTGATGTTTGCTGTACTAATCTTTTTCAAGATCTTCTCAATAAGTTGGAGCGCCTCCTCAATAGCTGTATCCGTTTCATTTTCGGCCTGCGCAAATTTGACCACATCTCCCAGTTCCGCTCTCAGCTTCACTGGCTTCCCATTAGACGCCGCAGGGATTTACGTATTCTCTGCGTTCTCTTTTCCGCGCTCTTTGATCCCAAATGTCCATCCTACATTAAAGATAAATTCTCATTTCTTCACACTTCTCACGATAGAGATCTCCGTTCCATCGATACTCTTCAGTTGCTCACTCCACGACATACCTCTTCCTTTATGTCTAATTCTTTCTCTGTGACAGCTGTACGTCTCTGGAATGGACTACCACCCAAAATTAGAAAATCCACCACCAAATTTTCCTTTCAAAAGGCTTTGCGGAGCCACTTCGCTAACTAACTTTATCTTCTTCCTCTCTAGAATCATACTGGCATTATTTCTGTGTATTTACATATTAAGTGTGTGTATTTTTGTATATGAGATGTGTATATATATTATTATTATATAATATGTATGTAGCTAGTTCGTATGTATATATAATATACACTTTTTAATTTTTTTGTCTTTCAATATCTGTTTTGTAATTATTATTATTTCTGCAGTTGTTAATATTTTTACCTATTACTTGTTTACACCGCCTGTAAAATCTCTGTTTGGTCTCATGGTTGACTGGTAGAGAATGCTTTTAGCATTAAGTCCGCCATTTGTACTATCTTTGTATATGCAATAAAGTGAAAAATAAATAAATAAATAAATAGATGTGTTGTATTTATGGTCTCCGGGGCTAAAATAATGGAAATGGCTATGAAGATGATAGTTATACATTATTACAATTATCATCGCTAGCGATATTTTGCCTGTTATAAAAAAGGTTCTAAACTTGCTATTTTGGCACCGTAACGTTGAAGGTAAGTAAATAAGTAAAACTAAAAAGTTCGCGTCTGTAACACTATAATAAATCCCATAGATTTAATATGTACTGCTTATTAAATCTATGATAAATCCATAAAAACTATTACCTAACTAACGATCGGAGAAAAGTAAAAATACAAAAAAGTACAGCATTTTGGCGCGCTAATTAACTTTGATTTTTCAATTTGATATTTTTCAGCAAATGTGTAGGTACCAGAATTTTAAAAAACTTTTTTTGTAGTTGGTTCGTTATCCTCTACTAAAAATATAAAACGGATTTTAAAAACCAGTCAAGTTAAATAAAGTAAAGGAGATGTCCCAAATTGTATGGAGGCCAGGCCCAGAACCTGTACACCCCACCAAAAGATAGACCAATACACCTACAAGATTTTGTTATTATCCAATTCTTTTAAAATGGCTTTGTTAAGTGGTTCAAATAAAGAGTTAAGTAAGAAAATAGCAGTACAAAACAACAAAACCATCATGGCGGAAGATGTCATTTTGATGACGTCTGTCAGTTTTGGCAGTTTCAAAATTGCGCATCTAGGAGTCGAGTGCCATCGCTTGCTGTAATAACAACAAACATTATGAAAGTAATGTGTCGATCAATACCAAATCTAGAAATCGAAAAAAAATGAGGTCGTTATAATGAACTACATTTAAAACGCGACAAGTAGAACAAAAACTTGAAGTGAATGATTATGCCAAAGTGACATGGGGTATAACAGCTACTGACATTTAAAGTTTTTTTTGATTGACGCCATCTTGGAGTGCCTAATGGAGTTTAATAAATTATTCGATCTTATTTATTTTTGAACCACTAAATTATACGTTATATAAATTTATATGTATTTTTCCCAGAAACAGTAAATTTTTCTTGATTTTTGAAAATGGTGTACTATGTCTGGGCCTATTATGGGACATCTCCTTTATAGGTATATGTGTTCGCTAATTTACAAAACTACGCAACGGATATTATTGTGGCTTACACAAAAAGTAGAATTAATGTCAGGGCATATTGTTAGGTTTTATATTAATAAAATCTGATATCAGCAAAAAAAAACATCATTAAAAAAAAGTGGTGAACGCCTGTTCAAATATGCATAGGATTAAGTGAGTTGAACAGGCGCGGCGTAGCGTTAGAAATCTATACTTAATATTATAAAGCTGAAGAGTTTGTTTGTTTGTTTGTTTGTTTGTTTGTTTGTTTGAACGCGCTAATCTCAGGAAGTAATGGTCTGATTTGAAAAAGTCTTTTTGTGTTGGATAGTCCATTAGTCGAGGAAGGCTTTAGGCTATATAACATCACGCTGCGACCAATAGGAGCGAAGCATGAGTGAAAAATGTTGCAAAAATAATCGCGATCATAATAACGGACATTGACGCGGTCGAAGTCGCGGGGAACAGCTAGTGTTTACATAAATGGCTTTATGTATGTAATGGCTGTATGTAATGGCTTACATAAGCGAACAGCAGTTTGCTGTCGAGTGTCGACTGTCGACGTATGCGACTGCAGCTGTCGTCACAAGTCGGCAGCTAGCTGTCGGCATGTCGTCGATGTGCTGCCGAAGCGTTGGCAGCTGCCGCCAGCGCCAGTTGTAGTCGAGTGTCGACAACTACTAAGCGAGGATGCGCACAAAATGAGTTTAACAGAGTCTAACCTTAGAGTATAAATTAATACTCTAAGGCCCGAGTTCACTAACAGACACAAAGCTGCGTTTAAAATATTATTTGACATATTTTGTATGGGAATTGTATCAAATTAATCGTCAATCTATGTTTACCGGCTGTTTAAGTATTGGTGAACTCGGGTAAGAGTTTAAACCATTTGAAGAAAAAAAAAATAAAGAATTTGGAATTGGAACATTTCCTAGTTATAACTTTAAAAAATATGTTTCTTGTCTTATTCCGCTGAATACTTTTTTACTCGTCCGTGCCGCTGAAATGCTTTTTCGCATTACGGTAGCCTTCGAGCAACGCGGCCTTCCGTCCCGTAAGGGAGTAGCCATACGAAGCGTTTCCCCTCTGTCAAAAGTATAAGCCCAATTGGGCATTAGCGTTTATAAAAACTAGTTGCGCTCAGATTTCTTCCTAGACCGAGTCCAGTCGCGCAAGTGAACTCTGCCGTATTAAAAATGCCGAATTGCTCAGTTTTCTGTTGTAAAAAGAGGTCTGCAACATCAAGTTTACATAATGATGGTGTTACATTTCACATATAAGTAAATTTGTATCGTATTACTGCCATTTAATTACATTTAAACACTAAATTCGCATATTTTATTCTTGAATAGTTGTTGGATTTGTTCGACAACATCAGGTCCGCTCGCCCGTACAAATTTCAGATCGGTCGCGCGATAAATCCGATTTCTTGCCGCTGGGCAACATAGTGATGTTATTACTTTCACATGACATAATGTTTGTCGATAAAGGGTGGTGGTTATCGACGACGACGTTATATAATATATTTAATCACATTAGACAAATAATTGTTGATATGGTTTTATGTGTGATGTAAAATCTCTTTTCTGTTATTAAGTTTGAAACTCTTTAATAGTAATAACATAATAGTAATAATTTATTTTTATTTGATTTAATCATTCTAGTTAGTAGTTTTTAGGGTTCCGTACCCAAAGGGTAAAAACGGGACCCTATTACTAAGACTTCGCTGTCTGTCCGTCTGTCCGTCTGTCCGTCGCTCTGTAACCAGGCTGTATCTCAAGAGCCGCGATAGCTAGACAGTTGAAATTTTCACAAATTATGTATTTCTGTTACTGCAATAACAACAAATACTAAAAACAAAATAAAATAAATATGTATTTAAGGGGGCCTCCCATACAACACACCAGGGGCCCAATTCTGCTAATTTATAAATGGCTCAATAACATCGCAATCGTATATTTTGACATTACTTCCATATTAAATGTGTCAAAATATACAGTTGCGATGCTATTGAGCCATTTGTAAATTAGCGGAATTGGGGGCCTGTTTTTTTTGGCCTTTTTGGTACGGAACCCTTCGTGCGCGAGTCCGACTCGCACTTGGCCGGTTTTTATTATGTATTGTGTGCAACTTGTTTCTTTTCCTTTGTCATTGAAATATATAGAAATGATTTTAATGTAATCATTTAAACTCGGTTTTTTTTATAAAATTTACTTGCGAGATCAATCATGGAAAAATATATTGACACCAGAATTTCTTTTTTATCGAAAAAAATTGCATCCGCCAAATTTAATTTACACAAAATTAATTCATTTTAAGAACCAATAAACTTCTTATCACTAAATTTCACGCAGATACGTAATTTACTATTCTCAAATTCATTATTAATCCATAATAAGCGGATCCGGCAGAGTTCGTCACTCCCAACCCTCAACCCATACCTCCAATCCCTCCAGTCCTTGCCATCCCTCTAATATTTTTAAATGTCGTGTCACGGTTTATATGGTGTCACTCCTCTAAACAGCTCATTTGTAGCGATAGCGGTATAAAATCATCAGCTCTTAGCGGTATAAAATTAAGTCTTCGTCCTAGTTTCGTACCCATCAAATCTAACACAAAAAAACAACATCAAAATCGATCGTTATTTGAATATCAAAAGTTGTTGTTAAGATCCTACTAATAAATAAATGTTTCACTTTGTTACTTTTTATCCGTCTTCAGAAAAAAATTATCGATATTGCTACATGAACAGTTAAGTCCAACTCTATTTACGTTGAAAACGGGGCAATGTGTGAGTTGTAACTTATCCGTACACGAATTGTTGCTGAATTGTTTAATTTTTTGTGTGTGAGTGTCGTCACTACAGTGTTGTTTTTGTATGTGAGTGAACCTGCGCTTGTGTGCACATTTCCCCCCGCAAAAAATGCCAGAACTTTTTGTATAGAATAGAATCGCTATGCCTACTCCCTTCCGGGACGGAAGGCCGCGTTGCTCGAAGACGGTAGCTCAGCGAGATTTTGAGTATTTTAAAAAGAAGCTATAGACATTCAGAAGTAATAAAAAATGTATGTCCTTTTTTAGTATTATGTCCATCTCTTTCTGTATTGAGGTAGGTAGAGTATATTTTGTTAACCTTCAATAATCGGTTCTTTCTCTTTCCTCAATGAGTACTTAGTAAAAGTGAAAACAGTGCTCTTGTACAAAGATGATCAACGTCATGCGTCGTCGTCAAGCTGTCAACGTGTCGACAGCTAGCCACAGGCAGGTCGACAGCTAGCTGCTTACTGGAGTCGCCTCTGCAGTCGTCAACTTGCTGCTGTTTGCTGTGGACGTATGTGACTGCAGCAGCCGCCGTTAGAAGTCGGCAGCTAGCTGTCGACATGCAGTCCCCGTGCTGTCGACGCGTCGGCAGCTGACGCCGGCAGGTGTCCACAGCTAGCATTTTGACTGACAGTCGATTCCAATAGTCAAGAGCAAGTTTAATCCATTAGTAAAATAAGACATATTATAGATTAGAGAGAGCAAGCATTCATAGAGAGAAAACTAAAATGCAAGCATGGCCAATTCTCAGGCGACAGAGAGTGGTGATAATGCGTTTTTTAAAAGAAATGTGCCTAAAAAACCACGGTTTACACGGAATCTCAGGTTAAATATCGCCTTAACGACGACCCTTAACTCTTGAAGAGAGATTCCATATTCCATCTTGTTTGTTAATCATTTGTAAATTTTTTTGGGCAAGGGCAATGTCAGCAGCATAATTAGGTAAGTACACTGAGAAGCTATACCATTATCGACGGCTTTCAATTTCTGTACCTATATAATACGGGATGGGTTTTTCATCACCATAATTTTTTTTTATAGGCGTTCAGTATCGTATTTAGAGCCCATTTATGAAATAAAAAATGTAGGTCAGGTTTTCTCCTGAAAGTATTTTTCGCAACATTGCATAGTTTTCAATTTTTACGGCCATAAGCCTGATAAGGTACCTATAAAAGGAAAATCAACAACATAAGAATATTATCGTAAATCATATCTAATGAATAAATGAGATGCGCATCGCGTAATAAAAGCTTTGCTAGAAGACCGTTTTAAAAATATTAACATTTTAGGCGGACATTCTCTAAGTGCCACACCTTGACATTTTTGTACTGGGCTACCAAAAGAGAAAATACGTCATTTGTTTTTTGTTTCATAGATTGGTGTTTCCAGGCAATGAATCAGCTGACTCGTGTGCCAAAAGTGCTGCCACTACAGCTGGCTCCTTAGACCACTACAAATTATATTCTTACGATGTAGCTTGCCTTTCCCGATCTCATTTACTCATTTCTTGGAATACTCATTGGGAGAACTCGAAACGAAGGGGCGTTGGTATGTATTATGCAGATATTCAACAAGTCATTCCCCCCAGGCCTTTGTTTTTGAAATATCCTCATCTGCCTAAAAAAATAGTCTCTATCATTTGTCGTCTTCGGATAGGCCATTCTTGTACTCCAGTCCACTAGGCGAAGATGCGAATTAGGGATAGTTCTTTAACCCATTAGAGCATAAAGTTTGTTATAGTACTTATTATGATTTTTTGTGTAATATAGGGGCTTTTTGGGGGTCATATGAAAAGCCTAACAGCAAAAATTCAGCAAATAAATATGGTTACGATTTTATGACCCGTCCGATTTATCGGACGCTATGCACTATGAAACCTTATACTATGTTGGTGTAGCGTAAAAGCAAATTAATAAAACAGCTGAATATTTTGCATTATTTATAAGAAAAGTATACAAATGAATTGGGTGCGAATATTACTATGAATGGCTAATTACATGGCAGTCCATAAAACATTTAGGGTGAAGACCCACATTACATTTGAGGCACTTGAGCTTCGATTTCACAGCGGCGTTTACTTATGGGTACAATCCAATGCACTTTGCCATTATACCGTGTGGTGGACAAGGGTTTACCTGGTTTTGCCCTTGATGCGGTGGAGTTCTATGTGTGACAAGCAAACTTTGAGCCAGATACCCTCTGAAGGCAAAAATAGGCCACAAACATTTTCTAATTCGCATCCTTGTGCGTAGATAGCGATAGCCTGATCATATTTGTCCACCTCCCCTATACCTATACTTGTTGTAGCTGGCAATCACTGAGGGCTGCGGGATCAAAATTTTTGTCGAGACCCAGTTTTCGAAGTTAGTTGCCACAGTGATTGCATTGTTGTCATTCCAGCGACACACAAATACATCGTCGGACATTATAATCGCTGTAGCCACGTTCTTCTCGCTTGAACTGATTGACGCTTTTCTTCAATATGTGATGATTGGAGACCTGAAGATGCAGACGGCATAGCATCATCTCTATTTTCTTGTAGTTCACATCTACTTTAAAGTAAGGTGCGTACCAAGTGATTCAGGTTGCCAAACTTGCCAACATATTCATCGTCTGACTTGTCACTGTCCTCATCCGTTACCTAACCACTTTGTTCTATAGGTGGTTCAACATAAATAACACGCTCTGCATCCTCATAATCATCTTCGCACTCTAAAGCAGATAAAATTTCATGCACATGTAATCTGTGAAAGCAAGCAAACACCGCTACTGTAGAGTCCGCCACGCATAGCGTCTGATTTATCGGACACCATCAAAAACACAAGCATAGGAACCAAAGAAATAACTCTGATATGAAATAAAACATATTTTTGCATAAACAAACATTATTTAAACAAAAAAAATATATTTTTTAAATGATCTGGCGTAATAAATTATAAGAAAATCAAAATAAAGCTCACCTTCTTCTCAAATCAGACCGACCGTCACCCGCCATTTTCGAAAATGATAGATAACAAACAAGTGACTTATGTCACACAACTGTCACAAACGGGGCTGCACTTGTAAAAAAAAATATCGCACTTTTTTTCAGAAACAAAAGCTACTTAATTATTTTATTATTTATACATAATATTCCCAATTTATTTGCGTCCGATTTATCGAACGTAATGCAGTAATAGGTTAAGTGAATGTGGTCTTGATGAAGGAAACTGTTAACCATATTTTTTGCTCCTTTAATTGCTCCAAAATAGGTTCCTCGTTTTTTGATTTCCTTCCTAAAACTTTTCTTCGTCCAACTAATATTAAATGCATCAGCGCAGGCCCTAAGTAAATTTTAGAATGGAGCGACTAGCGAGATCCAATGGGGGCTCCCGATGCTTTTTTCCCGCGTACCGCTTTAACAAAGCGCGGCATCTCTTCAGTCTCAGGTCCATTAAACGAGCGTCCAAACGATGTCCTCTTTTTCTTCGATATGCCCTAAGCCCTGAGTCTTCATTTAACACCCTTTTCACCGTGGTCATTCTTAGATTGGCAATGAAAAGAGACAGAATATAATGCAGCTATATGATAGAACGAGATAGATCACAAGGCCGTTCACGTACACGCTAAGAACCCGTAGTGTTTTTCTGAGTTCTGACGTCTGTCACGCTGTGGTCACGCGCAATACAATATTCCCTTTAGTTTTACTAGTTTCATTTTTATTATTGTAAAAAAGTGTCAAGTTGATGCATTTTCATTACGGTTACATGTTCAGTACCTGGAAGTAACTCATCTAAAAAAGGGAACCAACATAATTGTACATTTCACACGTCAACACACAATCGCGATTATCAGCAGCAAAATGCAATGTTTCAGAGCTTTGACTAAAATTTTGTAAACTAATTGATACGGCATTTCATCAGAACAAGAATTTAAATTCATATGAATTTAATTAAAAATAATATCAAATACGTGAATTTCAGCAATTACTAACGTCACTTTTGTATTTTAGTGATTGACGTTGTCGATGATATCTTATCGACATTTCATTAGCTGACATATTTCACATTTATTTATTTATTTATTTAATCTTTATTGCACAGATTTAACAAAAAAAAGTACAGATGGCGGACTTAATGCCGTATGGCATTCTCTGCCAGTCGACCATTAAGTTAAGCAGAAATGTAAAGTGGGCGGTGCGACAAAGTATAAGCAAAGTTACAAGTAATTATTTAAAATTAGGTACAAACAATTAACATATCATACATATAAATAATAAACTAATATATAAGCTTCAAACAGTAAACACATACGTAAATGGTTATACACAAATACAATTATACAATACATACTTAAATATATGAAAATATGATAAATACATAAATAAGATGACTTACAATGAAAAGTGAAACTAAGTAGAAGATGACAAAAATAATTTGCGGAAATGGGACCGAGCAAGTTTCTTAAATGAGTGTTTGCAGGGTGCTTGTTTAAGTTTTTCTGGAAGGGAATTCCAAAGACGAGAGGATTGAAGGAGAAAAGACTTGGATACGAAACTAGTGCGGTGAGAAGGAATGAAAAGTGTAAGTTTGTTTGAGGAGCGCAACTGCCGAGAATGTGTAGAACTGAGAAGAGTGAAACGAGATTTAAGATCAGAAGGGGAATGAGGATCGTTTAGTATGGAGAAGAGAGTAGATAGAATTCTAATGTTGCGCCGAAAGGATAAAGGCAGCCACTGAAGCTTCAAGCGATACGCGGAGATATGTTCAAACTTCCGAAGACAATAAATAAAGCGAATGCCGTAGTTAATTAGACGATCCAATTTATTGAGTAGAACTTGGTTCAAGTCACAATAACACACATCAGCGTAATCAATCAGCGGAAGAACAGGAGATTGTACGAGAGAGATTTTAGTCCTAACAGGAAGAAAGTGCTTAAACCGACAGAGGGAGCGCAGTGTGGCGGTGACCTTACGACTAACCTCGGATACGTGTGTCGTCCAATTGAGCGTAGAGTCTAAGTGCAGACCAAGATTTTTGACACTCGATGAAAAAGGAACAACTACACCACCAAGATTAACCGGAGCAATAGAGGAAATGTCAATTTGGCAAATTTGTCGCTGACTACCGATCACAATGGCTTGGCATTTAGAAGGATTCACAGCTATACCATAACGGTCAGACCAAGCCGAGATACGTCTAAGGTCACTATTGATCCGCTCAACGGCAAGAGCAATATCGCTATGGTGACAATGCTGGTACAACTGCAGGTCGTCAGCATACAGATGGAGAGAAGAGCCAACGTCAAGAGTAATGGAATCAATAAATATGGAAAAGAGAATTGGAGAAAGTATGCCACTCTGGGGTACGCCTGTGTGCAGATCACGCCAGTGGGAAAGAATCTGATCAACACGAACTGCCTGTTGGCGGTCCCGGAGATAGGAGGCAAACCATTCCAATACATCAGAAGAAAAATTAAGGTGGGATAATAAAGATATAAGGACATCATGGTCAACAGTATTAAACGCATTGGATAAGTCAATAAGGACAAGAATGGTAACTTTGCCATGCTCCATGCCATCCCTGATGTCTTCAGTGACCTTAAGTAAAGCAGTGCTGGTGCTGTGGCCAGGGCGGAAGCCTGATTGAAAAGAGCTTAATAGCTTATTACAAAATATGAATTTTGAAATTTGGGAATTGACAACTGATTCAAGGACAATTGTAAACCGCATACAGCCTAAATTGTTGAAATACGTTAGAAATGGTTGAAATTGCCTAATAGAAAAAAATGTTCGCCCAATAAATATTCGAGCATTTGCAGTTTACATTTGGACCCTAAGTGTTTTTAACACAGAGGCGTTCTGCCTGTAAAATTACGCTCTGGATCAATCTCAATATTGTTCAAGCCCCCATCAATCCCCATTAGTTAAACATTAAATATATTTAGTGTACGTTTGTAATGTGTAATTGAAAAATAAATATCAGTTTTATTTCAACTTTGGCGATCGCGATCGCAAAATGAGGCAAAATTGTTAAATACTGGCAAGTAAAGCCTACGATATTTTTTACAATAAATTGATTTTGTTCGGGGATAAGTAATTATAAAATAAAAAACATATCTAGGTATTTACTTGCGCAGTTTTTTGGCGTTTTTTAAATAATACTAAAAAATAAGTCACCTGCGTTAACGTAAACTGTGTCGATGGAATCGATATCGAAAGCAAGCAGACAATGCAGTACTGCACTATTTATCTCACGCACATGCTCACTTTATGCACATGCTCACTTTATGCACACTAGCGTAACCTAATTTTGGTCTCGTTTTCAGGATTCAATTGCCAATCTATCATCTATATTAAATCTATGGTTTTATGGTACGATAAACGAATCTTTTTATAACGGTTATATTAAATTTTTGCAGTAAGTCGAAAATCTGAATTGGCGCGTAACCGCAACGATGCAACGCAATAACCGCGACACGGTCTTCTTTAAGTGTCCACTCCATATTTAAAAATGAGGAAAATTCTAAAAAGTACACATTTTTATTTAATTTTCATGAAAGATTCGAAATTCGAATTCTTTATTGTGTGACAGAACTTATGACCTGACTATGTTTAATAATTATAAACAATGTTATATTATGATGTTTTGTCTGTTTTTTTATTATATTATTGTCGTTTGCAATTTATGATATCAGGTTGAGACTAGAGGCTGTTTAAATTTTTCATATGTTTTTTTATATTATTTTGTGATTTCATAACCCAGGTTATCCCGACATTGGCGATTGGCGAAATTATGACCGAATGAACAGTCATAGATAAAAACTGAATACAACTGTGAATACCCGGTAAAAGTTTAGGACTTGAATCATAGAGTTTAGGTGCGAGGCAGGGGAAGGGGTATATGGGGGAGGTGAGGAACGGGGGGGCAGTGAAGTCAGGGGGGCAGTGAAGTCAGGGGGGCGCGGGGTAAAAAACCTAAAAAAGAAGACGTGTGGTACTCGGCGACTGCCGCGGTAAAGCTATTGCATAGCATTTTTTATCAACTTATGCAATTATAAAACTAAAAAGTATCACCGCTGTGCCGGTCGGAGTGTTAGGTTATTTTCGTTACGGAATTTCTGGATTCGGTCTCCACGCTCAAGGCCCGCGATAGAAGCTATGCAATAGCTTAATTTTATAATTTTATGTATTTTCTAATTTTGACTTTTGTAATTGCATTTTTCTGTTATTTTGGCAGATATGGTTACCATAGGCAACCATACTGTCAAAATCCTTATTTTCTTCTAAATTCTTTTAAATTTCGGAAATTCAAAATTGTTCGATCGTGCCTCGCCCCGAGTGTCAGGTTAGGTTATTTTCGTTACGGAATTTCTGGATTCGGTCTCCACGCTCAAGGCCCGCGATAGAAACTATGCAATAGCTTAAAAAACAAATTTGAGGTTTGGATTGAAAAATCGTTTTCTTTTTGTATTTGTAAGGCGCTCCGCGGCCGCTGCCGGGGCACGTTCGCAAGTTCGCTCTCTCGCCTTTGTATGGTCACTGTTCTAACCTAACCTTCACTTTTCCTAACCTACTGGACTTTGTGGGTAAATAGACATTATTCAATTTTTTTTTTCGATAAAAGTATGAGCACCATACATAAATCGCGTTCACATTTGACAAAATATGTGAAAAAATAATGCAAATTTGTTATCAAAATGTGAAATGCTCATAGAAAGATCCAAATCTTTAAAAAAATATTTCTGAAAAGGCACAATACTCCGCAAGTTGTAACATTGCTTAAATGACTACTTAAGTAACTACCATTTAGCCACAAAATTGCGGAAATCCAGAAGTTCCAGAACTCTGATTCAAGTCCTAAACTTTATCCGAATACCCAAATGTTAAGTGGGTGCGCATTTAGTTAGGAGGATTTCTTATCACTGATTGTGAAGAACTATCCCAAGTTGTGATCCCAAAGCACTCGTATTGAGGAAATCAGAAACAACGGGGGTATCACAAACATCCAGAGTCGAGAAAACACTTTTTTCTACATTGACTCGTCCGGGAATCGAACCCGGGCCTAAGGAGCAGGGAAACCGGTGACCTTGAGACAGTGCAAGGAAAATAATAGGAATTGATTAAACTATTGAAAATACGATATAAAAAAGTCAACTACTGCCTAAGGGCGAACGCTAAAACACGGGCGGATGCGGACGCGGGTGCACTGCACGCGTCGGAAATCCTCAGCGGGCCAGGGGCCACGAATCCGCGAGCGGGCACCCGTCGCGAGCGCCCGTCTCATTTAGCGCTGCTAGTATAATTTTAATCTCGAGCGTGTACAGTTGTGTCGAGTAGATTACCATGGATTTTTTGTTAATTTATTATTTGGCAAAAAGACGTCAAATTATTACACGCTCTGTATCGATGTTCATGGTTGAACCTAGCCTCCGACGCGTGTGACAGTGGCATCTAGCGGCGCTCGACTGATTTGTAGAAACAAACCCGCGAGCGGACGCCCGGCCGTCGCGTGCGCCCGCGCTGTGTACCCGCCGCCCGCCACGCGTGTGACAATCCGTCGCCCGCGCCCGTGCTCTATCGCACGCGCCTGCGCTGCTCATACTATTTTTAATTATAGACACGCGAGCGTGCGCTCGCGCGAGTTTTAGCGTTCGCCCTAAGGCGGAGGACGAACCCACAGTCTTTCTAAATCAGCCCAGGGCATCACAAACATACGCACCCCGGTGCGACACAGTCTCTTATGCAAAAATGTTGTTTTTCAGGAGAAGCATTTAAAACTTTGACACCTCACAAAACAATGACTTTGGAAGATATAGATGAGATGAATAGCCTATACTACAACGTCAACTTTTAACTTTACTTTGGGATAAACAATGATCACTTAATGTTGTAAAAAATATACTATAACATTATTTAAATCTACCAATCCCCTCAGAAGTGACGTTGTGGCTCTAACTTAAAATTATAAATGTAGTTATGCCACACTGAGTTAAAAAGAAAACAAGAACAAATTGTTTACTAAGTTTTATTTTAAATCACAAATATGCACTATTATTAAAGAAAAACATAAAAAAGTCAATACTCTTCGAAATAAACATCAGAAACTTTGTACTTCCTAACATTTCTACATTACTGTAGTACAAAAAGAATAAAAAAATCTTAATCAACAATCTGATTAGGAAAAAATGAGAGTTTTATGTAAGAACGTATACCCTTTTTCACCTTAGAGTCGGATAAAACTTAAGTTAATATTATTTACTTACAATTAAAATTAAGAATAACTTTGGGCTCAGTACCGATGCTCCTAGACCTAATAACTATCTGAAGTCTAAGTTTAATCAGACTTGTGACATCACAGCGAGTTAATCACCTTTAAACTACAATAATTACTAATGCTACACTAAGTATTAGGAATCCCTTAATAAATTATTTAAATCAATTATACATGAATTTGAAACATAACATAATTATTATTATTGAACACTATGTATCACAAGGTTAATAATAAAATTAAATGAGATCTCTAAAAAACTTTTCATAGTATCTTGGTACTATGTTTGTCTCTACCAAACTCAAAAGGTCGCGCTTCTTGCGTTCTGTAATAGCAATCTTCGAGGTATACGCTGGTTTCAAAACAACCTCGTTAATGCTTGTAACATTGCCTCGACCTCGACGTAAGTTATTTCTGTTAGCATAGGGAACGAAATATACTTTCCCTATGTTGTTAGGTTCTGTTACAGCTTTGGCCTCTTCCCAGTTTTCAGTCTTGTAGGTTGTTCGATATTGATATTTGGCGCAATTTTTAATAAACTTAATACTCATGATCTCGCCAATTTTGATTGCGCCGTTAATATTTTTGCTCATGTTAAAGTTTATGTTATCCGTCAAAACCTTAAGATCGACGAAATCACTGTAGCTCATTTCTCTCACCAAAAATGGTTTCCCTGTCTTCTTCGCTCCTCGTATTTGGGAAATTTTTGGCTCTAGTGATGGCTTTTTCGATTACTGAATGTGCTGTGTCGCCTTCGTTTTGCGTGTGTCCACGTATTAAGAAGTTGTGTTGTATGGAATTTATGTTCAATTTTGTTACTGTGTAATGGTACATTGCAAATACGAATCGTTTTTTATGCTAGTCGCAGCAATTATCTGAATAAAAAATCACGTTACAGCCAGGATATTTATTAGCAACTTCTAGCAAATATAAGTACACACAAGATCCTATTTCTATAGATCCTCTGTTGCCTAAGCCTTCATGCCAAAAATAGCATGTAGTTTCTTGATATTTTGCATTGAAAATAGTAAAATATAAAAAATATGAGTGCAAAGACGAACCTGACATTAGACTATAAGTTATTATTGTTCTCAAGTAAGTGACTTATTTGTTTTTATTGAGAATAAAGATTCTTTAAACACAAAATTGTAGCAATTTAGCCTCGATTCATAAAAAAAAGCCGATGAATTTCCTAAAGGGCATGGCAAGACAGCTTGTAAGTCGTAGGTATATACAATCTTTGTGCTGTGAGGATCTTGACATTCTTTCATGTCCCTATCTTTTTCAATTCTACTCAAGCTCTTTTCTTCCTGGTGAACCTTGTAGCTGGCGTATAATTTTAATTTTTCTTGTTCTGGTGCATTATCGTATGCAACGCATTGGTCACAAAGGTCTTTCTTCGGCCTAAAAAAGCCAATATTAAAATCATGATTAAAAATGCGCTGATAGGCGTCGTAATTAACAGCTGGCTTATTATTTTGTTCCTGTACTTCTTTATAGTTTCTGTGCAATTCTGCAATAGTCAAGCCACCGTCAATAAAAAGCCTACTTGTGTTTGCCCTCAGATAGTGGCTTTCTACTTTAGGAATAGATTCAATGTGGTCTTTGACAGCTTTTATCATTTCATTATCCAGTTGCAATGCTTCCCGTGTTTCCCTCGGTGGTCTTCAGGAATGATACCGTCATTGAGATTTTTTGCATTAATGACAGTTCGTATAGTTCTTGGTGAAATACCCATGGTGTTGATTAAAAATGCTTTGCAAACCCGGACTGACTGACCATCATTGAGTAAATAAAATGCAGAGTTACCTTGTCTAGGGTACCGACGATTCGTTTTAATACGCCGGCTTGCAATTTCGAGTGGTCTGATGCAGGAATTTAAAAAATCACGGTGTCTTTCTATGCTGCCTAGCTCCCAATAGGAGTTATAAATTTGCATTCTTTTTTCATGGGTAAAATTAGATGAGCAAGCCAGCCGACACTTATCAGAACAAGGAGGACCCATTTTTCTAGCCTGGACAGTTTTGCCAGTTTTAATTGATCGATATTCATTACCGGGATTCCTTAATTTTTTGGCTATATTTTTTTTCCAGCTATTATGATTACGAGTACGTTTTCTTCCGCTTTTTATTGGTGATGATTTCGGTTCTTGGTCATTACCAGCCTCACTCTCAGAGCTACTATCACTAGATGAACTACTTGAACTGGAGGAACTATTTGAGGATGAAGACGAACTAGATGCGGGCTTGAAATCGTCACCTGAATCAGTACCAGAGTAGTCACCAGTTGGACATCCAGATTCTTGTTCTTCTGTTGAATTTTCATCGTCAATAACAGCATTACTAATTGGGGAATTTAGAGTTGGTAAAACAGAGTTACTGCCATCTTGATTGATATCAGAAGGTGGAACTGAAGATTCGACGGGTTCATTTCTATTAATGGGTGCTGTTGAATGTGTCAGTAATACCAGTTTTTTCCCCGAGACAGCATTTTATTTCATTCAAGAAACAACTGAAAATAAATAAAAAGGATTGAAATAAATAAAGGTTTCTCCCACAGTTAGTTTGCCCAAAACTAATTCGAGCTTCAATTAATAAATATACGATATTATTACAAGTAATACGACCGAGTTGGCACAATGGCTTTTGTAGTATAAAAAAACCTTAGTTTGAGACCAGGTTATTGGTGGAAATGTGGCACATTTATTTAAAAACGCAAGGATTGGAGAAACAAAGTCATTTATCAACAAAGGTCATTGTAGTACAGAACTTAACTTTCAAAGATATTTAAATATTGGGGAAATAATGTCACAACTGTATCTTAGGTCACTATTGCTCCAAAATCAAAAAAATATTGTATCAAAATTACCTTAGTAACAGTGTAGCTCCAAGACACGTTTACACTGGCGGGGGGACCGCGCACAACTGACCAATGTAACCATGTTGCTCCCAGCGTCGCCGTGATTCGCGCCAAAACGACAATGACACTCACGCCCTCACACGGAAACTATGCGTACTACAAAAGTAACGTTGTTGCACCAAGTGAAGGGGGTGCTTTAGGATAATTATTACATATTTAACTCATTTTTTCATATTTTGCAAAAGTGACAGTGTCGCACCGGAGGTACGAATGATCCGCCACTCCTGGATGCGGATGCGGGTGGCACGTGTCCTTAAGGGAGGCCTTTGTCAAGCCGTCGGCGTCGTTTGGCCGAGATGATTTTGATGACGATAATTCCATAGTTTTCTATTGTGCTGCGTTTTTACATACAACGATGGGCATTTACATAGAGTTGTTGCTGTTGCTTGTTTCTTCACGACGAATATCATTTTAAGGAAAAGATAGAGTGCTTATGTAATAAAGAACGTTTATTTTAGTTAGAAAGCGGGTTCTATCTGTTACAAGAGTTAACATTTTTGTAGTTAATATTTATAATAAATTAGTGTCATGAGTATTATTATATAAGGTACATTTATATTGCATTTATATTTACACATTTAGTTGTGTCTTTGCTTTTTCGACAAACCTTTAAACAGAAAAGGTTTAATATTAGTCTTCATATTTTCATTTCATAATTTTGTATCACAGTCTCATTAAATGTATACAAGGTGTGCTATAGCATGGATCAGCTGAGAGAAAGTAGAGGCTTATACAATCTAAACAAGAATTTTCGGAAAATACCAATTTGTTACAAAGTTATTAAAGGTCAAAGATAAACTGCCTTCAAAAATTACGTTACTTTTAAATTAATCAGACATTAAAATAGTTAAGTAAAGAGCACGCAGACGATACGAATGAATAACCTGACCGACCATAATTGTAACCAAACGTCCAGGGAAAGCTCTCAATATATTTATTCCGAATTATCTTAATTTTAATATGATTGCATTATACGATGTATGTACTATAACTTGTAAAGCAGCTGTTCAATGCTCTTGTACACCCTGTATATTACATATAGCATTTCAAATACTTAAGAGTCTAGTAAGTTTTCACCGACAACTATGTTCAAAGTATACCTACTTATTCACTTTGTGTAGTGTTACTTCAGATCACCGAATTTTATGTCGTAGAGTTTTTAATTCGCGTATTATAATATTACAAAAGCAAAACTAGGAATCGTATGTACGTACGATTCCGAATACATATAATATACCTTGGTACATATGAACATATAAACGCCGGTACTGTACCTACACTCAAGTATGTTCCGCAGATTCAAGTTATTTTAATTTTTCCGGGTTTATGAAACTGAAATGTTGTGTGCGTTCGCCCAGCAAAAAGTATTGCCTATTCGAAAATTGAATTATGCAGATAATTAGTGCCTTATATCGTGTAAATGTACCCGAAATGTTATATTTGTGCGTCCAACAGCTTCACACTTATTTAAGAAAAATGGATTCTGCTGCACGAACGTTCTCCCAGCAAAATTTTTTTTAATTGATGCGTCTAGCTGTATATTAAATATGCAAAAAGGTAGCTTATGTACGAGTGTAAGTAAATGTGCCGTAAAATCTAAATTTGTGCCTCTTAAGATTTCAGACTTATTTAGTTTTTTGCTGGGCGAACGTTTCGGTAATTGCTGTATATCGGAAATGGTTGGACGCACACTCATGATTTTTGTATACAGATACAGTAAATTTGTGCATATTTGTGCCGCAATTTTCATTAGCATGACTAGCATGGTTGAGGATCTATTCTTTTATTTCCTAAAAAATGGAAAAATGCTCTGGCTCTCGAACGAACAAGACCAAGGACTTCGCGTTAGTGCCGAGTGATACCTATTATATATTCACATCATCATGTAAAGTTTCGCCGGCATACTACATATCATTGCAGAGTTCTTAACTTAAAAAGAGTCTTTGTTTTGAGGTTATCTTGAGTGAAATTACTTAGAATACGAAAACACTAGTTTTCTGTGAGCTGGCTTATTACATGCTTCTACAATAATATGTGCGCTGTTTTAAGAATACGTGTGCAAAAAATCATGTATGTATGCCCATTACTTTAGACAATAACGATAAAAAACCATTCGTAATATTTTTGGTAGATTATCCGACCAAATTGTAGTGAACATTAAAAAGCGGCCGCACGATACATCGAACTATCCTTCCTCACTTGATAGCGTAACGAAATTTAAATAGTACAGTATGCCTAGTATGAGTTTTGATAGTATTCTAACAGTTTGATCGTCTCGTTTTATTTCCATACATTTTACACCAGCGCCTCTAGCGGAAACTACTATGAACTATAAATGGCAGTATGAGTTGCATCGATAAAAAGTTTTCGTTATCTTTGTCAGTATTCGAGTAGTTTTTGACAATTTGGTAGTATGAGTTACCGATTTGACATCTATCATTTAGTAAACGAAAACGAAAACCAAAAGTTTGATAGTTTTGTTTGTCACTGAAAATATTCTAGTGAGATCATACAAAATAATTGTTTTAAGTGAATTTCGGTGTTGAAAATGTCTGCCCGATGGTTTTTCGCATGGCAAGCGACGCAAGACTTAGTGGCAAATGAAGAGAGACGCTACAATATTGAAAACAACGGGAATTATTCTGCCCCAGCCGTATTTCGGATACTTGTTCGTATTTCGTTCGCGTCATAATTTTCACTAAAAACAACACTTTTTTTTTTGAAGAAAAGAAAATGGATGTAAATTTTATTCCTAAATTGTATTTAAGTAACAATATTTTAACTTCAAAACAAACGACACTGACTGACACAACACAAACTATCGGCAAAACGTCAAAGTGACTGAGACTTGCGTCTTTATCTATTTCATAGTGTAAAAGTGAGACAAAAGTATTAAGAGTGAAGTTCGTTCTAACGTTTAGACGATGGTTGATAAAGTTTAAACTGTTATTGAAAAAAGGCACTCATACTTCCAATGATTATGAAAACTGACAGTTTGGCGTTCACACGAAAACTGTGGCAGTTTACGTTTTGGGAAAACTCGTACTAGGCATACAGATGCATGCATTACCGAAACGTTAGCCCAGCAAAAAACTAAATAAGTCTGACATCTTAAGAAGCACAAATTTGGCTTTTACGGCACATTTACACTCGTACATAAGCTACCTTTTTGCATATTTAATATACAGCTAGACGCATCAATTAAAAAAAAATTTGCTGGGCGAACGTTCGTGCAGCAGAATCCATTTTTCTTAAATAACTCTGAAGCTGTTGGACGCACAAATATAAAATTTCGGGCACATTTACACGATATAAGGCACTAATTATCTGCATCATCCCATTTTCGAATAGGCGATACTTTTTGCTGGGCGAACGCACACGAAAGGTTAGTAGAAAGATCAAGCTACTTATCAATCTATTTATATTTTCGTTCTATAAAATTTGACCGTTAAAATCATTGCTTCTGCAATCGAACATACTAGCTAGCGTTTTGGGCACACTGTAAGCCAGCATGCGCACTGAATTATAATAAATAAATAAATAAATACCTATTTAATTTTGATATAAATTGTATTTGTGATAAATTTATATTCTAGTTATGTTCTATTATTTGTTTTAATATTATTAGCCTTAAGTAGTTCTATAATATACGCAGTACTCAAATAAAATTTCAACCGAATGAAATTTAGTGATATAAATTTACACGCATTAACTTTTGAAGTATCAATCGACAAATCGTAGGTGAAAATAAAAATATGAGAAATGTTGTACTTCTTCCATTAAATTTTGAGTAGCTGTAGTAATTTCATTGAATAAAACTAAGCATACTCAATGTAACAAAGCATCAAAAACAATCTTTGTCATAATGATCTCCTTCTGATAAACTTAATGTAATAAGTATTATTCGGAATATTTTTCATTCGGTATCCAGAATTCTAGTGCAGAATCGCATCTACCAATCACCATAACACCATTGAGGTACCGCATCTGAAACAAGTGTGAGAGAAGCGATATTAAGTGGGTGTGTAATATATAGTATAACAACATATCGTATAAAGATCAAAACATATACAATCGAATGATATAATTTTGTTTAATATAACACTTTTTTAATGTAATGATGGAAAGAAATAATTTTAAATTACATAATTTTAAAACGTATAAGTAATAATTGGGATAAATCATTTAGTATAACAACCGTTTAATATAACATTCACATGATATAATGCGAAAAACAAATAAATTTTATTTAGTATAATAACATTTAGTATAACGTTCATTTACGAGAACACCTCTTTTATATAACATTTAAAACAGATAATGATTACTTGATACAAAATCATCAAAATGCAGAATTTAAAGATACCAAATCCTGTAAATTCCGAATCTTTATAGTACGAAATGCCATAAATACGCAGGCAAGGAGGTATGTATGCACGTAAGCAGGCAAATATGCATGCATGCAGGGTAGCATGCATGGATGCAGGCTAACAAGCATACAATAAGTATGCAGGCAAGCAACCATGCATGCAGGCAAGCAGCATGCTTGCAGGCAACCATCATTGCATGCATGCAACCATCATTGCATGCATGCATGCATGCATTCAGGCAAGCAAGCATGCATTTGTTTTGCTCTTCTCCGGCGCTGCGGGAAGTGCAGTCCTTCCGCCCTTGCATAACAAATCTCTGGCAACCACACTCGCTTTCACAGCTTCGGCTTGTTGGTCGCCTTCGGCGACCAGCCTCAGCCGCTACAGCTCGCCCGGGCGCCCGAGCTTCGTTACTGCGAGCGAGGACTGCACTCCATCTGCGCCTCCGGCTTTTAAATTGCACTCTAGTGTAGGGCAGACAAGTACCACGGCGGAAAGACCACGGCGAGTCGGGATTCAACCAAATTCTGAATTTTAGCAATGTATGTCAGTACGGTTATTTCTTTTAATTAATATTTAGAACGTTTTTGTCTCAAATTATAGATATACGAAATGATGCGTATAACAAACAAATTTATATCAAATGAACGATATATAAAACAAGTTTTATTCCAAAATGTTTTATTTGTTTTGAATGTTATACTAAATAGTATTAAATAAACTGTATGTTATGTAAAGTAATCGTTATATCAAACAAAATTATATCATGTGTTGTTGTAACAAATGGTCATTATGTAAAGTGATCGTTATTAAAGTTTGATTATATCAAATGATTTTAAATCACATAAGACGCACCCATATTTAGTTACAATAATGACTTGGTCATGGGTAAAAACTATATTCTCATTCAAACCTACAAAAAACAAGCGAGCAGCGTGAATCCTAAGCACTGAAATGAGTAATTTCACGTGTTTAACTAGTTAGTATAGTTTTCTTGAGTTTACACTATACATTGAAATGAAAGATATGTTTACGGATTTAGTACGCGTTTATCACGTGCAGAATCTGCCCGTGACCATGAACGCTGTAAAGGGTTCGAAACGTAGGGTAAAATCAAAAATAAACGCGTACTAAATCTGCAAAATATCTTTCATTTCAATAGTTACTATATCATAATTATAAATGTCTCTGTTAAATAAATGTAAATACTTGCAATTATTAAAGGTAATTTTAAATTTTCATTGTTAAAATTACACTTTAAATCGAATGAAATTCAATTATATATATTTGTTAAATAATATTTTTGAAATCAATGTACGTCATTTACGGTAAGGTAACTCGTGACGTCATAGTTCACTATTAGTACACTATTTTATTATATTAGCTAGGAATGGCATTGTTACAATATTAAACGATAATATAACGATACGATTAAAAGAGAACAATGTATGAAAAGTATTTACAGACTTATTAGGCAAGTCAAAGAATAATGGCATGAAATTATAATAGTAAAATCTTCTGTAGCCACACCAACTTATCGTACATTTTTTGACGACTATTTGGATCAGTGGTAGTAAAGGCTGCTTCTTAGCCATTGGTCGTCTTAAGTTCATGTTATAATTCGTGTATGTGTGTACTGACAGCCCACTTTTATTTTTGCGGATTTTTGCAGTTTAACTATTAACAGTGCTTAGTAAAAGTTGTGGAAATATTTGTAAAACGAAGGTTAGAGTTTGTAAAGACATAATTCAAAAGATATATCGTCTTAAGTGGGTCCCTCGGTTCACACACATAAGCTCCCAAATCTAAATATATAATGAGTTCACCAACAAATTTTGGTTATAGACCTTTAGTAAAACTAATATTGTAATTATTTTTTACCTACAAAATGTTTATATATATGACTGTTTGTTTCCAAAATAAATGGAAAAAAAAAACATGAATAAACATCTGCACAACATTAAAAAAACCTAATGTGAATAGATAATAAAAAAATACAAACGTCTTTCTGTGGTCCCTGAGGGCCCACATAAATTTATCTCATAATTAATAGAATATAACATGAACATTAAATATTCATAAGCCAATCTTTAGTAAAAAAACAAGAAAAATTTTAAAACTAAAGAAAGATCACAAATAGTGGTAAATAATAGGGGTTAAAGTATGAAATTGCCGTTTTGTATGGACGAAATCGAGAAAAGTCATTTTTCCATACTAACAATTTTTTAGTTTTTTTAAAAACGCTTAAACCGTTTTCGATGCAATTAAAGGTGAAAGTTAGATGGTTATAAAGCTACGCATTATAGTATTAAAATTCCTGAAAATCAAAGTATATAATACAAATATACTTAATTGAAGCAAGAAGGTCAGCTGACACATTGTAAGGGGTCTTTTCAACGACTTCCT
Organism: Anania crocealis; assembly: GCA_949315895.1. Lineage (NCBI taxonomy): Eukaryota > Metazoa > Arthropoda > Insecta > Lepidoptera > Crambidae > Anania > Anania crocealis. Next base: position 20,310,668 of record OX438882.1, read on the forward strand.
TTGAAGTAATAGGCACTAGTATTGCATTTTTTTTTTAGTCAAAAGTTAGTTTATTTAGTTTTTGATACAATACAAAAAGAATTACGCAATAATATGACTATACTTAAGAGCTATAAACAAAATAAAAAGTGGGAAAATAGTCGGCAATTTCATACTTTAACCCCTAATATTGTGAACTTTACGTTTTTGTTGGTGGGCCCTCAGTTCGCACACTATGCAAATGCTAATTGTTTAAATTATAATTAAATAGAACAATTACAAAAATGTGGAGCCTTTCAGTGCTTAGTAGGACCTAGGTACAACAGATGCTGAATGACCTGGCTGACTCTTCTGTGCGCATCGGCTTGCGGATGAACCTGGATAAAACCAAGGTTATGTTCAATGAACATGTACTACCGGTACCTTCCTCGAAGTTGTTCAGAAATACGTGTACCTCGGGCAGACATTGCAGTTAGGTAGGAACAACTTTGAGGATGAGGTGAACAGAAGAATTCAGTTGGGTTGGGCAGCATTTGGGAAACTACGTCGAGTCTTCTCATCGTCGATCCCACAATGCCTCAAGACGAAAGTCATCAATCAGTGCGTCCTACCCGTCATGACATACGGAGCCGAAACGTGGACACTGACGGTACGGCTAGTCCACAAGTTCAAAGTCGCTCAGTGGGCTATGGAAAGAGCTATGCTCGGAGTTTCTTTTGGGGATAAAATCAGAAATGAGGTGATCCGGCAGAGAACTAAAGTTACCGACATAGCCCACCGGATTAGCAAGCTGAAGTGGCAGTGGGGTGCCATATTAGCCGCAGAACCGACAACCGCTAGGGTAGACGAGTTCTTGAGTGGAGACCGTGTTTCGGCGGTAGGACGTCCTCGGGCCAGGTGTAGTGATGATTTGCGCAAGGTGGCTGGCAGGAGCTGGATGCGAGAAGCCGAGGATCGACCTAAGTGGCGTGCAATTGGAGAGGCCTATGTCCAGAGGTGGACTGTGATAGGCTGATGATGATGATGATGATTCACATTAGGTTTTTTAATGTTGTGTAGATGTTTTTTCATGTTTTACTAAAGGTCTATAACTCATTATACACGGTGCAATTTCAACCACCTGTAAAACGAAGCCCACGTTATGTAACCATTATGTATAACATCCTGGCAGTGTTATTTTAACTTTATTATCAAAAATTTTTTTTAATAAAAATATTGGTGTAGCTACTTATTTTGAAACACGCTGTGACACTCACGGATGTAGCTGATGTTCATTTATCCGGGGCCCCGCTGCAGCAAACTAATAACGAAAGTGCGATTGGATCTATATTTTAACAGTGACTTATGTAATAAAATAAGTTTCAAATGGTATGCAGTTCCAAAATGTATAAATATTCTATAAAAACTTCGGAAAACTATTTGTAAGTGTTCAAAAGAAAGTCTAAGTGCGCCGAAAGTGTTTGCAACTATTTCGGAGGGATGATAATAACATAGCGAATAGTATAAATATTTTCTTCTGTGAGGACCATTTCGATGTAAGTAAACATAATATTTATAATTTTTAATAATCAATTGCATTAGGAATGTAAATATTTTGTTATTGGTTTAAGGTTATAATACACCTAATGTTTTTATCAGAATGCCTCTTGCAAGTCACTTCGAATATTTCCGATGTTTTCATAATATGAGCTAAATATAGTAGCTACAGTCTTATGACTTCAATAAACATTACACTTAAAGATCACGACTAACTAGTTTGTTTGTTACAGATTTTAAATGAATGGGCAGGTTACTGCTTTCTGCTTTACAAAATAGTTGTCCATGGTAAAAGTGATTGACAGAATTTGTAAAATATTGGAAATAAATCACACAAAAACAACGGATACTATTATTATAGGAAAATATTATCAAAACATTTTGAAAAGCTACTAAAACACAAGTAGGCAAACGAAGTTATCAAGCAGGTGACGTCATCATAAACCCGATCAATCAGGAGCGTTTCGTGTCACATGACAAACGTTTAAATAAATGCATTTTTATTTCTGGATTTATAAATAAATCGTTTATTATTTTCAACTTCCGTTACTAAATAACCAATTTGAAACTCATAATATTTAAAGCTGATAATAGGAATTCGCACTTTTTCGCATTGTCAAATAGCCTATTAAAGAAACATTTTCCCTGTTATATTTTGCACTGTACAACCAGTTTAGTTAGGTGCAGAAAAGGTGACTTAGAAATTAAGTTTTATAATGTATCGCTTTCTTTGGGAGATATGTTTAGTAAAACCTCTATAGGTTTTACTAAACATATCTATCATTTGCAAAGTTATTGCATATACAGTAAATCTATAATATGTATAACTTCAGATAAATAATAAATTACTTAAAAAGCAGCCAAATTGGGCTTCCTGTATCTCTTACTAAATATGAAGAAATACAGTAATAACTCTCAGTAATTGAGCTTATCAATTTGGATAAGTACCTGAGTTATGTCAAAAGTGTTGCTTTTCACTGTAGTATATTCTTGAGGCGGATAACAATTGTAGAAAAACTTGATTTCTCCTCTATCTGAACAAACAATTAAATTTCCTGGGCTTTGGTAACAACTTGTTATTTTACTGGAGGGTTTTATTATAGGTGGTTCAGGCCATATTTCATGTGATTTCATATAGATTAGATCCTCTGGGTGCATCAAATGCAAAGAGCCTTTAGAATCTCCAACATATAAAGCTGTTGGGGACCAACTAATACAAACAGGGTATGCTTTATCTGTTGGGATTTTTACATCATTGGCTATCAGCTTTCCAGCTACTTTATCCCATACAGCTAAGGTTTTGTCCTCGCTCACCGACGCTACCATGTCTTTGTAACTGTGTAGAGCCAATACAGGTCCCCTGTGCGGTTTATAGGCATTAATAGGGTTTGGACCCACACGTAGATCAAATGATAAAATCTTCTTAGAATATAAACCAGCCATCACAACATTCTCAGTACATACAACTGATAGAGCTGACATTCCACATCTGTAATTGCAAATAATTCATCGCTGTTATATTATTTCACAGAACTTACTATTCAACATGTATACAAATAGATAAAAGTTTTTTTTTTACATCTTCTGGTCGAATAAAGAAAAATCGATTTCACAGAGGGAGAAGAAGAGTAGGAAAAAGCTGTGTGATTTAAATCGATAAGATTGATCTGAGCTATAGTTAAAATTCGTCAATTACAAATTGTAAAGTACAACCTCCGCTGCGTCAATTCGTAGCCTTCATGGCAAGCTAGCAGGTGTCAAAGTTAGAACTGTTACATATTATCTGATACGTTAAGCTTCAATATACGCAGCGTCAGATAAATAATAACTGAACATTTTGAAACTATCATTACCTCTCTTTTCTTCACTAAATTAGAGTAGCCTAGCAAAATTAGCTATAGAATTAGAATTAGAATTAGAATCACGGTATACACAGATGTCACATGGTAAAAAAGAACAATCATGTTTTGCTTACAAGAAGCATGCAAATATTTTTTGGGCCAGTTAACCCAGTCATTACAGCAACAACACAACAACAATAACCAGACATGCGAAACATTAACAAGCATCAATATAGTGGATCATTGGTTGTATTATAAAACATTATCATTATACAATTCATATATATATATATATATTTAAAAATAATATTTGAAATTCAGTAATGCTGTAAAAGTTTTTATCTTTGAGTTTATTTGTAAAACGGCTAGTATTTAGCGTTTTCAAGCTTTTTGGTATTTTGTTGTAAATTCTTATAAACATCGACACACAAATTCGGCTATATTTCTTAGATCTAGGTGCAACTTAAATTATTAATCTGTCTGGGTCTCTGCGGGTTCGCGAATTTATATCGCAGGCTCTTTTAAATAAAGTAAAATGTTTTTTAACAAAAGTATATATTTCAAATATATAAAGTTATGGCAGTGTTAATAAACCAAACTCTCTAAAAAAAGGTCTACATGATTCGTCAGATGGAATCCCGGCTTTAGCTATAATGCATTTTTTCTGCGCAATAAACGCTCTATTAAAATCCGTACTGTTTCCCCATGCTATGAGACCATAACGCAGAATGGATTCAACGTAAGCGTGGTAGGATATAAGTGCTGTTGAGATATTAGTAACTTTCCTTACTTGTTTGAGAGCGTATACAAACCGATTTATTCTGTTACATAAATCGTTAACGTGAGTTTTCCAGTTTATGTTTTGGTTAATCAATACTCCTAAAAATTTAGTTTGGGGTGCATTGATTATTGCTACATTTCCAAAGTTAATATTGAAATTAAAATTGAATTGCAAGTGTTTAGATTGATTAAATTGCACATAATTCGTTTTATTCAGATTAATTGTCAAGTTATTAATGTCAAGCCATTGGATAATAGTATTTAATGTGTTGTTTATGTCAATTTCATGGTCCTTAATTGTATATATTTTTTTGTCAGTGGTCACAATGATTGTAATGTCATCTGCGAATAAAATACATTTGTGATTTGTTACGTTAGATATATTATTTATGTATAATAGAAACAGAGTAGGGCTTAGCACGCTCCCCTGTGGGACTCTACCGCCGTTATGTCTCTCATTAGACGAATAAAATATACGATCCCTATTTTCTGTCACTTTGCTAATAACCACTTTCTGTTTGCGGTTTGTTAAATATGATGCAATCCATCTATATGCATGTCCTCTAATTCAGATTGCCTCAATTTTATCAAGTAATTTTTCATGGGAAATATGGTCAAAAGCCTTTGACAGATCAAGGAATAGATCAGTAGTCATTTTATTTGCATTAATATTGTTTAAAACATGTTGTATTAGTGAAAAAATTGTTAAAGTAGTTGACTTTTGTTTCTGAAAGCCATACTGTTCACTATTGATTATACTGTATTTGTTTATAAAGTTTGTAAGTCTATCATGCATACACTTGTCAAATACCTTTGACCAGATTGAAATTAATGTGATTGGACGATAGTTCTCAACGCACTCTTTACACCCTTTTTTATAAAGTGGCTTCACGATGGATAATTTTAAATATTCTGGATAAGCTCCCGATTAGAATGAAAAGTTCACTAAATAAGTTATGACTGCAATGATATTATCAATGCAAATTTTAAGTATTTTTGTGTTGATTTCGTCGTAGCTAACCGATTTAGTATTTTGCAAGGACCTATAACTAAATATGTATGAATAACATATAATAATAGTTAAGTAGTGCTTTGTTTCTTACTTAAACGTTTCAATGCATTCAAATCCAGTTTCTAAATCCCACACCTTCACAGTGTTGTCCCACGAAGCTGAAAATACTTTTGTAGCAGAATCGATATTATCTGGGGCAAGATCCCATACCCAGCCTGCGTGTGCATCATGCCTTATGTGCTTTGGTTTGACCTCAGTTGATATCGTGTCAGTCGTGGAACTATCTATTTGCTCGTCAGGTATTATGTCCAGCACATTCCATAACGCCATGCCTCTATCTCTACCCCCAGATATGCACAATTCACCTTTCTGAAATTATTCATTTTAATAGGTTAACAACTGTATGGGCCAATTACCACCATATTTTAATGTAAGTACGTCGAATACGGCGTGGATAAGATAATATTCATTTGACTAAGTCGGGGGCTAATTACCCAAAAATGAGTAGATTTAATAGCATGCAACTAAAAATCAAATTGTACCGAAGATCAGAAAAAAAATCCTGAAAGTTACAAGGCAGTACCTAGCCCTCAAAAATATGTACCTCCTTCAGAATGAAATTACTAAACATCAAGATGGCGATTCAATAATATTATTTTATTTAGCATTAAATATAAGAAGTAGAAAAAGCTTTCGACCGGGGACCGTGCGAATTAATTTAGCACGCTCTAAGGGCCCAGAAAGTCCCAGAGCATTACATAAAGATTATCAAAGATATGAGAATTAATTTAGCACGCCCTAAGGGCCCAGAATGTCCCCGAGCATTACATAATGATTATCAAAGATATGTACCGACAAGTATCAACCAAAGTGCGAAGTCCAGCCGGAATAAGCGATGAGTTTCATGTAAAGGTTGGTGTGCACCAAGGCTCCGCACTCAGCCCTCTGCTATTTACATTGTTGTGAAACATCTCACCACAAATCTGCAACGAGCGCCACCATGGGACATTCTATATGCAGACGGCGTCGTCATCATCAGTGAAAATATGAACAACCTACAGCAGATTTTAGAAAAGTGGAGAGAAGCTCTAGAAACATCAGGTCTACGAATAAGAAGAGAGAAGACCGAGTACATGCATTGCACCTTAAGTGGTGTCAACAGCAAACACACCATCTGTCTGCAGAACACCCAGTTAAAAGAAGTGGAACATTTCAAGTACCTAGATCTGTCATCAGTAAAGATGGGTCTATAGACACTGATGTCACCCATCGCATAAATACCGGGTGGATGAAATGGAGAGAATTATCTGGCATGCTATGCAACAGCCGAATGCCCGTGCGTATAAAGGGACGAGTAGGTATACAAAGCAGCCGTCTGCCCGGCCGTGACATACGGAGCCCAATTCTGGCCACACAAAAAGCAGCATGAAAATCAATTACACTGCGCAGAGATGAAGATGCTAAGATGGGCAGGTGGTGTAACTAGGCTGGACCATGTCAGAAATACACACATAATAGGCACCTTCAAAGTGAGACCTATCCCAGATAAATTACAGGAGAGCCGTCTGCGATGGTATGGTCACGTTATGAGGCGACCATCCTGCCACATGACATGACCAAAAAGGTACTGAATAAGAATAGATAGATAAGAAATATTACACCAATAAAATGTATTTATAGACTACACGCCCTTGGAAAAAAATAACCTGTGAAATTAACCAACGTGAATAACGCTTAGAATGTTGTTACTATATCAGAAAATAACTCTGAGCACTATGCCGTCATTTCTGAGCGTTACAGGTGAGTACGTGAGTGAATGGAATTTCTCAGGTACAAATGAGGAATTACGACTAATTATTAATGTACGGCTTTGTTATAGTGTAAAGATGATTAAAAATAAATGTCGAAATACTTAGTGCCGTACTAAAGTGGTGGTGCCGGAAGTCAGTGCAATTTATTCAATTCGCCAATAATTGCAGAAGCAATATAGGTCATTTATTATTGTACGGCATTTGTGTAGTTCCTTTTGTACACATATACAGATACTTTACCCGTAAACGCCGTACATATTTCCAGCGCAGGGGTCGAAAGCCAAGGGTCGCAACTCGCAACCCTGTTTAAATTAGCATATAGGTGATGATGATATTCAACAACATAAAATTAAATGATCTTGAGAGTACTTCACAAATAGGCAACATTTTCCAGCATGCCGTACATTTTTAGTGGAACACATAGGTGTATGGGGTAAATTACTTCCCTCAGAAAAGAGTGACTTTCCGGTGACTTTTATCTACGAGGGCGGGTCAATAAGTCCGTGACTTTTGGAATAAAACACAGATTTTTTGATAAACAAATCATTTTATTTTTCAACGTAGTCTCCCTTGAGCTCTATACACTTTGACCAACGCTTCTCCAATTTTTTTATCCCTTCCAAAAAATATGATTTGTCGAGGTCCTCAAAATAGGCCTTTGTTTGCGAGATGACTTCATTCAGGAGTCAAATCTTTTTCCACCAAGCCATTTCTTCAGGTTTGGGAACAAAAAGTAGTCACTCGGAGCCAAATCTAGGGAATAGGGTGGATGAGGGAGCAATTCATAGCCCAATTCATGGATTTTTGCCATGGCAACTGCACATGTGTGCACCCTTGCATTGTCTTGGTGGAAAAGAACTTTTTTCTTGGCCAAATGAGGTCGGTTTTTATTCAAATCGTCATTGAAGCGGTCCAATAAGTTGGCATAATATTCCCCATTGATTGTTCTTCCCTTTTGAAGGTAGTCAATGTGGATTATCCCACGTGCATCCCAAAAAACAGTCGCCATAACTTTATTGGCTGACAAACCCGCCTTGGCCTTCTTTGGCGCCGATTCACCCTTAGAAACCCACTGTTTTGACTGTTGTTTGGTCTCTGGTGTGTTGTGATGGATCCATGTTTCGTCCATGGTTACAAAACGGCGCAAAAACTCCTCCATATTGCAATTAAACAACGCCAAACCTTCCTGTGAAGTTGTTACACGATTGCGTTTGTGGTCGACTGTGAGCAAACGCGGCACCCATCTTGCGGAAAGCTTTCTCATGCCCAATTGATCTTTTAAAATTGAAACCACTGAGCCATGCGAGATCCCTACGGCTTCCACAATGTCTTGCACTTTCAATCTACGGTCGGCCAACACCATATCGTGAATTTTTTCGATTGTTTCGGGTGTAGAGACCTCAACTGGGCGTCCAGGACGTTCGGCATCTTCAGTGCTTTTACGGCCACAACAAAATTCAGTAAACCACTTTTTTACCATTGAAATCGATGGTGCAGAGTCCCCATAGTATTTATCAAGCTTAGCCTTGGTCTCGGTAATGGTTTTTTTTTCGCAAAAAATAATGCTTAATAAGCACACGAAATTCACCTTTTTCCATTTTTTCCTCAAGTTACTGGGTAGTCTGATAAAAATAGCTGTCAAACACAAACTAACTGACGCAGCAAGTTCAAATTTTGATAGGAATCAACTGACAGATACCTGTTGACAGGAGTAGTGTTGCTTTTTCAGTAAAGAGGTCAGAAATTCAAAAAGCCACGGACTTATTGACCCGCCCTCGTATACGGCAATAACACAGGTTATTATTACTTTAGACAATCTTTAATAAAAGATAAATTCCGAGAAAAGATAAGACTCCTAAGAAAGAGGACTTCCGGCACCACCGCACCACTTTAGTACGGCACTAGGTTTTTCGACATTAATTTTTAATCATCTATACACTATAATAAAGCCGTACATTAATAATTAGTCGTAATTCCTCATTTGTACCTGAGAAATTCCATTCACCCACGTACTCACCTGTACCGCTCAGAAATGACGGCATAGTGCTCACGAGTTATTTTCTGATATAGTAACAGCCTTCTTAGCGTTATTCACGTTGGTTCATTTCACAGGTAATTTTTTTCCAAGGGCTTATAGTCTATTAGTGAGTACCAAAACATTTAATTTAAACAAAAATACAATTTTTTTGGATATTTAGTGAGGATAAAAAAGTTGTGCGTGTACTAGTGTACACACGTAAGAAGTGAAACTTCTTTATGGCTTTATTTTTCGAAAAATGATCTACATGCAACTTTCCAGAAATTGGTTAAATTAGTTAAATTGGTTAAATTGGTTACATTGGTTAAATTGGTTAAATTGGTTACATTGGTTAAATTGGTTAAATTGGTTAAATTGGTTAAATTGGTTAAATTAGTTAAATTGGTTAAATTGGTTAAATTGGTTAAGTTGGTTAAGTTGGTTAAGTTGGTTAAGTTGGTTAAGTTGGTTAAATTGGTTAAGTTGGTTAAATTGGTTAAATTGGTTACATTGGTTAAATTGGTTACATTGGTTAAATTGGGTAAATTGGTTAAATTGGTTATATTGGTTAAATTGGTTAAGTTGGTTAAGTTGGTTAAGTTGGTTAAGTTGGTTAAGTTGGTTAAATTGGTTAAATATTATTTCACTTTACCTTTTTGCTATCGTCTGAACCAACCGTGGTAGGGGCAAGAAAAAGATGGCGCGTAACCGAAAAATGTGACGAAAATTTGACGCAACTTTCCAGAAATTGGTTAAATTGGTTAAATTGGTTACATTGGTTAAATTGGTTAAATTGGTTACATTGGTTAAATTGGTTAAATTGGTTAAATTGGTTAAATTGGTTAAGTTGGTTAAGTTGGTTAAGTTGGTTAAGTTGGTTAAGTTGGTTAAATTGGTTAAATTGGTTAAATTGGTTAAATATTATTTCACTTTACCTTTTTGCTATCGTCTGAACCAACCGTGGTAGGGGCAAGAAAAAGATGGCGCGTAACCGAAAAATGTGACGAAAATTTGACGCAAAACGTGACGGTAAATTTTTTCCAACGCCGATAAAGAAGTTTCACTTCAAAAATAATAGAAAACAGCACACTCAGGCACGGTAGAAAGAGTGGGAGATACTAGTTCCTCTCCCTTCCCCTCGATCTTACGCTTTTTCGATCAGCATCACGTGACCCTGACGCGAGTTTGGAAGTTTTTACCCATCCAAAAAAAGTGCTCAGCGCCGCTAAAGAAGTTTTCACTTCAAAAACAACCATGTCTTTTGTTTTGCTATTTTTATAAATAAATGTACTTTTTTCATTATATATTTTAGGGATAATTATTGAATGACTATTGTAGGTTACTTATATTATAAATGTATATGTTTAGATGGATGTTTGTTACTCAATCATGCTAGGACGTTTGAAAAGATCTGAATGAAATTTGTCACGGAGATAGATTGTGTTAGCTCCTATTTAGAATTAGACATACTTGTTGTTCTAATAGTATCGCCATCTCCAACTGCAGTCTGTCCATCCATCTGGGGTTAACACAGAGACTGTTTACAACTAGAATGTTATTATTTGAGGTGGGTTATATATTTTTATACAGGCTGTTCAGTAAGTAACATGAAAAACTTAAGGAGATACAAGGTGTAAGGGTCAGCTATCATACAAAAAAAGATGGACTCTGTAAAAGTGTCTGTTTGGACTGCAGGCCCAATCTCTGTATCTATGTGTATACTGAAATTACTTACATTGACTAAGAGAACTGTATCAACAGATGCAAAGTGGACATCCTTAACTACAATATGTCTCATAGATTCTTCTACTTCAGTCCACTTTCTTTTCTCTACATCCATATCTATGCATACATCTTCCCAATTCAGCTGGTCCGTATCTAAATACTTCAAGTCAAGTAAAGCTGGAAAGCAACCTTTAATTTTACTATGGACCCAATGTTTCCACAGATGGTCATCAGCTAGTATATCTGCAAATCGTCTGCAAACTTTGCTTAGATTGTTTCTCAGGAAATAGGGATCCAAGTAGGAACATATTTTTAAGATAATCTGAAAAAAAGAAGCTAGCAACAATAAAAGATATTTTTTTACACTAAAAACTTTTTGAGGTACATAGTTATTATTGCCTATCTTATATGTGTAAAAAATATTGAACGAACACAGTGTTGTTGCTAGACATGTCCTCACCTATCAGTGTTTCACCATAATATACATATATAACCAATTATTAGGGTTGTACCGACTAGTCGGTAAAGCCGACTAGTCGGCCATATTTGTAGTCGGCGACTAGTCGGCTGAAACGGCCGATTAGTCGGCCTGTTTTTTTCTCGTATTAATACGTGGGTAACACTGAAAATGTTTACAACTGGCCATTTAGAAACATTGCTAATGAAAACTTTTTTTGAATTTCAATTTTAGAACTCTTTGGTAACCTAACAAATCAAATCTATAACTCTTGTTACACGTGAAAATGAACCTAACGCGAGAAAATTTTCGGTGATTTTTTTAATGATTTATTATACGAGTAACTTTCGCTGTGGGCTTACTCAACAACAAAGCTATGATAGGCTGCGATTAGCATTTCTTAATAAATGCCCTATCTCATGCCACTATTTACAATTGGTTTAACGAGTTTAAGCGTGGACGTAGCAATCTCAATGATGATCCGCGTGAGGGACGTCCTTTAACCACATGGGTAAATGGGTTAACAAATATATTCATGTGCTTTAACAGCGACTACTGAAGATAACATCAGTGCTGTGCGACGCATGATAGAGGAAGATAAGAGAGTGACCTATCAGCAGATACGGGCAAGCCTAAGCATTGGTATGATTCAAGTTCAAAAAATATTACACGAACATTTAGGCGTCAGGAAGCTTTGTACCCATACTTTAACCGACGACCAGAAACACCTTCGCATGGACTGGTGTCGCCAAATGTTAGATAAGTTCAACGGCGGTGACTCAAATGCTGTATTTGACATCGTCACAGGTGACGAAAGCTACGAACCCGAAACCAAAAGACAATCAGCTCAGTGGGTGTTTCCTTTCGAGGATCGGCCAACTAAGGTAAAGAAAGGAAAAAGGCAAGGAAAAAAGAAAAAACATTTTCAGTGTTACCTAGGTATACCTAAAAATTGATGAAATTGAAATCTTAACTGTTTTTATTTTTTATTAGAAATACGAAATCTATTTTACAATGTACTTTCAGTGCAATTTAAAACATTTTAGGAAATTAGGAACCATTTGTTCGATACATTTACTAATTGGGCTTAGATCCAGACATTAAACAAGTAACAAAAAAAAAGCATCTCACAAAATTGGCTATAATTAAGCTTACAACTTACATATTGGAATACTACTCCTTGACCTAATAATAATGAATTAGAACTTAGTACCTGATATAAAAAACTATAAAAAACTTCTTAATGTGACAACAGAAAGTAAAAATAAATACACTACAAACGAAGAATTAAGATGACAATCAGATAAAAGTAGGCACTTATCATAAAAAATGGCAATACAGTGTGATTAGAGCATGTTACTCTAATTGTTATAACCTAAAGCAATAATCAGCTTGGCCAACTAGTCGGCCATATCGTAGCCGACTAGTCGGCTAGTCGGCCAAAGTGATAGTCGGCCCATCTCTACCAATTATAGATTTAGAAAATTATTTTGCTAATGATTTCCGCTTGTTAATACCGGCCTAGATACCTTCACCACACTACCCGCACTAACACTGATTTGAGGAAGCACCTGCACCACACTAACACTGATTGAGCAAGCACTATTTCATGCAAGAAAACCGCCCACCCTCCCTCAAAAATGCATGCAGCACAGTTATTGCAATTATTAGTACCCAACACTAACCCGCATCTCCTCCTCCTCCGCCCGGCATGCGAGGAGATGCGGGTTCGAGTCCCGCCTGAGACATAGTTTTTCAAGTTTATATACTGATAGTTTCAAAATATTTAAATATAGAATATATGAGTAAGACAATATAATAGCCAGCAAACAAAATAATTTAACTAGGTATTTTATACACTTAATTGTCCAATGACTGTTAGTTTACATTAGATTTATCCCTTTGAGTGTGGATTATTCCAGACACAATTTAAATCAATTGTAATCGCGACAGCCGGCTGTTGCGCGGGTTTAGAAGCAATAAGTCACAATAACATGGCATAAACCAGCCCATACGAATATAGTGTATTATTAATGATGTGTGAAATCTAATGACAACCGTTTGGATCAGCAGCAATACAGGTGTATTACCTGTAATAACACAATGATTTTGAAACAAATAGGACTCGACTTACCTCAACTGGCATGTCTTCAAAACAAACTTCATTAGAACTTTCTTTATTTTCATCTATAAGTTCTTTCAAGTTCATTATTTGTTCTTCGATACATTGTAGTGTATCACACATACTGAATTATAATATTTAACCTACAAGAAATATTATTTGTATATCGAAGGCTATCAAAGGAATATGCACAGATAAAATAATCTATGTACCTAATTAAAAAGAACATAAGGCAAATTTTGTTACAAAGGGGTTTCTACAGCCTGAACAGTCTTAAAATGCAACAAGGCATTATTTTATTATAGGTGAGCATTCGTGACAGTACACTTTTGATGTGAATGGCCATTTATGGCAATGGCCAATGGCAGAAAGATGGTTGGTAGAGCATATGGTAGGTGTATTTATTAGTTATTTATTCTAACTGTGAAGAAGTTAAACACATTACGCAATATCTAAGTATTAGTATTTAGGGAATTAAAATCTTTTTTTACAAAACTTCTACATGATTCTGAAATAATGGAAGAAATCGTAATTTACACATACTTTATGTGGAATATGCATGTATTCACTAAGAATGATTTCACTTAAGGTAACAAAATTTTAATAAATTCACAGAAATATTTCAATTTTGAGAAGAAAATTGACTTAGTTTCAAAACATTAAAACAGCAACAAAATTAAATGTTTCGTTATACCTACCTGTCAGCCTGTCACTTCATTCCAGTGTTGCCAGTCGGGTCTTAAACCTTTTTGTGTAAAAAATAACCTTTCATTTTTTTTTACTTGAATCGTATTAAAAGGTTGATAGAATAGAATGTTAGTTGTAACTTGTATGGCTTACGGAAACATCGATGAGTTTTAGAGCACTTGCCCGCATTTCTTGATTTATTCATATTGATACATTATGCTAAATGTGAATTTCAATTTCTTCATTAGTTGTTATTGTAGTTCCAAATTTTCTATTTTATTTAGTCGTATTGGTCAGTGGGTGTTCCTTACGAAAATTTTCCCATATTTCGTTGATCCAAACCTTAGTAACACTACCTATACCTATAATGTTATCATTTTTGGCGGAATTGTGCAGTTATGATGGTATGTATGTAGGTACGTGCTCGTTTAATTATTTTTTAAAAATCGATTAGAATGGATATTATCCCAAATTGTGGGGCTTTTCTGTGCCTTAGGGATCTAAAAATTAAAACTTTGAAAGGAATCGTTATTCGACTACTTCAAAGAGACAGCGATGGATCTCTATTTGTGTCCAAAAACTTCAAGAAACGATAAAACTGGCACAAAAACTTATCGTAATGTCGCAAGATTTCGTTACGTTGCTTCTATGTAAGAAATTAAAAGTTAATTCTACGAGTTCCGAAAAAATCACCTAAAAGTAACCTTTTCATTAGTGTAAGCTAAAAGTAACCAATGCTGTTAAAAAATCACCTAAAAGGTTACAAAAGTAACCTTCTGGCAACACTGCATACATATCATAACTGGAACGTGCAGTGGTGACAAAACGCGGTACGAGTGACAAAGATAGAGGGCTCTAACGTCTGTGGGGCTCTAACCCATAACACAACAAATTGAGACCACTTAGATATTAAAGTCCAGGATTTTTTTTTGTAATGCAGAAACTATACAATGATAATAAAATTCTTGTATTCACTGTTTCTAGCTTGATTACCGATTTAACCTTGTTTTGACGTGACAACGTCTTATAAATTGGTTTGCCGGGTGACACTTCAAGAAACTGCGTTACGCTCCGCTCACGTTATGCGCTCACAATGAGAGCGAGTGAGAGGCACGCGTCCCTTCCACTCGGGCATGGTTAGCCCGCCTAAGAGCGAGAGAGACAGACATAAAAAGTGAAAGGCACGCGTCCCTTCCACTCGAGCACAGTTAGCCCGCCTAAGAGCGAGAGAGACAGAGCGAGAGAGAGAGAGAGTGAGAGAGATAGGCATACACACCGGTTCATGTCTTGCGCTTCTATAAAATCCAGTTCAATAAAATTTTGTTAATATGAAATTCAGTGCGAGATTCTTTGTATAAATTAATGTTTTAAATATAATTCTTTGTATAAATAAATGTTTTAAATTGTTACTATTATTTCATCCTTCTTCCTACTATACGAATGAATATTCACATTAAAATTATTTTACCACTCAAAGTCGTTGTCACGTAAAACTTTCGCCCGTATACCGACTTTACAGGCAACCAATTTTTATTTTACATATAATAGCGTTGAAAAGTAGAAAACTTAAAATAATGTTAAAAAAAGGATTGGGTACTTTGGTATCCAGGTCGAAAACAGCATACCGATGGCAAAATTAAATAGTTAATATGTTACAGCAATATTTCTCTGTTACCGGAAAAATGTATTGAAAAGCGCCTGGTCTTAGTCATTGTATCTAAAGGTATCCTCTGATTTAAAATGGAGGCCATAAATAACAGAACATCTTTGAAGGTTTTCTTTAAGTTATTTGTACGAACCTACATCATCAATGGAGTAGAATGTCTTTATGTGATAGAATGCTAAGAGATCAGATTGAAATAGCTAAATGTTCAATGGATCCAATCGGATTTCATTAATAGTATTTGTTGAAAATGGAACCATTTAAAGAATCAAATTGGAATAGCTCGCTGGTATAGAGCTAGTCTACAATTTGGCCTAGTCGTGCCTTTTAGATTGGATTCCACTAACCGAAGATCTAGGAAAAAGTTCACAAATATGTTGGTTTTTTATCTTTTGCTTCAACTTTAATAGGCTATTTTACAATGCGAAAAATAAAGTGCGAATTACTATTATCAGCTTATATTATGAGTTTAAAAATGGTTATTTAGTATTAGAAGTTAAAATTAAAAACGATTTATTTATAAATCCAGAAATAAAATTGCATTTATTTAAACGTTTGTCACGTGACACAAAACGCTCCTGATTGGTCGGGTTTATGATGACGTCACCTGCTTGATAACTTCGTTTGCCTACTTGTGTTTTAAAAGCTTTTTAAAATGTTTGATAATTTCCTATAATAATAGTATCCATTGTTTTTGGTGATTTATTTCCAGTATTTTACAAATTCCCTCAACAACGTTTACCATAGTCAACGAGTTTGTAAAGCAGAAAGCAGTAACCTGCCCATTCCTTTAAAATCTGGAACAAACAAATTAGGTTATTATAGTATTCGGGATCTTTAAGTGTATTGTTTATTGAAACATTATGAAAACATCGGAAATATTCGAAGTGAGTTGCAAGAGGCATACTGTTTTAAAAACATTGTAAGTATTATAACCTCAAACCAATAACAAAATATTTACATTCCTGATAATTATTAAAAGGTATAAATATTATGTTTACTTACATCGAAATGATCCTCACAGAAGAAAATATTTGTACTATTCGCTATGTTATCAGGATCCCTCCGAAATAGTTACATGCAACCACTTTCGGCACACTTAGACTTTCTTTTGAACACTTACAAATAGTTTGCCGAAGTTTTTGTAGAAGTATTATACACATTTTGGCACTGCTTACCATTTGAAACTCATTTTATTACATAAGTCACTGTTAAAATATAGATCCAATCGCACTATCGTTATTTGTTTGCAACAAATGTATGGAGATGATTATATGCTACAGATCACAAGACAGGCAGGTGATGTCACCGACCGCATTGCAGCGCCATATTGACAAAATAGCGTTATGGCGCGCTATTTCAATTTTCAATTTTCAATTTGATATTTTTCAGCAAATATGTACCAGAATTTAAAAAAAAACTACTTTTACTGGGTTCTTCAACCTCTACTTAATAATATAAAACGGATTTCAAAAACTAGTCAAATAGCCTATTACTTTTAAATTTTTTGTCAATACGTATTGTCCATACGTATGAGGCGAATTTATTTTAAGACAGCAGTAATGTAACATTTATAATTCATTACAGACAATAACAAGCAAAAAAAAATTTTATTTTATTTTATTAAAATAAAAAAATATTTTCTTTTTGATTTTACTAAATTTGCTCATCGAAACACTTATATTTGTTTTTTAACATTATATGTTAAGAGCATATACATACATTTTTATAACTATGCAGTGGTATAGGTATACTGTTTAATTTTCATTTTATATCATTAAAAAAAATCTACTGAAGATTTGGCTGTATGGGCATAGTTCCCTTTGCCTACCCAGAATGGGTGAAGAAACAACAACAACTGTAATCATAGGAGTTTTGCGCGGGAAAAGAGAAGAGAAAGATGGACTTTGTTTCGTAATTTTGTGAATTAATTATCTTAAGCGGCATTCATTGTGATAAAGTGGTGGCATTGTTATAATAATGTGTCAGTGAGTAGGATAAATCAAATAAAAGTTAGAAACAAGGAAAGGCGCTCCTTTTTTATTATTGGACTCTGATCCACGTTCTCGCGTAAAACTCCTGTAGTCATTGAAATGTATAGAGCACCCAAACATTTCAATGACTTAGGTTAGGTTTCATTTCATTTCATCTTATTAAATTTAATTTTCATTTCATATCAATAAAAAAATTCTACTGAAGACTTGGCTGTATGGACATAGTTTCCTTTGCCTACCCAGAATGGGTGAAGAAAACAACAACAACAACATCATTGATATGATAAAGATTTCAAGCTCTGAAAGAATTATTTCGAATTCTATTGAAATTCTAAATTGGAAGAAAGGGACTATTGCAAGTAAAATAGAAATTCGTCATATTTACTGTAGGTGTACTTAATGTGTAAGTAGGCATACACTATTAACGTTACTTATATTTATTGGAACCTCATTATTCGTCAGTTGTTGTTGAAATAATGGATTTCGAGGACCTGCCTGAGTCTTCTAATAACGTAGATACAATGGAAATAGATATAGATATAAACGTTGAGAAAGATCTAACTAAAAAATTTTTGTGTGGAGAAATGTCATTTGCTGAATATTCAAGTGAGTGGTACAATGTTGAGGATGAGGAAGATATTGATGATATAAAGAAAAAAAATGATGAGGATCGGTCATCACCTTCTGCTCATCTCATAGGAAAAGGAGCACTGCGGCGTCGTAAGTGTACACGACTGTCTCCAGCTTTAATGGGCTTAATGGGTGAAGCCAACTTGAGGTTTGTAAGGGGCGATAAAGAAATGGCGGAGAAAATGTGCCATGAAATAATAAAACAAGTGCCCACAGCCCCAGAACCATATCAGACTCTAGCACAAATATATGAGAATGATCTTGAAAAATCACTCCAGTTTTCTTTGCTAGCTGCTCATCTCAGTCCTTCAGATGCTAATGAGTGGCTTAGGTTGGCAAACATTTCCAAACAAAAAAATGATATTAGGCAAGAAATGTTGTGCTACACTCAAGCTATTAGAGCTGATCCACACAACTTAGATATACATTTGAAAAGGCTTGATGTTTTGAGTATACTTGAAGAGATGGAGAAGCCAGTGTTTACAAATAATATCAAACGTGTCAGATGCTATCACAAAATAGTTACTTCACTGCCTGCAAGTGAAGGAGAACAAATTATGAAATATGCTAAAATGGCTGCTACATTGTACCATAATAGTAATGAACTTGAGCGTTCCCTAGAAGTTATGGGTGCTGCTTATAAAAAATGTTCTTCCCTCTTCACCCAAGAAGACCTTAATATAATGTTAGAGTTACTAATTGCAAAAAAGGAATTTCAGACATGTTTAGATATATTTGTATCTAATATTGGTGTTGAAATTGAAGCTGAAATTGAAACAGTTAGAAACTCTGATAATGTTATTGAAGAACACACTAATTACTTGAATTGCACAATACCAGAAAATGTTCCAATCGATTTGAAAAGCAAATTACTGGTTTGTTTTATAAATTTAGGTTCCATAAATTTGGTTCAAACCCTTCTACATGACTTTTTATCTAATGATGTAGAAAAAGCTGGTGATTTATATATGGACATAGAGGAGGCACTCTCTTCGGCTGGCTACCATGAATTGGCTATGAAACTGTTAGATCCGTTGGTTCAAAATAAAAGCTTTGATCTCGGTGCAGTGTGGCTTAAACATGCCGAGTGTCTTTATAACTTAAGCAGAGAGAATGATGCTATTGAATCATATTATAAAGTTTTAAAACATGTTCCTCAACATCCTGATGC
Source organism: Anania crocealis (assembly GCA_949315895.1). NCBI lineage: Eukaryota > Metazoa > Arthropoda > Insecta > Lepidoptera > Crambidae > Anania > Anania crocealis. The sequence goes on from OX438882.1 coordinate 20,330,093, forward strand.
TCGACGTAAATTATTTAGCATTTTAGAAAAACAGGAAAAAATTGATGAAGCTCTAAGTGTATTACAACAAGATTATAAATATGTTGTCAGTCCTAGTTTGCTATATGAACAATGTATGGCATTAAAAAAATATAATTACCCTCTAAAATATTTAGAAGTGGGAGAAGCTTTTCTCTCTAGAACATTTGTAAGATACAGACATCAAGAAGAATTAAGGATTGCCTTTAAAGTTAAATGTTTAATTGAGCATATCCATAATTTTCGCAAAGTAAGAGGAGAAAACCCTTTTCATGAAAATGATATTCATTTTGATGAAGAAGATGAATTTGCACTCTCTCCACAAGAAGAGTGGGATTTTTTTATGGAGCTTCTAAAAATAGCATTAAATAACAAAAAATATTTTGCTATGCAAAGACTCACGTTTGGAGCTATTATGTCAAAGGCTCTCGCATCTCACCGTTTGGAGCTGGAATTTCTTTGTCTACAAGCATGTCTCCTGAATAATGACTATCAGAATTCTTTGAGACTAACACGTGAGTTTGCCCAAAAGTATCCACAGGCAAGAACCTGGAATTTATTAAACCTTGTTATGAATGCAACAGATGAACCCTCACAAGTAAAATTTCTTTCAAGGTTATTTCTAAAAGAAACTTGTGTAGTAAAATATTTATTCAAGGGGACTAATTTTCTGACGTCTGGGAGGTATCTTGTAGCACTAAAATATTTTCTTGACTATAATGAGCAATGTCGAGATCCATTATCAGCGTTACTAGTTGGCATCACTAGTCTACTTATGGCAGCCCAAAAGACTGTTGATAAACATCACAATTTAATTCTTCAAGGAATTAATTATATTTTGATGTATCATAATCAAAGAAAATGTGATCAGGAAAGCTACTACAATATTGGAAGAGCATTTCAAATGTTGAGCATAAATAATTTAGCTATAACATACTATGAAAAAGCTCTGAAGTGTGATCCTATTGCAGAATGTAATCAACATGGTACAATTAGCTTAACTAGAGAAATAGCATTCAATCTGTATCTTTTATATAAAGGTCACTCTCCAGCAATGGCCAATAAATATCTTACTGAATATATTGTGATTTAAATAAATAAGTAGTACTTACTTTAAATTTATTTTGTTTCATTAACCACCACATTGTGTTTCTCTGTTCTAGAGTGAATATTGCTTTGCTTTGTTTTGTTTGTACCTACTTTAAATCATGAAGAAAATTATTTAACCCAATAATGGCTTAATAAGTGTCATAGGCAGTCAACAAAGTAAATAAAATTTCTGAAGAGTCTTTTCTTGGAATAAAAAAACACACAAGTATTATGGTTCCGAAGCTGCACATCGCAAATATTACTTTTCTATCTGTCTAACCAATGGTTTAACCTAACTAACAACATCTCTTTGGTGGATTTGGATTTTTTACATTTGCTGCAACGTCCTGGTTGCTCTAATTTTACCGCTCCGACCAAAATCTGCCGCCTTTAGGTCCAACCTTGTCAGCCAGATGGTAAATTTTCCACGGATCTAACGAATTTTCAATGGACATTATTACCTCTACACCGTTCATTTTGTAGGTAGGTACCTATTGGAAAACGAAGCCCACATAAGTCGTGTAACCACTATCTATACATATGACAAATAGGCAGTGTTTTAATATCTAGGAAAGATATAAAATATTGATTCAGCTATTCATTTTGAAACACGTTGTAATGCACACGGACGTATTTTTATTCATCCAGTACCCAGCCGAAGCTAAATAATACACCCTTGCTTTCTCTTTCTTGCGCCTTATTTTTTACATAACGTGGGCTTTGTTTTTCAGGAGTTTCAAAATTGTCTGCTATAAAGACGCCAAACGCTATAAAACATCTGACAGTAATTAAATACTTCCTGAATTTTACAAAATGTTATATGTTAACATCACTTTATCTAAGTGCAAGTACATTTTGGTACCTAAATACCTAATATATTTGTTTTAGGAAACCGCAATGGCATCAGGCGAAATAACCGTAACAGCAAATTCTGTTTTATTTGAAGAATTATGTGAAATGTTAGAGCAACTTTATAAAATAAAGAGGAATCAAAAGAATCGTAACAAAACGGGTGTGAGATTTGAGCAATTTAGAATTTTAGAAAACCTTGTCAATAATTTTAAATGTAAGGTAGCAGCAGTACAAGGCAAAAAAGTGAGTTTTTTTAACCTTTAATAATATACTTAAATGGGAAAAGATAGGTATATGGCCAATGATTTTTTTTTTCAGAATTCTACTTTTTTTCCGATTTTGAGACTGTTGATGCCTAAACACGAAAGGGATAGAATTCCATATAATCTAAAGGAAGCCAAACTGGGTCCACTGCTCGTAAAGGTTTTGTCTTTAAGCAAGCAATCGCCAGTAGCTCAAAAGTTACTTAATTTTAGGTCAGTAAATAATGCTCAGGATAGCGATTTTGCAGGAGTGGCATATTTCGCTTTAAATGGAATTGTTGGTAAAAATAAAGGCACTCTATCTGTAGGGGACATCAATACTATACTTGATAAAATAGCGACAGCTGAAGTTGGGAATAAAGGACGTAAGTATGAAACGATAAGCTATTGATGATTGATTACTCGTATTTTATAATCGGCCATACTTCTAGCACATGAGAGTTATATGATTCGGGGTTTATACCATGCACAGACAACGACAGGTCAACCTACCCAAAAATTTAAAGGTCATTGAATTGATTTTCAAATTTAAGTTTAACAGGTAGATATCAATATCCATTAAGAAAATTTGACGTTTTGTGGTAGGTTGACGTGCTGTTGTCTGTACCTTATTTATTATGAGTTTCCGATCTTTAGTGATAGTGACCATGAAAGTTTAAATCAGTACCTATATTTCTTTCTAGCACATGTTTGTGTAATGTTTAAGTAAAATATCAAATAAAGTATGTATATAAATAGCTGTTTCATCTTAACTGACAAACATCTGCAAAGATGTTTATTTCGGGTGTTAAGGGTGCAAACTCCTAACATTTGATGAAGCAACGCTGGCTTACAGCGTTAAGAATTTGCTTGAAAAATTCGCGCTCAGTGTCTCGGTGGCTTATGGTATAGCGCCCGCCCGGCATGCGAGGAGATTCGAGTTCGAGTCCCGCCTGAGACATAATTTTTCAAGTTTATATAGGTACCTACTGATATAATATGTTATTGCTATCATTTATTAAAACAAAGAATCTGAAAAAGAAATAAACCTATACTAATAAAATTTATTACGCATGCATAAGATTATGCATGACAAAATTACGTAGGTACTTGCCCAATTTTTAGATAGAATGTAAGTACAGACAACAGCACGTCAACCTACCACAAAATGACAAAACTTTTTAATGGAAACTGATCTTTATCTGATTTACACAAAGTTCCAAATCAATTGGGAAAATTTGTCATTTATGGGTAAGTTAATGTGCTGGCCACTGTACCATTGTTACCTGAATTGTTTTGAACGAATATTATATGGGTTGGTTGGTAGGTACTGCTAAATTGAAGCTTAGATGTTTAACTATAAACTTATGAAATTATTTAAATATGATATTGTTACGAACGTGGAGTTCGGGATTTGGATAAAACACCGTTGACTTATTAGAAGATTTTATTAGGCGATGAACAGGTCGCAGATACTATCAGAAAAGCCAAATCACAAGAATCGTAGTCCGGTGGGTCGCTGAGGTCGTTGGTTCCAATACACTATTTAGCCAATCCGTAGAGTAGTCCTTAGATCCGTTGGTATCGCTAAAGTCGTCGTTACTTCGCACTAGATCACTTTTCGCAGGTATCGCACCGAAAGCTCAGAATGAACTGACTCGGCGTCTCAAGTCCTGTTATTTATATATCTCAACATCGACGCCGGTCGTACATACTAGAATGTTCGTTTTCTAGAAGAAATTACAAGGACGTTAAACGTAAACAACTCTAGTAAGTTATGCCATTTTGTGCCTTAATCTGTAAACTTAAAGTTCAATGTCGCTTGCACTAAGGTCTTGTTATTACTTTGTGGCCGAACTTAGGTAGTTATGTACATTCCTCTAGCGATATCTCGAACCTTCTAGCATGACCGCGACACTGCCCTCCTCTTAGAGATGCTCGTCCCGAGCGTCATCGTTATTCCCGTTATAACGTGCCAAGCGGTCGATGTGAACTACCTTAAGTGCTCCTCTCGGTGGCCGTTGGATCCGGTATGTAACATCGTTTATTCGCGTGACAACTTTGTACGGCCCTTCCCATCTTGTCTGTAATTTAGGTGACCTCCCTTTTCTCCGTATCGGGTTATGTAGCCAGACTAGTGCTCCTTCATCAAAGCCACTGGTATTCGCTTTCCGGTCATATCTAGTCTTCATGTTTTCACTCGACTGCAAGCCGTTTTCTCGAACCATGGCATAAATGTCCCGCATCTTGTCTTGCAAATCGGAGACATAATCCTGTACGGTGACGTGATCGTCTGGCGCTCCTCCGGTTACAAGGTCTACCGGTAACCTTAGCTCTCGTCCGAAGTTAATATATGCCGGGGTCGTTTTTGTGCTCTCATGTTCCGAAGTCCTGTAGGCGAGAAGGAATGGTGCAATGTACTTGTCCCAGTCTCTTTGATGGTTGTCCACCAATTTTGCTAAATGCCTTTTTAGTGTTTGGTTAAACCTTTCTACCATGCCGTCGGACTGAGGGTGATAAGCAGTGGTTCTCGTCTTGTGCATGCCCAATATTTTGCAGACTCCTTGAAACACGTTCGACTCAAAATTTCTGCCCTGATCGGAATGAATTTCCAGGGGTACACCATATCGGCATATGACTTCTTCAACCAATTTAGAGGCTACAGTCGTAGCTTCTTGATTAGGTATAGCGAAGACTTCTGGCCACTTGGTGAAGTAATCCATGACGACCATAAAGTACTTGTTCCCCGACTCTGTCACAGGGAATGGTCCGGCAACATCCACTGCTATCCGCTCCCATGGTGCACCAACGTTATAAAGTTGAAGGTGTCCTCGACTCCTGGTGGATGGACCTTTCACCGCAGCACAAGTGGTACATTTCCGACACCAATCTTGTACATCAGCTCTGCAGTTAAGCCAGTAGAATCTATCCCGTAGCTTTGTTAAGGTCCTTTTTACACCTAGATGCCCTCCTGATATGCCATCGTGTACCTCTCGAAGAACATCCTTGATCCTTTCCCGTGGGACGACCAGCTGTAGGTGGAACTCTCTACCGTTAGGTTTTTCCCATTTCCGATAAAGTATCCCGTTTTGCAAAATGAAACTGTCCCATTGAGCCCAGTATGCTTTAGTCGTAGCACTCGTAGGCGCAACTTCATGCCATCTCGGCTTATCGTTACCGCGTTTCTTCCATGCGACGATCAGTCGTATGTCTTCGTCTTTTTCCTGAGCTTCTTTCATGGACTCATCTTCCCAAGATTTTGGAGGAGCTGTTCTCGTTATTTGTACATAGTCCTCCTTAGACTCCAGCTTGATGCAGTGCTTGCACTCCTCCGGGCACGGTCTTCTTGAGAGGGCATCAGCATTTCCATGTGTCTTTCCACTACGATGATTGATGGCTTTTCTTGTTCCAACCAGCACCCGCTCCTTAGGCCTGTTTGTTTCTCGTTTCCGTTGCTCCCAAGCAGAAGATGGTGTCTCATGCTTCTTCGAAAATTCTTCGAGGCGTTGCTCCAACTTGCTAACCATTTCAGCAAGCTTAGTTGTTTGCCTATCTTTCTTGGGACAGGTGAATTGCAGGTGGCCCTTTTCTCCACATTTGTAGCACATCGGTCTGGTTGCCATTTTCCTAGGGGGAAATGACATCTTCTTTTCCTGCACTTCTCGTATCTTGTAAATTGGCCGAACATCTGTCCTCAGAGCTTCTACTTCCAGAGCGTGCGCTAGAGATTCCTTCAGTGAGGTATGGTGGCGAAGCCCCACTTCAGCTCTAATTTCCGTATCTGTGATCCCATCGACAAATGCTTGGAGTATAGTAGAGTCCACTATCTTTGCATCAGCAGATGGGTATGCTTTGCGGACTAATTTTTCAATCTCCAGAGCCCATTGCTGTAGTCCTTCTCCAGAACGTTGAACCCGGTCTCGTAGTTGAGCGCGGAAGACATGCTCCAGATGGCGTTCTCCATAACGAGCTTCGAGTGCCCCCATCAGATCGCTGAATGTGCTACCCGAGGATGGTAGCGCCTCCAAAACAGAAAGAGCCGATCCCCGTAGAGCGACAGTGAGAGCTGTTAGGCTCTGTTCCTCCGTCCACCCGTTAGTAGAGGCAACGGTCTGAAACTGTTGGCGGTAAGCGGTCCAGGACGTAGTACCGTCGTAGGGTGGCACTTTCACTCTGGGTGCCGGGTTGGTGAATACGAAGTCACTCGAGGCGGCGGGTCCTGCGGTCTCCAGTTGTAGAACCTTTTTTTGTAATTCGGTAAGGTTCTTCTTCATACTGTCTATGGTGGCCTCCAGATTAGTGACCCTCTCTTCTACCAGGTCTACATTCTTCTGTAGGTTCTGCACCATATCACCCACTGAACCGACGGCAAGCAGTACTTTTTGTTGTTCTTGATGCATTTCTTCCTGTTTCCCTTGAATTTCCTCACGCATTTCTTTTTGCTCTTGGTACATAAAGTCCATCATCTGCATTAATCTACTGAAGTCGAATGCAGATGCTCTGGCCTCTTGAGCTGAGGGTGTAGGGCGGTGAGTGGAGCCAGTAGGTGGGGTCTGTGATGTAGTTGGTAAAGCTTCCATTCCAGTACATGGGGCCTGGTCGGTTGGCGATGCTTGATGGGCGGAGCCAATGGGCGTATCCCGCTGATCGGTGGTTTGTCGAGCAGCAGCTGTGGCTTCCGCAGCTTGCTGTGCCCTGGTTCTGACGCCAGCAGTATCTTCCCTCGGAGTCACTGGCATTTCCAAATCCACTTCTGACACCAAATGTTACGAACGTGGAGTTCGGGATTTGGATAAAACACCGTTGACTTATTAGAAGATTTTATTAGGCGATGAACAGGTCGCAGATACTATCAGAAAAGCCAAATCACAAGAATCGTAGTCCGGTGGGTCGCTGAGGTCGTTGGTTCCAATACACTATTTAGCCAATCCGTAGAGTAGTCCTTAGATCCGTTGGTATCGCTAAAGTCGTCGTTACTTCGCACTAGATCACTTTTCGCAGGTATCGCACCGAAAGCTCAGAATGAACTGACTCGGCGTCTCAAGTCCTGTTATTTATATATCTCAACATCGACGCCGGTCGTACATACTAGAATGTTCGTTTTCTAGAAGAAATTACAAGGACGTTAAACGTAAACAACTCTAGTAAGTTATGCCATTTTGTGCCTTAATCTGTAAACTTAAAGTTCAATGTCGCTTGCACTAAGGTCTTGTTATTACTTTGTGGCCGAACTTAGGTAGTTATGTACATTCCTCTAGCGATATCTCGAACCTTCTAGCATGACCGCGACAATATTTACCCGCGACTACGAGTTAAAATTCTTTTATGAAAAAAATATTATTCTACTCTATCCCACAGGAACCATTTTCATGGTTAAAATGTTCATGTTAGCATGTTATTGTTTAATCCCTAGAAAACAACTGCATAAAAAACATGACGGTCGCTTTATAAATGAAAAAAAAATTGTTTTTCATTTTAGTAATTCCACGGGAACCGAATTTTTTTTCAGGATTTCAAGTAGCCTAGAATACCTGTTATTCCTGATCAAACACTATCTCCCTGCCAAATTTCATTTAAATCTGTTTAGTCGTTTTGACGTGATTGAGTAACAATAAAACATCCATCTAAACATTTACATTTATTATAATACTTATTCGTATGATGAAATAAGATTTACTTAAAAATAACTAAATTTTTAAAATATTTCTGTAACCTCATGTTTTGACCAAGTTTTGTATCAAGCAAGCTAATTATTTTTATTCCAGCTGTTTTAGATGAAGCTATTGGATATGCTATTAAAAATTTAACACCCGAACAATTAAAATGGTTTATTAGACTAATCCTTAAAGATTTAAGGCTCGGAATTGAGTCTAAACGAATTTTAGCTGCATTCCACCCAGATGCTCCTGAATATTTCGAGAAGTGCAACAGTCTTTCAAAGGTACTTACCTACTCAACTTATATTATTACCTAGCAAAACGACGATTGCACAAAAAAAAAACACGACAACCCGTAAGCCCTTTTATTGAATCTTGGTTGCAATGTAGGGAATTTGTTGTAATCAATCAATCAATCAACAGCCATTGTCCGTCCACTGATGGACGTGGCCTCCTTCACAATTGTCTATCCAGGATAGACTTTCCCCATCCAGCCGCTGCCAACAGTTCTCCTAAGGTCATCAGTCCATCAAGTCGCAGGCGTCCTACACTACGCTTGCCTAAACGTGGTCTCCACTCCAGAATTCGCCTGCTTCAACGGTTGTCGGTTCTACGGCAGACGTGACTAGCCTACTCCCACTTCGGGCTATGTCGATAACTTTCTTCCTCTGACGAATATGCTCGTTTCGTATCCTGCCTCTTAAAGAGATACCGAGCATAACCCTCTCCATAGTTTGCTTAGTGACTTTGAACTTGTGAACTAGTCCTCTGGTAAGTGTCCAGGTTTTCGCAGCGTAGGTCATAACTGGTAGTTCTGGTTTTCAGACTGGCATGTAAAGCTAATAAAAGAAAAACAGATAGCATTTTTAATGTTGTATGTAATTTTGAATAGTTAAATATTCTTTATTTGATATTTTAGCAACTTAATTGCACTTATAATATCAGTATATAAACTTGAAATTTTTTGTCTCAGGCGGGACTCGAACCCGCATCTCCTCGCATGCCGGGCGGGTGCCATACCATTAGGCCACCGAGACACTGCGACATGGCGCGAATTTTTCAAGCATATTCTTACGCTGTGAGCCAGCGTTGTTTCATCAAATGTTAGGAGTTTACACCCTTAACACCCGAAAGAAACATCTTTGCAGATGTTTTGACAATCAGTTAAGATGAAACAGCTATTTATATACTTTATTTGATATTTTAGCAACTTAATTGCACTTATAATATCAGTATATAAAATTGAATTTTTTTTTTTGATGTTGCTAAAATATCAAATAAAGTATATAAATAGCTGTTTCACCTTAACTGACTGTCAAAACATCTGCAAAGATGTTTCTTTCGGGTGTTAAGGGTGCAAACTCTAACATTTGATGAAACAACGCTGGCTCACAGCGTAAGAATATGCTTGAAAAATTCGCGCCATGTCGCAGTGTCTCGGTGGCCTAATGGTATGGCGCCCGCCCGGCATGCGAGGAGATGCGGGTTCGAGTCCCGCCTGAGACAAAATTCTTCAAGTTTATATAAGTACTTATAGTTAAATATTGCTTGGGCGAGACCTTTGTCCAGCAGTAAGTAGGTACATACGTGTCGTTTGGATGATGGTGTGTAGTAAAATTAATAATATAGTGAGTGTCCATCATGGGTTCTCCCATCTGAGTGTCTAGATATCTCTACTTGACAGTTAAAAATGAAAGTAACCGCGAATGTCTTTGAAAAATATGTGTGAATAAGGAGCACTCGAAGCGTAATGTGTCTGTAAACAAATACACACAAGCGAGATAGGCGCACATAGAGGTTTACTTTCTTAATATTATTTTACTATAGGGTCATACATATATATTATATTAACATCCATTGTTAACTCCCAATAAATCCTTATACTCCTAGAAGTTTGGAACTACGTATCTTATATGTGTTTTAGTTGTGTGAAGAACTAGAAGATGGAGAGACCCGTCCTTTAGAACTTGGCATTGAAATGTTTTTCGCGATAAGCCCCATGCTCTCCGAGCGACTGGACGTGACAGACATTGAACGACAGCTCCAATTCGATAAGAAAACTTATATCGTAGAAAACAAGTTTGACGGTGAAAGATTTCAGGTTAGTACCTATCCGCAAGACTACTACTTCTGACTGAGCTACGTGATTTCACTGATTATTTTTTAAAAAATAATTACAATAATTTATTAATAATTATAATTGGTTTGCGGCTGTAATCTTCAACATCCCGAATTAAATACCTAGGTATTGTTGCAAATTATTGACAATTCATTAAAAAGTAAAACAGACAACAGAATTTATTCAATGATTGTTCTTTAAACTATCGAAGAAATGATTTCAAAAGGGCGTGGGTTACATAAAATCCCACCTAAGACAGAACTTTTTTTTTCTTAAATAACTAATATTACCTGTACCATAGGGAAAGAAATGTACGAAATACAATTAGGAGTCCCAAATGAATTCGTAAGAGATACTTAGATACTACTAAGTTCGTATTAATGATTACTTGTTTATAAGGTGCACATGGAAAACGGGGTGTTTGAATATTTTTCAAGAAAAGGCCACAAATATTCTGATAACTATGGCAAAACTTACGAGTCTGGATTACTAACACCGTACCTTAAAAACTGTTTTGAACAAGGAGTAAACAGCTTTATTATTGATGGTGAAATGATGGGGTGGCATAAAGAGCGTCAACATTACAGTTCTAAAGGTACGTTTAAATTTAATATTATCATTAGACTCATCATAGGAGCGGCATCGCGGCAGTTTCAAAGCTATAAAAATACAGGACCGACTTAAATTGCATTTCAAACGGTTGCTCTAAGCCTTGAGTCTAAGGCATATCAAAATATATTTGATTCTATAATTTTTGCTTCAATTACCATTACCCGGTTGAAAAAAAAACTACAGTCTACTACAACCGCTATCGACGCGCCGCGGCGCTCAGGGCAGAGTGCGAGCGCGGGTCCAGGTTTGAATTTGGTAGGACGCGGATGTAAGTCGTAAATAATGCAGTTTATTTTGTTACAAATTGTACGGGCACGCATTTAAACAGTGCTGCTGTCTAGCGTATGCTGAAGAAGCTTTTAATTAGCCATCTACACTCCTAAGTTAAGTCTACTATGAACCTCTAAAGTTTCGCTATGTCCGTCTGCGGTTAATCTCATTGGCAAGTTACAGAAAGCTGTAGTTTGGTCGTGCCAACAAAGTAATATGAAATTTGTAAAAATGTGTTTTAGGTTGCCTATAACCCTTCCGACATTCTAAGTGGGCATTTCTTTTTGAAAATATTATACGGATATGGTTAACTAAATAAGTCAGATCTAGTCGTCTGCGAATCAGCGCAGAATAACAAAAATCCATGTCAACATTGCAGGTATATCGTTTGACGTCAAAAAGATAACTTTAAATTCAGTGTTCCGGCCATGTTTTTGTGCTTTTGACGTGCTATATTACAATGGGAAATCATTAGTGGGACCTCCAGAAAAGGGGGGGCTGCCACTCAAAGACAGATTGGAAATACTCGATTCGATGTTCAGCGATATCACGGGAGTCATTCAGCATAGCGTAAGAAGTACCGTTACGGATAGGTAAGTGTTATTAAGTAAGAAACGGAAAAGAAAAGAAAATAATAAAACCGAAGAATTCACGAAAATAATATAAACGTTGGCGTGCGAAAATATATATTATAAAGTAAGACGTAGCACTTCACTTGCCATTTGTGGTGGTAGCTATAGTAAATGTGCCTAGGCTAGGCCTACTTAGGCCAGCGGAAATTATTATCAAAATCATTTTCAAAATTCATATTTACAATAAGTAATCATAGTTTAATAAAAGTTTATGGTTCGATTTAGTTAAATAAAATATATTTTACAGCACTTACGTACTGAATAAGCTAAATGATGCAATAGAAAATCAAGAAGAAGGGATCGTCGTGAAAGATGCGGAGTCTTATTACATGGCCAGTCGAAGGAATGCTGGATGGTACAAAGTGAAACCTGAGGTTTCTATATTAATTTTAGTAAAAATTTAACCTCAAATTAATATTTTTGTACTTTATATGATCAGGCTCAGGTAAATGGTTAAAGCGCCGCGCCCGGCATGCCAGGAGATGCGGGTTCGAGTCCCGCCTGAGACATAATTTAACAAGTTTTTATAGTAATAATATTTTTGTATTACATTTGTAACATCGAATACAAGCAAGAATCCGTAAAAAAAATACTATATTGCGTTCTTTCAGTACACTGAAGGTACAATGGATGACCTCGATTTGGTGATAATCGGAGCAGATGAAGCCGCGAATAAAAAGCAAGGTCGAGCTAAATGCTTTCATGTTGCTTGCATCGACTTGCCTGAGCAGGGTAAGCTATATCATAATCATGTGTACATCAGATAATTCGGGTTGAGCTAACTTAGCATAAGTAGGTATCTAATGTGGTTGTGCAAAATATCTAACCCCACACCGAAAATATTTTATATGATAATTATCAACTTAACTGCAATTATAATATCAATATTTAAACTTGCAAAATTTTCTATCAGTTCCATGCATACCGGGCGCGGTCCTTTGTTCCAAATAAGCTACCGAGACGTAGCTGTAACGTAACGTAACGACTTTACAGCTACATGAAAGTAACGCTGGCTTAAAGCGATAGAACATGCTTAAAAAATTGGCGCTGTGACATAATGTCCTGGTTCTTTAATTCGACAAAGCATGCATGCATGGGGATGCAGGTTCGAGTCCCGCATGAGACAAATTTTTTTAAGTTTAAATACTTATACTGTAAACTTCTCCTTCGCAAACATTACGAAGGTTTTTTCTACTTGTATTTTAAACGAATCCATATAAAATGTTTTTAGTGTACCTATCTTTGAGTTGTTTTTTTTTTCTAAACTTATATGAGCACTTGTCCCCGTAGGCGATACAGCCAGACGGTGGGTGTCTGTGGGTCGTGTGGCCACAGGTCTGACGGACGACGAGCGCGAGCGCGTCTGTATGGCTCTGGAGAAGAACTGGGTGTCCGCGAAGAAAACGCCCGCGCCGCCACAGCTAGACTTCAATAAAGAGAAACCCGACTTCTGGATATTGCCAGAACATTCCACAGTTTTACAAGTAAGTAATATTTTACGGGGGAAACCTTGTTTAGTTTGACAAACCTGTAATGATATTGACTGATGTGATATGATCATCTTCTTATTTCAAAACGTTTTTTGCATTACCGACCTCTTGATAACAGACAGTAAGTGTAAGTACCTACATTAAACTTAACAAATTATAATTAAAAAAATAATAATAATTAAAACAACTTGACTTCTTAGAAATTATAAATTATTATTTTTTTACCATTCAGTTTAGATGTTAGACTAGCTAGGGTGGATAAGGAATATTCCGCAGGTAGTACAGTAATTAATTATAAGTATACTTTATAAGTAATCATAGTATTTCTAATTTGACTGTCCGCATTTTTGATTCTTCATTATCATCATCATCATCAGCCCGTATTCATTATCAGATTGAGATTTACAACCTTAGTAGTCCACGCCTTTGTCGTCTAACTTTTAATACAATCGCTTAAGTCCTTTAACCAATAAAATTACCGGAGGATAAGTATAAGATAGCTAGGTATTGAGTCGTTGTGAACATTGTCGTTTATTTGGTGTTGACCCAAATGTACAATGAACGACACTCTTCTCATTTTTCAGCTCAGTCTTAAAGACGCTTAAGCGCTTTGTCGTATTGATAAATGGCTACCGCGTAGGCTCAGTTACGTTAAACGCCATGCCAGGGGCTTGCACAGCAATTTTAGGTAGAGTATGCAATACCCAGGTTTTAAAAACTTAACTATAGGAGTAATGTAAGGATCGGTATTTTATTTACTTACACTTATCAGATAAGGTATGCGGTGCTTATTAACTTGTATGGTGTGCAGTGTGCACGTTACTGACGCGAGCAGTATGTACTGAGCCCACGCGGTAGTCCCTTAACAATTTTGTGTTTTTTGATATTTTGCCTTCGTCGCAATAGGATGATAAGTATTTAAAACATTGGAAAGTTTATGTAGAAAATAAATGAATAAAATATTCCTTATATTTTTTTCCAACTACGCCATATTTTATGACAATGATATTTCAGACTTCAAAATCAAGTACTATTCTGAGGCGATATAAAGTTTGCGGGGTCCACTAGTTTCTAATGAAAAGCAAAGGTTTTTGAAATAATTTAAATAAATTGTGTTTTTTTAAATTTTAGTAGTTAAAGTATTTAAAACAGTAAAACGAAAAAAAAGGTATTAGGTTATAAGTAGATAGAGAAAAAGGAAGTTGATTCTATTCATATTTATTTTATATTAAAAAATAATATAGGAAGTTAAAAAAAAACTGAATTAAAAGCAAAAAAAATATGACTTTAATATACACTGACAAAAGCGTGCCCTTGCCTCTGACACAGATAATATAATACTACCTCTGATAACGTGCGCGGCAATTAGTGACTTTAGTGTGTGTGACATTCACAAGGGGTTTAACTTTATATAATGTGTATTATAATTTAATAGAATATCCAAAAGGTAACACTCTGTTTGTTTGTTTCTTTTTTGACATGATAACGTCTTTAAAATCGTTTTAGTCGGGTGACATGTTCAGAAACTTGTGTCACACCAAAACCTCACGAGCGCGATCGCAGGTATAACGAGAGAGAGACGGACCGATCTCCCGTCTCATCTCGAGCGCTGCCAGTCATTCCGTGAAACTTGTCACGCGGAATCCTCACGAGCGGAGGCTGGCATAGCGTTCGAGTGAGTGGACCGATCTTCCGTCTCTCTCACTCTAGCGGCATACAAACGAATGGAGATTTTCTCGTGCGGTTAAGTTTTCGTTGAATGTTTAAGATGTAATTTAAAATTTGAAAAAATTGTTATCTTCATTAATTCCTTACTTCCCAAAAACTTATATCACCAATAAGACGTTATCACGTAAACATCTCGATCGTAAACCTACTTTACAAACAACAATTTTTTTTTTAAGATCATGGGTTTTATCCCCGGGTCGGGAAACAAGAGTTTCTAATTTACAAACATTGCTCGGGTTTGTAATCACTAACTCGCATTTGGCAAGCGTGGTGATTATGCCTGTACCCATCATTGCTTGTATGTTTACTTGAATTCAGTGATAGAGGCCCTTGCCCTGCTGTAAAATGATTATGCGCTAGATACACCTTGGATACTATGGTATCCGAGGCATTTTGAACGTTACACCTTGGATACTAAAGCGTCCAAAAGCACGGAGGTGACAAAAATAGCCTATCCTGCGTATGAACGTATATAAAATTCACAAGGCGTATTATCTATCTCGTTCTACATTAATTAACGCTGAAGTTGCTTAAAGACCGTTGAGTGATTATAGACCACTTTCTTTATTCAATAGGTGCGCGCAACGGAGCTCATCAGAAGCCAAAACTTCGGCACCAGCTACACGCTGCGGTTCCCGCGCGTCGTCAAGATCCGCGACGACAAACCCGTCGGGGACGTGATGACTCTCAGCCAGTTTAACCAACTCGTGACGGTTTGTAACACGACAATCATAGTAGGAGAAAATATAATTATTTACTTGTGTCAGATTTAATAGCTATTAGATTTGAAATGTAAAATACAATATGCGAAGGCAGCTCGTATAACTAAGACGTAAATCTGACGGAAATACGTCATCAACAGCCCATCGACGTTTTCTCTCCACCACTGGCCAATAAACTGCGATCGCCAACCCACTCGCCAATCGTGGCGTTTGGGGCGAATCCTTCAGACCAGCTGCGGACTAAAAGAAGCTGGTAAAGATGATCTTAAAACGAATAATAAGTAAGTATGAGTTTATTGACGCGCTATTTAATTTTAACAGGACAAAGGTCCAGTTGTGAAGCTTAGCTCGACGCATGTGAACAAGGAGGTAATGGCCGAAACGACACTTCGCAAGAAGCGCCCCGCTAAAGTGGTAAAAGTGGCCGACCAGTTCCTCACCACACCCTCACACGCCGTGGAGGTGACCTCCAAAGCGTTACTCGGCAGGAAAATTTGCATCCTCTCGGATGACGAAGACTGCAAGAAGTCGGAGCTGAGGAGTATTGTGGAGTCGCACAGTGGAACGTTCGTTTCCAATATTGGTATGTGCAGATCTATTATATAATGCAAAGGAAGCAGTGGCAGATTCAGGATTTTGATTGGGAAGGGTCTTAACTTGGGTGAGGGTTTCGGATACCTAAGGAATTAGCTACCCCCCCCCCCCCTGTTGGTGTATCTCGGGGTACTAGGTGCGATCCCCGAGTCGGGCAACTAAAGTTTCATATTTTCGAACATTGCTCGGGTTTCTCAATCACTAGTTTAGCAAAAGTGATTTATTTGGCAAAACTGGTGATTCACCAATTATTGCTGTGGTAACTTGATGTAGGCCAGGAGGATATTCAATGATGGATGCCTTTTCCCTGCAGTGGGATGATTATAGGCTGCTACTTTACTACACACCTCCCTCTTCCACTAACTACTCCTGGATCTGCCACAGCAGGATGTCATTTAAACACAGTCATGGTGCTAGGTAGACGGTATCACAGCCTATGTTAATAACATGCATGTAAATATAACGGCGAAATTTTCAAAATGTAGATGTAAATTTTTGATGTCATCATAGTCATCATTTACATGTGTACGTGTTACGTAGGCTAGTTTTGCTTTATTTAAAATACTGTACATATTTGATGAGATTTTACTGAGATGTGATACTTATTCTCAGTCAGCAAATCTGAAATTGTTTTTTTCTTGATAATACATGTGATACAATATTTAGCTTCCTAAAAGTTGTTTTTCAAGTACTTCTGCATAATAACATTAATAACATCTTAGGTCCAGACACATGGTGCGTTGTGGTCGGCCGCATTACTAGATGGGAAAATGAAATCATCAAAGCCCAAGAAGTGGATGTGTCTACAACGGCCTGGCTACGCTCCCTGCCCCCTGCAGACTCGCCATGCCTTCTTCCCCCTGTTGAAATGCTGGCAATCAAGAAAGCGACTAAACTAGCCCTGAGCAAGGATTTCGACGTTTATGGCGATAGCTACACCGAGCCCATAGACGAAGCTACGCTTAGAAAATGCTTTGACAAGATGGATAAAACTGTAAGTATGTATATAAATAAATAAATAAAACTATTTATTTGTCTCAACAGCATAATTACAATTAGGTAACTTAAGCTAAGCAGCAAATAAGTCACAAATAAGCTAATAGCCAATGAGACAAAAGGGACAAAAGGATATGTTGCAGGGATACTGTTAAAGCCGTGATATTATATTTTCACTAGTGACATTATAATCACACTGATTATTGTCAATCGTTTATAATATCACTATTGCGGCCCAGTGAAATTACAATATCACTGAAAAGAGCCCGTGAAATCATACGAACCAGTCGTCATTGACAATAATCAGTGTAATGCTAAATGATGAAATTATAATATCACGTCTTTGACAAAATCCCTGCGACATACAGGATGAAATTTTAACCACCTTCCAAATTTTAATATAACAATCTACGAGACAAACACAAATGACGTATTTTTTCTTTTGGTATAGCCCAGTACAAAAATGTCAAGATAAAGCATTTAGAAAATGTCCGCCAAATATCTAAAATTTTTGTTTCGGACTCCTAGCAACGCTTTTTATACGCTATGCACATCTCATTCATTAATTACGATACTATTCATAAGTTTTTGAATTTCCCTTCATACCTTAACAGGCTTAACCGTAAAAATTTAAAACTATGTTACGAAAAATATTTTCTGGCAAAAACTTGAATTACATTTTTTACTTCATAAATGGGCTCTAAATACGATACTGAAAGCCTATAAAAAATTTTGAAGACGATGAAAAAGTCATCCTGTATAACATAGTTGTTTCACCATTTCCTAGACTTTCAATCTTGCAGTATTTTCTGAATATCATTTCTATTTTTCTAAAATAATCCAGATGGAAACGTTGTCTATTTTACATTAGAATTTACTTACTTTAATCAACTATGGAGTGACGTCATAACTATGTACTCTCATACAAAATTTAAGATGGTATTGCGTTATGATAGTTTCTAACTGTACGGGTTCGTAATTTCATCATTTCTTTTACATAATAATCACATAATCACGATGTTGGGCGTTCCGTGTTCGAAAACCCATCTATTTTGATGGGTTTTCTAACACGGAACATTAATATTTGATGATGTACATTAATATTTGACTCAAGTTAGTGTTTATCGTGATGGTTTGTAAAAATGATCATTAACTTACGTTAGGATAGGCCACTGCTGGATAAACCTCAGGATGCTTAAGCCATAATCGCCACGCGTAATAGGTGGGTTGGCGATTGCATTTTGTCCAATGGTGAAGATAAGATGCCGCTGCCAGTTCGTCTGGCACTCTCCTTAGGTGCCTTTAACAACGCCACATATCGAAAATGTGGATACACATGTTTCAAATACAGATTGTAAATTATAATGTTTTATTTTGTCCGAAGGAACCGAGCATTTACCTAACCAAGCGTGAGATGCTGGACCTCGATCGCGAGTTGTTCGGGTCGTGCAGCCCGTACTCGTTCTTGCGCGCGTGTTCCGCCCACGTGGCCGCTGCAGTCGGTCCTAGCAGCGAAGTCGCTGCGAGTAACAAAGTCGGTGTGGATAGCGAAGACGTTGCGGGCGGTAAAGTCGGTGTTCACGCGTACCGAGCGGCGATGTTCGGTGCGACGCTATGTGACGTCGCGCAGACTTCGCTCACACACATCGTGCTGCCTGCGCACACGCAGCCCGCTAAAATCGCATGCCTTAAGGAAAACTATAAAGCTAAAATCGTGTCCGAACAGTGGCTTGATGCCTGCTTCATGCGCAAGGATCTCGTCTCAGAACAAGACTTTTTATTGTGAAATGTGTTTTAAGCTTGATTGTTCCTAATTGCATTTTATACTGATAACTTTTGTTGAAGTATTAATAAATAAACATCGTTTTATTAACCAGTTTTTTATTTCACTGTAAGTATTTACTCTAATCATTATGAAGGACAATATGCCTTTTAAAATGCTTTTCGACTCACTATATAGATTGAATCTAATGTACCTACTTGTGCAGAGATAGAATTATTTGCTATCAATCTTTGCCTATGAACTCTTTCAAAAAGCAGGAAATAACCTTACTAGGATACTGTCTACCATTCTGGAAATCAGAAACAACGAAGGTATCACAAACACCCAGTCCCGATAGAATATTGAAAAATAGATACTTTTTGCCACATTAATCCGGAAATGGAACCAGGGACCACGGTGCAAGCGACCTTCGCGGTGAAGTGGTAAAGTACACCAGTGTGTAAAACCAGTGCACAGTGTTTTCAAGGCTAACACTTTGATTGTTCTGTAAATATGACAAGTATTCATTCTCTCTTTAGGTTCCTTATCCTATGAGCTCTGTCTGTCGTTTAGTTGTACTCGTAGTTATCTGTCTGTTGGAAAACCTCGTCCCTTAACAGGTGTTAAAAGAATTTTGCCATTATTTTTACACCGACACAGATTGAAAAAAGCATAATAAGTGAGTAATACCTTAGAATAATAGGTAATACCTACATAATAATATTTAATTAAACATTAAACTAGCTATCCGTCCCGGCTTATAAAGCTATGAAGATATAAAAGAAAATGAGTCTGTTTATGACCATGATTATCATTTACGTACTTTTCATGTCTTTTTTTCCCATATCAAACAGTTTCTTCCATACAAACCTCCTGACCATTAGATACTAAAGTAACAAAAAAAAAATCCCAATAGATGCAACCACTTCGAAGTAATGCGCGTACCTACATACATTCCGGTAATTGACATTTATTTATACATATAGATAAAACCGTCAGTATCTGTTATACTTCGAGTTGATAATGGCACAACCGCACTAACTCACGCGCAAAATGAGTACTAAGCATGCGTGACATGAGCGCCTGCGTGAGCGATGAGACGAGTGAAATTTGAACCAAGCCAGCCCGCCCAAAGCAGGCCTTATGCCCGTCGAGTACAATTAGATCCAGAACAACAACTCATTCATCTTGTATGTGAAATTAATAATATGTTTTTGCTTTAATTAAACTGTACGCAGTCGGAACGGCCTAATGGTCTTTGCAATCGAACCCGAATGTTCATTATAAGCATCCACTGTGTAGTGTTCGTTATTGTCTTAAAAGCGTTTACCACTTAAGTACAAACATGTACTGTAGGTACCTCCGTATGTGGGTACAGTAGGTGAATTCTGAATTTTGTTTGTAACCATAAGTGTATAGTAAAAACATAACAGTTTATATTTTCAAACGTACCTATACAAAATAGGTGTCCATTGAAGTTACTACATAAGACGATAGGTGCATACCTAACGTCTCAGATGCCCCATTTCAAAACCTAGTAGATGTGTTTGAACCACTTTACAGGAGAGCAGAAAATAGGTTTTGTTGAACTTTTTCCAATTACTCTTAAACTATTAAGCCTTTTGTAACCAGACATTTGTATGATATAATATATCAAAAAATAGAGTAAAACTTAAGCTTTCATTTGATATATTTGTTATTTCTTTACGACGTTTCTGACAGATTTTATAACCCTAACTTTATTTTGAATTAAAGTCTTAAAAAAAAGTGGCTTCAAAACCATTTCAAACTCTAGTAAGTGTAGCAATGATGAACCTACTAGGTCTTTTGTCTGGTCGCATGGATTATTTAGGTAGTAGGTAGGCAAGTTGACCATATCAAAAACCTATTATGAGTCATGTGTTTAATATACAGGGTGTGCGGTTGAAAGTTGGACATACTTATAGAAGTTATTCTTATGAATCATCAGGTACCAACATTAAATTTCGGCCGGCTCATAGCAAAAGTTATTTGAACTTATGAAAATATTAAGTAATAACCGGTACAAGTATGTCTATGGAAAAAAGTAATATTTAACAAATAAAAATCTTATTATAATTATAAAATTAGACGACCTAGGACTTTGGCGTCGCGCCATCTTGGAGGTCCCGGGTTCAATTTCCAGACGGGTCAATGTGGAAAACGGACTTTTCTACATTGTCTACCATTTATTAATCTATTGTTCAATAAAAAATCAACAAGTACCTAAAAATATTTATTAGATTTAATCAGCAAATTCCAAATGGTCAACTATCATAATGTAGGCAAACTTAAAAAACATAATTATATTGAGTTACTCCCTCTCACTCAGTGCAGAAGTTTTAAGATTCAGTAAATTCTAACTGGCCAACAAATGATAAATCTTTAGACCTATCATTTGTATGGGTTGAATGGGAACCCATCACTTAATCGCAATTTTCTTCAACGATTTTCATTCCCCATAAAACAATTCGCAGATGTTTCTATTTTTTAAACGATATTCAACATATTCTAGAATCATGTTAAGTACATCACAATTTCATTTGATCGAATGCTTATTATCTACAAACTTACTTCATCGTTACTTCTTTTCATATATTATGTATTTTATCGAAGTAATGTTAGTTTACTATTTTTCAATATGCAGAATTGTTGAAACATCCAATTTTATTTCACTAAAGTCCGTATTGCCAAACGATTTTTGTTACTAATATTATATTGCATACTTTATTAATAGACAATTTAAATTAAAGCATAACTGATACTATAAATATGTAATAAATATTGATATAAAAAATAAACTGCGTTAATCCCGACTCGCTGTGGTCTCCTCGCCGTGGTACCTACTAGTCTGCCCGATACTAGAGTGTAATTCGACCAGCAAGCCGAAGCTGCGTAGGCGAGCTTGGGTGACTGCGCCTTGCTACGCAAGGGCGACGAGGCTGCTATTCCCGCAGCGCCGGAGACGAGGAAATCGTAATGCATGCTGCTTGTTTACATGCCTGCTTGCTTGCATGCATGCATTAGATGCATGAATTAATGCATTCGTACCTGTTGCATGCCTGTTTGCTTTCATGCATGCATTAATTCATGCTATGGGAACCGTTACACATTGAAACATGTTTTTATGAATGGTTTTATCGATAACTTAATAATTCTATGAAACATTAGCTTGATATTTCGTTATTCTGCTTAACAAAACAATTGCGAAACATTTTTTTGTGAAATGTTGTTCGTTGTTATGAAACGGCGATTATTAACTATTTGATAAATCAAGAAAAAAAGATAATAACATTCATAGAATAGTTTTCTGTGAAATGAAATTCAGTATCAAAAAAGTATGTGTTTTGATAGATACGCGGGTTAAATGAATGAATGAAACGTTCATATATTGGGTCTCTGCCCAAGATTTGAACGTTTCATCATTTGAGAAAACACTAGTAACTCGCCTACATTTAAATTCGTCACTGTGGTTAAAAAGTGTCTCAATACACGTAGTAACTACTTTAAAATCTAGTATCCGCTTTCCCAATTTCAACCATTTCAAAGATCTAGTAGGTGTCATGCACCTACCTGATTATGTAGATCATTGAAAAAAAAAAAATATTTAGCTAAAAAACCCGATTTCCAATCAAAAGCACCTACTAGGTTTTGAAATGGGGCAGCCGAGCTAGCTGGGTTTGCTGTGTTATTATTATCTACAAGGGTCTGAGGATAAACGGATATAATTTGTATTCGGTACATTAATTTATGCTTTTAAGAGAAAACACCACGGCCGTTTTTCCATACAAACGTAGTCCCATGTTTCCTCCCTGGATAATGCCAGTAGAGCAATAATTTTTATCATAAAAATCTATGGCCACTATAAGCATATTTCTATGTTTTCTGTTTTTTCATAAATTAATTAATAAAAAAGATATGAGCCATCAAAAATCGAAAAAATTCGCCAGATTTTCCGCTGTGTTCAAACATCCAGAAAACAAATTTGGCAAAATTTTAGAAAAAAAGGAAAACATACGAAGAAGCCTTTTTTTAATTTTTAATGAAAAAAGTATTTAAATCGGTCTAGTTTTGGAAAAGTAATCGGGGGACTACGAAACGTTGATTTGGTGTGTTTTTAGTAGGTATTTTCGGTCCAAGAAGCAGTTGTCTCTATCACACTCTGCTGTGAATGCGTTTGGCACTGCGCGACAGCAATAGATTTTACAAATACCTATATTTCAATTCTCTAGCCCGTAGTGTTTCTTCTTAAATAACTAGCTTCTAAGTAGGTACAGCCCTACCACAGCTACGTTTACCTAACGGGTGTGATGCTAAGAAGTTTCGTATCGCAAGTTCGCAAGTCTCATTTTCCTGGACCATTTAGACCCTATTACCTATAGGTGAATATAAGGTTTTGGACAGTGACCTTCTAAACATTATTTAAAATTACTGTAGATAATAATGTCTGTAATGGGATGGGAAGAATGAGGAAATATTACTTTTATTAGCTATAATATTTTAAGTTACATTCTCTGCACAAAAACTATTTTTGTGTCAACGAGTGGGGTGAACTGGACAGTGGGAGGTGAAACCCGAGAATTAATTGGCAATCGCTGGCCGAGATTGGATATCGCTTACAGATTGATTGTAACCAATATTGCCCTTACTATCGATACGATAAGACGTTGTGTAACACTGTTAATATTTTTTAAAACAATCTACAAAATAACTTAGGTACCTATATCGAATCACAAGATAGCGAAGCTCTAGCCTCATCGCCTGCCCACTATACCTTTGCGCTTTTGCATTGTTATGTAGGCTGCACAATTTAAAGTTTATAGTTCAAATATTTTATTCTTTAAAATCCACTTATTTAAGAACAATACGATTTTAGACCTTATCTTAGTTACGGTCTAAGAATAAAACACACATGATAAGAAAAGAAAACTACTATACAGCGTATCGAGGCGTTGGTCTAAGTAGTTTAAATACCGGGCCAAGATGCCTGGGTCCAGGGTTTGCTCCCGGGTCGGGCAACTAAAAAGTTTCGAATTTTCGAACATTGCTCGGTTTTATGATCATCAACCCGCATTTGGCAAGCCTGTAGTAACTTGAATTCAATGATGGAGGCCTTTTCCTTGCAGTGGGATGATTTTAGGCCGTTACTTTAGGTACTTTTTTACTTAAAGACAGCGTATTCTATTTATTATTAATTATACTCGTAGTATAAATATCTTAAAAAGCTTTAGAAGAATACGGTCATATGTAGATATAATCGTGACCTAAAACTGTACAAGGAATGTGCATCTTTGTTAAAAGAAGTTGGTTTATTGTTTTGTGGTCTTGCTAGGGAAATTCTTTTCTTTCCTCATTAGGTAGTTAAATAGTACCTACGTGATTTAGGCACACCGGTAGGTGAGGACAACAAAGACTGCGGCAGAACACATATTAGAATACTTGCTCATTGTTTTTGTTTCGAGAATGTTAGAGAATGCGAAAAATAATAGGGTTAGATAACTACTAATAAGTATGAGGAGCAGAAAAGTGTTTTAAGTACAAACTCATTTCGAGATCATCGCCTTTATCAGGAGATTAAGGAGCAATGTATCATTTTACTCATAGAAAAATTAAACTTACAACTTCTGTTCATCATTCATCAGGGGGATCGTGTTCCGAGTCCGCCCACAAGAGCTTACAGCCAATAGCACCGCGTCGAGGGCGGGGCAACTGAGACGGCGCTGTATGTTTTAAACTTGAAACCCCCTTTACAGCCGTCAATCTGTTAAAAGATATTTCAGCGTGAACATGACTTGTCTCAGATCATTGAATTCAAATTGTCGGAAACTTGTTTAAAGCGGAGTGATGTAGTGTTGCAATTTGTTGTGAACAATTTTATAGTAGATGTAAAGATGCCAGCCGAGAGTGAAGTAGAGGGTGGAATTAGCGGTGCTAGTGTTGGTCGTAAGGCGTTACGAACGCCGAAATGTGCGCGGTGCCGTAACCACGGGGTGATCTCCTGCCTCAAGGGACACAAGCGGCTGTGTCGCTGGCGAGACTGCCGCTGCCCCGGCTGCCTGCTGGTGCTGGAGCGTCAACGTGTGATGGCCGCACAGGTAAATTTGCCTAGGTACTTATCTGGGTGTTGCTGCTATTTATTTAAATTCTATTGGTCTTATTAATCGGCCTTTTACCTAGACCAACTTATTTAAGTTGCCGAAGACAATAGTTACTAGGTAGCTAAGCCATAGATGTCTCTACTTATTTGATATTTTGTGTAAATTATATTTACATGTGGTCGAGTGGCTTAACAACCAACGGCTTTAGGATGATGAAAGATCCAAATTCCCGGTTCCATCCCCAGACGGGTTATTGTAGAAAAACTATAGTTTTCTACATTGTCTTCGACTCTGTATATGATGAGAAATCCCCGAATCTGGTTGTCACAAAACAAGAACAATGTACCTATCTACCTTAAGTAGTTTTGTCCTTATTTCGCACGTGTGAAATTTTGAATATAATAATATTATGCTGACAATCCTATGCATACCACACATTTTTCCGGAATGTAAAATAGCCTACACCCATATATAATATATATTCTTACACCAACCAAATAAGTATAAAAAGAAAATATAAAAATCGCTCAATGCATTTCGGGGGAGTTCTTTAACAAACACAGACCATACTACATTATTAGCGATGAATATCATTACTCGAATATAAAGATGAACTTCCGACTTCCATTCCATAAAGGTGGCACTGCGCCGGCAGCAAGGCGCGAGCGGCGCGGAGCCCGGCGACGGCGAGACCGCGGCGCTGGCCGCACGCAAGCGGGCCTACAGGGCGCGGCTTCGCTGCGTGCAGATGGCCAGGACATACTCCGTGCACCCGCCTGTCTATGGTAAATTTTGTTTTACATACTGATCTGTCTGTCTCTACAGATCACTCCCTTACTCTAGTGGTATAGTATTCTGGGGTCCTAGTTTCGAACCCGGGTCGGGCTAGTAGTAAAAATTAAAATAACAGGCTATGATCATCTCACTGTAGAGCAAAGGCCACCATCATTGAATTTAAATTAACACAGCAATGATGGGTAGGTACAGGTAAATTACCACACCTTCCAAATGCTGGCTAGGTGATGTTCGAAAATGCGGACCTCTTGTTGCCCGACGTTATTTTCAATGAATTTTACGAACTAAGGAAATTTTATAAGTACGTAGTAAGTATTGCTGTTAACTTCGTTGTTATCTTCTATCCGTTTAGCTGGAAAGTGGCAAGCAACACTTGACTCAAACAATCAACATAAAATTTTATCAGCGCCGTGTGACTTGTTTTTATTAATATCTGAAATAAAGTCTTTAATAAATAAGGTATAAGTCAAAAGTGTTTCACGCAGGTTAGGTGAGAAATGTAGCAGTATTGTTTGGACTCGACGAAAAAAGTTATAATGCTACTTGTTTCACGTGTTAAGTAATTACTTTCCTCACTGCTTGCATATAAGTAAATATTTTGTATTAGGCTAAATTTCACTAATAAATCATTCCCTTTTAAACACGGGAGTATTGTTTTTTATTTGTATATTATGTCGCGAGTAGCTAGCAGCCAAATGGTATGGAAGCGTGAAGCCCGATCCTCCCGGTGTCGCTCGCACGCACTTCGCCCATTGTTTTTATAGTAAGCGAGTCGACACTGTCGAGTGTTTCGTTTCCCGATCGTGAAATGTTAAATGCGAATTAGCTGAACAAATATTTGTTTTGGACCGTTGGGAATGAGTTAAAACTGTTCATTTTAAAAGGGACAAGAATGAGCCACTGCATCCTGCTACTGAGAATCAATATTACTAACTATACATTAATATTTAAAAAAAATGTTGCAACCTTTGGCCGTCTTCGTGATTTTAAAATTATTATCATAATCTTACACCTCTGAGTCACCAATATACTCATATTATATTTTAGGCATTCATCTATGTTGTAAAATAAACTAAAATTGCCACTGGAAATACCAAATTGCAATTGTACCTAGTTTAATTATTGCGGACAACTAACAAAAGAACAGTCATTTTAAAGAAGTAGGTAGGTACCTAAGTTTTATGCAACATTTACCCAATTGACGTTTTATTTATAGGCCACCACGATATGGATTACCTATATTTTACAGCATTATATGATAGAAAGAGAAATATAATTTTACACAATAATTTTTATATAGACAATAATGATACTGATAGAAAAAATAGCGATTTTTAAAGAGATTATTAGGTATATGTTTTTTGTTGCGACCTACCGACCTTACTACCTTTAGGTACCTATACCGACGTTCTGTAGTGTAGAATAATAATATGATAATAAAACCATGGGAACAGTATTTTTTCCGGGATAAAAAGCATATGTGCTATTCCAGCCTTAAGCCTATAATCTAACTCCGTGCTAAATTTAATCTTGATCCTTAGCCGTTTTAGTGTGACTTAGCAAGAAATATCCATCTTAACTTTAGCATGTAAAATATTACTAAGAAGCATCTACGAAGTAAGGTAGGATACCTAAATGTAAGATTTGTATGAAGTAAGATAACGTTTACATATACGTACAAGTAGGTACCTAGAAGCTGTCATAACAGACTTCTTATATCTCGGCGACTTAAACATTTTAGTGGTTTAAATACCGGGCCAAGATCTCGGGGTCCCAGGTTCGATCCCCGGGTCGGGCAACAAAAAGTTTCGAATTTTCGAACATTGCTCGGGTTTGTGATCACCAACCCGCATTTGGCAAGCGTGGTGATTATGCTAGTACCCATCATTGCTGTAGTAACTTGAATTCAATGATGGAGGCCTTTTCCTTGCAGTGGGATGATTATAGGCTGTTACTTTACTTTACTTTACAGTCTTCAAACCCTGATCTCAATAAGTACCTATTTGTTTGTAAGACATGCGGAAGTTTTACAACGGACAACATGACGCAGATAGCAAATAACAATTAAAACACATATCAGATAGCACACGATGTTAAAATTGTAAAATTCTTCAGAACAATTAAAAATAGAGCACCGCAGACGCAATAAAACATTTGAGACGCTCTTGAAAATGTCCCCGCTTCATTACAGAACAAAAGCTGTCATCCAACACTCGGCAACATTTCACTGTCTATCAAAAAAGCTAAAATAATTTCTTTTAACTATTTTTATGAGCTCTAAAAAAGTGTAAAGATTGTTTTACAAGAGAACGCGGAGGCGGCTCTTTGTGAGGGTGTCGGGTTACAGCGAAGCTGTTGACTGTAAACACGTCTTTCCGCTTTGTTGAATGATAGCTCCGCGGGTGCCAAAGTTATTACGACGATGAATGCGACAAAATTAGGGAGTTTTTCATGCCCAGTTAACATTTGGTGCTACTTAATATCATATACGCGCATTTTTGGTGTATGTGAAATGTCGCGGTATAAATGATTATTTTACGTTGTGAGTTAACTAAGTACCTACCTAGTTAGGCTGAAATTACACGATACCCCGGTGTGATAATTTCTACCACAGCGGCGTCTTTGAAAAAAAAAGAGACAGCACACGCCAAGACATTGGAAATAAATACCTACGCATTTTCTTATTGATGCACTGACCACTAGGAGGTATAAGTTGTACTTGATCCGGTATACCTGATCCTAGTTATTTATTGGACACGTATCGGATTATTGTAAAAAAAGTGGGCAATCTTCCAAATAACGCCCCGTTGCCAAGATCGCGGGGTCCTGGGTTCAATCCGGGGGCAACAGAATTTACGAATTTTTGAACATTCGGGTTTGTGATCACCAACCTGCATTTAGCAAGCGTGGTGATTATGCCTCTGTATTGCTGTAGTAACCTGAATTCAATGATAGAGACCTTTTACGTAAGTGCGCAATAGCCCTTAGTTCGCAGTGTGGACTTTGTAATAAACTTGTCAGATGTCCTAACATCAGCCCTGACAACGGCTGAAGATTATTTATTCCACACTGGCCCGATCACGCCCGCTAGTATGGGCCCCGGCGCAAGCGAGCCTGAGCCTCACCCACGGCCGCACCGGGGGACCGCTAGCGCGGCGGGCCTAGGCTGAGCGCCCTCAGCACTCACCAAATTTCCGCCCGGTTTAACTGAATAAAGCCTTCCATTAAGATGCTCTACTCTACAACACGAAGCTCGTATTTACGGATATATCTATCTCTTTCAGATACTTAAAGATATCGGTATGAGTAATAGGGACAGATGGATTCGAATATACGGACATTGTGTTGCGGAGTAAGGCTTAAGGTTTCAGTGATAGGTACGTCCGAAAAAAAAAAGATTATTTATACTAACAAATTTTCAGAAAACCTGCGTGCCTTCAGTCAGGACCCCGCTTGGAACGAGCGTGTGCGGCGGCGCCGGGCGTTCGCGGACGCGGAGCTTGAACGCGGTGCGGCGTCGCCTCAGCCCGCCGCCGCATTCTGCAGGCACCTGCTGGCCGCCCTGCTCACCAACTACACCCCGGTGCCTTCGCCACCACAACGACAAAAACTATCCTTTTCCATAGAGTCTATCATAGGCGTTCAGTAAAATTTGTACCTTATAATCCAGATGAAAATAGATATGGACATCGCGACAGTTATGGACACAATTCTCGCCGTTAGTCTAATGAATGAATGAACGAACAAAAGTAAATCGCTATTTCCAATCCCATTATATTAAAAGACTCGCTTTGTGCAGTGTAGACCATACCATAGGGAAAGAAATATAGATACTACTGTTACTACCTACCTACCGTACTGGAATATATTAACAGCTGACACTATACTTTTTAAATCTCACATACCTACTGAGTATTCCTTCATTAGTTATTCCGTAGAGTAGGTAAGAACTATGAAGCTACGTCACAAATTTGTCAAGTACCAACCTCAAACTCATAGCAGCCTCTAAAATCAGTTAGCTATGCCATATGACAAAAAGTGAGTATGTACCTCTCCTACACTTTGAAAATTTGAGTCCGACTGAAAGCACATTTTAAATCATTCTTAAAGATTCAGTCGGTAGGGTGACAGTAAGGTATCAATATTAAAAATAGTAACCATTTCACTCGACCCGATTTTTTTTTCAACTGGTGAAAATACATTACCAGTAACACAACAAACCAATGTAGCAATCTTTCTTTGGCATGCCCTTACCAAGTAAAAATAAAAGATTCTACGGCTTCTGCCATCTAGCAGTAACTCTAAAGTACTGAGCTTTGTTGTGTACACACAGGTTTTATTAAAGAAGACAAATAAAACTATAAATTATTCGAACAATGAGTGCTTTATTAACGATGTTTTTTCATAAGAATGTCTATTGTGAGGTCTGTATGTTACAACCGAAACTTAAATGTAAACATTATGTACCTATTACACAATTATGTATGTTATAGTACGTCAATAAACGGTACGTTGTATCCGCATATAATATAACGCATATATTTGAATTAGAACAAAAAGATACAAACTGTGAGTACAGAAAAATGATTGTGAAAGAGTACCGTCAACAATACAACAGCTTTATGGATGGGCTGAATCATTTGACAGATAGACGTTTAATTTTACTTTGGTCATTGTTGAACCAGAACCTGCTATGTGAACTTGATAATGAAGTCCACATAGGTGGTTTTGGTTTGAAAACGACGTCTTGAGGTATGTTCATCAAGTCTTATGACAGTTTCAACCACGGTTCTTTTTAGTGTTTTTGAATTCTGTTGATACCTAGTATTTCTACAAAATGTTACATGACTTAAGTACACAAAATATTAAATAATATGACAATATAAATATGAAAAATTTTGAAAAAATATGGCGTTCCACTACCCTCATACATTTGACGTCTATTTATCACATGCGGCGGATACATTCTTTGATGAGGATTTCTGGTTAGTAGCCAAAATGGTGCTTGAAATAATAGTACTTCGTAATTTTAAGCTCGACATAGTTGGCGGTACTACACAATGCTTAAGCATAATCTATATGAAGTAAATTAAGGTACGTTTTATGTTTTATTAATGTTATATTACTATTATGCTACAATGTGTGTTTTTACAAATCCTGTACTCAATTTTGTATAGTAATAGCGGTTATCAAATTGTTTACAATTAGACAACAATTTTATTCATGATCATAGAGACAGTAACTTATTTAAATTCACTTCACCAATACATTTATAAAAACGAGAGTGATTTGTAAATACCTACAACTGGATTTGTTTTCTTTTAAATAATGAGGATATAATACAATACATAGTATCATAAAATATGGTATATATTATTATAAATATCTATAATTATAAAATAAATGTTAAATAATCGATTCGTCGAAAAACAATCAATCGTTTTCCTTTTTCGTAACGAGTATTTATTTTATGGCAACAACATTAAGAGTAAGTTATTATTTACTTTTTGAAATTAAATAAACATTAAAACGCCATTATGTGATAATACGAAATTAAATATTTAATGAACAAGGTAGAACTGAATGATCGCCGTGGTCATAAATATTAACAAACTTTGTAAGGGTAACCACAACCAAATACTTGATTAAATACGGTACCTAGAGCTAGTAGGTTCGTTGATTATGTGTAAGGGCTAAGAGGAAGATGTAAAATATTAAGAAAATTAGACGTTAAATTTAGAGTTACGGAGAATACAATAAGTTTATTATTTGATGTTATCAGAAGAAACTTCATATTTTTAAGCTTTTGCTGATAACTGTTAAATAATATTGATCCCCCGATTACGCGATCATATTATTCCCAAGCATAAGTTAGTGAAGCTATTCAGCTAAACTGAGCTAAACCATGTATTTAAAATTGATAACAGTGTTGCCATTACAATAATAACAATTTACAATTAATAAATCATTTGGTAAATCCCTTCTATTGTTTACTAGCGTGACTGCAAATGAGGTAGACATATACACAATGACAAAAGGAACAAATGGAATTGCAAAGTTAATACACGAATCAACGAAAGTGTACTTTATTTTGGCAAAAACAGTTAAAAAAACCGATCGAGTACTTCTCGTTAAGACTTCAAACATTCGATTTAGAATAATTATATATCGATCAGAACATTATAATCACTAGATTCTTATAATTTAATGACTAATTAAATTTCTCCACTAGCTCATTTGTATAATCATCATTAGATGATGATGATCAGGAATCTTCTTAGGAGATGTTTGTAGATGCTAGTGATAAATCAAAACCATTGACAATGTTAATGCGTAAATAAATAATTACCTATCGTATAAATAAAAGATGTACAAGACGCGGAGGAGTAGGATAGTATAATAATAAAAATATTATGTACACACATGAATGTATTTCGACGACAAGATTACTTTCATATAAGTATATAAACATATAAATACGTATAATATAATAATAAATAATGTAAATAATAAAGAATGTACAACAGAAAGTGAATATTTTCGCAACCTACAATATATCGACAATGAATCACAAAATGTTCGTCCGCACAGTACAACTACAATATTTCACATTACATCTCGAGGAAGGGAGTGCCCCACGAATGCCGCTTCATCCGCTCACACAAGCATGCGATCACTTAATAAACTATTATCACCGTTTCATTTTTAGGAAAATCAAACTATTACAATAATAACTCATGACAATAAAATCTACTAACCCTAAAAATAAACTACGCCACCCGTGTTTGCTCCTAAAAAAAATAAACATTGATTTACAAATTCTTTAAAACAGACGATGTTTTTAAATTTAATATAGTTAAACAAACAAAATCTACGCGCCTTGCAAACAATGCGAATTTATACTGAGATATGAGTGCGTCGGGTGCGGAGAAGGTAACGCATCCATCCACAAGCTTCGGGCTTCGTTGGCACATGACAAGGAACGGGACTAGACAGGACTCGGGATAGGAACTGACTGGAATTCAGGGACCGAGGAAATACCTACTCGACTACATTACATATAGATTATATGTAATCAATAAGATGTGTAGTGAAAATTAATTAATATTACAAAATCATCGAACGAATCGGTGTGATAGCCCCAAATTCAATTTAGATTCAACGGAATGTTAAATTTTTTTGATACCCCAGAAAAATGAATAATTATCTGATGTTCTAACGCTAGAATTGCATATTTTTTATAATAAATTTCTAAATATTTTTTCATACTACACAATTTCAGATAATCCTCACATCTGAAAAACTAAATGATATTAATAACAACTGTTTAAAGTCAGACTTTTAGCATTTTTAAACAAAAAATAACAATTTTACTTGCATACAATAATATACATCGTAATATGTATTTACATATACATAATATTAGTTTCATTTAATATACACGTAATTATTACTTTATATCGATCATATAAATGTCCAGCGGCGAGCGGGCCGGGGAACCGCTCACAGCGGCACGCAAACATACAAATCCATTAAAACAATATACAACGTAAAAATACTATTTGGTACAATTATATAGCAGAAATCTAGCCGTCATAAAATCTATCAAAGCAGTATGTTACATCTACACTGACACAGACATATAATCATACACATATATTAGTCAAAATAAACCAGTCACAAATCACAGTTGACATAAATTCTCGATTTCACTAAGTCTTGTAATTTACATAAAATAATAGATAACACATCGTTTTACTACTAAAAAAATATTAGAAAAGCCCAAGTGGAGACACAAAATAAATGCTTTTGAATAATGTTGACCGTATCATCAAAAAGTTAATTATTAATGATGGACAAACATTATCGAAACAACTCTACTTATGCGCTCTACTACAACTGTAGTTCCGTTGAGCAGTGCGTCTTGACTACTACACACTAACCGAACATAGTCTGGGCCTTTAATGCCTATTACTTGTTATTTATAAGGTATATGTTACTTTACAATTTATGCCGCAAATTGCTACCAGCTCAGGAACAAATTGCAAGAAAAGTTATAATATTTTACCGATATTGGTTACCACTAAAATATATATTTCACCCCAAATACAGGAGCCAGCATATAACTCATTAGTAACAACTAAATTACTTTGATCAATTCGTGATGAGACTAAGATCGTATTTTATTTAATACAACTTTACATGTAACTAAATTTTTAAATAGCTTACCAAATTAGAAACTAGTGTACTATGGATTTGTGTTTCATTCATTTTTAATTTTAATATCTTATCGCATCAAATTAGTGGCATTTTAATGTCGATAAGAACAACAATACAAACATTTAGCAATTTTTTTAATAGGAAGCATACTCAAATTTCGTGTCTCATCACCGAACCAATTGTCTAGGTATGAACTATCACTAGGTTTTCATGCAAATAAAGTAGATATACCAAACACAGCTAGCTTGAATATGTCACCACTTTAAAAAGACTGTGAGTAATATCTACGGCTACAGGCCAACAAGTGAACACTCAATCCGTTAACAAATCGAAACGACACGTAAGCATGCAACGTGCGACATTTATTACACAAAATACGAATACAATAAGCCTAGCACCCCGTGTTATACGTGACGTATGTTCCCACCCGCCGACCGGGCCCGGTCGCCCGGTGCGATCGTTCAGTGGAGCCGCCGCCTACATTCTCAGCTAACGAACGGAAAACACTCAGGTACAAACGACGTAAAATAGTGTGTGCGACAATTTACATGTAAAGTGGTATGTATTATAAGGTATCGTAAAATCATCGCGAGTCTAGAGATTACGTGTTGGCACAAAGTGGGCAGCTGCGACTGGACGCGCCGCGCGCGACTCCCTCCCTGCCGGGAGCAATGTCGACCCGACCCCTGCTGACATTGATTACCCCTGAAACAACACATTTCATTCCATCAATCACTCTGGGACAGATCATTCTTTTGTTTATGTAGGTTTTTGTTGAAATTACTACATTTTTCTCTACCCTGACCTCCGTATATCCTTAGCATTGAGGTCAGATTCTTCGCTCGTATTTTGTAACTCATTTTTAATGTGACAATATGTTAATAATTATATCCATGGGTGTTATTGATAATTCTGTTTTAATAATCCATAAAACGGAATTCATGGAGTGGATTTATTTTTATGTTTTAGTAAAAATAATTATCAAAACACAAACAAAAGTGACGTACTTCGTTTAATGCGTTGCTTTTTCTCAGTACTACTGAAAAAATTGACAAAAGCCGTGGTAGGTTAAAATGGTAGGACATTTAGGAGTAAGGCCTGTTTAAAAAAACTGATGAGGATTGAGATAAGATGAGGTGAAGGCCCTACGCCTAGGTTGAATACATTGATTGCTTACCATTGATGTGCAGCGATCGTGTTTAGATCCCGCACATGTCGGTGAGGCGCGTTCGCAGCGCGGCGGGGAATTGCGCCGTGAACCGTTGCCAGTTCTCCTCGCCCACCTGGTTCTTGAACCCGTGCAGGATCTTGGTGAACATGTCCTTCAGATCGTCCTTGGGGTGCGTCCACGACGCCACCGCGTCGCAGAAAAACATGAAGTCAGGCACCACGCCGCCCGGGTTCACTTGGATCATCTGGCAGATGCCGCGGAACGCAGAGTCCTTCTCATCGTTGTCCCGAATGTTCCGCAGCGATGTGCACCTGTACCATTTAGCTCACTGTCGTGTGTGCCTATGTGTCGTGTCACACAATCATGATATTTCGAGCGGATCCGAAGAATTCACTCGAAATATCAATAATCTAATGCCTTGATTCATTTTAAATAATTCAAAAAGAAGCAAATACTATAAGGACTGTGGTTAATATATATAATAAAGTAAAATATTAGTTGGTATAAAAAAATAAAAGGTGATTGATCTCAATGAGAAAATATTAAAAGTGACAAGCACACAAAATATAATTATTAATTCATGGACACAAATTTTAATGAGCAATCCAAACTGTAAGCGAATTATGTAGCTAATCGTAATTATATACATTGTTGATTGTTAATAGCACACCAACACACTATGATTATGTACAGTTTTGGCTTGCAGTTTGGTTAAATAATATAATTTACGTAGCTTATATATTTTAGAAAGCGGATGGTGTTCAATACATAAAGAACAGAGCACTGAAAATAAGATGATCCGACAGTTACCACCCTGTAGGTCGGTTATATTGCAAAGTGTGGCCATTTAGTAGTAAACAAGGAACTCCATGCTTAATTGAACTTAAATTATAAGAACAAATCGTATAAAAGAATAATATTAACAAGCCATGAACAAACACCATCCACAATCGAAATAATACCTAAGATAACTTATTATATTAACGTAATCGTAATAATATAAAGTAATAATAAAAAAAATGACTACAGACCACTGGCGTACAAATTGATGTAATACGGGTGCGACGTCGTGGGGGCACACATAACCTAGCCGACCGATAGTAATCGCTACACGCCACGACACGATATACCGAG
The DNA here is from genome assembly GCA_949315895.1 of Anania crocealis. Taxonomy (NCBI): domain Eukaryota; kingdom Metazoa; phylum Arthropoda; class Insecta; order Lepidoptera; family Crambidae; genus Anania; species Anania crocealis. Next base: position 20,366,312 of record OX438882.1, read on the forward strand.
AACAAAACCAAGAAAACAAATCAACAAACCATTCAAAACATAGTCAAAGTACATAAGTCAACAGCAACAAATTAGTGTTATAAATAGAAAAAACGTGAAACAATTTTATGCTAAGTCACTCTATAAATATCAAATGTCAAATATCACCAAAAGGTGGCCTAGTATTTATTAGAATCATGACTGTCTGTATGTCAATATCATTATCATTGACAATCAGTTGTTAGCTACAAAGTCTTTACTAATAGTTATAATAATGTGGCTTTTACACAACTATCTGAAAAGGAAAGGCCACCTTTTAAGGTCAGGCGCACACTTGAGTGTTGGCACTACTTGTGTTAGAGTAATATTTACATCACACACCCCAAAATCAAAGTATGATTCAAAAAGCCAAGCCTCTATAATTGTCTTTGCATCAGTAGCATTCTTTCTAAATATACATAACTGTTGTTATTTTTTTCAAAGATACACATTACTTGGGTTAGACAAACATGTCAACATAATTATGCAGGTAGGTATAATATAACATTAGGTAATACATACATATTATATAAATATCAAGTAACAATTCATGACATAAGTAGAATGTATCTGAATAAAATAGTGGATTCCGCCAAAGCTTATCATATAAATGTTCATACAATGGCAGAAATCACTATAAACATAAACAAGAAAGTATATAAACGGTGATTATTATAGTCTATATGGAAAATCAATATGAAGCTGTGACATAATACATAGATATATTTAAATCTTTTGAAGTAATAATAGGTTACTGCCACCAACAAATATTTGGTTCCTATGCACTAGCCAACATTACAATCTTTTCAAAATTAGTGAAAATCATGAAGATATTTCAAATTAGTGAAAATCATGAAGATTGAGTACTTTACATTTGACAGTCATATTTGATGGAAAAGCATAAATCTCACTTACCTGTGTTCTCAAGTAGCGTCTTGGGTGTGTTAGGCCTATTGATTATTACTACTAAATGGTTGAGTACTAGAGGAACATATTTTGATGTTTCTTGACCTGAAACACATGTTTGTGATTAATTATATTATCAATTAACTCATTTGTTACCCTGAAGAGAAACGTTAGCGGTCAAAGCCAACAGTATAGTATGAAGCTGACCTAATTTAATACTAATTTCCCCGATAGCCCACGTGGCGTTGTTGCACACGGAGATGAGCTCCGGGTTGAGGTTCATGCCAAGTATGGGCAGAAACTCCGGGATGTACGGGTGCACGTGTTGGAAGCACGCCTTTGTTAGGTCACCCAGCAACGCGAACGAAGACTGACGGACCTATGGAAATAAAAACATAATAGTTAGAGAGGGTTTATAATCTGACAAAATATTTTTCCTATTACCATTAAGAACCTTCAGTTAGAGAGGTGAAAAATGTTTGCTTCTAAATTCTTAAGTAGTGATTCTAATTGTATCCTAAATTTATGTGCATTAAGCTAAGTTCACATGTGCTCCAGACCTTATCACTCATCATCAGATAATATTGTTAGGATCATCATTCACTGGCTGAATGGCATGGCAAGGGAATTTAGGTAACATATTAATAAATGACATCAACTAACCAATGTAAAATTGTTGTAAGAACACACATTTTACGTCACAAAATAATTCGTTGATGTATAATATTGATCTTAATTTTTATTTCTGAAAATTATATCACATATCACCCAATGTAATGAATGCATGTGCGTTCGTACCTGCGCGCATGCTCTTGTGTGTGTGTGCGTACGTGTGAGCGTGCATTCGTGCGCTTATGTATGTGTGTAGTACCATAGGAATTTAATATACTAAAGTTTCCATCTTCATAGTAAATAAAGATCGTCCTCCGGAAGAAAGCTAAAATTTTGTTTTAAGCATAGATGGCATTACCACAGTCTATTAACCATACAGTCGTCCGACGCCTTTGATGTCATGAAAAATGCCGACAACGTCTAGACAGTATCGTAATGGCCAGGGTTGTCACAAGTAAACAATATATAAAAATATTTATTTATTGCAGATTTACACTCGTAATCAGCACCCCAATGAACCTTAAAACTGACACACGTATCAAATTCTAAAAAAATACGTCGCCATCTTAGATTTTAAAAAGGATGCCATAATGGTAATCAGCACCCCAATGAACCTCAAAATTGACACCCATGTCAAGTTATAAAAAATTACGTCCGCCATCTTGGATTTAAAATAATAAAAAAACTTGAGAGGTGTCAAGGGAGGGGGTTTTGTAGTGAAGAAATATTAATAAAATTTTATTTTATTTTTATTATCTCTCTCTCTCTCTTTCTCTATCTTTCTTCCTCCTTTTCTCTTTTTCTATCTTTCTCTCTCTTTCTCGTTCTCCCTGTTTCTGTCTTTTTCTATCCCTTTCTCTCTCTTTCTCTGCCTTTCTTTCCCTTTCTCTCTCTCTCTATCTCTCTCCCTCTTCCTCTCTGTTTCTCCCTCTTCCTCTCTCTTTCTCTCTCTATGTTTCTCCCTCTTTCTTTCTCTCTCTCTATGTTTATCCCTCTTTCTCTCTATTTTTCTCTCTTTCTCCCTCTATCTCTCTCTTTATCTCTCTGAGACAGAGAAACACGCGCACGCCGCACGGCTTACAACTATAGCAAAAAGTGTGGTTCAAAAAGTGTGGTTACAATTTTTTCCGTCTGGCCCCCTTTCGCATCGCGCGATAAGGAACTTCGTTCCCAAAGTCCGCCATCTTAAATCAATTATTATGAAGATGTTATTTTCATTATCAGCATTCCAATAAATTCCAACAAACAAATATAAAATAATTTAAAACACAAACATTTAATTTTGTTAGCCCTGAATGCTGTGTCCCGAACTACTAACATCGTTTTGTTCGCAGTTCGGGATCGGCTTTCCCGCCTCTCGCCCCTCACACCACGCACAATTGCCCTGTCTAGACGTCTTCGTCGAACGACTGTATGGTTAATAGACTGTGGCATTACTGTGCGCTTGTGTTAAAGAGGCAGAAAATCTTTCTCTGCTGCGGCTATTTATAGACTGTTCTGCTATTTCCGTAGCGCTAGCGTTGCAAATCATGCTTTGGCAGTTGCTGTAAAAAATAAAGCATGTACTTCTATGTTTTATGTACGGCATTTTTGTAAAGATTTATGAAGAAATAAAAACAAATAATGCACATTTTTTTAGTTTTAAATAGAAAATAGAAATACTAATAACTTGCTTTGGATATCTCATAACAATGTATTATTATTATCTATGTCTTGGCCTTTACATTAAAAGCTAATGAAGCGCCATCTAACAGCACATATCAAGCATACCCTGCAAATGCTTGCAAATGGTTCACGTAATTAATTAACCTTGGTCTATTACTTTATTCAAATCGAGACTCCTAGCGCAATCTGTCGTAATATTTTGAAAAGAGTTCGGGAGGACATTTCGGATTGGAACTCCAGTATATTACTTTCTCTATGGTAGTAGTACCGACCTCGGGCATCGGGTCGCGCATGCACTGGTACAGCAGCTGCATGAGGTTGGAGTTGAGCACGAGGTGGTCGATGTGTCCGTCCAGCCCCTCGGCCAGCCCGCTCAGAAGGTCTAACGCCACGATCATGAAGTCCTTGTCGGGCGCCTCAAACTGCTCCGGGCTTTGGCTGTTCGCCTGCATAAACCATTCAAATAGGAATTATGAGTATATAAGGTCTACTCTAATTTTAGAGTGTATCCCGTAAAATTAGAGTTTAGAAATATTTTATCAAGCCAGAAGTGGTCAGAGGTTTTATGTATCACCAGTTATCATTAGCACTCCGAAAAGATAATATTGACATTAAATACAACTTCCATTTATGAGTTTTGTTTGCACACATACAAAAATTTATTTCCTTTTTAGGGTTTCGTACCCAAAGGGTAAAAACGGGACCCTATTACTAAGACTTCGCTGTCTGTCCGTCTGCCTGTCACCAGGCTGTATCTTAAGAGCCGCGATAGCTAGACAGTTGAAATTTTTACAAATTATGTATTTCTGTTGCCGCAATAACAACAAATATTAAAAACAAAATAAAATAAATATTTAAGGGGGGCTCCCATACAACAAACCCGTTTTTTTGGCCTTTTTGGTACGGAACCCTTTGTGCGCAAATCCGACTCGCACTTGGCCGGTTTTTATTTAATATTAGTATAGATAATATGCAAGTTCATTGTGAAATGATACTTACGATGTTCTGATTCAGTGTTTGTTCTATCAGAGACACGCATCTTCTAAATACAGGTTCGCAGTAAGGTAGGAAGCCGGACTGCAAAGCTGTCGCCACCGACGACAGACACTGCGAAAACATAAGTTTATGTAGAAACAGTGTTAAAAATGTTATGACAACCAACCGGATAGGCGTAGCGGTGCCTGGTGATTCGCATTGGAACATAAAGGCTCTTAATTCAGTTAAATATAGAAATTAAACTTATCTAAATTGGGCCAGGCACCAGGCCAAAAGAAGTGATGCTTGATGACTTGACACATTGTTATTACTATGATATATTAGATGTTACTTGGTTGATTTATTACTTTATTAATTTGTACTATTGTAATTAAAGCAAGTGACTTTTGATTTGTTGTATCACAACAAACTTTGTTATCTGGCATATATTACAAAAGAGTTACCTCTAACAATGGGAACAAGTCTTTGTCCTCGTCTTTGAGCACATTCCACTTGTTGATTAGAGGCGGCATCAGCAGGTTGATGTACTCCTGCTTGTTGAGGTGGTGGCCCACTGAGTCGGCGAGCGTGCCGATAGCGTCGTAGAGGATCAGCAGGTTCTTGTGCTGATACTTGCTGAAGGCGTACACGAGGGTTTGTAAGATGTAGCCGAGGTACGGCACTAGTTCAGTGCACGCTTCTTCTTCAAGCGTCGCGAACGCAGAGCAAGCCGCCTCCTGCACGCGCTTATTGTTGTCTAACACGCGCTTCAGCAGCTGTAAATGTTTAGGGGTTATTAGTTTTTTTTACTGCCACAAAAAGAATAAGAGGTAAAAATATGTTTAAATCTGAACGGGACATTACATTTTTTTTAGAGAGAGAGAGAAAGTTTATTTATTTAAAATAAAATAAAATTTTATTACATTTCCTTGACTAAAAAGGTAAGAAATTTTCTTTGATTCTAAACAAGTCTATGACAGAAAAATGTACTTTCGAGAGGGGCTGTGGTAATCAACGCTGAATTACATGAAGTTATGAAAACTGTTTTCTAAGCAAAATTGATAGTGTGAATTGAAAATAAAATTCCTTGAATAAAAATTTCGACTACCTGAAGTTACCTAAATTAACTAAGTTTCATACTTAAAAAATTAAAATTGGAAACACTTTACAATTTACATGTTTAACCGTATTCACGTTCGGCTGATTGTACGGTCAGCCAAGAAAGTGGTGTACCAGTTTTGACAGAACTTTATGTGTAAGTAAAATAGCACTATGACATTTTAGTATTAGTAGCTGTCATAATATATTCGCACGGGAAAATCAACCCTGGATTTCTCTAACGCGCGAATAACTTTCAACCTTACCGTGGTAAACCACTTTCGTGGCCGACTGTACCTCAAATTATTTGGTAATATTGGTATTATCGCGTTCAATTTCCTGTTAACGTTTATTTGAAAAAATAAGAAAAGTCTTTATTTTCTCCACTATCTTTAACATAATACCTAATTATAAAAATACTTAACATGCATAATGCAATATAAGATTGTGAGAAACTGGCGACTAAACTAGGACAGCCTGTATTCCAGAGCGCCAGCTCTCTCCTCTCTCGATGTGGTCAAGATGCACATAATGTAAGTGCATACAAACTATAGAAGATAATAATAACTTGAAATGAAATATAAGTTTACGGATTTAGAAAGCGTTTATTTTTTATTTAACCCGACGTTTCGAACCCTTTACAGCATTCATGGTCACTGGTAGACTAAGGTGTTATTCGTCTTTAAGATGGTAATTTGAAAAAATTGTTTAACTACCGCCTCAAATTTTTATCGTCAGTATGTTCCTTTTCACACAAAATGAGCTAACTGTGTCCGGAGTCTTTGCAGTGTTGCCATGGTTTGTGGACTTCATCATCATCATGGCTTATCAAAGGCATGACTACAGGCCAACCATTTCATTAGATTTGATAAAACAGTATAATTATAACTTTCTTAACTGTTATAGCAGCGTACAAGCACGAGAAGGTGTGTGTGTGTATGTGTGAGTGAGTGAGTGAGTTAAATGATCAGTAGTAGTGATCGTACCTCAGTCATGACGGGGCGTAAGTAGGGCTCGTGGTGTGGCTGAGATACTATCCAGTGCGAGTACCGCGAGAGGGTCCAGCAGGTGATGGCGCGCACCAGGGCCTTGCGCTCGGCGAGGCAGCACACCAGGTAAGGGACCAGGTCGGGCAGGTGCGGCACCATACCGCTCATGCAACCGTCAGCGACCGCACCCAGCGCTAGAATGCCGCTCTCCTGGAAATAGATGGCTTAATTAATACAATTGCTAGTCATAATCTTTATCTTGGTTCAGTGATTACCAGGCCCCTAATTCAGCTAACCAAATCGAATCACAATCGTAATTGAATAGCAGGTTTTCGACAGTTCTAGTATGGGCTAAATGTCAAAACGGCCCAATTCAATCACGATTGAACTGCAATTGAAATAGTGTTAGTAAAGGCTACTTCTGAGGGGTCGCGGGTTCGATCCTCGCACAGTACAAATATTTGTGCTCATGAATATATCTGTGTGTGTGTTTTCTATGTATAATAAGTATTTATTTAAAATGTAAGTCTAGTACAGGCTAGACGACTGTGTAGCCATGTGTGGCATGTTACTTTGCTGGGTATTGACTTTCGTCCTGTACACACATGCTTGGCATTAGGCTTGCATGGCCCAACATAATACATACAGCAATTTCTAACATTCTGGAAAATCCCCCCGTTATATTGAACCACATTATTAAGGTATTATAGAATAATCGCTCTTATAATTAATTCCCAAAAATTGACAACTATTCCCCTCTTAGTTCAATAAGTAATAGATTCCTCACTTAGTTCAGCCCTAGTCTTCAGACATTACACATAGCACTTTTCAGGTTTGAAATGAAAATTATCAAATTAGAAGAATATCACTTGGTATCAGGGTTGGCATGATCAAAACAAGTCTTTTTAAAACAGTGTTTAAAACAGTTTGAAATAAAACCATGTTTTTTATTAAGTGTTTTAAAACACAGTAGGTATGTTTGAAACATGAAGAAAAAAACAGGGTTTAAAACTACCTTTATTGAATTAATGGAAATGAATCCAAATGTAGAACTTTAAATAGCCTAAAATAAATTTAGAAGTTGAGGCTTTGTTGTTTTTTTTTTATTTAAATTATTATTAAAAGATAAGGAAAACTGTATTTGGAATTGAAATTGGAATATGTTCTTTTGTAGTCATTTACAATTTAAATAATCACAATTTTAATAATCAATTAATAACTAAGTAAGTAAGGTACCTACATACTTACTATATTTACCTTTAAATGTATGTAAAGTGTTTTGTATTGATTAATAATAATAATAATTTTTAGGGTTCCGTACCCAAAGGGTAAAAACGGGACCCTATTACTAAGACTTCGCTGTCTGTCCGTCGCTCTGTCACCAGGCTGTGTCTCAAGACCCGCGATAGCTAGACAGTTGAAATTTTCACAAATTATGTATTTCTGTTACTGCAATAACAACAAATACTAAAAACAAAATAAAATAAATATTTAAGGGGGGCTCCCATACAACAAACCCGTTTTTTGGCGTTTTTGGTACGGAACCCTTAGTGCGAGAGTCCGACTCGCACTTGGCCGATTTTATTAATAATTACCTATACCAGAGATAATACGCAGCAGAAAGTTAATAGTTATCGTTTTGTTCATTAATTTTTACTTATGTGAATTAGGAAATTGTTTAGACATGGATATTATTCACTATAATTGATTTTTAATTCATACCTAAATAAACAAAAAAATATATTAAAAAAAACTGTTTTTTTTCCCAAACCTGCTTGGTACAATGACAACGAAGGACACGCATCTACGGACTGTTCATCTAAAGAATAAAAATAAACTAAGATATTTTTCTGCTATTCCTCAAACTATTAGAAGTTTATGAGAAGAACAGCTTGTCTACCTCAATGTATACCTAAGATTCTGTAGAGTTATAATTATTTTCAGAAAATTGTTTTAATTACCACATTGAGGAATTAGGTTTAAAGATATTTATAGCTAACACATTCCTTATCCACTAAACCACATGTAGCTCAGGACATAATTTTATCTGTTGTGTCTACTCATGTACAGAATTTGTTAAAAGTACACTAATGTATTACAACTACATAGTTACCTTGATAACCCAATTCTCGTGGAACAGCGTCTCCTTTAGGATGGGGAACAGCACAGGCAGTAGGTCTGCGCCGAACACGTTAGCCAACACGTCTAGGGCGGCCGCGGAACACTTGCGCAGGTTCCAGTCGGAGAGCGAGCCATCGTCCGCGTCCGCGCCGCCCTCCTCCTCGTCGTCGGACTCGCCGCCGCCGGACATGTTGCTGTCGCCCGCGCCCGCTGCGTACAACAATAATTCCATTTGCAGGATTTGTGTTACATCGATACAAGTGTCAGGAAAATTATGCATTAACTAAGAGTTGCCCGTGAGTTTATTTCAAACTTTCCCACAGGAATAATTTACCAGTGTTTCCCAAACATTGTTCTGCCATGGCCCGGTAATTTTCACACTGCCCCTTTGTGACCCACTTACTTTTAAAACCAAACTGATTCCATTGAGTAAAATAATACACATTTATCTATAGCAAACATGGTTTTATTAATACTACTATTTAATCACAAAATTTTAGTTAGGATAATTCGCACGCTGCCTGTTTTCCTAAAGAATTCAAGTTCTCTGAAAATGACGAAAGTTTAAGAAGAATATTTACCATACCTCGATCGATAGTAGGTATTATTTTATAAACAAGGCGGGAATGAGTTATTCCCATCCGATCCCCTGCAACCGATCCCCTGGTGGATCGGTTTTATTTTTTATTATTTTCTATTCCCCTACGGAGGGGATCAGATGGGAATATAGAATAAATATTAATTTTATGCCCATCTGATCCCCTATGCTCACTAACCTGTTTTTGGTTTGTAACGTCGTACATGCAACAATAAAATACGTTATAGGGTATACCTGCGCTTTATTTAGTTTATTAGAAATGACCAATTTATTACAACAATTTCTTTATTTTTTCTAATTTATGTCAAAATGTCAACTGTGGTTTTTAAGAATTACCTTTTTTCTTTGATCATAAAAAATATCATTAAGAGATCGTATGCATCATTGTTTAAATTATTGACATTTATTGATGTTATAAATATGATTTATATATTTTTCTAAATTCCAGATTATTTTTATTTAGGTTGCCAAGATTAGAGGCAATAAATAATAACTGTGATTTTAAAAACATTTACTGTTAGTTATTTTTTAATTATCGTTTAAGTTTAGGCATCCCAATAAAACGGTCATCTCATATTTTAAAGATGTCAATTAGCAAATTAATGACTTCTCATAAGGTATCCGATATGTGATTGAAAAACATCTTTTCCTCGCGATTGTTACTTGCCTACCTTTCTTACCCACCTACCTTTGAAATAAAATTAGGGGATCCGTTGGCACTATTAAAATGTTAGGGGATCGGTTGGGAATTTAATTGACGGTGGATCAGATGGGAATAACTCGCGGGAATGTTGCCCGGTATTTTATTTTTATGGCCCGGTATCGGGTCGCGACTCGTTAATTGGGAACGTGGACTGATTCACAGAATAAAAGTAGCAGCATAGTCTATATCTGCGACATATTTTTATTTAGATTCCTTATCATCTTCTTGTGTGTATATAAAATATAAATTGGTAAGATAATTTTTTATCTTAACCAATGGAGAACACAATAATTTACGCCTGTGCATCTCGCGCATGCGTAAATCGTATACGTTGTGTACAGGATGGTTCACAATCATCTTGCATTATTTATTTTATTGCACTGTACAATATTCATGGCATAGATAAATTGGTTTTCGTTAAGACCCAAAATATACAAAGTGTTTTTTTACATTGTACCCGTATGGCAATCAAACGTGGGACCTCAGAGCTGGAGAAACTTTGCGAACCGGTGTGTATGCCATTCCACCACAAAGACTGTTAAATACATGAATAGTATAAATAGACAACTCACCATTGTGTTTGATGGTGTGCGAGCGCGGCTTGTGGAAGCGCGGACGGATGTCGGACTCGCGGTCGGGCTCCGCGTCGTCGGCGTCATCGTCGCGGTCGCCTCGTAGAAGGATCACGTCCATCTCAGAGTAGCGCATGCCGCGTACCAGTACTGGCAACAGCGCCGGCAGCCGGGGGCCTAGCACCTGCACACGTACAAAATCAGTTGTTGGGTTAAACAAAGTGTAATTAAAAATTATGCAAAGGTAATATTGCAATCTCAAAAGATTATGAACTTTTTTTTGCCTTCCTTTTTTTGCGTTAGCTGCAGAATTCCAGAGACCCAGCATTTATTGTTTATTAATACATAAATTTACTGGTTGTTTGTTATTATGCAAGTCATACAATATCCTATACAGGGTGTTAGGTAAAGGGTTAGTGATTGTGTTTTTGTGTCAAATAAATATTTCTTTCTTTCTTTCAATTTGGTACACTATGTTTTAGTGTTAAGTTTTTTTTTGTTTGTATTTGCTATTTTATTTCTGTAGTTGCAAAGTTTTTCTTTCTCTCTTTGAAAACAGCATAAGACACCTTTTATATTATGTCGAAGATTATAAGGTTATTCCATGATTATTTACATATTATAGAAGGTATGTGTAGGTAAAAGTGAGTTTTTTTTTTAATTTGGTTTGTATGTTGACCTTGTTTTTTACTAACTGATTATTAAGTTCCATAGCGTGGTTAGTAAACAGCAGAGAAATAATTTATTAAACCTAGATAAAAAACTACTTTGAAATTATTATAACAATTCTTTTCTAAACAAAGTGTTTCATAATTACATGCATATTACTATATACAACTTTTACAGTTGGTTAAATAGTTTTGATTTTTCATATTTCAAATTGATTAACATGATACCAACAGTGCCACCTAGACCAACAGGGCATATTAGTGATAAGCCACAAACCTTATATTTTAATCCTATAAGTGTTAAGCAAACACATGACACACAGTGCCAGCTAATAGTTAGATGCTGCTATGGATCACTAACATGATTTCTTACCTGACACCTGCTTTTATCAATCAATTACATTACATAGTTAAAGACTTAGCTTACTTCTCGGCAGACATTCTGTTCAGCAAGAGACAGCCAAAATTCACAAGCTTCCAAGGCAACACCTTCTTCAGCATCTTGTGTCCGAACCAACATGTACTAAAAGTGGAATAAGAAAGTTTTAAAATATACAAAGTACATAAAAAAATTGCTTCTTTGATTGTTTTAAATCATATTACCTCTATAATATTGGGTAGATGTGGTATAAGTCTATCCAGTCGTACTTCAAGCAAAAGGACCAAAGCATGACAAACATTTTTCCTAACATCTGGATCTTCATCTGCTGCTAGATGGAACAGATTCTGAAAAAACATAATAAATATTAGTTCCAATCTGTTAAGAAATACAATATTGAAAGCTATAAACATTAATTTTACCTCAATAAAGGAATCTATGTGCAGCATGAGTGCTTGCGTGCGACCCATGATAAAATAATTAACACAGGCAATAGCATGGCATCTGATTTTTGGAGAAGAATGTCTGAAGAACTGTAGGAATTTTGGAATCAAAACATTTAGAGGTCTATTTAATGCATCACTGTCCAGTAACTCTGCTGTGTCTTCACATATCTTTTGAAGTGCCCCAAATGCTCCCTGAAAGTATTATTCCATATTACTAAATGCAATACAATATATTTGTAAATCCAATTTAAAATCCATAACATATCAACTGAAAAAATTTAATTAAAAGTTGGAATTTACCTCACAAACATTATAGTCCTGGGAGTCAAGCATTTGACACAGGGCTGGCAAAAGTTCAGGCCATGAGGTTAACTCCCCTTTACTGGCAATAGTGGTGATAATTATGCCAACAGTAGCTCGGATGAGTGGTGATGGATCTCCAACTGCTGATAAGCATTCTCTTTTGATGAATTCGGCAACTTCAGGCAAAAAGCTGTTGTAATGAGCTTTAACATTGTTTTTCAAAATCAAGCCACTGAGAGATCTTGTTGGTTCCTCCTCAGAGACCAATTTAGTCAGTACGAATATCAAGTAATTGTTGAAATCCGGATATTTGTTGAGTTCTTCCAATTTCTGCGATTATTTGTAAGGAAAATATCAATAAAGGCTGTCAATAAGTGTCATGTCGGAAAAATCGATTATATCGTGAGCGTCGAGATGCGACGCTAGGAACATTCATAAAGATAACTGCACCTAATTATGATAAAAAATTAAGTAAATACATAAAAATAATGGAGTAAACATAAATATACAAGGGAAAAGACGGTTAAAGGCATAAAAAATATCCACGCCGATCAAATGCCTCAACATGAAAATTGTAAAGGATACTTGTTGAACAGCTCTTTGGGTTGCTGTGTCTGGTGATTGAGACTCCTTGAGAAGTGTTAGTATTTGTCGTAAGCCTTCTTGTTCAGGTTTCCACTCCATTTTCATATTATTTGCACAAAACGGTTCTAAAATCACTCGGTCCCGTAAAGATCAACCATGCCAAAATTTTCAAGTTGCCAGTTGGAAAAAATTTACATAAACTTGTTAGGCACACAATCACTATAATTTTTTTTCCTCATAATTTTATCCAATATATTAATTGAGCATAATAGATGCTTATAATGCTGCTAACAGATGCTTGTTCATAGTGATATTTGGGTCGTAAAAGTGGTGTTATTTTGCGCAACAAAGTTTCGTGCGAGTGAACAATATACAGTTCGGTGAAATAACATGGTGTATGGGTCGTCGTAACCAAGAAAAGTGGACCGTGAATTTTGCGCGGGAACGCGAACAGTTCACCTCTTTCTTGGGGACTTCTCTTTATTCCTTCAATCTTTCGACTGTCTCCAAAAACTCCATCGAAGCATTAAAACGTCTAACATCAACGTTTTAATGCAGAAATAAAGACAATATTACTAAAGAATTGGCTGTATGGACAAGTATCCGAGGCCGTTAAACTTTTTAAAGGAAAAAAAATAATTGTCCATTGTGTCAAACTTAAAAAAAAACAAATAATTATAACATGGTTCATTGCTGGGAGGGTAGTTTTTGCGAGTGTGGTTATTACAGGTGCTTGTAGAAATTTCGTTAATTATTTGTATTTAGTAGTGCTTTGGTTCCACTTCATAAATATAATAAGCCTAATTATCATTTTAGCTAGGGTTGTGGTATATTTATCTGGTAAGTTAAAACATTATGGACCCCAGATCCGCCGGACCGGACCCCATCGCCTATGGAGCTGTCCTTGCCTGTGTTTTCTCAATCGGCGACTAAACGTCGTCTCGAGACGGATGATGCTGCCGAACCCGCAAAGAGGTCTGTTACCGACCCCTCCGCGACAAATTCTAGTTCTCCTAGTGGTAGTTCCCAATCCCAACCAATGTACACACACCCATCCATTGTAATTGCGCCTAAATCGTATAGCGACACAGATAAAGGCCCTTTTATTGTACACGTTTCCCGAATTGAATCTGACCCCTCAGCCCCAACATTCATCCAGCCCATAAGGTTCGGCAGATTCTTAGCGACCAACAAGATCTCGAATGTAGTCTTAGACGGAGTAAAAAAGATAGGAAGGAATAGGATCTCCGTAGAGTTTAGCTCCCCTTCCGCAGCAAACAACTTAATTAATAACGAACTACTGTCTCTTTATAAATACGTTGCATCAATCCCAACATATAACGTGACACGCATTGGCCTCATTAAAGGTATTCCTTCGGATTGGACGATGGAGGAATTGGCAGAGTCTTTGACTGTCCCAGCTGGGTGAGGAATTCTCTTAAAAGCTAGACGATTAAATAGAAAGCAAGTGACGGATAATAAAGTATCATGGGTACCCACTCAGTCTGTTGTGGTTACATTCAAAGGTCAGGTTCTTCCTGAAAGAGTTTTTGTTTACCACACGTCTATCCCTGTTGAGACGTACCAACTCCCTACTATCCAATGCATGAATTGCTGCAGGTTTGGACATGTGAAAGCACAGTGCCGTTCTAAACCGAGGTGCTATCGTTGCGCCCAACCCCACTCAGCTGAAAGCTGCAATGTGGAAGAGGACAAGTCAACATGTCTCCATTGCTCAGGCCCACACTATGCCCTGAATAGGTCATGCCCAGAGCATTCGAGAAAAAAATCTATAAAGCTGGTCATGTCGCAAGATAATGTTTCGTATGAAAAAGCCTCATCCTTTTATCCACCAGTTCGCAGGTCTTATGCGGACATGGCTAAATCCTCCACACCACAACCATCTTATACACCTACCCTTCCTGAAAGTCCTTCCCAAAAATCATCAACCTCATATAGAAAAACAATTTCACGTGCCCCTACTCGTCCTTTTACTCCTGGTAAGAGCTATGACCGACAAGCTCACCAAGCTATAGTTGGTGATTGTTGCTCTGCTCTCCCTAACGGATGTGCTCTTAACTCAAATTCGTGTCCTCCATTTGCTTCTGAGGAGAACAATAAACTCCTGGAGCTTATGCTGTCCTTGGTCCTCCGTATCGTTTCCGGCCAAAATGTTTCATTACCGTCCAACGTTGCAGAAAAACTCTCCCAAATTTCGAAATTTTCTTTAACTATAAACTATAAAAATGACATCAACGGTAGTTCAGTGGAACTGCCAAAGCATTAGAGCCAAAAAACAAGATTATTTTTTTTAATTATTAAATTTTCTCCTTCGGTCTTAGCCGTCTCGGAGACCTGGCTACTACCTGATTCACATTTTCGTGTCTCAGGCTACTCGTGTCTCCGGGATGATAGGACCGATGGCTACGGGGGTAGTGCCCTTCTTATAAGGCGCTCCCTCCGTTACTCTCAAATCCACCTCCCCCCTCACAGCCAAGACATTAATGTCGTGGCAGTGCGAGTACTTGATGTTTCTATTCTGTCTGTCTACATCCCTTATCCTAATGCATCCTCGCTTAATGAATTGCGTTCCGCAATCTCATCCCTTCCCCCTCCTGTTCTCGTGCTAGGTGATTTTAACTGTCATCATACTACTTGGGGCTCCTATAGGATTGATTCTCCTGGTTTGTTGCTGATGGACCTTTTGGACGACCTTAACCTGTGTACTTTGAATGATGGCCGTCCAACGAGAAGGTGTTTACCAACTCAAAACTCGGCTTCTGCAGTGGACTTATCACTTTGCTCTCCAAATTTAACGCCTCTCTTTTCATGGGATGTCCTAAATTGTACTTTCGGTAGTGACCATTTCCCTGCTATTTTAACTTTACCCGAAAAAACTACTTCACTCTCTCGACCCCCTCCTCTCTTAAAATACAAAACTAATAATGCTGACTGGGCTTCTTTCGCCTCTTCAGTCAAACATAAATTAGAGTCAATCCAAAATTGCAATAACTTAAGCCCCCTTGCCGCTTATTCAGTTTTTGTTGATACCTTAAAATCATCGGCAGATTCCCACATTCCCCTAAAAAGAAAGTGCCGTAAGATCTCTACTCCCTGGTGGGATGCTGAGTGTACCGCCATGGTTCAGAAACGTAGAGGGGCCGAAAAGATGTACAACCAGGCAATGACTATGGAGAATTATATCAATTATAAAAAGGTAGCTGCTCAAACACGAAAATTTCTATCAAAAAAGAAAAAAACTGGATGGATAAAATTTTGTGAGAGCATGTCACCTAGAACGTCTTCTTCCCTAGTTTGGAAGCAGATAAAAAGATACCGCCAGTCTCTTGTTCCATTAAACTCTCCGTCAAATGACCCTTTGACATAGGTGGAATCTTTTGCTGACAAATTAGCTCCTCCTTATGTTCCATATATAGATTGTTTCCCATCCTCTGCTAGTGTTCCTCCTTCTTCAAATTATTTAGACAATCCTTTTTCTTTAGAGGAACTTAATTTAACCTTGACTGGGCTGATGGACTCGTCTCCTGGTATTGATGGCATTCCTTATTCCTTATTATATTTCCTTATCAAATCCCCAAAAGAGGCAAAATTGTATTTTTTAAATTTAGTGAATTCTTTTTTCGACGAAGGAATTCTCCCAGACTCTTGGAAGCATCAATTAGTAATCCCCATCCTTAAACCAAAAAAAGATCCTTCAGACCCTAACTCTTACCGACCAATAGCTCTCTCCTCTGTCCTTCACAAAATAATGGAACATATGATCAGGAACCGAATAGATTTTTTTATGGAATCCAATGCAGTTCTGTCTAAGACACAATTCGGCTTTCGCAAGGGCGTAAGTACTTTAGACAGTTTAAGTATCCTGACTACAGATATTCGGTTGGCCTTCAAAAATCAGGAGTACCTTGTTGGAACTTTTTTAGACATATCCTCTGCCTATGACAACGTCCTTCTTCCAGTACTCAGGCATAAATTGCTTCAGCTGAGTGTCTCGGAGAAGTTGGTTCGTCTCATCTGCAACACGTTAATGTCTAGATATATATCAGTAAGAAACCAGGATACTGTTCTTCCCCCTCGTCTAGTTTGGAAAGGCTTACCTCAAGGATCCGTACTTAACCCTCTGCTTTATAACATTTATACCTATGACCTAGATAAAACTGTAGATTCCTTCTGTAACATTCTTCAATATGCCGATGACATTGCTCTTTACATCTCCTCAAAATCTCTTTCAGAATCATCATCTCGTCTAAACTCTGCCCTACAATACCTTGACAATTGGTTATCTAACCATGGTCTCTCTATTTCTGTTCCAAAGTGTAGTTGTGTTATTTTCACTCGCAAACGAGATATTCCGGATATACAAATCTCACTCAACGGTGATCCTATCCCATGTAGTAAAGAAGTAAAATTCTTGGGCTTAGTTTTGGATTCAAAACTGACTGGTATTCCGCATTTTAACTACATCCTCGGGAAAGCAGAAAAAGGTTTAAATATCCTCCGTGCGCTTTCAGGCACTTGGTGGGGTGCCCATCCTTACTCCCAAAAAATATTATATAATGCGGTCGTACGCAGCCACTTCGATTACGCATCCTTTCTTTTAGATCCGTGCAGTAAAGCTGTTCTTGAAAAACTGACAAAAACTCAATCCAAATGTCTGCGTGTTATATTGGGAGCAATGAAATCTTCACCCATCAATGCTCTCCTAATTGAAGGAGGAGATCCTCCCCTCTATCTCCGTAGACAATATCTTAGTGACAGGTTTTTTGTTAAGGTCGCCCAGAATTCTCGCCATCCCCTACTGGCTAAACTTAACCTCCTATCATCATTTAGTAGTCAATCTAATTCTCAAAATACTCCTTGCATCCTCCTTAGTTTTCTAAAATTCAACCGTCTCCCTTCACCATGATCTACATATTCTTTAAACCCTCTTTACTCAAACAGCTTTGAATCATTAACCTTTGACCCCCCTATCATTCTTAATTTCGGTATTTCTAAGGACTCCTGTTCTGCTTCTCAGGAATTCAAAAATATTATCTCCGAACATTGGCAGGGCTGGCTTTGTATGTATACGGATGCGTCCAAATTCGCTGAAGATAGTTGTGTCGGATCGGCAGTCTGGATCCCTACATACAGAATCTCCTTAAGTTTCTAATGCCCTCCATCAACATCAATCTTTACAGGAGAATCTATAGCCATATTAGAAGCAATCCTGTACGTAAGTTCTCACTGTTAATAAATAATACTGTCATCTTCACCGATTCTCTAAGCTGCCTCCAATCAATTTTAGCGAACCCTTTTAAATCGAAAACAAAGTTCCCCACTATTCTCAATATAAGAAAAGCTCTTTTTACCTGCAGACAGAAGGGTTTGAACATAGTCCTTGCCTGGATGCCCAGTCATGTCGGAATCCCGGGTAATGAATCAGCTGACTCATGCGCCAAAAATGCTGTCACTACTGGCTCCTTAGTCCACAACAAATTATTTTCCCACGACGTTGCTTGCCTTTCCCGGTCTCATCTACTCACTTCTTGGAATACTCACTGGGAGAACTCGAAACGGAAAGGCATTTTATGCAGACATCCAACAAGTCATTCCCCCTAGACCTTGGTTTTTCAAATATCCTCATCTTCTTAAAAAAATTGTTTCCATTGTGTGTCGACTTCGCATAGGCCATTCTTGTACTCCAGTACACTTGGCAAAGATGCGTATAAGGGATAGCTCCATATGTGAATGTGGTCTTGATGAAGGAACAGTAAATCATATTTTCTTTAATTGCCCCAGATTAAGTTCCTCGTTGTATGACTTTCTTCCTAAAACCTTACCTCGTCCAACTAACATTAAATGTATCCTTCGTTCTATTAATCTCACACTTTTAGAATCTTTATCTAAATTTATAAACATTAATAAAATTAACCTGTAAGCTTTATGATAAGTACGCTTAAAGTATTGTAAAAATCTCGTATTGTCGTGTAACAGCTGCACACGTGATACTGGCCGAACAGTGTACCCACTGCGGAAAACGCAAGTTCGTGGCCATAAAAAAGAAGAAGTATCATAACATGTTTTTTTTTTTTAACATGCTTCGGATTTGTTGTTGACATAAATGTTCGCTTGCTACCTAGCTAATTATTAATGATTGATTGTACTTATAACATTCATTATGCCGAAAGTAAAAACTGAAAAGAAATCGAGAGTTCACAATGAGATTGCAAAGCAAGGTAATTTTGTAATTAAAATAATTCAGTGTTTCAGCGAAGTTTGGTTATTAAAATATTTATATTTTTCATATATACTGTTTTTAGGTATTCAGTTCAACAAAGATTTTGGTCAGCATATCCTGAAAAATCCACTCATAATTACTTCCATGCTCGACAAATCGGGCTTAAGACCGACGGACGTAGCTCTTGAAATCGGTCCAGGTACTGGTAACATGACCATTAAACTCCTGGATAGAGTGAAAAAAGTAGTCGCATGTGAAATCGATACAAGGTATGATTGAGGTTAGGTTATATTTAATAACAATACTTTTTGATGCTACTAAATTTGTTAAATTTATTTTCAGATTGGTAGCCGAGCTCCAAAAGCGTGTTCAGGGTACTCCATATCAGGCTAAACTGCAAATACTTGTTGGGGATGTTCTCAGAACGGAACTACCTTTTTTTGATATCTGTGTAGCCAATATCCCCTACCAGATTAGTTCCCCTTTAGTTTTCAAATTGTTGTTACACAGGCCGTTCTTTAGATGTGCGGTGCTCATGTTCCAGAAAGAATTTGCACAACGTTTAGTTGCAAAACCAGGAGACAAACTGTATTGTAGACTATCAATAAATACCCAATTATTGGCACGTGTGGACATGTTAATGAAGGTATTTTAACATTTTATGTTCATAGAAAGTATGCTTTTGTGATTAATAATAAGTAATAATAAAGCTTTATTTTTCCAAACAAAAAAGTAATAATATTTACATGGCAGTTACACTATAATATTACATTTTTATTATATCCTAACTAAATTGCTTGGACCCCATCTGGGTAAAAGCGCTTTTGTGATTATTTTATTTTTATTTTTAATTTAATCTATATTAAATGACTGTTAAATTAATGTTTGGTTAGTAAGCTTCCAGGGTTATCATTTCTTTCCTGTAAATGACATTAACCTATGAGTAAAGTAACAGCCTATAAAAATCCCACTGCAGGGAAAAGGCCTCCATCATTGAATTCAAGTTTCCATTGCTATGATGGGAACTGGCATAATCACCACACTTGCCAAATGCGGGTTCTCCAACCCTATGAGTGGATTCAAATATTTAATTTTTTCCATGAAGTATATTAACTAAAATGTTTTTTGATTGCAGGTTGGGAAAAACAATTTTAGGCCACCACCAAAAGTAGAGTCCAGTGTGGTTAGAATAGAACCTAGAAATCCTCCTCCACCTATTAACTTTGTAGAATGGGATGGTTTGACCAGAATAGCATTTGTACGAAAAAATAAAACTTTGTCTGCAGCTTTCAAGCATGCCACTACTATGGCAGTCTTAGAGAAAAACTACAGAGTGCATTGTTCCTTACACAATAAGGTAGAAAAGTTTTAAAACTGCACTGATCAAATAAACATTTCCATAGACACAATGTACCTAATTAGTTGGTTTAAATATTTGGTTTCAGGATATACCGGAAGATTTTGATATAAAACTAAAAGTGCAAGAAATTCTTACAAATGCTGAAGCTGATCAGATGAGAGCAAGAACAATGGATGTTGATGACTTCATGAAGTTGCTACATGCTTTCAATTCTGAGAACATACATTTTGCCTAAAATATGTGTACAGTAAAAGTGTAAATTATATTATATACATTTTATTTGCTAAGTTTTTTTTGTTGAAATATCTGTATAACACTGCGCGAAATCTACATTCATAGAGTAGATACAGAAAGCAATTGTTCATTATTATAACATCTAAATGGTAGCTTTCTTGAAACCGCGTTCAGCATAATCAGCGTCATTGCAGCGCTCTGATTTAAATGGAAAACCTGGTTGCCCAGGCAGTACCATAGGCTTAGATTTCAATACTCGCCAACCACCTTTTTTAGTCCAATCCTGTATAAAATACATAAACTTAGTACATATGACATTCTCCAATATTATCAACATTTGATAAAATAAATACTTACATTTCCACCATATTTAAAGTAATAATGAGCTGACAGTATGCCAAGTGTTATAAATCCAAGTTTACCAGCTATGTACCTATAGTTGCCTGCTCTTTCTTTGCCCTGAGAAAAAGGAAAAAATATATTTTTTGTTTTTTATTCTTCAGAACTGTGTTAGGTTATATTATGTAATCATACCAAAACAGGAGATAAACTATTAAATATGACATCCAGTGGTTTGCGATAGATTCGACGAATGGGATTTGTGCGTTCTCTCCAGTACTCCTCAACATGAACGGGCTCATTAGAAGCTAAAACTTGATCTTGCAACCACTGCTTACGCCAAGCTCTTTCGGCATCAGTCATGCCTAAGCACCGTTCTCTTTCGATTGCCACACGACCAGCGATGGACATGGGCTTAACGCCCGCCGTTTGAGCCATGCTCCTTTTAATTTAACTTTGTAGCCTTAGTTGAAATGAATTTATTTACAATTGAATGAAAGAAAACGTAGATAGTAGAGAGAGCAGCTGTTTTTTTTTGTCAATTTGTCCTCTTGGAACTGGCTAAGCTCTGAGACCATGCTGCCATGTCTTCAGTGTGATTTCAATCTTGTTAATATGTACATATTAATGTACATAATATATTAGAAAATAGAAATACTTTTTTTTTTTTTTTTGGACGGACCTATCACTGAAACCCCATATGGGAGGCTTTAATCAGTTAAACCGGGCAGAGTGTGGCGAGCGCTGAAGGCGCTCAGCCTAGGTCCGCCACGCTAGCGGTACTCCTATATGAGCGGATTGGGGTGATTCACTGCCTTATCGAAAAAGCGTTGAGAGGCTTCTTTCATATAGAGGGCAATGGATTGGATCTCGAGATCTCGGTGGATATTATTGTTGCGTACGAACCACGGGATACCCGCGGCCCGACGCAAAAAGAGATTTTGAAGTGTTTGAAACTTCTTAAGGAGGGATGGCGTGAGCAAACACCGGACTGGCGTAAGTCATCACGGGGCGGATGCAAGTTTTGTAAATTGTCAACTTATTTCTAAGCGACATTTTACTCTTGCGGCCGACTAGGTGGTATAGTCGGTGCGTGTAGAACTTCGCTCGGTTACAGACGCGATTGATGTGCGATGCGAACGATAGTCGTCGGTCTAGGATGACACCTAAATATTTGACCTGCTTGACCCATGGGATCCGCTGGTCGAATAGGGTGAAATGAGTGGGAACATTAGGGCGGGACGGATTAGGGGAGGGCGCTACGGGGATGTTCCGCCCGAAGTACATCGCTGCACTTTTGTCGGGATTGACTTCGATACACCATTTTATAAACCATTCACCCAATTTGGTGACCGCGCGCTGTAGCGCTAGGATCACATATTTTGAGTTTGGACCGGTTTTGTAAATGGCGGTATCGTCAGCAAAAAGGGCTAGCTCCGTGTCTGGAGTCTTGGGGATGTCGTTTACGAAAACGGAGAAGAGTAGGGGTGATAGCACAGAGCCCTGTGGGACTCCGGCTCTGATGGGTCGAGGGGAGGAGAGAGTGCCGTCGACTCGGTAACGAAAAGTGCGATTCGACAAAAAGTCCCGTAAGATGAGCACGAGACTGTCCGGCACTTTGAGTTCGTACAGCTTGTAAATCAAGCCGTTGTGCCAGACTTTGTCGAACGCTTTCGCCACGTCGAAGAACAACGCTCCCGTTCCCAAGGGGCGGGGTCTATTGAGACCGTCCAGAATGTGTTCCGTGAGGCGGTGCACCTGATGGACGCAGGAGTGGGAGGCTCTGAAGCCGAATTGCTCGTTGATTAAGAGATTGTTAGAGAAGAGGTAATCTCTTAATCGGGAAACTAATACGCGTTCGTATATCTTGCCCATAGTCTTTAAGAGGCTGATGGGCCTATAGCTGGTGGGGTCGGCCGGGTTTTTTCCCGGTTTTCGGATGCCTATGACCTCCGCCTCCTTCCACGAGTCGGGGAAGACGCAGTGGGTCATTGCGGCGTTAATGATTGCCACCAATAGGCAGAGAAGTTAGGCGGGCAGGGCGCGGAGTACTCTGTTTGAGATACGGTCCGGCCCGGGTGCCTTGTTAGGGCGGAAACCTTTGACTATCGCCTGCACCTCATCAACGGTAGTAGGGGTGAGAGGGGTTGAGCCCCCTCAATGAGGTCCAGCGCCGCTCGGTCATCCCCCCGGATGACCGAGCGGCGCTGGACCTCATCGTCCACCATTTGAAGGTGGTCTTGGTCGAAAGGGAGGGTACTAGGGGAACACTGTGCCTCTAGACTGTCAGCCATGCATTCGGCTTTTTCGTTATCGTCAAGCGCTAACGATTGATCGGGTCTTTGGAGGGGGGGCATTGATGCGACTATGTCCGACTTAAAGGTTCTCGCCAGCTTCCAGTAGGCCTGGTGAGATGGCGAGATTTCTTTAAGTAGATCGTCCCACCGATTGTTTCGGAGCTCCTTAATACGTTGCTTAACAGCACGCTGTAAGCCGCGCAAAAGAACCCGATTTTCCTCGGTGGGACACGCATCGTAGGCCCTGATAGCCGCGTTCTTGGCTCTCAGCAGTTCTCGCGCGTCATCAGGCAGCCTGAAACGATGGTTTCCCATCGCCGGCACTTGCCTAGACGAATCGCCGATGGCGACCGAGATGTGACTGGTGAGAGCGTCGATCGCTTCTACAGCCTCATTTGGCGAAGAAATGTCGTCGGGGATTGAGGAAAGTTGGGGGCTGTCACAATCCTCAAGTTTACACTTGAGTTTGTCCCAGTCTATCAACGACCTCATGGGGGGAGAGTATGACTCCGGGGAGCCGAGACGAACTATCACCGGACGATGGTCCGAGTTGAGGGCATGCACGACTTCTATCGAATGAAGCCGAAGGCCTACATTCTTTAGAATAGCCATGTCAAGAATATCGGGAAATAGAAATACTTACTTACACAAAATTAAATTTATGTCTTAAGGTGCCCATTGACGATCGGTTTATCGCGTCAGTCCGGGCCTAAAGCTGTGGCGTCACTCCAAATGGTTTTAGAATAACTCGATTTCCACACTGGCTGGCGTCATTCCGACTCTTCAGTTCGATCGGCCGGGCTGCTAGAGTGCTAGTGCGGGTGTATTTTGTACACTTTTTACCCGACTATGGCGAAGCAAAAAGGAAGGTTATGATTTTGACCTGTATGTATGTATTATAATTATGTATGTATGTATGTATGTATATATGTATGTAGGTATGTATGTTCATCTGTTCCCTCATAACTTCTAAACTAGTTATCATTGGACTCATGAGGTCTCGGTGGCTTAATGGTATAGCGCCGCGCCCAGCATGCGAGGAGGTGCGGGTTCGAGTCCCACCTGAGACATAAATTTTTAAGTTTAAATTCTGATATTATGTAATCATTTTTTGCTGTTGCTGTTGCACTGTTGCATGGCTTTGCTTGCAATCACCTGATAATTGCAATAATTTTTTTATTAAATCACTTCTAAACTAGTTACGAGATGTCCTTGGAAGCCTTTATACCTTACACGAATTAATACAACTCCAAAGTAAGTTAAAAAAAAATAAAGTTAAAAACTAAAACCCGACTACTAAAAACACGCTCTTTAAGTAAAGTACGAAACAAGAAAATAGTCTCCACTGAAATTATTACGTAGCCGTGGTCGTATGCCACCTACAGTAGCAAAACAGATTCATTATTATAATAATTTAATAAAATCAAAGGAATCAACTTTAACCATAAGCCTGATTCCCATTCAGCAACAGCTAAAAGACGAGCACGGTCTACAGAGTTGGTTGTCGTTTGTAATAATTTTAATAAAATCTAAATTTAACATTTAGTACTTAAGCGACAGAACCCTTGGTGGTCCTTCAGTAGTTTTAGAAGACTTTGAGACCTTAATACGAGCTTTTCAAATTTGCAGTTTAGAACAAAATTTTTCTAAATGCGAACTTTATATTCCTCGCACGCAGCGTGAGGATATAATAAACCGTTTCAGACTTTTGGCTCCAAACATAAAACTATTACTAAATCTTCACTTCGTCTTCTCGGTTCTCCAATCTTTAATTAATCTTATTCGGATTATACTTTTGAACAAATAACAAAATTTAACTCAGTTACTGATCGGTTACTGAAAATTAATAGCCACATTGCCTATACCATCATTCGGCACTGTCTCTTTGTACCAAAATTCATGTACACTCTTCGTGCATCACATTTTTGGAAGCATACGGATTTACTATCTAAATTAGACAATATCATAAAACATACTCTTTTATCAACATTGAACATTAAGCTGGAAGGCCGGACTTGGTCACAAGCTTCTGTACCTATTCGGCCTAGGAATTGGTTAATATCCAGTGTCAGTCTTCCAGCCTATCTGTCTTCAACTCATTGTAATTTTGACCTAATCAGCAAAATTCTCAGAAATTCCCATCAGCCAAACTCCATTCATATTCCTTTTTTGGCCGATCCTATTGACGCGTGGAGAACCCAAACCTCAGATGAGCTACCTCGCAACCAGTCAGCTCAGCGGCTGTGGGACGAGCCGCTTTGTAGAGTTGTGCGTGATAATTTATTACAAACGACAACCAACTCTGTAGACCGTGCTCGTCTTTTAGCTGTTGCTGAATGGGAATCAGGCTTATGGTTAAAGTCCCTCCCTTCTCCTGCCCTAGGCACATTAATAGATAATGTTTCTTTTAGAGTTGCCTTAAGCCTTCGATTAGGAGCATTCAATTCTGTTCCACATCTCTGTACTTGTGGAAAGGTTGTAGATCAGCTTGCTTACCACGGTCTCTCTTGCTGCAGAAGTGCTGGCAGAATCCCCCGTCATGCCAGTTTAAACGATGTCATCCATCGGGCTCTTGTCAACGCGCGTATACCGGCCGTTTTGGAATCAAACGGTCTCGCTCATAGCGATGGCAAGCGTCCTGATGGTATGACTCTCGTTCCTTGGAAGATGGGTAGGCCTCTAGTGTGGGATGCTACATGTGTCGACACTCTAGCGCCTTCTCATCTTTCATCGACTGGCAACAAGGCAGGTTCAGCTGCCGCTTCTGCGGAGCTCCTCAAACGGCGCAAATATGAAAGTCTTGGTGAGACTTACATATTTGAACCGTTTGGGGTAGAAACCTTGGGACCGTGGGGACCAAGCGCCCACAAACTGTATCGTGAGTTATCTAAAAGTTTGCTTGAGACATCTCACGATACCAAGGCTGGCCTGTACCTGGCCCAAAGAATAAGTTTGGCTATTCAACGCGGTCATGTGGCCAGCCTGCTGGGCACCTTTCCACAAGATAGTGATCTTAAACAGATATTCTATTTATAGGTTATTACCTATAAATAGATTATCTCTTTAATTACATGTAGGTAAGTAGTACCTATAGGCTTTGTTATGTAAATATTTATATTTTTATTATTATTACTCTATTCTTTATAATGATTATGTTAATAAACTACCACTGTGTTTGTAATCTCAAGCCATTTATAAATAAAGCCATAAAACTTTGATTTTATCGATTAGTATATTTTTTTCCCGTTACTTTCACCGCGCTCAACACGTTCATTCACCGTGGTTGCAGCAGGAGTGAACTGAAGCGATTGGATGACGAATCTCACACTGACGGTCAGTTTGATGTGACGCTGGACTGGATTTATGATAGTCACAGAAAATTTCGTCAGTTGAAACTCTGGAGCGATGATTCGACACTGACGATCTTTTGGATGGACGCCAGTTCAACTGATCAGTTCAACTGACCGTCAATGGGCACCTTTACACATAATTACCTAGCCAAAACTAGCCGTAATAAAATGGGTGGGTTGGCTACCTTTCTCTAGAATACAGAAAGATCACAGAAGTTTTTCGCGAGAACTGTATTCCTCACTTTTGTTTGATAAATCCTAATTACTGAAACATTATTAAGGCATTTCTTGATGTGGTATTATCACCACAATATGACAATAAATGCCGTTTTAATGATAATTTCACAAAAATAAGAAACAAAGAAAATTTATGTTTTTTCGTTTGATAAGATGGTTTGACAATTTACTTTTGGTAGATAAAATAAAATCATATTAAGCAATAGTAAAAGTATTAAGCCTTAAAAAATTTTAGGAATCTTTTGGGATTGGCTATGAAGAGCTCACAGGATTTAATTCTTGTGAGATTATGTGAGATAGTGCATCAAAGAATAGTGCTAACAGGATAATTTCCGGTAATCTGTCACATCAATCAGTAGTACATCGAGTTTTGCGCGGGAAACGAGAAGAGAAAAATGGACATTGTTTCGTAATTTTGTGAAATTATCCTAAGCGGCATTTACTGTGATAAAGTGGTGGCATTGTTATAATAATGTGTCAGTGAGTAGGATAAATCAAATAAAAGTGTGAAACAAGGAAAGGCGATCCTATTTGACTCTGATCCACGTTCTCGTGTAAAACTCCTGTAATCATTGAAATGTATTAACCAACCATAGGTACATTTCAATGACTTAGGTTAGTTTAGGTTTAGGTTAGGTTAGGCTATTATGTTTATGTAAGTATATTAAATCAAGAAACTATAAAAGACCAGGCAGCATGGCTCATGTCTTCGCCTGCCGAGAGGGACGAATTCTACTTCTCTCTCTCTCTTTAAAATGACAGCAGACGTCAAATTTTCATTAAAATATTTTTTTTGTGCAGTGAGTGCAGCTTTACTTGGTACGATTTGGTGATTTAAATTCATTTTATTTATCAATCAGTGTGTCCATTTTGGAATTTAACTTATTGTTTATGTAACGTATATTTTTGCAGTGTTACGGTTCAGGAACAAAGTAATTATTTGATATTCAAAATGCCTCGATTTCACAAAGTAGAAATCAACAAAACGGAATGGACAGTGCCAGAGCGGTACCAAATGCTAACGCCTGTAGGATCTGGTGCTTACGGTCAAGTTTGGTATGTAATGTTTTTATAAGTGCCTTAGGCGCTGTGCCAAACTTTTTTTGTTTGTACAGACTTTATTAAAATTGTTGCAGTGTGTCATATCATAGATTTCAGTACGTTACCCTTGCGTAGGTGGAACTGGTTTCTGTGTTTGTCTATATTACATGTTGCTTTATTTGCAGTTCTGCCTTTGATACTTTGCATAGTATGAAAGTGGCAATTAAGAAGCTGGCAAGGCCTTTTCAGTCTGCTGTACATGCTAAACGTACTTACCGTGAGCTTCGTATGCTCAAACATATGAACCACGAAAATATTATTGGTAAGATCCAGTGTTGCTTTCATTTTTATTAAACATACCTACATACCCTTGCTAACTGTCATATAACTATATGTAATTCTTTTCTATACTAAACCAAGTAATTGTATACTGATCTTAAATCATCATGATCACCTAAACTCATCCACAAACATAAACTAAATATAACTCAAAACTCGTACCTAATCTCTTGTTAACTTACATACCTGCCCATGTCTACACACAGATACATCTCTCAGTCAAGTCACAGCACACATAATAATATGCACTATTTCTGTATTGTTAAAATCAGTAAAATCAGTTTTATTCCTGCAAATAGGCCCCTGGAGGCGCTTTTACACATCCCAATTATAGTTATATTAGTAAGTACCTTCATATATATTTGAGTAAGGGCCCTGGATTCGAGTACTAACATGCTCATTTAAACCTACTTCTGGCTCAGTCTCACAAAGTGAAATTAGAACCTAGCCAATGGGGACTACCGTTTCTTTGCTCACCAGTTGGCGCCACTGTAGACTGAGGTCCGGAGGTATAGCTGTCAAAGGCGATCGGCGACGAAACAAAGTGTTATATCTTAAATCTTAAATATTAATTAAGGTTCATTATTCATAAATAACTATCTTGATATTAACAAACTAACTTCTGATATAGTTGCTCTTGAGGCCTCCTATTGTTGCGCTTTTTCTTTAATTCCGCTTTTAAAGCGTTCACATTAATCGCCAAATAATCCATACTTGCGATATTTTACGAAGGAGATCACTTTCCAGCAGGTAAATTAAAGAAAATATAATTTATGCAACAAAGCCCACTAAAACCAGTGAAAAGTGAATGATATTGGACCTCACGAGTCACAAGCGCCTCTAGTTGCAAATTCACTAGCGATAGCCCCCATTGAATAAATAGCTCCATATCATTTTAAAAGACCTATCCATAGATACCCCATAGGCATAGGTTTAAGTAAAAAAATTTTTTTCGTTTTAGATCTATGTATTATATTTAAGGGCTTCCCCTTAAATATAATTATTTTTTATTTTTGTATGGGAATCGTAAAGCGGTCAACAGGATACACCTACCTACCAAGTTTCAACTGTGTAATGCTAATACTTTTAGATTAAAGTGGCTGTGACATACCTATGGACAGACAGACAGACAGACTTGACGACGACTCTGTTTTTTGCCATTCGACTACGGAACCCTAAAAAGCACTTACAGTTTCTACCAAAAATACATATTTGGTATATCTTACTCAAAATAGAGCTTGACATTTGTTTAATGACTCTTTATTATGAAATTATCACATACAATTAATTTTAATAAAGTATATTATTGTATTAAATTTTACAAGCTACAAAGCTTGTAAAATTTATATGGTAGTATAAAATGGTGTTTATCCTATAGTCCTTTCTGGCTTTTCCACATAAATGGATTTTATGACATAAATATAGGTTCTAGAAAATAAAAATGTATGCTTAAAATTGTTTTGGTATATTAAACATTTCTTTCTATTTGGCAAAGATCTTCTCCAATCCTTTTAAATTTTTCTCTCCCTTGTCTTATCTCTTTCACATTTTCCCAAATGACTATGCCATCTTTAATGCTACTTATTAACATATTTGTATATCATTATTTTTTAATAATTATTTCTTGAGCTTGATTACTGCGTGAACATATCTCAATTATACATATAAATTTTTCATCACAGGTCTGCTAGATGTGTTTAGCCCAGAAAAAACACTAGAAGATTTCCAGCAAGTTTATTTGGTAACTCATCTGATGGGTGCTGATTTAAACAACATAATCCGAACACAAAAGCTGTCCGATGATCATGTGCAATTTCTGGTTTACCAAATATTACGTGGCCTAAAGTATATTCATTCAGCAGGAATCATTCATAGGGTATGCATATTAAAACAGTATGTTATGTAAATTTTGTATCTGTATAAATTTTTATTATGATACATTTGAATGTTTACTAAAGTTAACATGGCCGTTCTGAATTGCGACAGGATCTTAAGCCATCAAACATTGCTGTTAATGAGGATTGCGAGCTAAGAATCTTAGATTTTGGCCTAGCAAGACCAACAGAGACTGAAATGACTGGATATGTTGCTACCAGGTATGGAATACTTATTAACAAAAAGTTAATGAATTACCTTAAATTACCTACCTACAACACAAATTCAATTTAATTTTTATTATAAATATTTTGATTTGCTGTGGGCCAAATGGAGCCTAAATGCGGAAAAGGGAGACCGTTATTTTGATTTTATTTTTCTGATTACTCTTTTAAAATTCACTTAAAATTTTAATCTCTAGCTGTTTGTTGTCCCTATGTAAGATATAGAATTCCCAGAAACACTTCTGCCACAATTTTAATACTTTTACGTTACTATTATATCATTCAGCTTTCTAGAATAGAAATGTCTCCAACTCAAACTATCTCTATATATTATATAATTTCATTAAATTGGTCAAAAAATTATATTAGTATTTAAACTTTAAAAAAAAAGTTTAAAGGTCATGGCACACCATACCGGTTTCGCAACAACACTGCGTCGCCTCCAATATTAAAAAATATATTGTACGACTCACAACTTAATGCTCTAATTTGAATGGCAAGTTAATTGCTGGGTTGAGGCGGTGCCGGTGCGGTGCCGGTATAGTGTGCCATGACCTTAAGAGGAAACACGGGCCGTGTTTCCATACAAACGTAGTCCCCTGTTTCCTCCCTGGATAAACCCAGTAGAGCAATAATTTTTATTACAAAAATCTATGGCCACTATTAGCATGTTTCTATGTTTTCTGTTTTTTCAAAAATTAATTAATAAAAAAGATATGAGCCCTCAAAAAATCGAAAAAAATCGCCAGATTTTCCGCTGTGTTCAAACATCCAGAAAACAAATTTAGCTAAATTTTAGAAAAAAAGGAAATCATACAAACACGGCCAAAGCCTTTCTTTAATTTTTAATGAAAAAAGTATTTAAATAGGTCTAGTTTTGGAAAAGTAATCGGGGGACTACGAAACGTTTATTTGGTGTGTTTTTAGTAGGAATCGAACGCGAACAAAGCACCGCGCCCGGTATGCATGGGGATGCGGGTTCGATTTCCGCCTCAGACAAAAAAAATATTTAAATACTGATAAAACAAATACACAGATTTTTCCTGTTTATAATATTAGTGTGGATAATAAAAATAAAAATATTTGTTGATTTTGTAGATGGTATAGAGCTCCTGAGATTATGTTAAACTGGATGCACTATAATCAGACTGTAGACATCTGGTCTGTTGGCTGCATCATGGCTGAGCTGCTGACCGGCAGAACCCTTTTCCCTGGTTCAGACCGTATCCTTTTTCTACAGAAAAAAGTAACAATGGGTTGCATAGTTTTGCCGTACTATCAGTAGTTGTACTAAAGATAGTTGACCTTCCAAATCGTCAAAAATATCGATAGGCCTATGGTATCAATACTATTGATAGCTCAGTTTGGTACAATAGTATCAATGTAAGGCAATACTATCTATAGTATCGATAGTACTGTAGCAGAATATCAAAAGAACTATGGATACATAATAATACTGGATGAAATTTTAACCACCTTCCAAATTTTAATATAGCAATCTACGAGAAAAAACAAATGACGTAATTTATCTTTTGGTAAAACCGGTAAAACCCAGTACAAAAATGACAATATGAAGCACTTAGAAAATATCCGCCAAAAATCTAAAATTTTTGATACGGCCTCCTAGCAACGATTTTCGCTTCATACCTAGGGAACGCCTAAAAACATTTTTGAAGATGATGAAAAAGTCATCCTGTATATTCATAACAATAATATTTAGTCACAGAGTCACAGCATGATATCGATAGCGCAAACATTTCGATAGACTATCGTTAGTCGACTGTAGCATATTGATCGGAAACACTAGTGTTTCCGATCAACTTCACAACACTTTAATATTCTTTAATGTAATATTCTTAAGAAGCAAATTTTTTTTTATCTCACACGGCTAAGGTATTCAGGGTATTAAATCATTATAAAGGAATTGAAAATAAATTCATCTTGAGGATGCTGTAACTTACAAGTCTGATAACTTCAAGATGTTTTTTACGTGAGAATTTTCTCATTACGAGGTTATACAATAAACTCCTACAATAACTGCGGTATTCCTCATTTAACATGCATATCAGGCTATATATTTTTGTTAAAAAATCGCATCTATTCCAACCAAATAAGGTATCCCAGTGTCCCACCCCATTAGTCTGCTGTGCTGTTGACTGTTGAGAAAGAATTATTTGTTGATTTTATGTTGGAATGCCTGCAGTTGATCATTTTTGCTTTTTCAACCTTAATGGACAAGACAGATATCCATCAATTGAATTTGATCATGGAGGTACTTGGAACACCAAGTCAGGAGTTCATGCAGAAAATATCTTCAGAGTCTGTAAGTAGGATTCTATGTTATGGGGCAAATAATGCTTTTAAATTGGAAAATGATTCGTCAAACCAATATAATACGCGTTTCCAATAGGTATACGAACAGACACTGTAGCAGACATAACATAGCTTACATTAACTCGCTTTGATTGATGTGGTTTGTCTTGTCAAATGTGGCTTGTGTAAGTTTGGTGCTTGTTAACCTTAACATTTGTGCGTCAGATATTGATCATCTCACAAGGATACTATTTTTGTGCGGAAAACCTGATCAAGAAACTATTGATAAAATACTTAGTGAAGAGGTAAGAGAACTAACAAAAAAAAACTCCTTATTTATTATGTAATAGCTTTTTACTTTTTATATTTAAAATGACAAATGAAAACCGTATTTACACCACTTTTAATTCAGACTTGTTTTTGTATGCAAAATTATTTATATGGTGTTATTTGTCTCTGCATACATTTGCATATCAACTTAAGTACTAATATAACGATGATTACTTTTAGCTAGTGTGGTCGCTATGTGTCTTTGTTATTATGTACACGTCCATTTACATGTTTTGTGTAGTTACTTGTGTAGAACGAGATAAACGTTGTGTTTTGTTTTATACAAATACGTTTGGTTCTGAGGCTTTATATGAGGTCAGTATAGTCGACACCACCTATCTCTCTTACTCATGCTGACTTTAAGTATGTGCCGGAGATATAATCTGTATTAACGGAAAACACGTTGCACATTAGAAATCTGGTTTTACATTATGAAATAAACTCGGTGGTAATTGGCATGGAAATAAAATATGTCATTTTTACTACAAGGTAGCTTAAATTAATATGCACTAGACTATACGGCATATCCTAGCATATATTAATATAAGTTTCTGCCTATACAGGGTGTTTGGTAAGTGGTATATCAAGCTAGGGATGGCGATCTCATATCGATTAAACGAAGAATCGATTTTTTGGGCCCAAAGATCGATTTTTTTAAATCGATATACTGTACTGAGACGATTCAGTGGATCGATCTTTCACTCTAAGGAATCGCCATTCGATTTTTTTGTGTTGGTAAAAACTAAAAACCATAAATTGATTTGTCAGTTAAGAGATTGGCCTACATTCATTATTAGATACATACCTAGTTTTGTTTGTTTTAATTTTTTTTAATGTTTAATAGAAGCAAACTGTCGTTTTATTATACTGTAGTAAGCGAAATAATTAAATACCTATATTGCGTGGGATCATCAGTTCCTTGCGAGCGTCTTTTTTCTGCTGCCGGCAACATGGCAAGTGATGAGTGGAACCACTTTGATCCCAGTGGACTGGGCAGGTTATTGTTTTAAAAGTGTAGACATAGAGCATTGGCCATTTTAACCATTTGATGTAATAAATACATTTTGAAAATAAATGGTATCCTTTTCCACCTAAGATCTGACTTTGATCTAAACAGATAAATAACATTAAAGTGTCTGTTTGTACATATTTAGTTGATATTTAACCAGGGACTAAAAATAACTTGTAAGAAATGGTTTGTTAAGGGTTTTTTTTCATAAAACAGATATAAATATTTACATTTTAAATAAAACTTGGAAAAAAATTCGATTTATCGGAAATCGATCTTTTTAGCCTCGATTTTATTGTGAATCGATTTTTTAAGTCTCGATTCAGATCGATTCAAAAATCTATATTTTTTGGAAAGAATCGCCATCCCTATATCAAGCCAAAACTGACCTGACATAATATGAATATAAAATACTATTTTGAAGTCAGAAATTTGACATAATTTTTGAAATAAATACCGGAATCTAAAAATATTGGTTTGAATGAACATTAAATTTCAAAATGATATCAAATTTTTTACTTCACAATACTATTTATATGCTTAGGGTAACATATACTAGTTTTGGCTTGATATATCATTTACCTTACACCCTGTATATGGTACATCATATTACCTTAAATTTATTTTAAATGAAGACTAATAAATAACACAATAATATGATAAATTCTCACAAAGGTAATGTCTATTTAGTAGTTTTTAATAAAAATATTTGGTTGGTTGTGAAATGTATACATTTTCTTAACTATTTTGCTGGTTTGCAAGAATCATTCCACGCACGGAACAATAACTATATTTTTTGCTAATGACTGAATTTACCTGAACAATATATTACACCTACATCATGAATATTTATAGCAATGCTGTAGCTACATTGAAATACAATATTTTATTTTCCTAATGGTCAGCATAAATAAGCAAATATACTACTTATAAAGTTTATTAATATACATTAAAAATAAAGTTTTTAATTGATTTTATCCGCGTTATAAAAAGTTTTGTTTATTTTAAAATAGACCACAAAGGTTGTTATAGATCGGGATAAATAATGTATCGCAATCGTTATAGGTAATTCCTAAATTTAATAATATAAAATTATTAAATTTAGCCTATTCTGACTTGTTGGTTTATCAAACAATTTGTTCTAAAGTACCTATCTGCTTTTTGTAACTGTGTAACTTAGAAAAACTATTTTCTTCAATAAGACTGACTGAAAAACCACACTACTACTACTATTTAGTTACATATAGGTAGCTCATTGTTCGATTCGCATTCAATGTATATTAATTACGTATAGCTCATAATTCGGTTCGCATTCAATATATATATATATTTTAAATAAAGTTAAGTTTTAGTTATTGTAGATAATACATTACAGGCTCGTAACTACATCCAATCGCTGCCGACGCTGAAGCGGCGTGAGTTCCGCGAGGTGTTCCGCGGCGCCAACCCTCTCGCCATCAACCTACTGGAACTTATGTTGGAGCTCGACGCTGACAAGTCAGTACAACACAATAACAGCATTTATTATTAGGACATTTTAGAATTTCGTATCAACAAGAAATTAAGGCTGTTCAGAACTGAATTAAACAGGTGGCCAAAGACCTCTGTGCCAGCGTCGTTTTCAATCGACCTAAAGGGTGAACCTGACTAGTGGTTGCACGTTGTGGCCCAGGTCTCCATTACAGACTATTAGTATGTGAATACAAACCGATTAATTAATTACCTCCATTTCGGCAGAATAGGCCTCTATTGACTAATACAGAAATATCTACATTTATAATCGGGACATTTTAGAGTTTCTTAGATAAGGACTGAATTAAAAAGGTGGCCAAAGACCTCTGTGCCAGCGCCGTTTTCAATCGACCTTAAGGATGAACCTGACTAGTGGTTGCATGTTGTGGCCCAGGTCTCCATTACAGACTATTAGTATGTGAATACAAACCGATTAATTAATTACCTCCATTTCGGCAGAATAGGCCTCTATTGACTAATACAGAAATATCTACATTTTAATCAGGACATTTTAGAGATTCGTAGTTAAGGACTGAATTAAACAGGTGGCCAAAGACCTCTGTAGTCTGTACCAGCGCCGTTTTCAATCGACCTAAAGGGTGAACCTGACTAGGGGTTGCCAAGTTGCGGCCCAGGCTTCCATTACAGGATAGTATGTGAATACAGCCCGAGCCATTAATTGCTTCCATTGCTGCAGACTAGGCCTGGATTGACTAATACAGAAATAGCTTCATACATTATTACATTGTAGGGGTTCCTAAGACTGTACTCGGGATCCTAACATTTACTAATGCTTGCTATGCTAGGGATAGGTTACTACAAGGAGTGCTAAATAAAACCGACCCGTATGAATGTTTGTAAGACACTGATTTATTTGCTAAGTAAAAATATGTAAATGATATAAAGTGTCGCATCAACAAATTCCATAATTTGGGTCGCGGCACGCACACATTCATGATAAAGTTAAATGTACGATGTTAGCTCGTACATCTTGGCCCTCTAGAGAGAGCAAAATATTGATTTGTTAATACGTTATATAAGATAAAATGAAGTCTATGCTAGATGATATAAAATATTTTACATGGTACAAGGTGATTGACAATATTAATTTTGTTACAAATGGTTAAATAAAGTATTGTATTGTCCATGTTTTCATTATTTCACTCGCGTGATTCTACACCAGGGATATTAAATGACACCGAACGAGACGCGATGGGTGTCATTGGAGATGTCCCTTGATCAACACTAACACAGCTTACTGATTTACGCAGTAAGTTAAATTCACTAGGCACTGCGGTCATACTGACTGAGTTGCCGACACCTTCCACTGCACTGTGAGGAAGTGGTGCAGCAACGTGCTGCGCCCGCGCCTTCCGACATCGTCTTATCCTTGAGTAGGCTAGTATACTTGCTGCCAATAGTAGTACTGACACGATAACGTATGTTATCGTGTAGTGATGAACATCGTGAATGCTGAGGTCAGAGTAAGATTGTCCTTTCAGGTCCTCTATTTGATCTTTCAGCTGCTTCCACATGTATGTATGATTTTCTGGTACCATCATATCGTCAGATATAGTGCTGTTGATGATGTTGTTCAAAATAGATAACTCTGGGACTTTGATATTATTTTGTACCGCCATGTGATTCACGTAATTGTTGTGCGTATAAATTGATAGGTCATTGTCCTTGAGAACACAACCATGCTCTAGAGTAACAAGGCCGTTACCTGATAATGATGACACCGAAATACCAGCGGTGCAAAAAATGCGTACTCTGCATTCTTGGCAACACGAGAAGAGCCAGTCGTTCCGGGCATGCAGTTTAATCCACCTATTAGTGCAACTTGATTGTTCGTATCTACAAGCATTACTTATATTTAATTGGCAGACTGATTGTTTCATTTTCATATCGTACATTGGTGTATCGAGCGAACATAACATTCGGTCTTCTGTGGCCCTTAAGCAAAGATGCAGGTCATCATCGGATAAGAACATAGCTGTATCTTTTCGGAGATTGAAGGCTATGTAGGGATGACTTGGAGTAATGTAATAAGATCTTTGATTTTTGTTTTGAGGAACACTTATAACCCGATCGAGTTCATAAATTTCCTTGCTTACAAGAGGTATCCTTATTTCGATGATCAAATAACTGCTAAACAATCTTGATGACACCTTTAACATTTTATAAATGTCAGCAAAGCTAGTTCGTTCAACCGGCATCGTGAGGTCACCCTGTAGTTGACTTGATATAGTAAATATTTGAAATTTTAGTTGGTCAGGTGATAATAGATGAGTATCAATGCGCCCATGTTTGATATCAGTGATAGTATTTATTAAAGTTTCTTGCATGCGTCTTAGATTCGAGATAATTATGTTAGCCACTAAGGCTGATGACGTCACATATACATCATTTTGGACAACTAACTGAACGTGATTGATTTCGTCTGATAGGTTACGGAGATGTTCCTTGACGAATTTGAACTGAGTGTTCATAATCTTCTCGTTTCGTTGAATTATGTTATACTCGGCTTCGAGCACTATAGTTTGATTTCTCATTAAGTTTTGTAGGTGTTTTTCGTTATAGGTAATTTGTTCTATATCTTTCGCGTACTTTTCAGCGAATCTTTCATCTAGAACACCAAATAGTGAATTGGCAATATAACCAATTCCGTTCACCAAGCCACGTTTCTTCCTATTTCTAAACTGATTTTGTAATAACATATTATAGTGTTGAATTTCGCTCAACTCATGCTTGAGTTGAAACATAAGCGTCCGATATTGGTTAGATAAACCTGTACACGATTTTTGAAGATGATTTATGTAAGACTCTATGTCTGATAGTCCTTGATAGTAGGCTGATAAATTGTAATAGACAACAAGTTTCCACTCATCTCTTATGTACTGTAGGTTTGCAATTTTGTCAAAGTATAGGCCGTTGTTCTCCATCATTCGAGTAACATTATAAGGTTGTTGACTTTGTTGTACAGTCGGCGAAATTAACATTGTGAAACACAATAAGGTTGTTAATAATAAGCCTTTAAGACCCTTTTTTCGGCATTGCTTAGTCTGATGTTGATTAGCGATCTGCTGATGATCTTGCTGTGTAGAGTGTAGTTTCTGTTCTGAAGATATTTCATGAACTGGTAATATGACTAACTTAGTCACTGGCCGTTTAACTATGTTATTTTTTGTTTTTACGGAAACCACCCGAACGTAACCATCCTTTCCAGGATGTACTTCATGGACACGACCCATGAGCCATTTTCCTGGAGGTAAATTATCGTCCTTAATTAAGATAATGTCATTGATTTCGAGGTTCTTGCTTGGAGTTTTCCATTTTGAACGAGTTTGCAGATGCTGTAAATAATCTGTCGACCACCTTTTCCAAAAATGTTTTAACATACTTTGTATGAGTTGCCATCTACTGGGCAGGTTCATACAGTCATCACCTTGTGGTCGTGACAACAATGACCCTCCAATAAGAAAATGGCCAGGAGTCAAGTAGTTATCTTCGGGGTTTTCGGTCAAAGGGAATAGCGGCCTGGAATTAAGACAGGCTTCTATTTGTTGGATCAACGTAGTAAACTCCTCGTACGTGAGTCGTTGTTCTCCAAGCGTCCTCTTCAGGTGCCGTTTGAAACTCCTGACGGTTGATTCCCAAAGGCCTCCTGCCGTTGGCCATCCTGGTGCGTTGAATGACCATTTAATATCCCACTCGGCTATGCCGTCAAAGAACTCATTATTGAAATTTGACGTTATTTCCTTATATTCTTTTTTGAGTAATCGATTGGCTCCTACAAAGTTAGTGCCGTTATCACTGTACATTTGAGAAGGAGTACCACGACGTGCACAGAAACGACGGAATGCTGCTAAGAAGGCTGGCGTGCTCAAGTCAGAGACCAGCTCTAGGTGTACAGCCTTGGTGGATAAACAAACAAAAATTGCTATGTACCCTTTATTGCACCTTATGCCTCTACCCTTACTAGCCTTTAGGTCTACATGACCTGTGAAATCAACACCAGTGTGGGTAAATGGACGTGATGGTGTAACCCGAGGATAAGGTAGGTCTGCCATAATTTGCTCTCTCTTTTCGGTGCTATATCGTCTGCATTTGACACACATTCTGATTTGTCTCTTAACCGTGTTCATACCACTAAGAATCCAGTACCTCTCCCTAATGTATGAAAGTGTAAGTCTTGGACCTCCGTGAAGAGTGGTGATGTGTCCTTGACTGATAATAAGATCGGTTAATCGACTATGATTTGATAGTATAACCGGGTGTTTAGCAGAGCTGCTTAAATCTGAAAAATTTAATCGTCCTCCCACTCTTAATATTCCGTCTTCATCTATATATGGACATAAGCTTGCTATTTTGCTCTTAGGTCGTACATGACCTTTGCTCTTTATATTAATCAAATCGTCTTCAAAATCCTGAGCTTGAGTGTACTTGATAACAATGTTATAAGCATTTTTAATTTCAGCTGGTGATAAAAGCTGACCGTGCTCCGACGGCTTACGGCGTAATCGCGCAACGAAACGTGACACCCATGCTATTGTCCTCACTACTCGAGTAATTGAATTATTATTTTGCAATAATTCTGTAATTAATGTAGGTCGTTCGTGGCATAAGGCAGTGTTTACACTTACTTGCTTAGCCTCTAGATTTGGTATCTCATATTTTTTGTTAATACATTTTTTTGCGTTAAAGCTCAGAAGCCATTTAGGACCCTGCCACCATAATGAATGCTCTAATAAGGTTTTAACTGTTACTCCTCTTGTGGCTGAGTCAGCTGGGTTCTCTTCTGATCGTACATGATTCCACTGCGAACTTGGAATAATTTCGGTAATTTGATGGACTCTATTTGCTACAAATTGCTTCCAGCGGGTGACATCTACGTGAATCCAGCCTAAAGCCACCATGGAGTCCGTCCATGCGTATATTGATACACGATCTTTAGGTAGTGATTGAACAACTTTCTTCATCAGTTGTGATAAAAGGTGAGCTCCGCACAATTCGAGTCTTGGCAGTGACACTTGTTTGTTTAGCGGGGCCAACCTTGTTTTTGCGATAATTAAGGTAGATGTGTACTCTCCCTTACTATTGGTTGATACAATGTAAATTGAACAAGCGTATGCCTTCTCCGACGCATCGCAAAAACCGTGTAATTGAAATGCTAATATTGTATCACCGAAATATCGAGGTATAGAAAATTGATTAATATTTTTAAGTTCGTTGCGTAGTTGAAGCCATTCTTCTTGCAACTGTTGGGATAATTTATCATCCCACGCCATACCACTTGTCCATGCCTTTTGAAAAATAAATTTTGCTTTAATTGTAAGAGGAGAAAGCCAACCTATCGGGTCAAATATTTTGGAAATATTTGATAGAAGCTGTCGTTTTGTATGACTAGTTTCTATAAGGTCAATTGTGTTTTGAAAAGTAAAGTCGTCCGTAGATGGATGCCATCTTAGTCCGAGAGTTTTACGAGACTCCGAACATTTAAAATCAAAGGGAATATCGACTTGCTCGGGTGATAAATCAGAAACTAATTCTTTGGCATTGGCTGACCACTTTCTCAATTTCATCCCTGCTCCCATTAACATTTGAAGTAATTGATTTTGTAATTCCTTGGTCTGTTCAATAGTTTGATGTCCACTCAAAAGATCATCAGTGAAAAATGAGTTCTCCAATGCTGCTGCTGCTAAAGGATATTTTGAAGCTTCATCTTTGGCGATTTGTCGTAATGTTCTGATAGCTAAGAATGGAGCTGCTTTTGTTCCATACGTTACTGTTGTGAGATGATATTCGCGAAACGGTTCAGATGGTGAATCACGCCATATGATAGATTGTAAAGGTTGATCGGATTTCCTTACAAGTATTTGTCTGAACATCTTCTCTATATCCGCAGTGATCACGTATCTATGCTGTCTCCACCTTAAGATTAGATCTTGTAAGTCGACTTGTAGGTTGGGACCACATTCCATCAAATCATTCAAGCTACGGCCTGTGGTGGTCTTTGATGAGCCATTAAATACAACACGTAGCTTCGTAGTGCTAGAATCTAATTTTAGCACTCCATGATGCGGTAAGAAGCAACAAGGTCTTTCTTCACTATAAGCCTCTCGCATGTGGCCTAATTGCTCATATTCGTGAATAAACTGCTTATAACTGTCTGAAAGTGCGCTATTTTTTGCCATTCTATGCTCTAATTGCTTAAACTGTGCTATGGCTTTCGCCTTCGAAGAACCTAAGCATTCCTCAAATTTTGGCTTCATAGGAAGCGCTACCACATATCTACCGTTGTCTAAACGTGATGTAGTAGCCTGATAGAAATCTTCGCAATACTGTTCCTCTCTTGTCAAAGTGCTAGTATTTTCATGTATATCTTCTAATTCCCAGTACTTTGATATTTCTTGCAAGTTATTGATGACGACGTGACAGTTAAAAGTTTTAACATTGCCAGAGAGGATCCAGCCTAGTTTAGTCTGCTGTGCTATTGGGGCTTGTATAGGGCCTTTGATCAAGCCACTCATTATGATTTCTGAGTAAATGCTCGCGTCTAAAAGTATGTCTATTGGCTTTGATACGTTGTAATCAGGGTCTGCTAAATCAATACGTTGTAGGTGAGGCCAACATTGCTTGCTAAATGTGCTATTAGGTAGGTTATTAATGACACGTGATATTACTAGTGCTTGTGTCGTAAAACTATAATCTTGATAAATTGACTGACATTCAATCGATACGACGCCCTTGCTTGACTTGGACCCGTTTCCTATGCCTGATACCGATGCATTATAACGCTGTCGCTGCAGGCCAAGCATCTGTGCTGCGTTTTCAGAGATAAGAGCTATTTGTGAGCCCTGATCAAGTAATGCTCTAAGGGTGTGGTAGGTGCCGTTAGCTGCCTTTACCCTCAATGCTAATGTGGTTAACAACACTTCCTCGTCATCGGAAGCAACGTGGTTAACGCTATGCTGTTTCTCAATACTTTTTGTTGCTAAAGTAGGTGTCAAATTTAAGTTCGTCAAGTTTGTTACTGTGTGTGTGGATTGCGTAAATGCCTCGTGTAACAAAGTATTATGTTCGTCATTACATTCCTTACACCGCTTTTCGGAATAGCATTTACCGGCATGCTTATACAAGCAATTCTGGCAAATTTTATGTTTCGCAACCAACTTAAGTTTCATTCCTGCTGACATGTTGATAAATTTGTGACATCGATATAATTCATGATCGTGTGAGCATAATGGGCAATTCGAAGTATATGTTGGAGCTGCTTTATAAAACTTAGAAAAAGGCCTTCCTTTTTCTTGCTTGTTGGTTGACGTTTTTAAATGATGCTGATATGGAATACTACTCTTGGAAGGTGTATAATATTCCCTATCCTTCTTATGAATAGGTTCAAGGGCAATAAATTTTGCTTCTAAAAACTCCATAAATTCTTCTAATGATGGTAACTCTCTAGGCGATTTGCGCGCCTCTTTGTAGTCACTGTAGGTATTCATGTCCAACTTTTTAGCTAAAAGATGTACTAACAATGGATCCCAGGTGCTCGTATCCACTCCTAAATTATGAA
The DNA here is from genome assembly GCA_949315895.1 of Anania crocealis. Lineage (NCBI taxonomy): Eukaryota > Metazoa > Arthropoda > Insecta > Lepidoptera > Crambidae > Anania > Anania crocealis. The sequence goes on from OX438882.1 coordinate 20,409,227, forward strand.
TGGCGTGAATACATTCGGTGCTTGTATCATACAATCGTTTCAACTCATAAGATGTTTGTTTGCTGATATTGGGCTGATTAAGAAACGTTTCGATTTGTTTTGAGAATAATAATTGTGGATTATTATACCGATGTATGAGTATATCCCATGCTGTATCGTAATTTTCCGCTGATATTGTAAGATGTTGTATGAGACGCTCAGCCTCCCCCCTAACCTTACCCTTAAGGTGTTGCATCTTTTGTGTTTTAGATAAAATGTTGCTATGGTGTATGGTTTCCGTAAATAGGTCATAAAAGGTAGGCCACTGAGTGTATTTTCCCGTAAAGACCGGAATATCTAACATTGGAGTAGCTTGGTGAACATGAAGAGAAGAACATAATTTTTGATTTAAGATTTTCTTAATGCGCTTATATGATGATTCGTGAGTACTCAACTCTCTTTCGTAAAAAATATCACCTCCTTGTAATATGTTATCAATTTCTAAATGCATGCTATCTATGACGCTCCATCGCGTCTGTAAATTACGCAATTCATCCTCTATTTCCCACTTTTCGCTAATCTCATTCAGGTTAATGCTCTGGATAAGCCGATTTAAGGCTCGAAAATTAGTTCTTTGCTGACTTAACAGTTCAATAATTTTCCCGTCAAGCTGTATTGCCTTTTCTTCCTTCCCATAAGAAGGCCCTGCACCGTCCTTCCCGTAGGAAGAAAGCGCATCTCGAAATGCTTGATAAAAATCGAATGCTTGCTGGTAAATATTTTCAGTAAAGTACTGCTGTGTTTTATCTACAGAACCTTGTAACTCTATATTATTTTTATCAAACTCTCCCCAGATGTTATCAATTGCTTCTAGACGCGTTTGAATATACTCTGCAGTTTTTCTATGCGAAGGATCCTTTCTAAAATTAGTTTGGATCGATTTTAGTCGGTCTACAATTTCCTTTTGGCGTACAATAAGATCCTCCATTGTCAAAAACAGGAAAAAAGTGATAAAGGAACAATCTTACTTGACTGATGATGATGCGTTCGGAATCTGCTTCCGACACTAGCTGCTGGTTTGCTACTGTCTACTCCCTCCCGACTCCCGAGAGTATTAGTCCTGATAGTGATGATACTGCGACACCCGACGCTCGGCAAGTGTCTAGTGCTGATGATGCTGACTGTCTCAAGCCGTATACAGGCTCAAGAAAGTGTTGAAGAGTAAACTGGTATATTCACTCTTAACTTCGTTTACGAAGTTGCTGAACTGTTTTAAATATGCTAGTTTTAATGTCGACGAGTTCCACAACGGCATAAAACGATCACACGCGTCACTTTTACACTGTGTATTTGATCACCGATGGGCCCCGCAATCGTATGCTCGAAGGACCAAAAAAATGTAGGGGTTCCTAAGACTGTACTCGGGATCCTAACATTTACTAATGCTTGCTATGCTAGGGATAGGTTACTACAAGGAGTGCTAAATAAAACCGACCCGTATGAATGTTTGTAAGACACTGATTTATTTGCTAAGTAAAAATATGTAAATGATATAAAGTGTCGCATCAACAAATTCCATAATTTGGGTCGCGGCACGCACACATTCATGATAAAGTTAAATGTACGATGTTAGCTCGTACAATTGCCGATAAAAACTTCTTAACTTGCCCTTCGAAAAAGAACTGAAATACATACCAATGCTAATATAAATTATGTAATAAAGTAATTGTTTGAGTGCGTTACTAGTGTCGAATGTATAAATAAATTCATATCAATTTTCGTATCACGGACCACGGTAAATCATAGTGATACTTCCTATACGTAACATCTTCTTTTTCTGTACCTGTGTTAACGAAATAAGTTATTCTATTCTATTCTATCATAGTGACTCTTGCACGCAATCCTAAACAGAACTGTTCGTTCTTAGGCGTATAACGGCGGAGCAAGCGCTTGCGCACGAGTACCTAGCGCAATACGCTGACCCCACTGACGAGCCAGACTCGGTAGCCTACGACCAGAGCTTTGAGGACATGGACCTGCCAGTCGACAAGTGGAAGGGTGAGTGAACTATAGGCTAGAACTAGATTGTTTAAATCATTGACATAATTCGTAAGTCATTGCGCAGTCTGACACGCTTACTGATTGATTTTATATGTAGATCGACCTTTTTTGATTGGCTTAAATAATGACCTGGGGTCGTGCTTTTATATGCAAGTTGAGCCGTAGGTCCCGGCTTTTGTCGCAAAAATGATGGCCGTTAAGATAAGACAAGTCACGCCTGTAGAAACTCCTGACACCAGACTCCTTGAAAGAAAAGACATACAGGGCTGTGTTTATTCTTTTACAGATTATGATTGTCTTTTTTTTTCAGAACTTGTATGGAAAGAAGTAGTCGAATTCAAACCACATCCTCAACACATGAACACGGTAGTCGAAGCAAATCCATCGTAGTTGGATAATGTATACTTTCGTATATTTAGAATAGGTATTATTTTGCTTATGCAAAGGAGCTATCAATAAATCGGCACTCATATTTTGGTCTTCTATGGATTCTAATAGTTTTCAGTTATTGTAGTAGATTAGACTTACCTCATAGGACTTACTACAAAAAAAAAATGCGGCTATGATAACAGACAGACACGTTCGTAATTCGTATTTTAATTGTTTTCAAGTTGAAATTAGTCGAAGTTCAATTTATGATAATGACAATTATAAAGTAAGTGGTTCTTTTCCACCCAGTACATACGACTTTATGTAAAAGATGTTTATTTAATATCACCGGTCAATGTTTGCATCACATCAAAACATTATAGTCTGTGCCGATTTTTTTCTAGTTCCGATCGTGTGCAGATCCCTTTACCGTAGTTTTACTTGACTATAAGAATGTATAATCATTTTAGAATGTTGGCATTGAATGTAGGGCCAATTATAATTGATACATTGTTTTGTACAACTAATTATGACTAGTAATACCTACCAGTATAATCAGTTTTTGTTTTGCAAGTTAGCCCCAAGAGGCGCTTTTTCATGCCTTAATGTTTTACCCTACCATTGGTTTGGGACAATCTCGGACTAGTGCCGAGAAGTAGCAGCGCAAGATACTTGTTCACTACATACTTCATATGCATGTATCCAAAAACAGTGTCATGAGGTAGGTCAGAAAGACATTTAAAGCAGTGGTTCCCAAACATTATTGTGGATGGAGCCTTTTTGATGCCTGAATTACAGAACCAGTTAAAATGCGAACCTACTGTACGTGTTGTTTTGATTGTAGTATTACATTTACTATAATTGTAAATTGTTTTTTGCATATTCTGTGGCAGAATTTTAACTAATTAATTCTAAGATAACCGTTCTTTGTCGTACTTACTTTTATTTCATGTTTTCAGATGATGTGCATTGATATTGGCACTAAATATGTTTCGTGAGATGATGAAATTTTTTTGTTACGTTGACATGAAAAAAGATTCAAAAAGCTTAATTTATGTGTTGCAATATATCATACATTCTCACACAACGATATAGCGTAGCAAAACGTAACAATATAGAAATCCAAATTCAAATGTTACTTTTAACTATGGGAATGTGTAATAAGTTATTAGAATAGATTTTAGTCAACATATTGGTTCCGGTGGTAGACAAAAATTAACTACAAAAACAAAACGATTGTTGACACTCTTTTTGAAGTATATATATATATACCTTGACACTATTTTTGGTACGCGTTTATTACTAACAGAGTAAGAAACTGATACTGAAATCTGGAGCTACGTATTCTGTACATCAAACCAAGTCAATAATTGCTTGGAAAGGTTTATTAGATATTAATTATATATTGTAATCTGTTGCTTGCTATGTAGCACACAACGCAACATCGAACTGATTGAGCCTTACTATAAAGCAATAAAAAAAAACTGGAGTACAATTCGGAAATAAGATTTTCGAACTGTCTATAATAATAAGTTGCTTAGACTAGACCGATTTTCTCACAAACAAAGCTGGGCAGAGTGTAGAGAAAAGAACCATTATTTGACCAATCACAGTGCTCGGAATCCACATACCACAGATTTTGAGCACTATGATTGGTCAATTCACGGTCCGCTTCTCTCCAGTCCGCCCGGCTCCGCTTCTGTGGAACCGAAGATTTATAGATTTGTAATGTATGAAATAAAAAATATTGAAGAATACGTGGTACTAGGATTCGCTATCCGTTTTTTACAACTGTATTATTGTACTACTGCTCATTGGGCTTTGAATTGAAATAACACATAGTGTTACATTGCTGGTGCTAAATTAATAATGTTCTACTTCATATTTATATGTATTTAAAAATTATTAACAATATTTTCATAAGAACCATACAGGCTTTTGGAAAACTAATTATAGTATTTTATTTTATGAATGAAAATAATAACGGCTATAAAAATTATAATTTAGGTTTAAGAAAGATTACCTATTTTAACTAATAAATTGATATAAGGGTACACAGTATGTCGCAATCGTAAAATATCGTTAAGCTAATTTATGTCACTTTAATGATAATAGTATTTACCCGTATGGGTGCAAATATACATGGTTATTTGTAAGTCAACGCATTCCTATAGGGAGATGGTAAACGACCAAACAGCAACAACTTTAACTTACTTGATAGATCATTTTTGAATACCCGAAAAAGGTCTGCTTTATACTAAATAAAAAATCAGATGTAACGATTTGTTCGGGAAATTATGGTTTTATTTAACATTTACGAGGAATGCATCGAATTATAAATAACCATGTATAAATGAATTATAGAAGGACATACCGTAATAATTCAGAGTCAATTAAACGTACATAGTCGTTCACTTGTAAGAACCGTTTTTTATAATTATATTTGCTCAGATTTTATCTTTGTATATCTACTTTAAAAGCAGTGCCTAGTTTATAAGAATGTTTTACCATGTACAGTTTAGTATTAATAAATGTATGAAAACAACAGGCAAGAAACTAAGTTAGGTAGCCATATCAACTCCCTGTCTCGTGACGTTACTCGACTAGCTTTGTTAGGCGTATTAGATTAGTCATATTAGACACACATTTCTATAAATGGGCGGGAATATTTGATTCAGGAAAGATTTTGTAGCTTTGCGTAATTCTTTTAAAAAAAAAGTAGGTATACGTTTTTTGCCATTTTTTGTGTGTAATTATGTAGTGGTATTTTCGGGTATGAACTTGATCCTACACATGATTGTAGCATAATAAATTAAATACGGTAAGATATTTTAATAATAGACTGGAAGGGGCAAGTTTTTTGATATAATAGATTGCTGAGTATGCATAATTATAATTATGCAACACAGCATCTGAAATTGAATAGTCTGCAGATGTGCAACTGCTATAGATAAAATGATTGTTTAATTTAGAACTAGGTAGTTGGTGGTTTTAAAAAAGTGTCCTATTTATTAGTGTATGCTTAATTTGGTCTACCTGAAGGAAAAAACAAGTATACTTAGCTGAACTAAATTACATTCAGCTCTCGGTTTCCCCCCATCAGTAATTGATACATTACTATAATATACTATGAACGCAACTGTAATCAAAACGATGGCCAGCTTATACGAACACTACTCTTGTATACGGAGCATCGCACGCAAACCGTATTCAAAAGTACTTTTGAATATTGCTACTGTTTGCTCTGTTCAGTTATGCCTCTTAAAAAGTAACTTATAAACTTTTTCTTATTCAATTTTAGATTCCGCTATTCGTTCTTTTGAACCCATGAATATTTTCAGGCGTTTCTAGTCCAAGTAATTGCATTGTTTATGGTCAAATGAGTTTATCAATGTCACTGTCAAATTCATTAGGTATAATAAGCAGGAAATACCACGACTTCCCACGTGTATTATTTTGTAATCTAAATATTATTAAATCCACATATTCGCGTGTTATTTTTGATTTTCCATAATTTTAAACTATGAAGGGTAATCGTAAAAGGATAAAAACATCGTATTATTTTGTCTTGCAAACGTCCGAATTTACCGTATAAGTTAAACTGATCCAGTGTATAGGTATTGCAAATAAAATTAAGTTACATAAAGTATATTCTTTGCATGAACGACAATAATTTGAAATCTGACAAAATAAAATGTTAGTGTAGTAGTAGTAGTACCAATGATTATAAATATAGTTGGACACGTTAAATAAAAGATGTTTAATATTAGTTCAATTTAAAACAAAAATATACACGGTGCATTTTCAACCACCTGTAAATCGTAGCCCACGATGTAACAATTATGTATAACATCTTGGCAGTGTTATTTTAATTTTTCTAACCAAAAACTTTGTGTGCGGTGAAGAAATAGCGCATGGAACTCTTTATTGTCAGCTTTTATGCTCACTCAAGTATGGGAAATCAAAGATAACAATCTTTTAAGTTATTATACATAGTTGTACCTGGATCACACATAAATAACGATGCTGTGGACTCTACGTATTTCAGATAGTGTCATAGACGTGCCTCTTTACTGTTATGTATAGTTATTGATTTTACAAAGTTTAAGATTGAAAATGATGCAATACATGAATTTACCCATTCGTTGAGTTTTATTTGTATTATAGGTATTGTTCCCAGATTTGTTTCGAATCAGTTCGCATCGAGCCTTTGCTCGATGCGAACTGATTCGCTTTCGTTCAAGTAAACATCGTTTTTGGCCCAATTGTGGTAATTATGCCTGTACCTATCATTGCTGTGGTAATTTGAATTCAATAATAGGAAGAAGCCTTTGCCATGCGTTAGGACTGAAGGCTTTTTTAAAATATTTTACATAGACTAAAGTAAGTCACTAACTTTTACCACATGAGTAAAAATCCCTACAGAGTACAAGCTTCTTGACTTTTAAACTATTCTGATAGGGCTGACACCTGTTGCAAGTCAAAAAAATAGGTAGTAAAAATTAAATACGGTAAGTACCTACCTACATACTAAAAAGTGTATTTCAAAAGGTATAAAATATAAAGTTTAGTGTAATTTGACAATACTAAAGTTAAATTAGTTTATAAATGGCTAACCCTAAATAATTTATTTTTCTTCAAATATTTCTTATTTCTTTATAACGTGTGTTACAGTCTAAATCTAATACCTACAGTTTCCTTAAATAAGTGATCGGAAAATATTCGCATGGCATGTCAAAAGATAATTAATTTATAATTTTATTCTTATACTTATCACATTATTAAAATAATCTTGGTACTTATGTTTTTTTTTTCATTTCACCAATAAAATTAACATAATTATCTGGACCTGGCAGTATTTTAAGGAACTCAGCCTGTAGATATGTTACCTGCATTAAAGCCTTTACGATGAATAAATAAGGAATCATTGCTTATATTTAAAGCATTTTCCGATAGGATTCCGATTCCTTGCACTTGTGTCGATCCAGACATTTCCTATACAATTATCATGCAACAAACCATAGCAGTACGTAACTGACCCTTTGTTTATTTAACACCAATTTTCCTAAATCAATATTATATAAATAATTGAATCATAGAAATGGTACAATCACAATTCGTCAGCCAAATCACTTAAATAAATGTCTAATGCGCGCGACGTGCAGGCGGCAGCCCTGTCATTTATACCGAAACTGAATCGGCGAAAACCAGTTCTTCTTACCCCCGCGACGCGTCGGTGAACGCGTCGGTGAGATGTCACGCGCACATCGCCGCGCTATGTGTGAGTGGAACAACAGCGGGCCGCATATAGGTAGCTTGTATTCTGGTGGGAATATTTATTCATGTGCTTTTACTGTGTTGACAGATTTAGATGGAGTTTAATTTTGTTGAAAAGTTTACAGTAAGTACAAATAGATTTTTTTATTAAAAATACTTAAAGGGCACAACAAATTAAAAAGATAGGTGGCTAACAATCGTTAGGGAGATTTTTATGCGAAAGATTCAAAATACTTAGATGAAATGGAAAATGGAGGACAGTTCTGCCCCCGTTAGTTGAAAAGACCTATCTAACATTTTTTGCCAAATTGAGTTACATACATTGCCGGAATCAGGAAAAAAAGGCGCTTCTTCCAGTATTTTTTATATTTTTCTATCTCGTTCCATTGTAGTTTTAGAACAACAAAAAAGGCGCTTCTGCACATTTTTTGCACCTGATTGAAGATGAAAAGATGAATTTGCCTTAAACTTAATTAAAAAGCCACATTTACGTATAAATGTCCTTTTGGTTTGATATTTTTGTGTAAGTTCGGCAATATTTTTCTTTAAATGTTTTTTATTTTTATTTTTCAATAATATTAAGGGGTTTAAATATATAGTACTTTTTATCTTAGTCGACAATTATTGGTATGGTTTTAGATACATAAGGAAAAAGGCGGATATAGCCAAATGCGCCTATTCTTCTTAGGAATAAAATGCCCGAATAAACTTGAAAGGGCGCATCTGGCTATTTGCGTCTATTCAATTAAGGACTTAGTATTTTTTCCAACTTTTTTTTACTAAAATAAAAGGTTTTTTTTAATATTTCTAATTAAATAATTAAAAACACATAATATTTTATAAATGGAAATCAAAGAAAAATATCGTTGCTAATATTCAAAATTTTCAACATATAATTATTTTCCTTTACTCAGGAACAGCAGACAATTTTCCATTTCATTTATTCAAACATTTTTTCTCCGTATATAAAGTTTATATACTGATATTATAAGTGCAATAAAGTTGCTAAAATATCAAATAAAGTATTTTTTCTCCGTTTTGACTTTTTGTTAGATGCGGCTTTTCAACTATCGGGGGCAGAGTTTTAGGTTTCATTTTTGTATAGGACTGTGTATCTAGTCTTATTACACAGCGTGTTAGCTAAATGGTGTAACAAGCCGAAAGATGCATATAAATACTATGATGAAGTCGGAAATTTTATAACATCACTAGCTGTTCCCCGCGACTTCGTCCGTTATTATGATCGCGATTATTTTTGCAACATTTTTTACTTATGCTTCGCTTCCATTGGTCGAAGCGTGATGTTATATAGCCTAAAGCCTTCCTCGATAAATGGACTATCCAACACAAAAATAATTTTTCAAATCGGACCAGTACTTCCTGAGATTAGCGCGTTCAAAAACAAACAAACAAACAAACTCTTCAGCTTTATAATATTAGTATAGATTTTAGGAAAAAAATATTTTTATACAAATCTGAATCTCAAAATGCTAGTTTATATGAAAAAAATATTATATCAAATTTCTGCCTTCACTATATTATTCATATACCTACCTACATAGGTTAACATAGGCTGGTTTCGGCTTTTTATACCATTTACCTAACAGCCTGTATATAGACGACTTTACACCATAAATCAAAATCAAAATCCTACTCTTAACCAACATGTCGTATTGTTTACTTTCAATTCTGCTGTGTTAAATATTAATAACAGAGCATGATTATAAAAAAAAAACACCAACTGAATTTATTACATTGCAGCATTGTAATGAATATTCTTATAGGCCATCTATGGTAACAGCACTCGTATACAATAGTTTTAAAAATATCACTTCAAGTTTGTTTTCTGTAATTTCTGTAAGCGCGCACCTAGATGCGTAAACTTAACAAACCGAATGCCACCTGACTACCTACTGCCCCATAGTTCAAGTACATTAACTAAAATGGAGATTCTAAAAAGGACAGAATACATACTTAAATTGTGTAAGAAAAGAAACTAACTTTTACATTTGAATCCGAGTAAAACCAGAATTGATTTTCTATGTCAATAAACACCATCATTTTCAATATTACTTAAGGTTTTTGTTCTGCTTGTGGCCTTCTACTCTTTAGCGGGTCTTTTCCAAATGTTGAGTCTTTTCCAAACCTTATTAGTTTTGCCAAATAAGTATTTTACTTTTTAAACATCGGAAATGTTCCGAAAGGAAATATGGTTTAAAAATTTTAGGAACAAAAACGGTCGCTAAGGGCGGTTTAGTTAACACGTTTGAAAGTCAATAAATATTACAGAATACCATTTACTGTATGCAGTATACGTTCCTTCGATAATTGATTCGGAATAGGAAAAATCACATTTACGGAATAGACTTGTACCAATCTTGTATGGATCAGCGTTCCAATGTAAGCGTAGACCGGAACGGTCGTTCTCGGCATGAGAGTCAAAATGGCGGGTGTACCATAACGAATTAAATTATACCGGTTACCAAAAAAATTTACCTAACATTGCACAGTTTCTGAGAAATAAAACAATCGTGTTTTGTGTAATTATGTTTAATAAACTTATTATTGTAAGTAACAGTCTTTAATAATCCCACTGCAGGGAAAAGGCCTCCATCATTGAATTCAAGTTACCACAGCAATGATGGGTACTGGCATAATCACCACGCAAATCGTGATCACAAACCCGAGCAACGTTTAAAAATTCGAAACTTGTTGCCCGACCCGGGGATCAAACCTGGGACCCCGAGATCTTGGCCCGGTATTTAAACCACTAGACCAACGGGGTCTTTGTAATATTATTGTAACCGCAATGAAAATTATATAAATGATAGTAGAGTTATCATCATATCGAAAACTATGAAGCTTCCAGTATGATTAATCAAGAAATTGAATGCAAATATTGTTTATAGTACCCGCATCATATTATATTATAAATGAGCATTTATGAAGTTAGTTGCAAACAATGGTGATTAAAACTAAAGAGTAATTTGAATAACTAAGTTGCGACTAAATTCTTAATAATTATTCCTAAAATATCTGATTGAGATCATATACATATAAGTACAGATCAGTCACTCCTAAGCAAAACAAAGTATTACAAAACGGGCGCATTTTAAGGCAGCAGCTTGGACAAAACGCTCCGATTATGGTGATTCATTCATAATTAAATTAAAAAAAAAGACACAATTCTTTTATTTCTTGGCAACTGTGCAACTGATCATGTTTGTTTTTTTTTAACTTGAAGTATTTTTTAGGTACATTTTTTTGGTAAGTATATTATACATTTTATGAGTAATTGTCAATCGTAATAACATATTATAGTACACCCACCATCTTGATGCCAATATGGCGGGTGTATTTTAATTTCGAAATAATTTCGTTTTGAATAAGGTACTGATTTTTTGGAGCGAGGTAGAAAAAAGTACATTTTAGGTAAATTTTTTTGGTGACCGGTATAATTTAATTCGTTATGGTACACCCGCCATTTTGACTCTCATTTCTCGGCTTGATTCGGACGAACGCCCAGGCGGTCCACGACGCTCGAGTGTACGCGTAATTGTCTTCGCGTATATTGGAACACCTAGTTCGTACAAGACTTAGGTACCTTGAATGCAAGTCTTTAGTAAAAAAGGTTGTAATAATAAATTAATAGAAATCAACAAACACAATTCTAAGTAGGTTTCAGTGATGTAAAGTATGGGGTTCCCTTTATTTGGCAGAATCTAGTTGCTCCAAAACTCATTTGGCATAACACACTTGGCATAATCTTCTTTCATCGAATATTTACAAGGCCTAATTTTTTCTAAATATAATTATTGTTTGGCAGAATTTTTATATGGCCGAATTTACAATGGCATACTCTTAAGATGGCAGAATTTTATTAGGCATAATAACCTTTGGCAAAATTTCATTATGCATAATTTCGTTAAGCATAACGTTTATTTAGTGCGACGATTACTTGGCATACTATGCATATGGCAGAATCTCATTGCTATTTCTATAAAAAAGTATGTTAAATCGCTCAGTTCCCAAAATCTCATTAGTCATATAAAAAAAGGGACTATAGTCCCTTTTGGGAACTGAAGGATTAACCCTAAATTGTATGAAAAAGTCAACATGTTGTGTTACAAAAGTCTGTGACAGAAACGAATCGTTGCAAATCGTTGCCACGCAGTCTTGTCTGCCCTACCCCTAGTGTAATTTAAACCCGCGTAGGTGCGGAGAGGCGAGGCGGCCCGCGAGCTGAGGAGCAGGTAGTTTTAAAGCTGCGGTGGTAAGCTAAAACCATCTGCGACGATAAGCTCGCGTGGGACCGCCGGAGTTTCGCAGCGCCGGAGCCGTGACAGAAACCATGCATGCTTGCTTGCATGTTGCTTACATGCTGCATGCTTGCTTGCATGCTTGCTTGTTGCATACATGCTTGCATGCTACATGCATGATTGCTTGCATGGTGTATGCTGCTAGTTTTGCTTACATAGCATTGCTTGGGATAAACAGAGAAATAAAAACCATAATATGTTCACAATCAACTATGAAAAGTATGCCAAAACATGTTTCTGAATGTAAATTTTCTGAGATATGATAATTCTGCCTTTTAATGACTATAGTTATGAAATGTATGCCAAAAGACGATTCTGACTGTGAACTATCTGCGATATGATGGTTCTGCTTTTTAATTATTGTGGATATCAAATGTATGCCTAAAGATGATTCTAGCTTATAAAATTATGCGTTTTGAGCGTCTGATTAATAAGTGAATGCCAAATGAGTTTCTGCGTAATGAAGATGATGCCTTCCGCTGATATGCATAATAATATTATGACATTAAAAATTCTGCGATAAAAGGTAAGACCCGTAAAGTATGTTATTTTTTTATACAATTCGCGAATACATGCGAACATTTTGCCACCGATTTAAGATTTAAGAGGATACGGTTGTGAAAATCATATAAAAAATATTTTAAGTAAGAGTATTATAAGTAACTAGCTGTTCCCCGCGACTTCGTACGCGTCAATTTGTTTTTATGATCGCGATAATTTTTGCAACATTTTTCACTGATGCTTCGCTCCTATTGGTCGCAGCGTGATGTTATATAGCCTAAAGCCTTCCTCGATACATCGACTATCCAACACAAAAATAACTTCCGGAGATTAGCGCGTTCAAACAAACAAACAAACTCTTCAGCTTTATAATATTGGTATAGATACGTTAAGATTGAAATGATTATGCGACCGAAACTACACCCCCGCAGAACACACTGTATTATTTAATGACGGAAGCGCCCAACTCATACTTTTTCAAACTATAAAACCGACGGATACTCAATTTAAAAATATTTACAATATACACATAACTAGCTTAAAATGAGAAGGAAATGCTTGAATCCAATGTCAACTAACCTTTTGTGTAAAAGCAGAGTTGTGTCAATAGATCATTATCGGTGTTTAAGATCATTAGCATTTTGTGGAATATAAAAATATGTATTTCCAAGTCTTTAAATTAACTTTAAATAAATAATAATAAAATAATACAAAGTCATTCAAAATGGTTTGTATTTATTGATCTTTGACACATTTCTGATATAATTTATAGAATTACTATCACATTATAAGCCTTACAATGACAGATACGTTTTCTGTACACTTAGGTTGAGTGGCAGGTCATCTTCAGAGTCGGAGTTGTCGGCCCTGCGACACACCGGCGGCGCTGCGGCCACGGAACACAAGTCAGAAAGTGAACTCGGTGAATTCACATTATCAGTACTGGTACTAGCATTCACTATGACACTGTTCAACGAGTTCGCGGTGTTTCCACTCGACTCGCCAGAATTTTTCGTATTATACATAACATTAACAACACTTTTCAGTCTTTTGCTCTCGCGATCACGACTAGTAAAGAAACCGCCGACGGCAGGTCGGCGCTTTCTATTCTTATTCGATTTGTGTTTACGGCTCTCGCTATAGTTATTACTACTACTGGTGCTGGGCTGGTCGGCGGCCACCGGCGCCGGCGCAGCTTCCGCGGGGCCGGCCTCCGGCTCGCTTTTTTTCGACGACTTCACACCTTTGCCTGAATTCGATTTACGTTTACTAGTCTTATCTTTATCCGCTTGCGGCGCCTGCCTGTCCCTGTGGTGGGGTCGCGACTTGCGCGGTTTGTTTTTCTTCTTCTCATTGTCCCGTTCAGGTGGGTTGACGTCTCTCTTCCTTTTTAATTTCTTCTGTCTGTTGGCTCTTTTTTTCTTATCGTCCGAACTGGGCGACGAGCTGGTAGAATCGGAATAGCCGAAAACCATCGAAGACGTGGCGGAGATGCAGGAGGCGTAGGAGGTGGTGGCGGTGGAGGTGACAGAGGGCGTGGAGGTGGTCGCCTCGGAGCGCGCGAGGGAGGGCGACCGGGAGGGCGAGGGCGAGGGCGAGGGCGTGGTGCGGCACGTGTCCGAGGTGGTGGCGGTGTCGTTGGAGCGCGGCCGGCGGCGGCGGCGCGGCGGCGGCGGCCGGTACGAGCCGTCCTCGCTGTCCGAGTCGGCGGGGCCCATCGCGTGCCGCTTGAGGATGAGCTTGACCAGCGGCACGGGCGGCGCGTCCGGCGCGTCCGACGCGTGCGGCCGCGGCTCGGGCGGCGGGGCGGCCTCCTGCACGATCACGTCGCTGTCCGAGCCGAGCAGGTCGACCACCTCGGGCGTGCGGTCCTGCGGAGGCTTTATGTACCCGACGACCATCACCTCGTCGTCGTCCTCCGTGTCCGACTGCGATATCGTCTCGATGGGGATCACGTTGTCGGCGGGGGGCTGAGGGATGTAGTTCTGTGGGTAGACCGGCGCCGGCAGCCGGGACGGGCCCGGCGGCGGCTCGGCCGGCCCCGAGCTGGAGACCATCACGATGTCCGAGTCCACGCTCGCCTCCGACTCGGAGCTCGATATCACCTCGTTGACCATCGTGGATATTCGGGTGTCGGTAGTGTATTGCACGTTGCGGTCGTAGCCTGTGATGTCGTAGGGCGTGGAAGCGAAGCAGTACAGTTCGTGGAGAAAGTGCTCCGTTCTGTCACGGAAATACACCTGCATCGCCTCCCTGAACTCTGGCGAGTTGATATGGTACTGAGGCAGTAATTCCAAAATCCGTGAAATCACATAGGATATATGCCCGATGTTCTCATTCAAGAGGTAGTGGAGTTCTCGGTTAAGCCAAGGAACTAATCGATGCATTTGTGAGTCGTTGTACCTTAAAAAAAATAAAAAAATAACATATAGTAAATAACAAAAATGTCTTAATGATTTACTTAAATAATATTTATCAACTGGTAAAACTGATGATGACTCATTCACATACTTAAAAACTGAGGGAAATTCCGCGCATAAGGCTGATGCCGACTTAGACGTGCCTACCAGTTCAAAGGACAAACAAAATTTTTCTTCTTGTTGTATGATTATCACTTTGAGGATAATCTGGTGTCAGAGTTTTCCAAGCCGTCTATTAAATAAAGTTTTATTTTCTTGACTTTAATTTTGCGATAGAAGAAGAAACCAACGGGTTAACATGCCTTCCGAAGCAAAACTATAACGCAACCAGACCCCAGCTAATTTTGAAAAGATTGTGTCCCAATTTTTTTTTTTTTTTTTTTTTTGACGGACCTATCACTGAAACCCCATATGGGAGGCTTTAATCAGTTAAACCGGGCAGAGTGTGGCGAGCGCTGAAGGCGCTCAGCCTAGGTCCGCCACGCTAGCGGTACTCCGGTGCGGCCGAGGGTGAGGCTTCGCGAAGCGAAGCCTCAGGCTCGCTCGCACCGGGGCCCATACTAGCGGGCGTGATCGGGCCAGTGTGGGGTGCTAAGGGCACCCTACCAAATGGCGAACCCACCAGTGGTGGCGCCGCCGGAACCGGAGATGCCGTGGCATGCCGGATCACGGTCGGGCTCCATTCTGGCGGGCCCGATCTGGGAGGGGGGATCGGACAGCTGTGTCCCAAAATCGTAACCGATTTTCTTAAATAGTCGGACCACTGCTCCACTACACCAAGCGAGTTGTTTATAATAATCTTAATCTCACCCAAAAGACACAGCTGGACATGTCCAGGCCTCCCCTAAGAACTTTCACAACGAACGGTCCCGCGCCACTCGCATACAGTGGCTTTCCGCGACCTTCATCAAATCGTCGGCCCACCTGATTTACCAATACACAGATCGTCGTCCGATGCGCGGTCGTTATTTCTAGAACCTTTCCGCCCCAACGGCCACTGGCCTTCATACTATGTGTCCCACTCCTGATCTGCAAGTCTAGTGATGTCGGTTATCTTAGATCTCCTACAGATTAGCTAATTTTTGATTCTATCACACAGGGAAATACCAAGTAATCCTCACTCCATTGCCCACTGTGCGATCTTGAGTCTACTTACGGGACCCATAATGACTGACCACCTTTCAGTTACAGTCATCAGTGCATTTTGTCACACACAGCTCAAAAAGTTTAGTTTTAAATAAAATAAAACCATATTAAAAATTTCGTATGTTGTCTGACATAAATATGTAAAAATAGCATCACCCCTTTTCTTCTTTACTCCACAATTTTATTGGTCACACTGCGATCATCAACCAGTCTTCCAAACATTGCGATTACATGTGGTGGTATGAAGACGATGATGTATTAAAATTATCAAGCCTTATACCTGTAGAATTCTGGCGAGCAATCACGAAACCGGCCCGTGAAGTCAGGCAGCGGCCGCGCCCATAGGTTATGGCGGTAGACGGTGCGGCGGAAGGCGACGGGCGAGCGGCGGCGGCGCGCCGGCAGCGTGCGGGGCGCGACCGGCGGGAACACGTCCGCCATTATCGGGTAGTGCTGCAGAAGCAGCTGCTGGATCGCGATCGTCTCGCGACGAGGCAGGGTCAACGTTGTCCTGTTACAAAATATCCTATTAAATACATAATTTAAAGTAGACAGCACCATATACATTGTTCTGATTCTAATTTAAATAACTATTTAAAGCACTCGAAGCAGAAACAGCAAAAGTACCACAAACACTCAGACCCAAGAACATGCAGAAAAACACTTTTCTTTTACCCGTCCGGTAACCGAACTCGGGACCTCGGATCAGGCGACACCTTGAAAACCGGTGTGAGCCACTCCACCATGGAGGTCGCCGATTACAATAACACTTGACCCATGACTATTACATTTGGTTTGGCTGAGTAACCAAATTGGCACAAAATTTTGTTAGGTAATAACATCACTTTAGTTCAGTGCAGAATTTTTTGCCTTCCCTCTAAATTTAGATTATTCAGTACTTTTTAGAGCTAAGAAAAACAAAGCTTTGTTTTTACTGCTCTAATTATAATTTGTTGTTGGGCCTATTTGGCGCTCCCCTAATTGTACCACCCTAAGCTTCAGCTTTTTCAGCCTATATGGTAAATCCCTATGTTTAAGCTTTTTTAGCTCATAGAAGCTTAGAAGCATAGAAGCTGTTAGGGATTGCTTTAGTCACACTTTAACAATGTTAACTAAGTTAAAAGTATGGACACATTTACATTACAATTTCATTAACTAGAGAGTAGGTATTACTCTATTTAATTGTTCAGTGTAATTCGTGTTCACATAATTTCTGGGGTAAAATTATTTAAATTAATGGACTTGGGTGTTACTTTGCGGAAATAAAAATGTCTTTCCAAAGGTTCACACCAAAATTTATCTAAATTAGTTAAATCATAATAGAAAGACACAGCTACAAGACAACTTATGGAGAAATTTTGAATTATATTAAATACCTGTATCGAAACCTTCTGGTGCTTGCAGTAAGACTCTCAAAATCAAATCTTTCCAGTGTTTCTTCTGTTTGACGTTGTTCCACCATATACTCTTCATATTGATGATTTGAGCGTACATTGTGAATTATAGATCTGAAGTTTTGTTTGCAAAGGGGACACTCAGCTTTTACCTGCAACATTAAATTATGATAAGATATTTCATAATTCATTCATAATACATAGTTAACAAAGAACCAATAAGTTAATTTTGTCAAATAATTAATTTGTGATTTCTGAAATCCACAATACAAAAGTCAAAATTGCATAGATATCCAAAGTACCTACCTATCTTTCATAACATTATCTATTAGCTGAATGTAGCTGTATTTGAACATAGTTTAATAGAATAATAATGTGAGTATATTTTAATACATAACAACAATACAAATTAAAAATACTATAGTAATTCATACCCTGCTCCATGTAAGAAGGCATTTAAAGCAGAATTGATGAAGACAAGAATCTGTGAAAGATTTGTTTCTGCAGGTGCCAAGACAAATGGCACAGTTAGGTGGTGGTGAGCCCCTGCCGCTTTCATGACGAGGACTGCTGTCATCACTCTTGACACTGCTAGGATTTGCTCCAGAGCTGTCATCTTGCATTGCAGTTGACACTGTCTCCATGTTTATTATCTACAAAAATTTAATAACTTACAATAAATATGTATTAAGAATGGTGACACAATATTTTACAAATAGGGGTTTATGTGCAATAACAAATTAATATGATGTATTAACCCTTCGAGCGTGGGTTATTCCAGGGTTCGAAGCGTTAAGTGAAATAATACATTTCACCTTTCAGATTAGTCAGTTTTAGGAAGCTAGAAAAAAAAAACTGTTCTACTGAGCCAGCAAAAAAATTTTCAATTTACAGTAAAAGATTAAACATGCCTGCCCTGTAATACCAAGCTTGATAATAGACTAAAATTGTGTCATGTCGAAATTTACATTGATACACACACCTATTGAAGGAGAAATCAATATAAGGTTTTGTTAAAAAAACATTGAATAAGTACCTACTTTAACTATAGGTACTGCGACAGCTGACTTCTACGTAGGAAATAAATAATCAATAGATGTAATTTATGCTGATGTAATGCACTGATCGGGCTAGACTTACTTGAGCTTTGAAGTTGCAGGATTTGTTATCATCAATCAAGACATAGCTATATTTCTTGTCAATGTGCGTGATCTTGACAGATTTTTGTAGAGGAACTTGTGACGTGATGTGTAATCATGTACCTATGTTTAATTCTGCACATTAAAGTTATAATAAGAATAAACAATTAAATAAACAATTTTTGAACAGGTCGACAATGTTCTGTTTAGCGAAACAAATTGACTAAACGCGAAAAGAAAATAATTTTACGAACAAACAACGAAACACCATGTCGGTCGTAGAAGAGATCACTCCACAGACTACTAAGAGGATACGATCACTCACTCTGTCACTCACATATTCAAGTCCACAGAACACAATGGGGGCTATCGCTAGTGAATTTGCCACTAGAGGCGCTTGTGTCGCGTGAGGTCCAATAACATTCACTTTTCACTGGTTTTAGCGGGCTTCGTTACATAAATTATAATTTCTTTAATTTACCTGCTGTAAAGTGATCTCTTTCTTAAAATTATCGTAAATATGGATTATTGTGCGACTAATGTGAACGCTTTGAAAGCGGAATTAAGAAAAAGTGATAAAATAGGCGGCCTAAAAGGGCAACTATTTCAGAAGTTAGTTTGTTGATATGAAGATAGTTATATGTATATAAATAATAAACTTTAATTAGATTCAAGATTTAAAACTTTGTTTCGGCGCCGATCTTATAAAGTCGCCTTTGACAGCTATACATTCGGACCTCAGTCTACAGTGGCGCCAACTGGTGAGCAAAGAAACGGTAGTCTCCTCCATTTACCTTACGGTTATATGTATTATCTATGCCTACGGTTAAGTCAATCCAAGGAGTT
Organism: Anania crocealis; assembly: GCA_949315895.1. Classification (NCBI taxonomy): domain Eukaryota; kingdom Metazoa; phylum Arthropoda; class Insecta; order Lepidoptera; family Crambidae; genus Anania; species Anania crocealis. The sequence continues at coordinate 20,428,678 of OX438882.1, forward strand.
TTCACTTAAAACTGGAATGTGCACTAGTGACAAAACGTCCGAGTACTCCAAGTGACAGAGATAGATGGTTCGTCTGTAGGGTGACAATCCATTACACAACTTATTGAGACTAGTTAAATATTAAGGTCAAGAAAATTTTGTGTAATGATACTAATGTATTTGTACTTGTGTATTCACTGTTTCTAACTTGATTGCCAATATAACCTGGTTTTATGTAACGTAAAACGAGATGTGAACGTGTCATAAACCAAAGTTCTTAAATCACAAATTTAAATAAATCAAGGTTAAGACTTAAAAAGTAAAACAAGATATGAAATTTAAAACTTTCTTTATTATACAGTACAATAAAATGTTTGTTTTAAATTATTTACAATCAATCAATCAATCAATCAATCAATCAATCAATCAATCAATAATTTATTTGCTTCAAATATGGTATACAAGATGTCAGATTACAATAAAAGAATCACATATTTGGGCTACAATAATTAGCATGCAAATGTCAGGTTACAATAAAAGATGAAAAATAATAATAGTGGTTAAAATGTCAAACAAATCTGGTTATGTCCGAATTCCAAATTATTCATATTAAAAGGCGAATTATATCTTTATATATATAATTCTTCTGTGAGTGTGTATGTCACTGAACTTCTCTCAAACGACTGGACCGATTTTGATGAAATTTTTTGTGTGTGTTCAAGGGGATCTGGGAATGGTTTAGATTCACAATTTTGTCGGGGATAATGTTAGGTGTAGTCCAACCCTAAATTTTTATTTTTTATTTTTTAGACAAAATTTTTAATTTCTATTTTTTTATGATACAACATACAAAAATACATACAATCCTAAATTTTTACCCTTTTATCACCAACCCCTATTTTTTAATAGCCATTTTAGTAATTTAATCATTTTTCATCCCGCTCGATAACTGATCAATTATCGTCTTTTTTGTAAGGGTAGGGAAGGGTTTAGGGTAGGGGTGGGGGTAGGGTAGGGGTAGGGTATGTGTAGGGTAGGGTAGGGTAGGTTAGGGGTAGGGTAGGGGTAGGGTAGGGGTAGGGGTAGGGTAGGGGTTTACAGTTAAACATTGAGTTAAACCCTATTTCCACAATGTTATACTTGTGTATAATTATTGAATAAACTAAAGTGGAATTGTAAGTAATTTTATTAAAATATTAGTAAAAAAAGTGATCATGCATTGACTTTCAGTGAAAACCAATAAAAAAACGCCTAGTTCCACACACCTTTTATAGCCTTTGAGAATAACAGTTAACAAATCTTTAACAGCTGGAGACCACTCCAAGCGAATGGCAAAGGTGGCAGAAATTTAAATTCTGCAGGCGATGTAGTCATAAAATTAGGGTTTGAATAGTTTCTGATTCAGTTACACTGTGTAGTAAAAGACTACTACTACTTTTAACATAGGTATTATAATAATCTATTCTATTTTAGTTCTGACTGGTAGACTAAATGCAAAAATTAAAACATAAAATAAATAATGATTCAAGGAGGAACAAGAAAATTATATAACATATTAGGTAGTCTCCACCAGTCGAGCATTTGGTAATAGGTAGACATGTTTTGCAGAATTTTTTCAATAAAAATAAACACACATGATTTTATATAATATGTAATATAATTACAAAAAAATGTAAGTATTTCAAACACATATTAAAATAAAAAAGATATACTATAGCAAACCGTTACACGCCCAGGCGATCACGCCACCATCAGGCCATCACGCCACCAATGGGCGACGCCTAGCCCTCATGCGACGCGATCTCTCCCCGCGACCGCTCCCCTTTCGAATGCGCTCGGCAACGGCCACCGCGCCAGTCTGCGCCCACGCGCCTCTCTATTAACACGCGTCCGAGCTCGCGCATCTCTCCATTAACACGCGTCCGCGCTACCCACCTTCCGTACGCCAGTCAGCGCCCGCGCTGCTCAACTCTGTGTGAAGTGTGTGCCTACAACCTGTGTGTGTGTTTTGTGAATTTTTGTTGGTCAATAAATTGCTGAACTGGACAAACCGGGGTTTTCTTGTACCTACGACGTGGTAAGGGGCCGTGCGACGGAAGTCCACCGGGCCCGACCATATCTGGCGCCCAACGCATAAAACCCACAAGGGTGGCCATAGCTGGTGGAGAAAGAAGAATTTATCCTCCAAGGCGACCGCCCAGACCTAACACACAAGATGCCTATGGTAATTAGATCTAGATCAGCAAGCCTCGGGAGCAGAGATGATGCGGCGCCGCAACCCGCATTCCACACTCCTCTGCCACCCGCGACAACTCCGGCCCGCGACGAAGAACGCCGCGACGCTGACGCCTTAAATTCACATCATCGTGATGACACCACGACGTTCACTAACGACAACGTCGCATCTATAATTGCAGCACTACAAAGATCTCAAACCGATGCCCTCAGGGATCTAATTGGGTCAGTGACACGCGCCAATTCGTCATCAACACCGATACCCACGAGCACGGAAGGCACTTTGGCCCGCTGCAAATCAAAATTCGCCGGCCGAGCACATGAGTCAGTGGAGGCATTCATTGACGCCGTTGAGGCTTTGAGACGCTTATCTATTAACGGACGACGCTGCTACCTGGTGGCAGGGCGTGAAGACGACAATAAAGTCGTGGCCACAAGCGAAAGAAAACCTTCTAAGTGCTTACGGCGACCGCCGCCCGCCACATCGCGTCTACGTAGAGCTATTCGCTAGTCCGCAACGCAAAGATGAGAACACGGACATCTTTGTAGCGCGCAGCCGCGCCCTATTATCGAAAATACCGGAGTACGATATCACCGAAAAGGCAAAACTTGATATGATTTACGGGCTGTTACACTACAAAATACGTGGCCGATTGCGACGAGAAGAAGCTACTTCATTCCACGATTTATTACGACGTGCTCGAGACATAGAAGATAGCCAGGGGGAGCCCGACGTCATCTTAAAAACGTCGGCAGGCTCGCGCGAGAGCAATTTTGCATCACGCACGACTACATCGCACGCGACACCGAGTGCGCACCTCCCGCCGCCCGCCAGCCAGCGCGTACCGCGACCGGCACCGCTAGCTGCCGCCGCTCGGTATCCGGCGCCCCCGCCCGCGCCCGCACACGTCACGGTCCACCACAATGCGCAGCAAGCGCCGCAGCCCCGGCCTCCGCCCTCGTCGCACGCGACGCCCGACGCCGCCGCCGCTGCTCCGGCTGAGCGGAAGCAGCGTCCCACCTGCGCTTACTGCAAAAGGTTTGGACACACCCGGGAACAGTGCCGTAAGTTACAGAATCCTATTGATAATTCAGTGCGTGATAAAAGTGAATCGTTCTATAGTGTCAAATCCCGGTCATTTTCGCGTAAAGTCCATGATAAAAACAATCAGTGTTTACCCCCAAAGTACAGTGTATATTCGTTAAGCTCTGATGATAAATCTAATAAGCAAAATTCTCGTACATCAAATAATCAGTCAAAATCTCAATCTATTAATAATAATTTTCCAGATAGTGTTCAAAGTCCCTATTTGCCTATTTTTACTCAAAACGAATCAAATACTAAATCTACACATTTCTCTAAGCCGTCTACTCGACGTGATAACACTTTTGATGACGATTCGCATCGTAATATTTTCGACCCCGAGATGTCAAAACGGCGTAACTCGGAAAATCGATTATTTGATGAACGGAATTTTATGTTTGAATCAAAATGTCCTAAAAGTAAAAATAATCAATCCTTGCCAAGTTGTAAGAGTAATACTGTGTATTTCCAATCCTGTAAGCATAATGTTATTTTACCACAGCGCAATAATAAGGAATTTCGTCAATCCTTACATACGTGTTGCAAGTGTAATGTTGAAAAATATAATTTTTCCCAATCCTGTGAACATAATAATAATTCGTCACAGTGCGATAGTGTCCAATGTAATAAAATCCTACTTGACAATAATAGGCGCAATTTGCAAAAATGTATTTTTTTAAATTCCTGTGATTGCTTTAATCATAATTCATCACAGTGCTCTTTAAATGTAAATTCCTTATGTAAAAATAGTAAGGGCATAATGGGAAAATATAGTTTTTCTCATTCCTGTGAAAAGTCACAGAATAGTGATGTTCAAGATTTCAAGTCATTTCAAAATTCTTGTACTTGTAATTTACAAAAATGTTGTTGTGTACAATGTGATAATGAAGGTGATGTAGCGTGCACGTGCGGTGATGATTTTTCGCGTACCCCTGTAGGTCGTGAGCTACGTCCGATTTTTAATATCGATATTTTAGGTTTCAATGGCACCGCGCTGATAGACACAGCAGCCAAGCACTGCATTGCGGGTCACACGCTATATGCTCTCCTTCTACGTCTGGGTCATCCTCTCCATTCTTCCTCGCGCGAAGTAAAACTCGCTGACGGCGTAGTCCGAAATATGGAGGTGCTTACCACCACTTTACCGGTGAGATTAGAACAAGCGCTTATCACAATCCCATTTTTGATTTTTCCCGACGCTACAAATAACGAGACGTTATTGGGTATCTACTTTATCACAGCTGCTAAGGTTGTTATTGATTTTCACAAAGAAATATGGTATTTTAGTGACCACTGTTCAATGAAATATAATCTGTCGTTCGAACCTACCTCGCGTACCGTGTCCTGTGCTTCAACAGAGGTTCTTCGGGATGATGAAGGCTGTCATCTCAATCCAGCTGAGCGCGACGCTCTAGCTGAAGTCCTCACCAGGCACGCGCATATCTTCAGAGCAGGGGGAGGCCCTACACCGTATACAGAACACTGCATCGAGACAGGTAACCACCCACCGATAGCTGTGCCTCCTTACCGCCTGAACCCGTCGAAGAAGCAGCAAATGAAGGTAGAGTTTGACAAAATGTTACAGGATGACATCATTGAAGAATGCGAATCGGCTTGGTGTTCCCCGGCGCTGATGGTGCCGAAGTCCAATGGTGATATTCGCTTCTGCGTCGACTACAGACGTTTGAATGCCGTCACCAAGTCCGATACTTACCCGATGCCACGCATCGACGAGCTGCTGCAGAGCACCAAACGAAACTGCTTCATGAGTACCCTGGACCTCAAATCCTCGTACTGGCAGGTCATGGTACGGGAAGCTGACAGAGACAAAACTGCTTTTATTTGCCCCTTAGGTACCTACCGGTTTAAGCGAATGCCGTTCGGCTTGAAGAATGCACCGGCGACGTTCCAGCGTCTCATAGATCGTCTCCGCTCCTGCTCTGCTTTACAAAATGTAACTATCCTAGCGTATTTGGATGATCTCATGGTGATCACAGAGGGGTCATTTCATACACATCTGCAGGACCTCGAGGCAGTTTTCAAACGACTCGCAGAGTTTAACCTCCACGTCAATAGGGAGAAGTGTACTTTTGCTAGAGAGAGCGTCAAATATCTCGGCCACGTTATAACACAGCAAGGTGTTTCCACCGACCCAGAGAAAGTGAGTGCTGTCCTCGAGATGAAGGAACCAGGTAACCTTAAACACCTGAGGACCTTTTTGCAGACCTGTTCGTGGTTCCGCAAGTTCATCCCGAACTTTTCTAAGGTCGCCGAACCTCTGACTCGGTTGACTAGAAAGAATCAAGTATGGATTTGGGGATCTGAACAAACGCAAGCTTTTAATGAGCTGAAACGTCTATTGACCACAGCTCCAATACTGGTGCAAGCCGATTTTAGTCAGCCCTTCGTTCTGCGCACCGACTCAAGTAACTACGCCTTAGGGGCAGTTCTATTACAGGGTGACGGTAATCAGGAAAGGCCGATTGAATATGCCAGCCGACTTCTCAACGCAGCAGAGCGCAACTACTCGACAACTGAACGGGAGGCACTCGCTGTAGTGTGGGCTGTAGAGCGATTTCGACCTCACCTAGACGGCCAGCCAGTCATCATCGGCAGTGATCATCAACCCCTGCGTTGGCTGCTATCTCTCAAATCGCCAGCAGGTAGGTTAGTCCGTTGGGCCTTGCGGCTCCAGTCTTTTGACATCCAATTTCAGTATACCCCGGGGAAGGCGAATGTCGTGGCAGATACGCTTAGCAGACCCATCTGTACTAGCGATACCCGCGAAGATTGTGGCCTCTGCTCAGTCATTTGCGATCTGCCATCAAAGTCTCCAGGCCAGCTGCGTCAGGAACAACTCGCCGACCCTGAAATACAAAAGATCATTACGGAGCTCGAAGACGCCGACGATCTCACTGCAAAAAGATGGTTAGAAAGGGGTTACCTCATGGATCAAGGGGTCCTGTTCCGCTACAATCCGGACGCTGAGAACGAAACCCCTCAATTAGTAATTCCTGCCGGTCAAGTTGCTGATATATTGAAGGAGCTTCATGACTCGCCAACAGCCGGCCATCCAGGCATTGACAGAACGTACCAAAAGTTTGCTCAATTGTATTACTTTACAGGGATGCGGAGAATCATCACTGACTATGTCAAAACCTGCATTCACTGCCAACGATATAAAGCCTCCAACTCCAAACCCCAAGGTTTACTTCAGACACCGGTCATGAACCAGCGTAACGAGGTACTAGCTATAGCTTTATTTGGCCCGTTACCATAAGGAGACCAGGGGGAGCGGTGGATCCTACTCGTTGAAGATACAGCAACCAGGTGGACGGAACTGTACGCTCTCAAAGACGCGACAGCAGAAGCCTGTGCACACACCCTCATCGAGGAGTATTTTATGCAATTCGGTCTACCTCGCAGGATTATTTCAGACAACGGCGTCCAGTTTGTATCTGCTGTTATGCGCCAATGCATGCTGGTCCTGGGTATAAAACAAAACTTCGTTCCATTGTACCACCCAGAAGCTAATCCTGCCGAGCGCAAAAATAGGGACCTGAAAGCGATGTTAGTACACCTCGTTGAAGAGGACCACACCTCATGGACCGAGAAATTGCCGGTGATTCGCTTTGCCCTAAATAGTGCCACATGTCGGACCACAGGCAAATCACCAGCATTTTTGAACTTTGGCAGGGAAATACGGTCCCTCACAGAGGTCGTTCACGACCTTCGTGCTATTTTGGACAAAGACAACTTTGTTCCTCAAATAACTCCATATCTTAGGACATTCCTGAAGTCATTGTCAGCTGTGCGAGAACGGGTGGAGATCCAGCAGGATAAGAACAAGCAGTACGCCGATGCCTCTCGTCGAAACTCCGACTCCTACCAGGTTGGTGATTTAGTTCTTCTTAAGTCTCACCTCCTAAGCAAAGGCTCCAAAGACCTTACTTCCAAGTTCTTCCCACGCCGTGATGGACCGTACCAGATTGCAGGGAAGGTAAGCCCTACCACTTATAATATCTCCAATACAGACCAGCCTGACATTGTTATAGGTAGATATCATAGCCAAGATCTTTTCCACTACGAAGGCAGCGAAGCCAGCACCCTCCCTAAACCCGTTATCCCAAAAAGGAAACGTGGAAGACCACCTAAGGTTAGGACATAGGATGGGTGATGATGACGCTAGACCAGGAACGAGGGCGTTTTCCAGGTCTAGAGGGGGAGTATATAGCAAACCTTACACGCCCAGGCGATCACGCCACCATCAGGCCATCACGCCACCAATGGGCGACGCCTAGCCCTCACGCGACGCGATCTCTCCCCGCGACCGCTCCCCTTTCGAATGCGCTCGGCAACGGCCACCGCGCCAGTCTGCGCCCACGCACCTCTCTATTAACACGCGTCCGAGCTCGCGCATCTCTCCATTAACACGCGTCCGCGCTACCCACCTTCCGTACGCCAGTCAGCGCCCGCGCTGCTCAACTCTGTGTGAAGTGTGTACCTACAACCTGTGTGTGTGTGTTTTGTGAATTTTTGTTGGTCAATAAATTGCTGAACTGGACAAACCGGGGTTTTCTTGTACCTACGACGTGGTAAGGGGCCGTGCGACGGAAGTCCACCGGGCCCAACCATAATACTTAATATAAAAGTACTTCAGTTTTAACCCTAAAAGAGATGTCCCGTAATAGGCCCAGACATGGTACAGTATTCTAAAAAATCAAGAAAAATCTACTGACTTTGGGAAAAATACAAATAACTGTATACAACGTATAATTTAGCGGCTCAAAAATAAATACAATCGAATAAATATCCCTCTCAATTAGGCATACAAGATGGCGTTTAAAAAAGATAAACCATAAACTCTTAAATGTCAGTAACTGTCAGATTTCCTTCATCAATATTTGACATAACCGTTCTTTTCAAGTTTTTGCCACGCGTCATAATCTCACGTGAAAAGATAATATTGTATCTTTCGCAAATATATATCCTTTAGGCATTACATAAGTTAAAACTCTTTGTTTTGTTTGTTATTAATACAACAAGCACAAAAGCAAACAATATCACTTGTACGAATCGAGATAAGCGATTTTGAAATTGTCAAAACTGACAGATGTCATCCAAATGTCATCTTCCGACATGATAGTTTTTGTGGTTTAGTATTGCTATTCTTATAAGTTTATTTTTGTTTGAGCCACTAAATGAAGCCATTATAAAGAATTTGGATGATAACAAAGTATTGTAGGTATATTGCCCTAACGTTTGGCAATGTGTACAGGTTATGGGCCTAGCCTCCATACAATTTGGGGCAACTCCTTTATTAAGAATGTAGAATTCCCACTAAAAACATAGCAGCATGGTCTCAGACCGTAGCCGTTTTCGAAAGGAACAAAAAAAAACAAATAAATGTGGCTGACAGCTGAATTCATCTTCATCTCTCGTCTTTCCATCAAACTCCATCCATGTCAAATGTCGGATGGTTTTGCGCGGAAAACGAAAAGAGAAAAATGGTCTTCGTTTCGTAATTTTGTGAAATTATCCAAAGCGGCATTTATTATGATAAAGTGGTGGCATTGTTATAATAATGTGTCAGTGAGTAGGACAATTTAAATAAAAGTGAGAAACAAGGATATCCTGTAATCATTGAAATGTATAAACCACCATACATTTTATTGAGCGAGCTTTAGACTTTAGGTTTATGTAAGTATTTTAGGATATTTTATGTATTTTAAATTGTAATTTTTTTACCTAAGACTAGGCTGTATGGACTCGTCCGAAGCCGTTAAATTTTTATGAATAATAATGTCAAATGTCAATGTCGAATGTCAGATTGACCTGACCGACAAAGAAAAGTTCGATTTGATTTCGATTGATACAAAAAGTAGTTTCGTCGTGTTATCTAACCATTTTCATTTCAACATGGGCTTGTTGAAAAAGGTAAATGTTACTTAACGTAAAATTCGAGTATTACGAATGATCTAGTACTTACTTAACTTTTTCTTGTAATCTCTGAAAAAATGAGCGCTGACTTTATACAAATATGTATTTCCTCGTCAAGTTTGTCCCGAACTGTTGATGGAATATTGTAATTACACAATAAGCCTTGTAGTACGAAAATAAAATAGAACTGTGATCGCCAACCTTCCTGACTATTGTAGTGAAGTTCTTCTATTCGAGGGACCTATGTCAAATATCAATGGGCAGGACATATTGCCAGATGTACCGACAAAAGGTGGACTCTAAGAACCACAACATGGTCGGGTCCACTGGGAAAAAGAAATATAGGTAGACCAAGAAAACGATGGGTGGATGATATAATCTCAGTGGCCGGCGAAAACTGGTTAACAACTGCAAAAAATAGAGGAAAATGGAAAAAAATGGAGGAGGCTTTTACCCAGATGGGGTCCAAGCAATTTAGTTAAGATATATGTAATATTATAGTGTAACTGCCATGTAAATATTAGTACTTTTTTGTTTGGAAATATAAAGCTTTATTATTATTATATGTCAAATAGTATGTACAATACTTTCAGACAACAGGCCTAACAGGTCTGGCAGTCGCAGCTAACCCACATCACACACTGGGTGCGCTTTATGGCAAAATTCTAAGAACTATTCAGAAGATGCCAGAAGCTTCGGTCTATAGGAAGTATACTGAACAGATTGTTCGTGAACGCGCTGCTGTACTACAACAGGTGTGCACATTTACCTTCATTGCAGTCTTTATAAATTAATGGAATCTCTTTTACTATATTTATATATATTTTTTTTATTATTTTTAAAGATAATATCTGTCTAAATCTTAAAATGTCATCAAAAGTTCTAAACTACTTTATTTTCAATACAATAAATAAATATATATTGGTTTCAGACAAAGGATGTCTATGAGATTGAGCAGAAAATTAACTGTGGTCAAGCTGAAGAATTAATTATACAGGCCGAAAATGAACTAAACTTGGCTAGAAAAATGTTGGTTTGGAAACCTTGGGAACCCTTAGTTGCAAAGCCTCCTAAAGGACAATGGGACTGGCCACCAGCAAAGCCTTAAAATTGGTAGAAAATTTGCTTAATTTGTTATTCTTTCATAATTTAAATACCATTTGGTCTAGTTAATTAAAAATAAATAATTCAAAACAGCTAAGTAATTTCATTGATTTGTTTGTTTGTAATTGAATAATAGTCTTCAATTTGTAGTAACACTTTTATTATTATCTCATCAAGACCGCTTTAGACACACAGACCATTTTAAAATGACAGCAAAGTGTGAATTTTTCAAATATGAATTGCAAATAGATTCAGAAAACTAACAATTTGTAACAATTTAGTTTGTAAAAATTATATAGTTGGTAGTTTAGACAAAGAAAAAATATAAAAGAAATAGGATTTGTATGTTAGTGTTCCCAGGAACATAACATAGCATAACATAAATGGAAATGTACAGGAATGGTTAGAATGGTTAACCCTTCGGGTGGCAACCCTTTATGAGCGGATAAGACAGTTTTAATTGCGCTTGTGGCAGTCAATCCGCTAAGCCTACCTCGGCCAACACTCGACTAGTGCGGTCGGTTTTGTTCTTAGTTAAAATTTTAGAACACAGTTAATTTAATGTATTGAACCATATTACTTACCAAGATATTTCCATTAATCTTGGTAAGTAATATGGTTCAATACATTAAATTAACTGTGTATGTTATTGAAATTTAAAACATTAATTTATTTGCCAGGATATGTGAAATCTTAGAAAAAAGCATTTTTATAAGAACCATTAGGTACTTGGCCATCATTTTTTCACCTACTACTTCAATCGGTTTTAAATAAAAAACTTGTATAGCCCTAAATAAATATTTTTAGCCATAAATGAACCTTATTTAGTGTCCTATTTTGTTATAAATATAGAAGCAGAAAACTTTCAGTCACTAATTATAAGCATATTTTTCTTTTAAAGTAACAATTAATAACTTACAGTAATTACATGATAAATTAATATTAATGCAGGTAAAAGTTTGTAAATCTTGTGTTGATTACGTTGGTATTTAAATGATATCCATGTTTTCTACAAAAATTTGCAGAAATTAGCGGTTTTAGTTACCGCGGCGACAACTTTTTTTTTATTTACTTCCGGACCGGACATCCTGCCACCATTTACCTAATTCTAATTTTGACAAACGCGACAGGTTATAATATTAATAAGTTTTCACTTGGCCCAAATAATAGAGGCTTTTTTTGGGCTCTTGACGCAGAATGTCCACTGGTCGCAAAAGGTCTCTTTCGTAGAATGTCTCTTTCGCAAAATGTCCTTTTCTCAGAATGTCTCTTGCGCAAAACGTCCTTTTCGCAGAATGTCCACTTCGCAAAATGTCCCTTTTTCTAACTTACTTTAATCATACATTTAGCAATTATTAGCTTACCTTACCACACATGGTTTACGTGTGTATACTTATTTGTATGGATATGGGTAAGCAAGTAAAATAAAAATATATTTCAAATCACATTTATTTCTCTATGTGATCGCTTGATTATATGCAGCGGCTTAGCTTTTATTATAGTTGGTTTTGTCTATATGTATAACACAAAAGAAATAATACATAATACATAGTTATCAACTCGAAATATCGAGGCCTTTGACTTTGTCAATCACAAGACACTTCTGTCTAAGCTCGAACGTTATGGTGTGCGAGGACCTGCGTATGATTGGATAAGGAGCTATCTAAGTAAAAGGACACAGTTTGTGGAAATACCAAAGCTGGATGAGATGCTCCAAAGTGTGACATCGAGATCGGATATTAGAGTGAATGGCTCAGGTGTCCCACAGGGAAGTATATTGGGACCATTACTATTCCTTCTATACATCAATGACCTTCCCAAATGTACGCAATATCCGGTAACACTCTTTGCTGATGATATTTCGGTGACAATACACAAAAAACCTAACACTGACTATAATAATGAAATAAATAATGTAATTAAACATATAACGAATTGGTTACAAAATAATGATTTAAAAATTAATACAAGTAAAACAAAATATATACAATTTCACAACAAAAATGGAAAACCTCAACAATTATCAGTACACTACAATGACGATCCTATTGCTATGACTACTTCAGCGACTTTTCTCGGTATTGTGATCGATTCCGAACTCACATGGCAGAATCATGTTGAAATAGTATGCCAGGGAATAAACAGGTTTGTGTTTGCTCTGTATCGTCTGACAAAACTAGCTAACCTTAAGACAGCTCTGATGGCATATCATGGCTACGTTGGTTCTGTTCTGAGGTATAGGCTGATTCTGTGGAGGAACTCGACACACATTAGTCGTGCTTTCATTCTACAGAAGAGATGTATAAGATCTATTTGTGATATAGGACAAATGGAATCATGTAGACCATTTTTTTAAAAGTTAGAAATTCTTACATTACCATCCCTATATATATTTGAAATTTTAACATTCACCAAGAAAAATGCGTAATCGTGGTGGTACAAATAGGTATCCATGGAAGTTATCTGTGCCCCAAGCAGGCACAGCTTATATTACCAGAAATTGTTACAGCATGTGCGTTAGACTTTTTAATTTACTTCCGAATTACATTCAAAACTTGCAACTAAATATTTTTAAAAGAATTATTATCTGTCTATTGATTGATAACTGTTTTTATGACATAAATGAATTTATACAATTTTGCCGTAATGGTCACTGCAAGCGAATTATTGATTTTTGACAAAAGCTATTCACAAATCATTTTTATTAATTTTAAGGTTGACATTATTATTATTATTAGTTTGACATTATTGTTATTATTGTTTTGACACACTCCATCATAATTTTATATCATCCATTTAATTTGACACCTTACTGTTGAGTTTAATTGAAATATTACTTTTATTTGGAATTCGTATTTATATTATTTGATTTATTTACTAATAGTTAATTCAATTGCATGACGACTAACGGCCATTTCCAATAACCTATCTATCTTCAGTTTTGGCATATCGGAGATAGAAAACAACTTCTGTCTTTGTTTCTCTGGACGGCAAAAACAGAGATAGAAACCTATCTCCGATATGCCAAAACTGAAGATAGATAGGTTATAGGAACCGGCCGTTAATGTTTGCATATCGATAAAACATGCTTGTTCATATTATATTTTTAAGAACTAAAATTGTACCATGTTTTCTGCAAATAAATAAATAATCATTATCATTATCATAATCGAAATTATAAAATAAAAAAATTAACACTTGAAGTACTTACTTATTTAAAGTATTCCATAGGAGCCTATTTTAAAGGCTGTAAAAATATGATTTTTTTAATAAATTGTGGCAATTTTAAGGCCTTATAATTTTTATCAAAATACATGTCATGTTTTCTTTTATTGTGCTGCACATTTTTAAAAAGACTGTTCATTATTTGCCTATTATTTTTTAAAATAGGCTCTTTAGGAATAATTAAAATAACTACTTCAAGCGTATCATAGTAATTTTTTTTTATATGTTCGATTTGTTAACTGTATTATTTCTTTTGTGTTATAAATGTAATCAAGCGTATAGAGAAATAAATGTGATTTGTAATATATTTTTATTTTATTTGCTTACCCATATCCATATTCATACAAATAAGTATACACACATCAACCATGATGTGTGGTAAGCTAATTGCTAAATGTATGATTAAAGTAAGTTAGATTAGAAATAAAAAGAGACAATATGCGAAAGGGATATTTTGCGAAGTGGACATTCTGCGAAAGGGACGTTTTGTGAAAAAGACATTCTGAGAAAAGGACATTTTACAAAAGAGACATTCTGCGAAAGAGACCTTTTGAGAAGTGGACATTCTGCGTCAGCCTTTTTTTGTTGCCTTCTGTTATTAAATTTCATTCATCATCATCATCATCAGCCTATGACAGTCCACTGCTGGACATAGGCCTCTCCAATTGCATTAAATTTCATTATATCTGTGTAAATAACAGTGAATAGCGAATGAAGTCTAGACTAAAATAATTAATAAAAATAATTTATTACTTTAGTTGAAAATAGTAAGTACCTATTATAAATTTTCAATTAATTATATAACTTTAATTAAAATTTGTTGCAGTCTAAAGTAAAAAGTACCAGTTAAGAATTTATATCAAATAAATGCATAATTATCATAATAACTTGACCATTAATTACACTATAACCTTGTAAATATGTATACACACAGTAATTACATTTCATGTAAAAATATCCAGTTAATCAATAATCTTAGATTCATAAAACTGCAAAGTAACACTCCTGTTCCTTAAGTATGTCTTCTAATCAAGTTTGCAATATCAAAAAATGTAGTTCTTTAATAGAAAAATACAACCAAGGGTGCAACAGTAACCATTTCACTACTCTTTGGCTCTTGTCTTCAGAAATTAAAATCTATTTACTCTAACTGCTTTCTTGCTATACAAAGCATAAGATACAATTTTTTTTTTTTACAGTGAACCTGTTAATGTTGAAAAATCCTTTGTTATCCGCTTGTAGACTTTTTTTCCAGACACAATTAAAATGGGGACAACTCTCCCCAAAAAGTCTACAAGCGTCAACAGTTGCTTCAATAAAACAACACTAAGTTATGGTTGGCATGTCTATAAAAGTGGTAAGGCCAATAGTAGTACACATGTATGTAGGATGATTTCTTAGAGCTCAATTAAATGTCTCTATATCTATCAGCTAATGTGCATCTCAATAGACAGATTGAGCTATTCCCTCTGTTAGGACAAATAAATAATAAATATATAAAGCTGAAGAGTTTGTTTGTTTGTTTGAATGCGCTAATCTCAGGAAGTACTGGTCCGAATTGAAAAATTCTTTTTGTGTTGGATAGTCCATTTATCAAGGAAGACTTTAGGCTATAGAACATCACGCTGCAACCAATAGGAGCGAAGCATGAGTGAAAAATGTTGCAAAAATAGTCGCGGGCGGAGCGAATAGCAGGCAACAGCTAGTAAATAATAAATTTTGCAATAAGCCAATGGATAATAAAAGCAGATCACTTCCAGACCCCAGTCCAATTGTAACAATATTCTAATGTTAGACACTTTATCAAGGCTCATTGCCCAGAGCGCTGCTTTTAAATAGTTACTGCATTAGAGCCTTCTTTGTCAGCCATGTAAATAAAATGCAATACAAACAGAAAATCTCCATAAGCAATAACAATACTTTTTGGCACAGAGTATATATTAAAATATATATTTTTTTGCAAATTATATAGTCAATGCAAGAGTAACTTATTAATAAAATCCAACATTTAATAAAACATCTTATCTAGAATTTTTAATACAAATGTCAATTGGTATATCTATTCGCTTGTTTCAAAATGTTAATGGTAACTTACACTTACATAGTAGAAATCTGATAATACAAAATTCATGTGTCAACACTAATTTTATCAGCTACATGTAAAAAACGAAGTACTAAGTATAATTGTAACCTAGCGTATTTCATCTTTGAACTACTATTAACATACAAATTAAATCCTTATAGTTAGAAATAAATAACAATATAAAATCACTTGTATAATACTTAAAAATGGATATTTACTTAAACAGGCAAATTCCTTTTTTTTGATAATCAGAAAATATAATTATTTGAAAAGACTTTTTAAACTGCCTTGGGTGTTATACTAATCCCAAATTTTATCCCAAGCAACTGCTCCTCCAATTGCCATTTAGAGACTATGGCATTATCACTTCGAACCCCCAAGCGACAGCCGGTTGCCGCAATGACAATTGATTTTAATTGTGTCTGGAATAACCGAGCGTCGAAGGGTCAAATCATATAGAAACATTAAAGGAGTATTCTATTGATTGGTTCAAAACTGTTACAAAATAAAAAGTCCTGAAAAATGAAAAGAAATTTGCCATGTCATTGCAAATCCACCATAATAATTGTCCCATCAGCTTACAACCTAAATCATTTTTTTTCTTGTCTATGATATAGTTATGTAGATGTGACACCTTTTCTTGCAACTAATAAGTTAAGAACTGGGTGTTTTTTAATATAACTAACTGCTTTCTTGTGTGTTACCATTGTGAAGTCATATCCATTGCATTGTAGAATTTTGTCATGCATTCTCAACCCTGATTTAGCAGCAGGACTTCCCTCATGGACTTCAGTCACATATATACCCTGGTAAAAGTTTAAAACCAACAAATTATTAGTGGGGCTTATCTTCATTAAAATAAAAACAGAAACAAAACAAGTTTGTTCTTATAAAATTAAGTTTGATTGTGGCTTACATTATCAGTATACCCCTGGGGACTTTTACGAAAATCTTGGTCAATACCGCCGCCGATTTTAAATCCACATTTCATTACTTCTCGACCTTCAGCATCAACACCCGTCTCTTTTTGGAGCGTAATGGGTATCTGTTAACATAACACGAAGGCATGAAAAATATTCATAATGAAGACACTAATGGGAGTGGTCTACAAACTTACACTAAGACACTCCATAGCCGTTCCGGCTTGGTGCTGAAATGCCATTTTCGCCATGGTGACTCAACTTTATTTATGACTTCTAAATGAATTGATTAGTATAGTATAGTTATTTATCCAAATAACGCCTTCAGGAGACCTGTAACTTTCAAATCCAAACAATGCACAACAAGTAGACAGATCTGGTAAGTACATAAATGATGGATGTTGTGAGCGACTTTTAGACAGATACCACACACAGATACAGACTTAATGCATAGACTTTTTTTAATTACAAGTTTTACGGCCTTGGTACATATCCATACAGCCAAACATAAAATGCATTGACTTAGACAACCATACACTTCAACAATAAGCATGCTGCCAAATCATTCGTTTTTGCTGTTCTGTCTGTCATACAGCTCTTATGATTTACTAAGGAGATTTTGGCGGGAGTTCGTGAGATACGTTTGTAGTCCGTTTATATTATCGAATTTTTATTGTTTATAGTGATTTTTGGGTCGTTAAAGTGGTGTTATTTTGCGAAACAAAGTGTCGTGCGAGTGAACAATATACAGGTCGGTGAAATAAGATGGTGTATGGGTCGTAACCAAGAAAAGTGAACCGTGAATTTTGCGCGGGAACGCGAACAGTTCACCTCTTTCTTGGGGACTTTTCTACATTCCTTCAATTTTTCGACTGTCTCCAAAAACTCCATCGAAGCATTAAAACGCCTAACATCAACGTTTTAATGCAAAAATAAAGACAATATTAGGTAGTAAAGTATTGGTAGTATGGACAAGTATCCGAAGCCGTTAAACTTACTAAAGAAAAAAAAAAGAAAAAAAAATGATTTACTAATGTTAATATCACGCAACAACTTAATCCAACCTAACTCATTCAAATGTATGCGTGGCTAACGCATTTCAAAAATCAAAGCTGGAACGTCGATCTGAATCAGATAAAAGCACTTTTCTTTGTTTCTCACTTTTTTTTGGATTTAACATATTACTGATACCAATTAATGTTATCACCCTATCAAAATCAAGGATTTTTGATTAAAACTGGAATGTGCACTTAGTGCCATGCCACACTGGCGGATTACAAGCGTTTTTAAAGCGGAGCTGCTACGCAGCGAACACGCCGCGGGTGCGCGGCTCTATATCTATCAGCTAATGTGCATCTCAATAGACAGATTGAGCTATTCCCTCTGTTAGGACAAATAAATAATAAATATATAAAGCTGAAGAGTTTGTTTGTTTGTTTGAACGCGCTAATAACCGGAAGTACTGGTTCGATTTGAAAAAATATTTTTTTGTTAGATTGTCCATTTATCGAGGAAGGCTTTAGGCTATATAACATCACGCTGCGACCAATAGGAGCGAAGCATCAGTAAAAAATGTTGCAAAAATAATCGCGTTCATAATAACAGATATTGACGAGAACGAAGTCGCAGGCAACAGCTAGTAAAAAATATAACTAAAGTAGTATAAAACTAGTAGTAATAAAACTACTAATAAAAAATAAAACTAAAGTAGCGCGGGAGCGGTGGTTTCGGTATGCGAGTGTACAAAATGGCGGCCACGCTTTTCTTCGCGGCGAAATCGTTGCGCGTCCGCAACGTATTCGTTGCGCAGCCGCGACATTTTCGCCGCGCACACGCGGTGTGTTCGCTGCGTGGCCGCTCCGCTTTGAAAACGCTTGTAATCCGCCAGTGTGGCATGGCCCTTAGTATTGTACATTGTAGAAAAATCAACTTTATTAGTACTCACTAAAAAGTCGATAATACATTGTGACTTTGATATGCGGTCTAAAGTCTCCGTTGCTCTGAGAGCCGTCTGTTTCAACTTTCAATAGTCTGTTTCATTTTTAATTATACCAGATCCTTTGATTATCTTGATACTCAAAGACCAGAGCAGAGCAGAGCAGAAAATAGATGATGAATTTCGAAGGTTTACAAAATTATACATTTAAGTCTATTTTTTATTATAATAATATGTCACCTAACTAAAGCATTGTTTCTTATTGCAGTTTTATTTTGTAATTCTTGTTACATCAAAATCCTTCTTAGAAATCCTTTAATTTATTTTTTAAAACCATTAAGTAAAATTTTGTAGATAAAGTAACCCAAATCTTATAATAAATAATCTGAGACCCAAATGCTTTAACTGACAAGTCAACCTTATGGTTGATTTATGCCAGCTAAAGTGTAAACTGTTTTAAATGCGATTTTCGAGTATTATTATAAATATTTTGATGAAAAAAAGGTCAAAAAGTTCCAAATAAAAGGTTGCAAAAGTGAATCATATGCTGGATACGGGATTTCTTTCTCTAGGAAAATAAATTTCATTTGATTATTTTCAAACTGTGTAGCGTTAATATGGTATTCAATAAGTAAAAAAAGGAAAGTAACGGCAAAGTGATTACTTGTTCAGAGCCTTTATTCATCCCACTGCAGGGCAAAGGCCTTCACCGTTGAATTCAAGTTACCACGGCTTTGATAGATATAGACTTAGAATATTCTAAGGATTTATACCTACATAATCACCACGTTTGCCAAATGTGAATTGGTGATCGCAAACCCGAGCAATGTTCGAAACATACCTATAACGAAAAATAAATAAATAGAAAATCAAAATAATAATAAAAAACAATTTATTGCCCCAATTACTAAATTGATAAGATAAGACTGAATCGGGAAATCGAACTTATCCGAAATAGTTCTCAGGATGATGCTGCTGCTACTTCGTACTCTGCGCAATAGTGAAGCGATGCGTTTGCGTCTAATCGCGTAAAAATCATCTGTATCAATGGGCATCAGAAAACATCGCTGATACGCTACAGAAGCGTGGCATCCGCAACATCATCCTGAAAACGTTATTATATTGAACGCGTGGGGCGTTGTATGTCCTGCGTGCGAGTGTAGTTCATCACCCACAAGCTGCTCGTTTATAAAGATTGACAACATGACTTAAAAAGTGTATGTAATTATGATTTTTTAATAAATATATTTTTTTTGTGACGTAAATTGAATCGAAAACTGTTATTACACAGCTCCACAATTTTTACACTTGAGGCGTTGTAATCTTTGCATTGCCGATTGTATTGAAATGTATTTTTAAATAACATTTTAACCAAAGACTAGATTGTATAGACTCGTCTAAAGCCTTTAAATTTTAATAGAAAAAAAATCAAACTGTCAACAAACATTAATTTGGGAATTTGGTTGGATATAAGTTTTTGGCGGGAGTTCGTGATATACGTTTGGAGTCCGTTTATTTTATCGAATTCTTATTGTTTATAGTGATTTTTGGGTCGTAAAAGTGGTGTTATTTTGCGAAACAAAGTGTCGTGCGAGTGAACAATATACAGTTCGGTGAAATAACATGGTGTATTGGTCGTAACCAAGAAAAGTGGGCCGTGAATTTTGCGCGGGATCGCGAACAGTTCACCTCTTTCTTGGGGACTTCTCTTCATTCCTTCAATCTTTCAACTGTCTCCAAAAACTCCATCGAAGCATTAAAACGTCTAACATCAACGTTTTAATGCAAAAATAAAGAAAATATTACTAAAGAATTGGCTGTATGGGCATAGTTCCCTTTGCCTACCCAGAATGGGTGAAGAAAACAACAACAACAATTGGTTGGATATAAATAACGAGAGTTGTAACCTGTTATTCGAAAAAAAAGCGCGGGAATCAGCGGTCTCGGTGCACGTCTTTTTTTTCGGTTTTTCAGTTTTTAACTTTAAAACGTATAAAAAGGATCAGGGCAGTGAAGTATTGGTTTAAATTGTGTATTCTATATATATTTACCATCATAGTAGTGTAGTTATCTTCATTTGGGTAAGTCTTAACTTTGTATTTGTATAATGGACGATGAGCCGCACGATCCCGGTGGGACAGTCCCACCGGCATCTAACTATGTTACTATTTCTTCCAATATGGACACTGAAGGATCAGTTACAGATGTATCTGATTCTAATTCGAACGTTAATAATGCTAAACGCAAGAGATCATCTGTAAGAAAGATTTGCAAACATTGCAACAAGAAAAGAAGGCGCCATAAAACTTCTTTATTAAACGATTCTGATTGCAAGTGTGTAGAAAATTTTGTCAGCGAAGAACCAGAACTTCACAAACCAATCACTTCCACTTCAACCTCAACAGCCAATTTGTCGATGTCTACAACTGCTAATCCTTCTTCTAACCCAGTTGCTAGACCTTGTTATGTAGCTTCGGATTTGGCTCCTTATGTAGTCCATGTCCAAAAAGTTCCATCTGAGCCTAATGAGAATTGTACTGTGCACCCTGTATCATTTGGCTTTTTCCTGAAAAGGAATAATATTAGAAATATAATTGATGGAAGTTTAAAAAAGATAGGCAGAAACCGACTATCCATTTCCTTCTCTAAATTTGAAGATGCTAATTACTTTCTTGATAGCGGGTCTTTAAAGATTAAAAATTATAAAGCCTTCATTCCCTCATTTAATGTCACTCGTATGGGTGTGGTTCGGGGTGTCCCAACAGATTGGTCTGATGAAGATGTTCTCAGTAATATATCAGTACCAACAGGATGCGGTTCTATTTTAAAAGTGAGACGACTCAAAAGGAAAATAACAAGTAATGGTAGTTCTCAGTTTATTCCCATAGAAACAGTTGTACTAACATTTGATGGGCAGGTTCTTCCTAAAAGAGTTTTTATGTGTTTTAATTCATTGCCTGTTGATCTTTACATCTACCCAACGATACAATGTTTCCATTGCTGCCGATATGGACATGTTAAAGTTCAATGTCGTTCTACACCCAGATGTTTCAAGTGCGGTTTGGGCCATTCAGGAGAAACCTGTTCAGTAGATGAGGAGAGCATAAGATGTTGCTTGTGTTCTGGTCTCCATATGGCTAATAGTAAGGCATGCCCTGAATTTTTGAGGCAAAGGAATATTAAAGAATCTATGGCAAAAAGTTGCATAACATATGCTGAAGCTCTCAAATTACACCCCCCCAGTAGCAAATCATATGCAGATGTATTAGTTTCAGCACCTTCTAAAAATTCTAATTTTTCTTTAGATATTATGTCAAACAACTACAATCCTGACAAAACGTCATATAAGAAAACTGTCTTCCTTAAACCGAGGACACCACCTAGATTAGAAAAAGGTTATGACCGTTCTACTCATAATGACCTTGTCAAGGGGTACAACTCCCCTATATCACCAAGTAAAAGTATTTTAATTAATAGCAATGAAAGACAAGACTTAACCAATCTATCTGTAAAGGAATTGATAATTGCCCTTATAAACTCTCTTTCTCAGTCTAACTTTGTTTCTCTACCGTCCAACGCAGCCACTATCACAGATAGTTTATTGACAAGACATTTACAGAACGAAACAGAGAGCCTCAGCAATTCAGTGGAATTGCCGCAGCATACAAATTAGAAAAAGTGATCTTTTATATTTAATTAATAAATTTAATCCATTTATTGTTGCCCTCCAGGAAACATGGCTTCAGCCAGTTTCCAATTTTAAAGTTCCAAATTATTCTTGTGTTAGAGAGGACCGTAGTGATGGATATAGTGGTGTAGCTTTACTTATAAGTCATACTGTACCATATTCTCATATACCAATCCCTCAACATAGCGCCGGTTTTTCTATCATTGCAGTTAAATTAAAAAATATTACCTTTGTGTCAATTTATATACCTCACCCCTACTCACAGGTTTATGATGAAATAGAAAGAATTATTAATGATCTCCCTAAGCCTGTTCTAATATTAGGAGATTTTAATGCTCAACATCAGTCTTGGGGTAGTGACAGTTCTAATTGTTATGGCAATAGAGTTTTGGATATCATAGACAACGTTCCATTGTGTATATTAAACACTGGTGCTGCCACCCGTAGGACTCCTCCTCATGAAGGAAAAAGTGTTCCTGACTTGTCTCTCTGTTCTCCTAATCTAGCATCCTTGTTATCATGGTCAACGTTCCCAATAACTTTTGGTAGTGACCATTTTCCGATAATTATTGATTTTCCGGATAACAATAAGCATCAGAATATACGTACACCCCGCATGAAGTATAAACTTGATAACGCTGATTGGTGTTTATTTAAAGAAAAGGTAGAGCAGGGTATCCCATCACTACCTGTTATTAATGAAGACAACCAGTCTGAATGTGCAGAAGCTCTGGCCTCACTTTTAATTAATACTGCTAACCAAGTTTTTCCTATCAAAAGAGGCAATACTAACAAAATTCCATCACCGCCTTGGTGGGACAGTGAGTGTTCAGATGCTGTTAGAAAAAGAAAAGAAGCTGAGATGAAATATAATTCTCTCTCGACTGAAGAAAATTTTAATTCTTTGTCTGAAATTATTACCAGCACCAGAAAATTATTAAAATGCAAGAAATGGGAAGGGTGGAAAAACTTTTGTGTTTCCATCTCACCTGATATTTCCCCGTCTGTTGTTTGGTCAAAGATTAAACAATTCAGATCAGCTTTTAAAGAATCACATCCTCCTACTCTTCATACTCCATTACTTGACCAATTTTTAGATAAATTAGCACCTCCTTATGTTCCTGAAGATATTGGTTTTATAAATGATGCAGTGTATTTTACTGACATTGACCATACAGAACTTAATGCTCCTTTTTCCCTACCCGAGCTGGAAGGAATTTTATCGTATGTCAAAGACTCTGCTCCTGGCAGTGATGGAATCCCTTACTCATTTTTCAGCAACCTAAGTAAATCCAGTTTGGTATATTACCTAAATCTAATTAATTCTATCATGACTTCAGGTAGTGTGCCCCACTCATGGAAATCACAAGAAGTGATTCCACTATTAAAACCACATAATCCTTCCAATGACCCTAATTCCTATAGACCAATTGCACTTTCATCTGTTCTTATGAAACTAGCTGAACATCTGGTAAAAAACCGTTTAGAGTGGTTCATTGAAAGTAAAGGTCTACTGAGTAACAGTCAGTACGGGTTCAGAAAAGGAAAAAGTTGTTCAGATAGTATAGGTATTTTTTGTACAGATATTCGGCTTGCCTTTTCATGTAATGAGTCTGTTCTTTCGGCATTTATAGATATATCAGCAGCATATGAAAACGTTTTAATATCAGTTCTTCGAAATAAACTCTATCAGCTTCATGTTCCTAATATGTTAGTTAATTTCATCATAAATATTCTTAACGAACGTTCTATAAATGTAATTCAAGACAACATAACTACATCTAGAATATTATATAAAGGTATTCCTCAAGGTTCTGTCTTAAGTCCATTATTGTTTAACATTTACAGCTTCGATCTAGAATCTTCTATAAATAATACAGCTAACATATTGCAGTATGCTGATGACTTGTTGATTTATATTTCTGGTAGTAATATACAATCTTTATGTAAATCTCTATCTTCCTCACTTACTATGTTGAAGTCATGGTTAGATAATAATGGACTTAGCTTATCTCCATCTAAAAGCTCAGTAGTATTATTTTCCAGATTGCGATTACTTCCTCCAATCAGCGTTTATTTCAATAATATTCAACTCCCTGTTAAAAACCAGGCCAAATTCTTGGGAGTAATCTTAGATTCTAAAATGACAGGCATTCCCCATTTTTACTATATCAGTGATAAATGTGAAAAAAATCTCAATATTCTTAGATGCTTATCCGGAGTGTGGTGGGGTGCCCATCCATTTTGTTTGAAACTTTTATATAATGCTCTAGTTAGAAGCATTCTTGATTATGGGACATACTTTCTGGAGCCTAGTAACGTTATTGGCACTCGTAAATTAGATTTAGTCCAAAGTAAGAGCCTCAGATTGATAACGGGTGCTATGAAATCAAGCCCCGTCAATGCTCTTCAAGTTGAATGTGTAGACCCTCCACTGAAACTTCGGCGGCAATACCTGTCTGATAGATTTTTATTCCGTGCTCTTCAATTTGCACATCACCCACTCCGATTCAAGCTCCATAAATTATCGGAATATGTAGATTCTGCTCCATATTGGCGTTATAAATCTTGTCCATGTCTTATTGTCAGCTATCGTAAATTTATATCTCTTGAAGCTCCTACTCATAAATCTTCTTATCTTCCATTATTTAGTGTAGAGTATGAAGAGTTACTATACTCTCCAGATATTCATTTTGATTTAGGTATTTGTAGCGGAGACAGTAATGCCCAATCGAGTTTTAATTACATAATCAACAAAGATTGGTTTGATTGGCATCATGTGTATTCGGATGCCTCCAAACGTTCAACTAATTCTGATGTAGGCATAGGAGTTTACCATAAACAGTATAATATTATTCAAAAAATAAAATTACCCCCCGAAACCTCTGTCTTTACAGCTGAATGTTTTGGTCTTTTTAAATCCCTTGAATACATTTTTATTATGAAATTACAAAAAACTATTATTTTCACGGACTCTAAAAGCGCTCTTCAATGTCTTGCTAAATTTCCTTTCAAATCCAACACCTTTTATCCTATAATCATGGATTGTAGAAGATTACTATATAATTGCTCACTAAATGGTCTTAAAATATCTTTTGGATGGATTCCTGGTCACAGTGGTATTCCAGGAAATGAAAAGGCTGATGTTCTAGCTTCTGATGCAATAATCGACGGTGATTGTTTCCCTTACAAAAACTATTGTCACGATCTACTGTCTCTTCCCAAACTTTATCTAAATAAATCCTGGGAAATAATCTGGAATGATAAAGATCTAACCAAAGGGAAATATTATAGAATCATCCAACCTGTTATTCCTACCAAACCCTGGTTTTTCAAGTCCAAGCTAGACAAGGTCAGTACTAGTTGTATCATTCGTATGAGATTGGGTCATGTCTGCCTACCATTCCATTTGGCAAAACTTAAAATTGTAGACAGTGACAAATGTGGTTGCGGGGATGAAGTGGGCGATTTAAATCATCTATTGTTTTTCTGTCCTAAATATGACCGCTCCTCCTTTATCATCTCTCTTGTATCTCTCAGTGTTCCTTTTCCAACTAGTGTATCATGTTTATTATCATCTAACGATTATTCTGTTTATCAATGTTTATCTAATTTCTTAACAAAAAATAAGATTAAAATTTAAAATTGCTACTTATGTATATATTATAGTGTTTATGTAGACAATTATATATTTTTCTATCCAGTAACCTTTTCTTCCTTCCTGATCCTTTATAGATTCCCGGTTTGTTTTCCTTTTTAATAAATGATTCCCTACCTTTCACCTGTTGTGGCGATGCACAAGCCGTGTAAGCCAATAAAAAAAAAAAAAAAAAAAAAAAAACCTGTTATTCCTACCAAACCCTGGTTTTTCAAGTCCAAGCTAGACAAGGTCAGTACTAGTTGTATCATTCGTATGAGATTGGGTCATGTCTGCCTACCATTCCATTTGGCAAAACTTAAAATTGTAGACAGTGACAAATGTGGTTGCGGGGATGAAGTGGGCGATTTAAATCATCTATTGTTTTTCTGTCCTAAATATGACCGCTCCTCCTTTATCATCTCTCTTGTATCTCTCAGTGTTCCTTTTCCAACTAGTGTATCATGTTTATTATCATCTAACGATTATTCTGTTTATCAATGTTTATCTAATTTCTTAACAAAAAATAAGATTAAAATTTAAAATTGCTACTTATGTATATATTATAGTGTTTATGTAGACAATTATATATTTTTCTATCCAGTAACCTTTTCTTCCTTCCTGATCCTTTATAGATTCCCGGTTTGTTTTCCTTTTTAATAAATGATTCCCTACCTTTCACCTGTTGTGGCGATGCACAAGCCGTGTAAGCCAATAAAAAAAAAAAAAAAAAAAAAAACGAGAGTTGTGTTGTTTGCTAAAAATATAATTAAAGTGAGTGAATTAATTAGTAACGATGAATGTTCCTAATAAAGTAAAATATAACCCACCACAAATTTCATATTTTAGATGTCTAATGGCGAGTATAGGCACGTATGGCGAATAGTCGTGAGAAATTTTATAAATTCTCTTCGACCTAGACAAATCAGTGGGAACAACATGGGTAAGAAGAAGAAATTATTTAACTAGGGCCACCGAATAAGTCAAAGACACCAAATTGATCGGTCAGTTTTGAAAAAGTAATCCTTGCGTACATAAGCAACGCAATAAAAAACGTGTGTCGGCATAGTTCCAATCATAAACGTAGAATATAAATCTATGGTTCCAATTTACCCATATCGTCTGTTTGATACTTTCCTTGGGTTTTGGATTAGTTTAAAAACTTAATGTTTGTTCGAATTTCTAGGAAAAGATTACTTAGGTAATATTTACTTTGAGTTACCTGCAGATCCTCAAAGAGGTAAGAGGAAACCAACTCGTTGGTATGATCCACCAAAAGGCCAAGACTTTCAGGATCCTATTCCAGCTGAATGGGAATCTTGGCTTCGACAAAGAAGGTATTAAGTATCTATTGTGATTTTTGTGATTAGTTTTTAATCTTAAAATTTGGTTGATAATTTTATTTTTTGTTAGAAGTGAACCCCCTACTGATGAAGAGATATCCAAAAATGTTGCCATTGCGGAACTCAAAAAGATAAATGCAGCAAAGATCGAAGAGAAGCGCTTGATTGATGGGGGCTCTCTACCTACACCAGTTGAACGAGGACCCCAGTCTTTTCCTACTTATTCAGAATATCACCCAGGAGACCCAGCTATTAATCCTAAAAATAAAGGCAACTAAACACTCACTTTGGTACCTTCGTTGTTTCTGGTTTCCAAAATACAAATGCTTTAAATAGTTATTCAAATTGGGATCAGAACAATGTATGTGATGTTGTCCACATTTATTTATTTATTATTTATTTATTTACTCATGAAACCGTCACCTTAGTGTAAATAGTTGTATGTAGTATTTTATTTAAATTTGCTTTTCAAATTATGTATTAACCCGTTGACGATCAGATATTCCAGACACAATTAAAATCAATTGTTATCGCGACAACCGGTTGTCGCTTGGGGGTTGAGGGATTAAAATACACTCAACTTACTTTGTTAGTTATTAGTAATAAAAAAAAACTAGTTGTTTATTTAGCGCAGGTATGTTCTTGGAATGAAACTGTTGCTGTGATAGTTGACTTAATTAGAATTAAATTATTATGTTTAATATGGCTTGTTTTGTTTACTTACATACTAGTTAATATTTTGAAAGTTCATTATTAATTACCTCCTGATATGAGAAAAGGCTTTAGAATATCGCTGCTTCGGTGCAACAAAGTCTCAACTACTCAAAATTTCAATATAGAGTTGATATATGACTAATTTTATTGCAAATTATTGGTGAATCAAGAGCTCATCTTACCTTATATCTCCAATTAAATTGAGCTTTTTAAAACAAATTTGAAGTTACAATGGCATTGATTACAAAAACGCTTTTGTTGATCCAATATTCGCGTTTTTTATAAAATGATAGTGCCTAAATCTGACTGCTGACATTAAAGTCGTAAAATTCAGTAAAGATTCTGATACTCATAAATACAAAACCACCTATAAAACTCAAGTTTGGAGCGAAGCAATAGTTAAAATTAGTTGTTGCATGTTTGTTGTAATGGCAAGAAAAACATCAAATAAATTAATTTGAATGAGATTTATACCTCCAAGTTGTCCATTCTAAACAATAAAAAACAAGATATTATGCAGTTAATTAGCTCTAATACTGTGCCTAAATTTTATGAAAACTTATAAATATTTGTT
The DNA here is from genome assembly GCA_949315895.1 of Anania crocealis. Taxonomy (NCBI): domain Eukaryota; kingdom Metazoa; phylum Arthropoda; class Insecta; order Lepidoptera; family Crambidae; genus Anania; species Anania crocealis. The sequence goes on from OX438882.1 coordinate 20,457,140, forward strand.
CGATTAGGTTTTGCACAAACTGCACACATTTCGTTTAGTTAGATTTGCTTTTAATAGTTATAAACAAAGAAATGCGGTTTTATGAAGAAACCAATACCGTTTTTCAAACTTTTTAATTTAATGTTAAATAATTGGTTAAATATGACTAAGAAAAAGTCATTTACAAATAGGACTGCGATACAAAAGTGTGATTTTTATTACGAAGGAATTCCATACTTTAGTGCTTTACTTAATTTTATTGTTATTTTTTAATGGCGAAACTGCCTTTTTGTTTACAAATATTCAATTAGCTATAATGTGAGTTCAAAGAACGTTATTATTTCTTAAATTTGAAAATATACGAAACTTTTTAAGATTAAGAAGACCAAGTATAACTTAATCAAGCATAGGTAAATGCTAAACTGAGAATGATTGTCATAATCATTTTATGGTTTGTTATTTTGTTGGAGATATTAATGTCAATTTATTTTCAAATATATTTGACTGTAAGTTAAAAATAATAATTATGTATTGTTTCTAAGGTATAAAACACAGTATTTCTTTATTAAAATACTGAAAAACGGGTAGAGCTAATATTAGCAAAGTGTTAAGTAAGATTGCCTTTCCTATAATTTGTCAAAACTTAAAAAAAGGCAATATTATGTTAGATTGTTTTCAAAACTTGATTATTATGTTTATGTTTTTTAAATAGTAGAAAGAACAAAAAAAAAAGTTTCCTAAAAAATGTAAAAAACTAACATTTTAATTATAATGAAAATAAGGCACAAGTCACAATATTTTATTAATTATGGTGCAACAAAATCACAATTTAGGGCATTTTTTGGTATTTTATTGAATTTACATTATTGTATATTTTTTTATATAGTTTTATAACTCCAAGTTGAAGCACAGTAAATAAAGACTAAAATTTAATTTCAATTTTAAACATACCATAGGGGGTTGTGCCTTAATTGGGAAACAAAATTTAAAAAAATCTTAAAAGTTATTTTCTGTAAAATTGTAAAATGAGTTGATGTGACTTTGTTGCACCGAAGCAGCGATACATCAGATGATCAAACATATTTTGTTTGTGCTATGTGCTTGGTTACCTTGGTTACCCGATTCTATCAAATAGTCAAAGTATGAAGGCTCACTTCCCTCTGTACAATTTTAATATGTAACAGTGCGCTTGTTAGGTTTGGCCATCTGGATCATCTCAGATTAACTTGACCAAAACTTCTGATGATTTATTTCTCAGTTACACCATTAATAATATTGATTACCTACTTAAAATAAGAGAATGCCATTCATATTTATACTAATACAGTTTAGATTACAGATCGAGATAATTTAGCGAGAGCCAATTACTACTATTCCGGTTGCTTTGCCTGTGAGTAAGTTGTTTCAAAACAGACTTGGCAAAGTAATGTTCATGACGCATAGAGTTGTTTATTTTTGTGTTGTGTGCGGCATGTCCAATATACCTAGTCAGGTCATAAGTTCTGTCACATGTGTAATATGAAATAATTTAGACATGTTTATTATTTATGTAAAGTAGGTATAGTTAAAATTCTACCATGCATTATGTATGACCACACCATTAAGGGAATCGTGATTTTTAAAAAGACGTCTCATTTTGAAAGTATTCGTCTGATATGTTAGTTATCTCCTATACAAGCTATTATAGCAACTTGTTCGCAGCGTAGTAGTACTGTTGATAGTCTTTTTTATTTTTCGGATACTATGTTTTATGTACCAGGTTTAACCTAACTATACTTCGCCGCAAACTTCCAAGTTCCGTTCAGGTAGTAGGTACAACTAGTAGGTGGCTCTCCTTCCGTGGGCTGTCTTCGATGAATAATGTTTCTGTCGTCACTTGATACCGCCTCGTTGTATTTCATCGTAAAAGTTTGATACCTGTTATTTAAAGAAAAAATTAAATTTAGCGTCATGTTTATGTTGTTACTTTTCCGCAATGATATTTAAAATATCATTGCTTTTCCGCATGCTTATTAAAAAAACGCCTTGTTGGTCTAGCTAGTGGTTTTAATACCGGGTCAAGACCTCGGGATCCTGCTTTGCTCGGGATTGTGGTCACCATAGATTTAATATTTATCTATATTAAATCTATGGTGGTCACACACCCGCATTTGGCAAGCGTGCCAGTACCTATCATTACTGTGGAGGCCGTTGCCCAGCAATGGAATGTTAGATATGATGTTTCTCTTTAAAAAAATATGATTTCATTGTTTGTGACGTGTGGCGCCGGAACATTATAAGGATAAACCACCGCTTCTCTCTCATGTCCACCCGCCAACCCGTCTGGTAATAAGGCATGTCGATTATGACACAATATTCCATTCTGGAGAGGCTTCCTGTGTCCAGGTCTGGCTGGCCGCGATTATGATTCCTGCGAAGGAATCGTAACGTAAGGAAGATAAATAGGTAGGTACTATTTTACCTTTAAATAATTAATATAGTGCATTCGAGTCCCGTTATTAATGTTTTAAATAAATTATTATATCTTACAAAAACTTGAGCATATTAAACTTAAAAAGAATTAAAAAGTTCAGTTTAATCAAAAATCAATATGTAATTAGTATTAAATTTTTCTACTTTTTCTACGCCCTTTTTTTGTCGCTGGAAAAATGCGTTACGCATACCTGCCACTCCGGGGGACGAGGACCGTATACCCACTAAAAAACCAGCGGTATCCCTACGGTGCCTTCTAAAACGAGATTGCGGTTTTCACCTTAGGCCTACGGCCACAGGCATGCTCCGCCGTCTCGGATCGGCCGTGGCTTGCTTAGAAATAAGTCATTAATAAGGTTTAAAGGGGAGGAGAGCCTCTCCCCGTCACTGTGCGTGCGGCGCGCAGGGACACGCGCTGCGCCGTCGCGGGCCCCGTGCGTGTCAGTTTCTACGCCCTGTGACGGGCTTTAGTCAGATATTTGTTTATTTTTTTACATATTTTATCAAGAACAGTTTTTGAGAAATTTTAATTTACTACAGTTCTACCACCTACCACTTTATTAAAATTCAATATTCCTTATGCTATGCAGGTACTCAAGTATAATTTAATACTTAGGTACTACCAAATATATCGCCTCAATTCACTTAAGTTCTCGGTTTAATTATGCTGTGCGTGCTTGTAAGTCACGCGACATAACATTAATAAATAGTGTATAATTACTTTTTTACTCGTCCGTGTGTATAATATAAATAGTAGAAATAAAGTCGTTTATTTGCTACTTACTCAAAGATTATTTCTCTAGTTTATAATATTCACGAAACGTAAAAGATAAGCAGCATGTGCCAAGTCTATACAGACAAGATTATTGATGTTCTTAAGACTAAGGTAAATAAGTAAGTATAGCTCTGTAGTAGGCAATCGAGACAAAGTCAATATTGATACACGAATTACTTAACAATTAACAATCTCAGATACCTACACGGTAATAGGTAAATCTTATTAATATTATAAATGTACCTATAAGTTTCAATTTATGTTAGTTACTAAATCACTCTCTCACTCTAAATCATATTTGGATGATTAGTACGGATATAGATGATCTAAGGCAGGAATAACACATCTACTTAGGCTACTTTGTATCCCGGAAAAAGATCAAGTTAGAAATTTTGCGCGAATTTGCAGTTGCGGGCAAGATCAGCTAGTAGTAAGTATTAAACTGACACCAGTTTTTGCTAACTTAATTACGCATGAAAATACTATGGCAACGTAAAAATATATATCATCATGAAAATAGGCTAATCCTAAGTTTGTATGGATGTGAACAATTCAAAATAATGTTTACTTTGTCATAGTACCTATTTATTTATATGCCCATGGTAAGATAACACAGCGTCTGAAGAATAACATGCATTGATTACTTTTCGTATAAAATAATAATAGGCACGATTGTTAATTGCTTTTGTGATAACTGAGAAATAGCAATAAAGATAGTACGATGCATTCTGCAGTGGCTTATGTAGGTAGAAAGGAACGTACCTTTTATTACTAGATAAGGCCTAGCACGCACTGGTCGTGAGTTAGATAGCAGTGCAGCAGTGTTACTATGCTTTCCCCCCCGTAACAAGCAAATAAACCTACAGGAACGTTTTTTAAACGCATTGCGCGCACTTCTTTGTTATTATATATTTTTAACGAGGCATAATAATGCGTTTGTAAAAACGCAAATTAGTGTGAGCTACGCCTAACAAACAGAACCTACGTTAAACCACAGGGAACTTAAACTCACTCCTGGATTGGAGTCAACGGAGTTATCATGAGTTTTAGGAGGAAAACATTACAGTTAAAAATAAGTTCTGGAGAGAAACCTTCAGGAGCTGGTCTGGCCAATAAATGGTTCAGTTCAAATCGGGTTGTTCGTTAGATATTATTGTAAGGTAGTAGATCCTGCTGATTTGCCATAGAGCCTATAGCCGGTAGACTTCGGTTAAGAAGAAATACTTATATTTAAAAAAAAACGTACCAATGACGTGACCGTGCAAGACGGATTCCCGTTAAAAGGTCACGTAGGTACTAGAGTCTTTCAGTTCTTTTTTGAGTGTTCCCGATTTTCTAAAGATTTCCTTACAAATGCATGGCAAACAACATATTGACGGACGAACAAAAAAGTGTACCTTTATTGTATTTATGGCTCCTTTTTTCCCTCGTAAGGTGCGAAATCCTAAAAAAAATGATTAATTGAAAATATCTATGTTTTCTTCAGTCAAAAATATGGTAAAGTTTGATGTAACTCCTGAAAACCTTTCTCGTCTTTTTTCCGTGTGACTAACCCTTAAGCCTGATCTAGTTTCAGAGTTGTACAAGCCGCATAGTACCTACAAATTCTGACGTGATTTATTTAATTACGACTTACATCTAGGACTGAACCCGGCACCAACGTCTTAAGATGGTCTATCATAATAACCCGGGTAAACAATTTCATTATTTGACTCTAGCACTAGGACTGTGGGTATCTACAATACCTACTACTTCCCGAATGGAGTGTGGAATTTTCCAATGACGACAACACTTAGGTTGGTAACAGAGCCGTTAATAGCCACAGTCCAGTCAGTCGACAGCTAATTTTGGACACAGACACTCCTCTTCGGGGCTCGTTTACACTGATACGTTTACAGCGTGATCGTGACATTCACAGAACAGATAAGAAGTGTAACATTGAACCTGATTTAAATTCTACACGTAAGAATCAATTAATCACTTACATTAAGTGTACTTGACTGCCTTGTCTAGGGTATTCTGGTATTTAAAGTAAATTTATACTACTTAGGTGAACTTCTTGTTTGCAGATAAATATTTCGTGCTGCTAGCTAATATTTTGTTAAGTCAATAAGAACATCACTGTAACCTTGAACTGAAAAGATATAAGATTGTAATTAAGAGTTAGATTATTATATGTGGGAATTAACTTTATTATGTACCAAAATATTACAGTTTTATAAATCACGAAGATCTAGAGTTTATTAGCTACTTATCATAAGTACCTACCTACTATTTATGGTTATGCAGTAAAATACATACAGGTGAATTTTTTATTATCTTCAAAATTTTTTATAGGCGTTCAGTATCGTAGGATTTAGAGCCCATTTATGAAGAAAACAATGTAAATCAAGTTTTCACCCAAAAATATTTTTCACAACATAGTTTTCAATTTTTGCGGTCCTAAGCCTGTTAAGGTATGAAGGGAATATCAAAAACTAATGAATAGTATCGTAAAAAAATAAAGAAATGCGCATCGCGTAAAAAAACTGTTGCTAGGAGGCAGCATTGGAAGGTGGTTAAAATTTTATCCTGTATATTCGCAGGATAGGACTTTGAGAATGAACAATAAATTGGTGAATAAAGTTAATAGCAACAGATTTTTTATTTTATTTAAATTCTTCAAATAATAATCTATACCTACATGAAAACGCAAGATAAAGTATCGCCGAGTGGACTGTGCTGACTACATTTTATTGAATTGTCAGAAAAATAAAACATTTATTTTCAAGTAATCAATTTTAATTGTTAATTATTAATCAGACAGTCACCGATTTATTAGACAATTAACGGGTTCACTGCCTTAACTATCTGCATTATAAATACTTAATGTTTAATAAATTTAATCAATTAAGTAGGCAGCTCTTTCCATTCATGCCGCAATCTGCGATTGTTGTTTGTATACGTACAATCTCATTGATGTTTCGGGCTATATAAGAAAGTTCAGGGACTCGCCCCTCATTCGTTGTTGTTACGCCTGTGAAGACAGTTACAGTTACATAAATCTACTCGACTTTAGGAATTTCTTCATAAACTAAGTAAGGTATTTTCCATTAGTTTTCAAAGGTAGTGCAGTGATATTCGCATGTAATATAGTTTCATTTAACTAACGTTAATTGGTTTTACCACTTGATATATTTAAAACGAAATGTTACATTGTGAGCAGTGAAAATATTTCGTTTTTGTAATTATATAAACGCCCTAGAAAATTAGTAAATTATTAAATATTATATACTGATATTATAAGTGCAATTAAGTTGCTAAAATATCAAATAAAGTTTATTAAATATTTTTAAAAACTCCATGCTATAGGATTAGGTACTCCTTAGGTTGAAAACCTAGTTTGGTAGGTATAATTATTTAATTATACTTAGTTTGTTAGGTATAATTATTTAATTATGCGTATTTGGGTTATAGATATAACACAAGAAAAGTTTGTTCTTCATTAGTTGATTACTTATATTTGTAATATTGGTACTTAGTACATTGTCCAAGTGCGAGTCGGACTTGCAGATAAGATCCGTACCTACCAACGTTTAAGATTTTGATTAAATTATTATGCGCTTAAGAGATAACTAATGTCAGTAACGTACAGTTACTTATTTAAAATTTATTTTTCGTATCACCACGCTTGCCAAATGCGGGTTGTGATCACAAACCCGAGCAATTTTCGAAAGTTGGAAACTTTGGGTTGCCCGACCCGGGGATCGAACCGTGATCACTAGAACACGAGATCTTGGCCCGGTATTTAAACCACTAGACCAACGGGGCGTTATATTAATAATATGTATGTTGTCTATAGTTTCTGAACTATTTGCGTAAGATCGGCACTCTTAAAATCAAATTACTTATCACAGGAACTGGTTACTTTTCTAACGAAATTGGTTAAAATAATTCTAGACACAGGACGTGTTATGGACCTAAATCCGCACATAGACATTAAGTTATAGTTTTTCAAATATTTTAACTCCTGTGTTCTTAACAGAATGGTCGACAACAAAAACTTATCCTCTGAAGAGATCTTCGCTCTAGAAGATCAATACGGATGCCGTAACTACGCTCCAGTGCCGGTTGCGCTATGTCGAGGCGAAGGTGAGAATTTGAGAAAAAAAATGCCGCCAAAAAGCTTATTAAATAGGCAAGCAATTCTTACATCTGTAACTTTTGAGTTTTATTAGCTTAGCTGTCACAAATAAAACATTTTTCGTCGGAAAATTCCGTATAATAGGTAGCTATTTCGTGATTTTTGCACATTTAATTAAAAGGTAAATTGATATTCAGAGGCCGCTATAAAATCACAAACAAATATATTTATTGAGTTTTGCACAAATTGTGTGATTTTATAAAACCATGCATAATTAAACATTAGAATACTTATGCTTAAAACTAAAAGATTATTCTACGATTATTACGTAGATACTCATACTACATACTTGTACTTTTCTTTATAATTCATAGCGGCCTATGACTGTCGAATTATCTTTTAAATGTGCACTAATTGCAAAATACCATTAAATCTGTCAAAAAAATTGTGATAGGCCTCATAAATAACATAACTTTATTTTTTTTTAAAGTAGGGCTTAGAATTTTCTTTTCAATCTACCTGAATAAAACTAAAGTTAGAGGTAGAGCCTATGGAACTTTATAAGTCAGCGAATTGGTCAAGCGTGGCAACCACTTTTTTTTTTGCTTATATTATTTGTTAATATTTTAATTTAAATACGGTAAATTGCTTGCCTACTTGCGTCTTTTTAGGTAACCAGATTTCATTAACGATTTAAGGAGTTTACAATGCAATAAGTCTCATGGCGTCATGCAGCGTTTATGATTACGTTAGTAAACTTGTATAAAACAAGCAACCTCCCCACGACTCCGTCCGCGTAGGAATCGGCCATACTGCGTTTCTGATTTTATTTCTCTCTTTAATTCAATTCAATTCAATTTGAAAGAGATTTAATATTATTTTTCACATTCGCAATTAATGCTGTATTATCAAATTTAAAAAAAAGTTGTTTCGCAATACTAACTTCTACCACCACAACTTTTAAGGGTATATAACTATCTTTTTACCAAATTTGATCTAAATAGGTTGATAAATTATTGATTCCCCAAACAAACTTACATCCATCTTTTCACCCCCTTAGGTGATTTCTGGGATTCCTATATCCTATTGATTTCTCTCAAGTCAAAATGCTCATCCGAAGCAGACTATTAGTTATCGAGTTTGTTTGTTTCAAACATACAAAAATACAAATATTTCCCCTTTATGATATTAGTGTAGACTAGTATGACACTGGTAAATATTTGTGATTAGTTAAGATTTTTATAGAATATAATTATCGTTTCTCAAATAGTGTCAGACCATTTAGATAAGGTAACTTAGACGAGGAAAATTACATTACCTACGAGATTTAAAAAGGATAATATAATCTTTATATACCAAAAGTAAGGTTTACTATACTCGTAGTTATCTAAGTTTATTATGCCTTACTACTATCAGTCTAGTACGTACAGATACAGCTATACAGCAAGTGAATTTCCCAAGACGTGTATTGTCAACAGCTGATATAGTCTAAGATCCCACCATACAACGACCTTCACCGAGCTGGTTATTAAATGAAATGTATTTTATATAAAATTAAATATGCCAATAAATATATTGCAAATGGGTTGACTAAAAAAATTCAGTCCAGAGTATGATTAATTAACATTTTTATTTTATTTTAATTTAATTTTTTTTACTGGTTTGGTTAATAGATAAATTTCATACCAATCGAAAATATGAAGCCCAATGAATATGCAAACGTTAGGTTGACTATTTTTTTCCCGTCACAACTCTTGAATAGGCAGATACGAGTATAAACAGGTAAATCGAAATAGTAACTTGCACCGGTCTGGTTAATTAAATAAAGTTAAAAACAAATAAATATTATTCATTTATGAACACGGTGGTATACGGTTGAATGCAAAAAAAAGTCATGAAATTCGGTTGTCAAATTTTAAAAATTCTACTCTGGACTGAAATTTTTTAGGCAACCCATTTGCAATATATATTTTTTGGCATATTTAATTGTATATAAAATACTTTTCATCCAATAAACAGCTCGGTGAAGGTGGTTGTATGGTGGGATCTTAGACTAATATCTTGTCAGCAAAAACTTCTCTTGACACGAGATACATAAAAGTATCTATAGAGCGTAAAGTAAATTGCATTACCAGCCGAAATAACCCTACGTTAACATACGCATGTGAATACCAGCAATCAATCAGCATTACTTATAAAAAAATGCGGGTTGATGATAACAAACCCGAGCAATGTTCGAAAATACAAAACTTTTTTTTTGTTGCCTGACCCGTGGATCGAGTCCGGGACCCCGAAGTCTTTGTCCAGTATTCAAACCACTAGATCAATGGGGCGAAAAAAGTATTTCCATACAACATTTATAAAATAAGTACATTTAGTCACAATGTCATAAACGGTTTCCTTTCCCAAATTGACCTGACCGGGAATCGAACCCGGGACCCTTGAGTAGTCTAGGTCAAAGAATATTTGTCTTAATATTCTTTGTCTAGGTGGACCACTGCATTGCTACACCAACCGAGTTGTTCTACCTTACCTTTATTATTATCTTTTAGGAATTTTCGTGTGGGACGTGGAGGGCAAGAAATACTACGACTTTTTAAGCGCGTACTCTGCAGTGAATCAGGGTCACCGCCACCCTAGAATCATTGCCGCCCTCAAGAAGCAGGCCGACAAGCTAACGCTTGTTTCCAGGTTAGAATCTTTATTTTTATTATATTTATTACCTTTCAACAAAAGCCAGTTCTTTAAATTACTTTCTTATTTGCTTAAGCTTTGCAGCCAATTATTTTACACTAGCTTATCGCCCGCGGCTCTGCCCGCGTGAATTACACTTTATGCTGCGCATGTAAAAACTTGTGCCCAACAGTGGGATACTAAATAGCTTAAGTTACTTCTAATAGGTATTGGAGATCCGAGAATAAGTTTCATGATGATCGGTTGAGTAGTTTTTGCGTGAAAGCGTAACAAACAAACTTACATTCACATTTATTATAATATTAAGTAAGGATTTACATTTTTTAATATATGGTTTCCTAAAAATTACGCTTGACAAGTCGGGAAATTAACTAAACTAGATGTTTATTTGAATGACGTTGGTATTGCAATGATAAACATTTTTAATATTTTTACGCTCAAATAATTATTATTATGCGCGAAAATTATAAAGTAGATTTATAGAACATGAAGCCGAAGCGTAACCGCAAATCAAAATAAAACAAAACACGGCGATGTGTTTTAATAACATTTTTATCTTATCTTTGTTGTTCTGCTGTCTTCTTCTTCTTCGAGTCGAAAGCAAATTCAAATTTTATTGGACCAAAACTCAGCCACTTTTACTGCCCTTTCATTGGCCTGAAGGAGATCCCCGTGCGAGCAGGTTTCGGGGCACGCAGGGCGGGATAATAGGTGCTCCATTGTTTGTATGGGATAACCACACTCGCACCGATCGTCCAGAACACCAGAGAACCCCCACCTGCGCAGATTATCCTTACTCCGGCCGACCTGAGTTCTGAGTCGGTTCAATGACTTCCAGGTCGGCCATGGTAAATCATGCCCAGGAGGAAGAGACTCGCTGATCAGGACGAACCCTGCAAGTTGGCATTTTTCCCGCCAAAGGGTACAGCGTGCCTCTGACGCCGTAGATCGTATTGGAGAAACGCATCTTAAGAAGTTGTTCCGGCTCTTGAGCTTTTGCGGCACAGTGGAATACTGGTGCATAGGATGGCGCGCATCGTCATCCAATTTGGCTCTCTCGATGGAGCTAGCCACTTCTCGCCGGATATCTGGGGGCTCAATTCCTGCCAGGGGATATAGTTTTTGTACCGGAGTCGGCTTAAGGCAGCCTGTAATTAACCGGCACGTTTCATTTAGAGCTATATCCACCTGTTTCGCGTGGAAAGAGCGAGTCCACTCGGGTCATGCGTATTCACCAACGGAGAAGGCGAGAGCTAGACCACTGGTCCGCAAGACTTGCGGCGAGGCCCCCCATTTAGATGATGTTAGTCGCAATAGAAGATTATTACGAGCACTGACCTTTTAATTCTGTTAAGTTCTGCTGTTAATCCATCCATCCATAATAAGAGCCGAAGAGCGAGCAGGGAAGCAGGCGCGTAGGTACTTAGATACAGACTAGACGTAGACAGTACCTACATATATATAGCACGCACATTAAGAACCTCCCAAGTAGTTTTGAGGACGAGATTTGTGTCTAAAATATAAACCGGGATCTCAGAGCGTAACTTGTTTTATAAAATTTCTATCTTGCGACCGAATCCGAGACCCACGGCTTCATTTGCCTTCCTAAGCATGACTTTTAGATTACTGGCAGGGGACCAGATTCCAGACCCAATCGAATTTCTAATAGATCGTTTCCTAAATTAAACCGACCGGGTGTCGAACCCGGGACCCTTACGTAGTACCATGTAGTACGGTCGTTCAAGAAAGTGGTTTATCACCCTAAGTTCATTCGCGCGTCAGGAGAACAACAACAGGGTTGAGTTTCCTATGCAAATATATTCTGACAGCTAAGTACTAATTGTACTAAAACGCTGACATGAGCCAAATTCAGCTCAATGAAGATTGTTTTGCTTTAGGGCCATGCCACACTGGCAGATTACAAGCGTTTTCAAAGCGGAGCGGCCACGCGGCGAAAACGTAGCGGCTGCGCAGCGAGTACGTTGCGGACGCGAAACGATTTCGCCGCGGAGAGAAGCGTGGCCGCCATTTTGTACACTCGCATACCGAAATCTTATCTTTATGTTTTATGTCACTTTGAATCAGATGTAACAATTCATAAAATGTAGATCTTGATATACGCAGGTAAGGAAAAAATTGTCTTGGATTATATTTTATTCTTTTGCAAAACAACACAGTAGTCGCTTTCATTAATTCGATTGGCTATTATTGGATTCTCCCAATATCTTCGAAGTATTAGTTTACGTTTCTTGCGTCGTCGAAGTAACAAAGCTAACAGCAGTATTTCCTCGTCGGAATCCATTCTGGTACTGAGTGTATCGTTCGCCGCTCACTCAAGGCGGAAACGTTGCGAATCCGCGACGCATACGCTCCGCGTCCGCAACGTGTTCGCTGCGCAGCCGCGACGTTTTCGCCGCGCACCCGAGGCGAGTTCGCTGCGTGGCAGCTCCGCTTTAAAAACGCTTGTAATCCGCCAGTGTGGCATGGCACTTAAGCCTATAGCTCGTATTGTTGCCAAATTCTATGTAGTTGTAATTGATCATATTTTTGACCAGGTAGTTGTTTCCAAAACATGATTTCAAAAACTTTTCTCGATAGAAAATAATCTCAAAGTAGCCTCTGAAAATACATAAATTACCATTTTTCTCAGCAGTCCGTATAACAATGATAATAAAATTTTGCTACCTATATTGTATATTACATGTTGCTTAAGCAAATGGCTGATTTAGATTTTTAATAAAATTTCAATTTTAAATTGCTCAACGAATTTTGTTATTTGGCCCTTCTATTCCATGCGCTATTTCTCTGTCACTCATACGGGAATCGACAGTGATAGCTGCGGTGCGCGCGCGTTGCAAAAGAAATTCAAAGACGAATAAATTTGTGGGCGTATTCATTGCTCAAGATCATCGGCTGCTATACTAACCGGGTCGTCAAATTCAAATTAAAATTCAAATTATTTATTGCGCGTTACAAAACTTACTAGTTATAAGGTGGTAAATAAATATAATATATTTTTACCAACATACGAGTAATTATGTTATTGGGACTAGACGTAACTAAGTTTATTTGGAAAATGGAAATTTAAGTTTATTTAGGTCTCTATTATTTCTTTTTAATTCTGGTACTTTTAAGTAAAAATATGGGTATTTTTTGAAAAATTTACATGATTCTACTAGGTATATAAATAGAAGTTAGGGTCAATATTTAACGTTCAACAAAATGTTGTTCGTCTGCCTGTTACAAACTCTTTTGAGCCTCTAATATCTGAGAGATCTTGGGTTCCTAACCTGAGGGTGAAACCGCGGGGTAATCGAATAATTAAAATAAATTTTCCTCATAGATCACAGGGGTAACAGTATTGAAAGGGTTAGGAACCGCTGAGTTAGATGAAAATCATATTGTCGTCAGCCTTACATACTAATGGTGTCTTTCCCAGGGCATTCTACTCTGATCAACTGGGGAAGTATGAGAAGTTCATGACGAGCCTGCTTGGCTACGACCGGCTGCTGCCGATGAACACGGGCGTCGAGGGCGCGGAGAGCGCGTGCAAAATCGCGCGAAAGTGGGGCTACGATGTCAAGAAGATACCCGAGGGGCAAGCTAAGGTCTCGTCACAGCGATTTGTCCAGACGGTGTATCTATTTTAGAAAGATGCAGGACGAAATTAAATGAAATAATTGTTTTTTTATAAATTACTTTAGTTGTGAAATTGTTAATACTAAAGTTTGTCTTTTGTTCTAATTTTAAACGTTACAATACATTAAACGCGTGTCTCACAAAGAAGTTTGGGTGATGCATTACCGATTCTCAATAAGATATTATAGGTACTTAGATCTTTTAAAGATTGAGTATAAAATATATATGTAGGTATACCTAGTATACGTTTAGCATGTAGCCTTGGTTGGTAATGACGTCTTTCTGTCTGTCGTGTATCTAGTTTGTTTTATTTTACACCAATGATTATGAATTATAAAATGTCTTTTCAGATTATATTCCCAGAAGGCAACTTCTGGGGCCGCACGTTGTCTGCAGTGTCGGCATCTTCGGACCCCTCCTGCTACCAGGGCTTCGGGCCCTACATGCCGGGATTCAAGCTGATTCCGTACAACGATGTCGCAGCGTTGGAGGTAAAGCACAAGACACCAAGTTAGTTAGATACCTTAGCCTTGAGAATGTAACTTGAGATTTTAAAATTCTGCAGAAGCTTTAAATCAAATCTACAGGCAGGTTATTAATGTGACATACATACATGCTTGTAGAGTTAAAATAAAGTTAAAAGAAAATTAAATAAAAAATGGGTAGAGATAAGTAATGAAATTCATAGTAGTTAGGTATATTATATTAATTACACAATTGTTACTTACACATTCATATTATACAGGAACAGTTAAGCATGCGTGCCTATTTTTGGCAGGGATTAAAAGGGATTTATAAAAAACGTTTAAAAAATATTTCGTTTGTGTTTTTCAGAAAGAGCTACAGGATCCGACCGTAGCCGCGTTTATGGTGGAGCCTATTCAGGGGGAAGCAGGAACGCTGATCCCTGATGATGGCTACCTAAGGAAGGTTCGGGCGCTCTGCACCAAGTACAACGTGCTATGGATTGCCGATGAAGTTCAAACTGGATTAGGTGAGGCGGTGTTTTATATACGTGTCTCTTCATAAAAGGAAGTATAAATAGTATTCGAATTAAAATTCTCGGTAGAGTAACTGAATAAGTTAGATTTTACATTTACATCAAGATTTCATGATTGGGGGAATACGAACGGACGATACGCGAGACCATAAACGTAGAATATAATAGACAGACAAAGCCTGCGAGATAGAAGAAAACCTCTTATGGAAATCTAGCAAGATAGAAAAAGAAAACAAATCTTTTCGTTTTGTGACCTGTCGTATTTGACAGAGTGACATCCAGTGGCATATGCGATATAAGGTTCAACATTTTATGTAATTATCTAGTACATCGTAGATTATCTAAAGTAAATACAGTTTTATCTAACAATGGTCACATGTTCTGTGAGTGCCTGCGGAGTCAACCACAAAAATAATCCAGAAAATTGCTCATTTCACAGGTAAATACGTAGAAAGTCGTCATCGTAAAAACGCGTTATTTTTGTTGAATTTGATCTTGTTGTTAAGTTGTAAATAGAAAATTATTTCAATCCACTTGTTCATTTTAATATTTTGTATAGATAAAGTTCTATGTATTGATTATGTACATTATTTTGGTGGATAAATAATTTATCGAAATATTTTACATGTACGCTAGAGCTTGACTCAAATTTATCGATACTATTGTCGAAATTTATCTAGAATGTTTTCGGAGAAATTTGATGTTATTTTACGTTTAGCGTCTCAAATGAATGTCAACTTAACAATTTGAAGAAGGAAACTGTAAGGAATCACATAACTAAGATAATCTTGTTTAAAAGTCAATAATCAGTGTTTGATACATCAGAATGTAAATGTTTATTCAGATTTTGTTTACTTGTTCTTTTTCACTTACTGCCATTGATAAGCTCACATGGCACAGCAGATGACAGGGGTAAATCTTTTGAAGAAATAAATTAAGAAAACTCATTAACAATGGCTGTTATTTTTTTTATTAATTAAGACTGTTTATTTTTAAATTATATGTAAAAAATATACTCACCGGGCACATTTATCTGCACACTATTATAGTTGTAAGAAGTGAGGGCGGTTAGGTATGCCTCAAAGTAGGTGCATAATCTCGAGATAAAAACAGTGTCACAGTAAACATTATTTTCCAAACGACAAATTGCAATTATTATCGATAGTCTAAAAATGTTAAAGGTACGTCACTAGTTAACACACACATTGACAAATCAAAACTGGTCACGCATTAATGGGCTGTCAGTGGATCTACTTGTATCCTATATCTATGCGCGAGACGGGCTGATTAGACTTTGTCAGTATAAAGGCTAGTACACACAATACCCGGTCACGCTAAGCGCTGATCGGCAATATACCGCATACCTAATAGATCTTAGGGATAATAGATTGTTACTATACTTAATTACCTAATTGTTCACCTCCTTTCTTTGACCAATTTAAAAGTTTACTATCATGTGAGATTATTGTTGACTGATTGACTAATATACATAGGTACGAGAACCAGCACACAAGTATATTCAAATTAATAAAACCCACTTGTACTCTAGAAAAAAATACCAAGATTTTTTCAACACCTATGCATGCTTCGTGTGGGTGTGCTAAGTCCATTGCGTTGCCGAGAAAGACATTCGGGACAGTGCCACCGCGTGATCTAGGTTTAGTATTAGGAAAAATCTTCAAATCCACGTCAGCCATAGCCTCAAGTAACGAAGAAAGTAAAGAGTTTTTTGTCATCTCTTGTGATTAAAGGTCGAACGGGCAAGCTTCTGGCAGTTCAGCATGAGGGCGTGAAGCCTGATATCCTGATACTAGGCAAAGCACTCAGCGGCGGCGTATTACCAGTCTCAGCCGTACTAACTAACCATGAGGTTATGAATGTAAGTATTTGTCAAGTTGCTTCTCTATACATTTACGACAATATTATCTACGTCTGTAAAAAACGCCATTTATTCATAAAGAAAAGTGACGTACTCAGTTTTAATTGCAGACATAAAGATTAACTTGCCGTTCTAGTTTTTTGCGAAAAGTGGGAAATATATTCACGGGAAATTTCATTCGCATTCAATTCAACAAATAATGTAAACATAATTCGTATATGAACATAAATCGTATATATTGTGTTTTAATATATTTACGACCACAGAACATGGAAAAAGGTAAGAAAGGCGATCTAGGCTAGGCGGGGCAGGCGTGCCACAGTGGTTATGAGCAGATGCTTATACTTCTGCTCAAACGTGAGCGCTGTGATTGGTTTCGTTTGACGACGTCAAAAGAATTGGCTTGATTGACGTTCTTTGAACTTATTTATGTGTAGTAGGGCGCAAGCGGCGACATCGATTTTTATACAAATGGCGCATGACAGCCTTTCTAACCCTTTTTTCATGTTCTGTGGGTACGACTTAAAAAAGGCTACTTTACTATAAATGATAAGATATATGATAAAAATGTATGGCAGTAAATTTTTCCGAGCTCGCACTGGCATATACATATTTATTTGTAAATATTATTATAAAAAAGCAGTCAAAGATTCCTCGGTCAATTTAAAAAAAAAATGGCTTGCTTTTGACTACATACTGTTGAGTATGTAGTCAAGAGCAAGCCCATTATTTTATTTACTTAACTATACGGTTAAGAAGCAGCCTTGGAGCGAGCTTACCCAGAGGTAAGTACTGGTTCTCTTACACACAAGCGGAACACAGAAAAACTGTTTGGCGCTGAACTTCGGCAGGAGGGTAGCATCCAGGCGGCCTCTTACAAAGCCTACCACCGCAGAGGGATCTGTTAGCCGTCATCATTGGTTAGAAAACCAAAGATTTCGTTGCCCACGGTGGACCAATAGGAGGTAGATCCCACCACCCCAAATAAAAGTGATTGCCGTGCAGTGCTTGCAGAAATAAAAGTGATTTTAATCAAAGCTTAGTTTCGAATATTAAATCTTATCATCTTATTTTCAGGTCATTACGCCTGGAACCCATGGTTCAACATACGGTGGTAACCCATTAGCTTGTGCAGTTGCCATGGAAGCCGTAAAGGTAATAAGCAATGACTAAAACATAGCGACATCGATGTAATTTGGGGGAAAATATGCAAAAGCTAGAAACTTAATAGCAAATGCCCTGTCAGTCAACTTAATTATTTCTATCTGTTGGCCGCGACTTCGTACGTGTGGATTTCAAAACGAATACGATTTTTTTAAACAACTAAGGTGCCATATTTCACCCAGATGTGTTCAGTCGAACTGAATAATTTTGAAACCGACTTGAAATAAATAATTTATCATTATCATTATCATTATCATCATTATCATTATCATTGTCGTTTTGGTATGATAAAGTAACAAATATCCATCCAAACATTAGTAAGAAGTATGATTCCTTATACCGTACGTAAAAATGCGCAGTAGCATTGAAACATGATATTGATTGTAAAACATTTGTTTGTTTGCGTTAATAGGTATTACTAGACGAAAAACTGCCAGAGAACGCTGAAAAATTAGGAAAAGTGCTGCTTGAAGAGCTAGAGAAGATCCCTAAAAATAAGGTGACAGCAGTCAGGGGCAGAGGCCTCATGTGCGCATTTGTGGTGCACGATAGTAAGTAGTATTTGACTTTTTGCTATATGATATTTAATAACAACAATTTAATGTTATGTTGATACTAAGAGGTGACTGTCAACAGACGCATCGACAGTTCATAGACACCAACTAAACTCTTCAATTAGGTACTATTTAATTCGTGATAATGAATAATAACTGAACTGTACATTAGCTCGTAGGTACATATTCGTCATTTAACTGTTCTTTACATTGCATCATATCGTGTTGTATTTAGGTATCTACTTAAACTCTATTTTCGTACAAGTTCTTAGTGATGTTTATTTGACCTCTCACTTTAATAGACCTGTTTACTCATCATCATTGTTATCGACCGCTAAAAATACGAAGATAAATCGTTACGATGTCAACAGCACCCAATAATAAATGACTTTGCCTTTATTTACTTACTTGAATTATCTTAAATATTTGCGTTACGCCACGTCACATGTTGATAACGAGTAACAAACTAATGACGAAATGATTGACCTAGCCTGACCAGCTCAATTACATTGACAAATAAAAAGATCATTGCACAATGCACATGCTTTGTAGGTTGACATCTCGTAACAAATTTTAATCTTTATAAAGGAAGAGAGAAAAGTCAATTATAATAAGGAAGGGTCAGTGTGGCTAAAAAAAATCGGAGCCACAGCCTTTTTGTCCTTTTTGTATGACTGATCAACAAGATAAGGTGCCGAGTGAAAGGGACAAACCTATTACAACCTATAACAAAATAACATTTGATTTGTTTAGTTAAATTTAACCATTTCTAAGGCACTATATAAAATGTTTCATTGGTTTTCAACGTTATTTTTGGTCAAGGTTCAAAGTACGGTGTTTGATCGCAAATTTTTGTTGCCCGAACATGGTATCGAACCCGGGACCATAAGATCTTGGCCTGGTATTTAAACCACTAGACCAACGACCAACTTTATTTACTTATTATTATTTAGAAGTTTTTTGTTTCACAAACACGCAGTAGTACCTATGTATCGTCGCCATGAAATTGATTAATGTTTACGTATACGACTACGGCCACACGAGTAGGTAAATAGGTAATTGAAAAAAATACCAGTTCAGATTGTAACAATGAGCGCTGACGAATGAATACATTAGTTGTAGTTTAAAAGGAATAATATTTTTCTGACATTGGTAGGTAAATCATGCTGCCATAAAAATAAAAAAGCTAGCAAAACTAAGAGAATTGTCATACAGGCTACAGCTTCATGGTGATTCTTTATGAAGGAATCGAAATTAGTGGTTCTATTCTTATTTGCCAATAAATAATACTAATTAATAAAAGACTGCCGGGTACAACCTTCCTCTAATTTTACCTTTATTGCATTTTCAATTATAACTAGCAATTTATTTATTTGTGATATAGTTTTAAAACTTTATAAAGATGTTTCACCTGAACTGATTGTAAAATATTTGTTTTTTTTTTATGTTGGATGTATATGATAGGTACATATTTGATACATACTTGTATGTTGAAGTGGATTCATAAACTACCGATTAAAACAAGACGTAAGTATGGAAAAACACGTGTTATTCATGAGACGCCACAGTTGTTTAGGTTTATATGTATAGATAATGTATTTTTGATAAAAACGTATGTATGTTTACTTTTAATTATGCGATAAGTATCCATTGTTAAACAGCATCGTGGTACACAATACTTCTAAGAAGTTAAAAATACCTAAATATAAAAATTTTTGACATTCTAAAAACTTAAAAACTTGTAGTCTATCACGAAAAGGTCTTGAAAAAAACGAATCGTCATAAAACAAAAATAATTCTAATCAGAAGTAGAACTATGCCATAATCCCCACGCTTGGCAGGTGGTTTAACGATCTCAATTTAGACAATACAAAATTTTAAAAAAATACTGCCCGCATTCTTCTTTCGCCTTTTACGACTCCCGTAGAACAAATGCCGGCACCACTCTGCCTCTAATGCTGGATTTATTCGAAGAGAAAATTAACATAATAATATATCATTTTTAATAGCCGAAATGAACCATGCTAAGACAATGGCTGAATTGCCTTCGTCGACCAATAAATACTTTTTTCTCTCATTCATTCATGTAAAAATTAATAGTTATCAATTTAAATACTGTGTTCTCAGTTTTATATCACAGTGTAGACTCATAAAGATTTTGCTGTATAAGTATCGCATACCCAGATAAAGTAAGTAACAGCCTATAATCATCCCACTGCAGGGAAAAGGCCTCCATCAGTGAATTCAAGTGACCACAGCAATGATGGGTACTCGCTTAATCACCACGCTTGCCAAATGTGGGTTGGTGATCACAAACCCAAGCAACGTTCGAAAATTCGAAACTTTTTTTTTGTTGCCTGACCCGGGAATCGAACCTGGGACCCGCGAGATCATGGACCCAGATAAAAACGGATGTAATTCAAAATTGTATTCCTATTTGTCTTTAGAATGACAGTAACTACAAGTGAAGAAACGAAGAGAAAACAGATGTATTTTAGAGATCTATGCTGTTCGGGAACACTTAAATGTAACATGAATATTTAGTCTAGTCCATTTAAGTTATCTTTTTTCGAGTTACATCAGTTTTGATCATGATGAGCGGTTTATGAAAGGCAGTTTATAATTACCTACTTTAGGAAATGGGATCATTAATTACTGATTCGCCATAGGAACTTCCAATTCCTTTAAGGAATGATTTTCACGACAAATAACTCAGATAAAATCTTAGTGGTATATTCCTCGTAGCAATTCGTTTGTGTGCAAAACATTTTTACTGCAAACAAATCAAATAATTGTGATTTGATATTATATTGGATATAAATCTGATTTTGATTATGAAAAAACTGTATTTTTGCATGGTGTACTAATTGCTTTTCGTGTTGTAGGTATACCTGCGTACGACGTGATAATTAGGCTGCGCGACGCAGGCGTGCTGACCAAGACGACGCACGGACAGACGATCCGCCTGGCGCCGCCGCTCGTCATCACCGAGGAACAGGTCCGCGAAGGAGCCCGGATCATCAGGAAGGTGTTCGAGAGCTTCGATAAATAGACGCCGCGCTACTGCCTCTAGCCAACCTTAGCCTTAACCAAATCGTATCACAATCGTAATTGAATAGCAGGTTTTTGATAGTTCTAGTTTGGGCTAAATGTCAAAATCGCACAATTCAATCATGATCGAACCGCAATTGAAATAGCTGAATTCTTGCGCATAGTAGTTCGCTGCTGGGCGTTCATCTTTGTTCGCAGATCTTAGGTCGTTAGCTCCCATTTTGTAACTAATAAAACCAGATTATTTTGATCCTGCTCTTGATATGAGAATCGATGTTTTTTTTTTTAATAAATAATGGGCTTGCTCTTGACTTCATACTTAACTGTACGGTTAAGAAGAAGCCTAAGATGGAGCGAGCTTACCCAGAGGTACTGGTTCTCCCACACACCAGCTGGACACAGAAAAACTGTTTGGCGCTGCACTCCGGCAGGAGGGTGGTTGCATCCAGGCGGCCTCTTACGAAGCCTACCACCGCAGAGGGATCTTTTAGCCGTTGCCCAGGGTGGACCACTAGGAGGTAGATCCCACCACCCCCACATGTGGCTCTGCTTTCGCGCTTACTTTAAACATAACAATTCGGTTTTCAGAAGACACTCGAATCTGGGAGCTAGTACGCGCGTTTTGACTATGTTAGCGCTTTGTCAGGCTACGAGTAGTTAGATAGCGAATTACTCAAGACTATTTAGAACATCTCCTAAATATTGAATTACAAAACCGACCAGTAATATGGTCCGAACGAAAACGCTTTCCTGAGCAGTTTGATACATTTTATATAAGTTCGTTTTAATAATAATCGTTTCGAATTAAGTTATTGTTTTATGAAATAATTATAACTACCTAGATGTGTTTAGAGATTTTTGGGCAGAGCTTTACAAGAGTATGTTTTATGTTGTGAATTGTGATTGATTTATCACGCTAGTTTATAGATACGGCGATATTTCATACTGTATGTCTTTTTAATTATTTGATCATTTAATTCTTTAAAATGTTGTTTAAAAGGATAGTACAATGTAAAAAATATTTAATATTTTACAATAAATTTATTATAATAATGCAATAGTATTATTAAAAACAAGCGTTTCACAACACCCTCGTGATCACAGTTAGTTAAGTTAAAATACTGTACTTTTTTATAATAATTTGCGAAAGTGTGTAATAAGGTAAAGGCTATCATATCACAAATAGGTTTTGTTCGTAGTTTCACTGGCACTTGGTGTTACATTAAATTTAAAGTGATTCATATCTTTACAACAAAAGCTAGTAAACATTTA
Organism: Anania crocealis; assembly: GCA_949315895.1. Lineage (NCBI taxonomy): Eukaryota > Metazoa > Arthropoda > Insecta > Lepidoptera > Crambidae > Anania > Anania crocealis. The sequence goes on from OX438882.1 coordinate 20,479,742, forward strand.
GGAATTAAGTACTTAAAATAAGTATGCACTTTGAATTAAAGCTATATAAATCAAATTAACTAGTACCTAGGTATTTAACCTTCTAAAACTCCCACTTGAGCCCGCATCGTATCGGTCAGCTTGGCCAGGAGAACTGATTCGTCTAGGCTCATCTTGGGACTTTCCAGTAAGCCTGTAAAAAACTTTTTATTAGAGGTTTTTTTTCAAGAACACTAGTATTGATACTACTAATAATAATATGTTAATCTCTTCGCTGTATTTCGTTTCACTTTGTAAACGCTTTTCGTAAATTTCTACTTTGTAAGCCTTTAACACGGAATAGATAAATAATAATTCGAGGTCTTTACTTCCACAAAATACCTACTAGCAATGCGTTTAAGAATACTAATGTTATTGAGTCGTTACGTTTATTAGGAAGTCTAATGAAAACTAATTGTGTTTTTAAATATGTGAGAACTATTCATTGAAATAAAAGATTATAAAGTAGGTAATATAAAATGGATTTATTTTGGAGTTAGTTGTTTCGAGGTCTCTACCATGTATCTTGATCTTTTATTTACCATTTCATGAGTTACCTATCGGTAGATTTTCGGCACTTTTACAAGCGTCATGGAAGATCTCATAGAAGAATATAAAAAACAAAATTATCTTTAATTTCAAAAGTATTAAAACTAATTCTGTGGAATGTTAATCACGACCACATACCTAGTTAGTTTTGCAGATGAAAAAATAAAACAACAAAACAATATTTCAATTTATAAATATCTGTTGCCCGCAACTTCATTTACGGTGACGTCTTTGTGTAAGAACTGACTGATATATTTTTTAAAATTTATTTCACATATTTTGTACGAACATTTTTAATCAAATTACCTATATTAGCACCAGAACACTCAATTGCATTTAAACATTTCAAATACCTTATTTCCTATAAGTATCTTACGACACGACCCTGATTATAATACACACGAGACACTTGAATTTCTAAGCGAAGTCTAGTCGGGGATTTTTTATCATATAAGAATCTTAAACATACTACTGAATTATTAATATGCACTTTTTAGGGTTCTAAAATTATCTAGCAAATTACCTACGTTGAATATAATTTGGATAATGTCGTTGTTTACTAGTAGGTACGTAATTTACTTGCTAATACTGCAAAACATCTGAGTAATCTATCTTATTTATATTCTCGTAATCTATCAAATTTGTAGGTGCATGACCTCAAAAAATACGAAAGTTGTGAAATTATGGAACAATAAAATTAAGTTAGTCGGGTGTGTAATATATAGTATAACAACATATCGTATAAATATCAAAACATATACCATCAAATAATATAATTTTGTTTAATATAACACTTTTTTAATATAATGATGGAAAGATATTAATTTAAATTACATAATTTTAAAACGTATAAGTAACAGTTGGTATATTGTCATTTAGCATAATAACAGTTGAATATAACATTCACATGATATAATGCTAAAAACAAATAATTTTATTTAGTATGATAACATTTAGTATAACGTTCATTTACGATAACACTCTTTTTATATAACATTCAAAACAGATAATGATTTCTTGATACAAAATCGTCAGAATGCAGAATTTAAAGATACCAACTGGGGTATATTCCGAATCTTTAAGACTACGAAATGCCATAAATACACAGGCAAGGAGGTATGCATACACGTAAGCAGGCAAGCAAGCATGCATCCAGGCAAGCAGCATGCTTGCAGGCAATCATCATGTATACAAGCTGACATGCATGCAATCATGCAGGCAAGCAGCATGCATGCAGGCAAGCAAGCATGCATATAGGCAAGCAGGCAAGCATGCATGCATTTGTTTTGCCCTTCTCCGGCGCTGCGGGAAGTGCAGTCCTTCCGCCCTTGCGTAACAAATCTCTGGCACCCACACTCGCTTCCGCAGCTTCGGCTTTCTGGTCGCCTTCGGCGACCAGCCTCAGCCCCTACAGCTCGCCCGGGCGGCCGAGCTTCGTTACTGCGAGCAAGGACTGCACTCCCTCCGCGCCTCCGGCTTTTAAATTGCACTCTAGTGTAGGGCAAACAAGTACCACGGCGGAAAGACCACGGCGAGTCTGGATTCAACCAAATTCTTAATTTTAGCAATTTATGTCAGTAAGTCAGTACAGTTATTTCTTTTAATCAATATTTAAAACGTTTTTATCTCAAATAATAGATATACGAAATGATGCGTGCATAACAAACAAATTTATAACAAATGAACGATATATAAAATGAGTTTTATTTCAAAATGTTTTATTTGTTATGAATGTTATACTAAATAGTATTAAAAAAACTGTATGTTATGTAAAGTAATCGTTATGTCAAACAAAATTATATCATGTGTTGTTGTAACAAATGATTTTTATGTAAAGTGATCGTTATTAAAGTTTGATTATATCAAATGATTGTATATACATGAGACGCACCCAAGTTAGTCGGCATCTGTGACGTGCAAAAACGGAACCCGGTTTCCGATATTGGCATCGACCCAAGAATATTTACAGAAATGAATTGCTTCCTTCCTTCAAATAAAAACATACAATCAATGAAATGGTTCATCAAAAGGATGGATTACGAGAACACTATCCTTTGAAGGAAGAACGTTAAAAGAGAAAGATTTATTAGATGTACTGTATCAATAATAAGCCAAGAGTGCTAACTCAATATAACTCTTCAATGATTTTGGGGCAATCTGGAATATTACGCAGATATATTACAGACAGGGCATAAACCTTACCATATCTGGTCATCTGGTAGATCATACAAAATCTGTGGTTGATTCTTGAGTCAAAGGCCACTACGTGAAGATTATTATAATAATAGAACCTTTTAATCCTAAGGGTTTCATAAAAGGCGACTAATGGCATCAGGCAGCTATGTCTAGTATTGTCCAGCATTAGACTGATGTGTGCTACTGATGATGAAGAAACCGTATTTGTCGTATTCAGTATAAGTCGAAATATCTACGTGTTTGATTTTAACTTCTAGCGTGTCTGGAAACATATTGATAGTTGTTTTAAATGCGTATTTTCACAAACACTCATAGATGCTGCATCATACTAAATTTGTAGAGACAAAACTTATTATTAAATCATCTATATGAAAAAAATGAATCACCGAAATGTATGTACATACATAACTCCAATGGACTGTACCAAATTGGATGATTATTTTTATTTATGTTTGCACTGGTCAGGAGAAGGTTTGTATGGAACAAAATATTCACATGAAAAGTGTGTACAGGATAAACATGTTCATAAACAGACCATTTGCTTGCGTTATCTTCATTGGTAAACCCGTACAAAGCCGGGACGAGCAACTAGTTGTTAATAAACATAAGTATTATATTGCAATGCAACAAAGTATACGTCGTTGTATTCGACCTTGAAGTCATATGAGTTAATATCTCGTAATGCAAAATGGGTAAATACAACTAATAATACCTTTATTGATGCAGTCCCAGCATTCTTGTATTTGGTAGCTCAGGCCAGCGCTGTTGTGGAAGTGAAACTTGTATAGTCCTTTAGGCAGCGTCCACTCCGTGTTGTTCGCGGCAGATATATGCAGCACCGTTGGACACCAGAAGAAATCAAGCTGAAAACAAAGGTTCTTACAGCTATTTGCTTGTTTAACGTTCGATGTCATTATGTGAAAGGACTTACAGTTATTGTGCCTTTGCTACCAATGATTTCTGCTCTATTAGTCATTGTGGCCCGCGTATGGGCCGCCAGGGTCGCTGTACGGCCGTCCTTGTATTTGAGAGCGCACGAGACTGACTCGTCCACGCCGGCCTTACTTAGGTGGCCTGTGCAAACGATGTCTGCGGGCGGCTCTTTGTACACAAATTGTACTAGTTGCAGCATGTATATGCCTAAATCTAATACTGCTCCCCCACCTAGGTCCTTCATCCTGAAAGTTTGTACCTATCTTTAAAGAATGAATTTGTATTAATAAAGTTTTGCTGCTGGACAGATGGAGCTTGACAAGAAACAATAAAATGGAGGACACGAGGATCTACGAGTAATCTAAATAGCTACGTGCCACACAAACCGAGACTTACACATCTTTTTCATAAAAAGCGCGATGTCCCGCAAAATGTTCCACGTCAAGATCCATACTCAACAACATTGTGAAAAACGTGAATTGCAAGATGACAGAGGCGATTGTTAGGTTGGTTCAGTTGGAAGGACTAAGCATGACCTATTGGAAGGCGAGTGTTAATATAAAAGCAGCAATGCAAATAAATGTCTTACAGATTCCTCTCAATCTCGTTAATCTCAACCCCGAACTGAATCCCGATGTGATAGACGTCCCCGAGCCCGCCAGAGGATATGTGCTCATCCAAAGCTTCGTAAGCAGGGAAGAACCGTGACCACATTCCCTCAAGGAGGAAAAGTTTTTTTTCGCGCGCCAAATCTACCAGGGACTTGATCTGATTGTAAGTCATGCCCATTGGTTTCTCACATAATACGTTTTTGCCATGTTCTAACATTAGCTTAGTGACTTCGTAGTGTTGCAAGTTCAAAACACTCACGAATACTATGTCTGTAAATAAGAAAATAAAACCCTATAACAACTCATTTATATAGCAAAGAAAAAGGATTTTTATCAATTTAATTGCCAGTTTGAATTTAAAATATGGTGCAATCGAATGTTTTAGATAATTGTAACACATTTATCTAGAATTTTAGAACATTATACGGTAAGAAAGATGGGCTTAGTAACCCTAAAATAAGCATTAAAAAATTAAAATACATACTTTATTGAATCCTAGGAATTTTAAATCTATGAACAAAATTTAAGCGCCGTACTTATAGGAAAAATCATGCTTTATAAAAACAAAACATAAAAACTTTTCAATTTTAAATATTTATTATCCGATTTCGATTTCAATGATATTTGGCATAATAAGTTGTTTTTGTTTCCAAATGATTTGTTTAGTACGATTTTACTAGGTACCTATAAGGTCGGCGCTTTTAAATAACGATAAAAAGATACGTAGGCAGAAGTTTTTTACATGCTGTTTAATGCTTTTTAGTTTCGTAATAGTTTAGTATGGTTTCGTTATGAATGGATATTATTAGATGAATAATTTCGCCATAAACATGTACAGGAACCAATGAGGGTGACATTAAAGTAATAGAGTACCTATTGATTCATCACGTGCGAGCGATTCGTAGCCTTCGTATGCCGTGCCGATTTTGTGGAGCGTGGCTAATCGGTGTGCACGCTCGATGTCTTTGCCGGCGATAGCGACCACCTTGTGCTGGCCAGGCGGCAGGGTGCCCATGGCCGTCAGGAAATCGTGAGCTATCATGCCAACGCCGGCTATTCCCCATTTAAGTTGAGTACCCATCTGAAAAAAATGTCTTTATGATAAGTAAAATTAAAAGTCACGCAAATGTCCGCGGCAATAGAGCGGAAGAAAACTCCATCTTTCTGCGATTCGTACGGCGCCGAAAGTATTTGATGTATCCAAAGATTTAATAAAATATATCGTAAAATTGTATAGGTACTTCAGGTTTTCTAGGCTTGGAATATTATGTATTTTACTTACTGGTGGTTTAACTCTGTTACCTTATAGTTACTTTGTACTACTTATATTCTGAATTACCTATCAAGTACTCCTATTTTCCTTGTAAGTTAACGGTAAAGAGCGAGCCATCTCCAACACGATTATTACTTACTGGAGACGTCTTGCATATTATACACTTGTGAAATATCTTTAAGAAAATAAAAATATTTCTATTCAGATTTAATGTAAGAAACTTAAATAGGTACGTACGTACCTACGTAGTGACGAAAAAATGGTTATAGAGTTTGTAAATGAATAAAAGTAGGTAAATACAGAAAAAGTATACGTTATTATGAAACACGAATTACGATGTACCTAAAGAAGTGACAAATAAGTAATGACGCAAGTGCTTTTTCATTAGGTCGTGTTTCGATTTCCGGCATAATCACTTAGTTTGAAGATTTATTTGTTTCTTTTTCCCGCGGCTCTGCCCGCAGAACCTACATGTCATACCTATAGCGCTGGTAAAATACTGTGCCCAGGTAGTGGGATGCAAAATAGCCTATATTCTTTCTCAAGGTTTTCTGTCTTTGTGCCTGCGTTAATTGCACAATTATATCGCGCGGGTGGAGACTGGTGCCCAACAGTGGGACAAGGAATAGTCAATCCTGGCTCAAGGTCTAAAATTATCTAACAGCGGTTTAGTATACCTAGGCGTGAAAGCGTAACTTGAAAGACAGACAGAGTTACTTTGGCATGTATGTGGGTGGGATTGTGAGTGTGAATCAATGATACAGAGAGACTAGAGTGATTAATCGGTATGAACGATGAGTTGCGAAGATCGTTTGAATGATAAGAGTGAAAGAACGAACAAGAGTAGAATAATATATAGAAATGACTAAAGTGAACCAGAAGTTGAAAGACTTGGAGAATCTCGGAGAACGGAGAAAAACTTGTTTTATATTTTATTGTAAGATTTTTGTTTGATTATGTGTAAGACTTGAAGATGAAATACGACGTTCAAAGATGATTGTTTTACTCCGTTCCCGGATCCTACATGTATAATTTTTACCCTCTTTGCTTTCAATTCGCTTTAAATTCTCGAAATAGCTATCCGAATATAAACAGAATTGAAAAATTTTTGATTTTCCACAGAAGAATCTTTTTTTTCACCACTTACAGGTATATCCGTAAAAAAAATGTCTTTTCCAGGGTACCAAAACATATTTCATAGCACATTCATTTCATTTGTATCGGTTGATGTGATTGTGATTTGTGAATTTTCAGAACAAAAACTATACTACGTCACCATAACAAATATCTAAATAGGTTTGTTTTAGGTTTGAAAAGGCAACGGACAGGCATACAAAAAGAGTTCCTTTCGCTTTCATAATAACACTAGCTGTTGCCCGCGACTTCGTTCACGTCAATTCCTGTTATTACTTGGGTATTTATTTTTTGGGTAACTTGAACCGTCTACCTACGCAGTGCACGCAACGGAAGCCTTCAAATATGAATAATTTTGCCCGTTTTTGCAACATTTTTCACTGATGCTTCGCTCCTATTGGACGCAGCGTGATGTTATATAGCCCTAAGCTAAGCCTTCCTCGATAAATGGACTATCCAAGAAAAAAATAATTTTTCAATTCGAACCAGTACTTTCTAAGATTAGCGCTTTCAAACAAACAAACAAACTTTTCAGCTTTATTATATTAGTATAGATTAGTACGGATTGCTAACAATTCGAACTGCAAAGTACAGCATTTTTAAATGTATATTATGCCGCGGGTCACAGTATTGACAAATTACAAATACGAGTCTAAGCAAAATTTTGAATTAATGTTAATTTCAGAAATAAATAAAATAAAAAAAAACGAAATCATGGTGTCTCTTAGGTGGGAATGAAATGATATTGTTTTAAAAGTTTTACATTCATTTTACATCTTATCTCAATGTTTATTTCACTCTTTATCAGCATGTAAGATCATTGAATGATTAGTATATTGTGTTGTGTATGTATGATAACGATCGCGAGCCCAACTTTTTAGTTATGAAATAAAACCATTTTATTATTTACTTAGCGATCACTTTATAGTATCTACATACATATTTATTGTATTTACTTATCGCTCTCGATCGCGCGTAAAATTGTACACCAATTTAATTCATTAAAATTATTATATCGTATAAATGCTTCAGTACTGGATATACACAGTTTTAATTACAACATCCCATGACGTTACAACTACTATGTTACTCTAATAAATAATACTTATATCAATTAATTGTACAAGTTTACATCGCACTAACAAACCCATATTATTAATGTTAGAATAGCGAACCTAATAATCGTAAGTTTATGTTTTTACAATAAATGCCAAAAATTTTCAAATAATATTCATAACATGCCAGACATTGAACATTATTATTGCATATTATGTATACGCGTGTATAACAAATATGTATATATTTTTCACTCGTTCTTTCTATTCGTAACATATAATTTCGTCTTGAATAGGCTTCGCGACGGCACAAAGGATTTTTTATTTATTATTTTAACATGGTTTTAAGTTGCCTTTTGTGTATGTTTCATTTTGATATCCTGCAGTGTTGAGAAAACATGAGCCATAGATTTATCTACGTTTATGTGTAGAGCGAGCCGGTTCTTCGCGCAATATAACCCGGAGATCAAAAAGTTATTTCCATCAATGTAATTTATTATTTCTTTGCTATGGAAAACTGTTAAAGATCAACAGTTGGATTTATCTAACCATACAATAATTGCTAATAAATTCAAATCGTTTATCTTTTTAATTACTGATTTTAGTATTATAAATTATATTAATAGGAAAGACTTAAAGAATGAGTGTCTTTAAATCAAGTATGTAACTTAAACCAATAAATATATTTCGAAGAGGCACTGACCTGAATATTGCAGTGTTCGCGATCACACACAAAACTCAAATACCTAAATCGTTCACTTTACAACAACCGATCAATTACGAAATTCTATCCAGTAATTCTAATTAAGCACCGATAGCAGAAACATTAACGCTAGATACCTAACAAACAACGTCCGAATTAATTTTACTCAAAGGTTGGTACATACTTATACATATGTATTATGTAGATACATACATCAATGTAGGTACTTTTCTTATCTTAAATGATAGCTAGGTGTACAAAAATGTTGAGCTCTTAACAAAGTGTTATCTTGGATTTCTTTGTAGAGTGTTCTGTGATTTGTCCTCGCACCACATGCCTCGGCGAGTGTCTTAGATATTATAACTATGTGCTAATTTGTACTGTCCTTATGGCAGCATTGGTAGCCATGGCTTAGTTATTTATAGGCGCAGACGCCTATAGACATATGGTTCGTAGTTAGCAAGGTAGTTTCCATTGGTCAAATCGTTAAAAAGGTTAATAGCTAGTAATTGTCGAGCTGGTTTATGCTTGTTTACGATAGCATTTAAGAGCTTCCAGTGACGTTAATAAGGATTGATGTTCAGTGACAGTGAACATAAAACACTTAATACTTTATCACGAATAACAACACAATTCATAGTAGGTATATGAGCAGTTGCGTTTGTAAATGAAAAAAAAAAAGCGGTCAAGTACGTGTCGGTATAGTTGCAAATGACAATTTTCTTAATTTTACTGTTTTATAATTTCACATCGTTCTTAAAACTATAAGTACTTGTTTTACGTAACTAACGACTACCTAAAAACAAACATTTTCATAGATCAGATAAGTTCTATAGGTAAACTGCTAACCGTACTTAGCTCCGATAGGTTTATTATTAAATTTACTATTATATGCTACTGTAACATTTTTTTTACGTAGGCCCTTGCCTACTTAGTACTTTATTTGTTAAGAGTAGCCCCCTGGCTACTCTAACAAATAAAGTACTTTGAAACTTAATGCGCTCTACAAATAGAAAAGCTGGTTTTAAGTCTTACAACATTTTTAAAGAACCTATCCAATAATATCGTACAATATGAGATTAATAAGAATAAAAGATTCAACTCAACTTTATATTTAGGTAAAAATTCCAAAAACATTGACCGTTTTATAGTATGGACATTCGATTTTTTAAATACGAGTTTCGAAGTTTTAATAACGCAAAAACAGCTTATCAACATGCTGCGTTTACAGAGGAGACTGCTTTGCTGAACCTTGTCATGATGAACGAGCAGATCTTCATTGTGCCGGGCTTCGAACCAACAGCCTACTGAAAGTTTGGCTGCTTTTTAAACGTAGTAGGTATTTTAATATAATTTTACCTTGATATCAATTATAAGATTTCTATCATAATGGACCAGCGTTGTCTGACTTTACAAAAAACTGCTAATAATTCAATTGTGGTCAGTTAGAAATGATATTGTTGCATAAGATTGTACCTACTTACATTAGTTATTATTTTTGTCAGTGAAAATACGTTGGGTTATCATATAATTACAACTAGCTTTTTCCCGCGACTTTGTCCACGTGGACTTTAGAATTGAGTTCAGAGAGAAACAAATAATGTATGATTAAAAATAGATGTACAGTGACTTCAAATAAAAAAAGAAACTGTCATGCCGTGTTCCCACGGAAACCACACGAAACTTTGGGATAAATTATAGCCCCTATGTTATTATGATATGGCAATTGCTGCTATATTATACTTTAAAATGAATTACCTAGTTTTTGCATGAAAGAGAAACAACCACCCACACATGCAAATATTCGCGTTTATATTATTAGGAATTCCCATTACCCACATTTAAATCCGCACAATCGCAAAATTAAAAAAAATCCTTATCGAATCATTTATTTTGTTAACCGATTCAGTGCGGCGGTGGTTTTGTAGACTCTAGCGCTTGGCGGCAAACCAATTCTTCGTGGCTCCTCTGCGGTGCCATTCGCCATGAACTTTCATGGCTCCTCTCGAGCGCTACCCGCCATGTAGTATAACTGATCGCTGTTTCGTCGGTTTCCACTTGTTTTTTTATAGTCATTCAACAGCGAACGTAAGCGGTCTAATAAATCCTTTTAAAGTGTTTAGAAGTGACTAATTAAATGTTTATACAGAAATTCAGAAGGTAAGTGACTTATTTTTATCAGTTGTTGTAAACCTTTTGCTATAAATGTTTGGCAAGATTGATTTATCAATTTTATTATTGTTTAATGCCACGCGGACGAAGCTAGTTTAGACATAAAAACACTCTTTACCTTTAACAATTGTGAGTAAAATTATTTCTTAATTATAAGTAGCTAATATAAAAAATAATTCGGTATCCGTATTAATCATATTGATCTTTCTATTGAAAAGGTTTACAACTTCCGAAGTGTGTTTTCTCATGAAATATCCCGAAACGAACACTAAATTCGTAATCTGTGAGACAAATAAAGATACTTTAATAAGGGGGGTAATCCTTAGAAATGCTATTTTATCTGAGTTTTACATGTAAATATTTTGGCTCCTCTCAGGCGCCATCCGCTATTCACAAAAATTACCCATGGCGCCTCTAGGGAGCCATCAGCACGGAATCGGTTAATCTATATTTTATTCAGGGGTTATGGTTTTTACCCTACGAATATGCCAACCTCATACAAAATAATTTATACGACAAAAAATACTGGTTCTACATATTACTCTATCAATATTATTATAGTCCTGACTATTGCTCAATTCCCACACAGTCAGAAAGATTTTATCCATTTTTGTGATAAGTTATTATTATAGTCAGTCTTTACCATGTTGCATTGCTTGCATGTGCATTAAAAGTTAAAAGTCAGAAAAAAGCTCAATTACTCAGTTACCTGATAACTAAGCCTGATAAATGTTTAATAAGAAAAATATGATATCAGGCTTAGAATAATAAGCGTTTATCAGGATTCTGCCTTCACTGTAACTTTGACATGCAAATGTTATTATAGGTACTTGTTTTGACATAATAGTGTCATCATCACCTAGCATGTTACTAATATTATTTCTTTACTCATCTTATTTTTTACTTATGTTTCTTACTTCCTTTTAATATTATAAACGGGAAAGTTTGTAAGAATGTATGGATTTTTGTTACTCTTTAACCGTAACACTATCTTGTGGCACAGGCTTATACCACTGATCCTTAGGAAATAAAGGGCCCGAATAATTGTCACATTCCAAAGACAAAGCTGTATCTATTAAATGTAGACTTTTTAATGTCTCAGAATTATTTACCTTCAATAAATACTCCGAGCTAAAAATCTTATTAGCTAATCTTATGGATATTTTCCTATGTAAATATGGGATAAAATCATTGAACACAGATCTTCTGTATTAATTTTATAAAAATAATCATCAATAACATTTTCAGCCAATTTCCAAACCTGGGAACTGTTTTTTGAGTCAAAACTGAGATAACCAAATGGATATAGTTTCAGAAAACTATATGGGAAGCCATATTATTATTTTATTGCATTATTAATGTATACTACTTGTTTATGTGTTACATGAACATGCTAAAATTATTAAAAAATACTTTTTCAAGTTTTATATTTACTGAGGTTTTTACTTAAAATCAGTCATACCATATCACACTGTTATAATACCTACACTTACATAACAAAACAATAAACATTACAAATACCTAATAACTCTAGAATATAATCAAATAAATAAGTCTTTTAGTTACAAAAACAGTCATAAGTAATAATAAACTGTTATTTATCAAATAATTAACAATAAAATAATCAAAAAATGCCATTTTAATAATTGTGTTAAGTTGATTGACGACTATAATATCAGCGGTAGTTAACGCTGCTTCTGAGCCATGGGTCGCGGGTTCGATCCCCGCACAGTACAAATATTTGTGTGCATGAACATGTCTGTTTGTACTGGTCTGGGTGTTTTCTATGTATTATATGTATGTATTTACAAAAAAAAAAGTATATAAGTAAGTTTATCGGTTGTCTAGTACCCCATACGACAGGGTACTTAACCTATTAACCGCCGGACGTCCAGCCCACAAAACGTGCCCCTAGCGCCGGACACTTATTTTAGAACTCCAACGGTAGTGGTGGGAAAAAACTTCACGATAATGCAATTTTTGGCAGTATTAGAACTATTTTAATCAAATTAAAACTATATTTTTTGGTACAATATTAAATTCTGAAACCAAAAATGATCGTTTTATTACTTAGGTTTTACCTTATTTAACAAATAACAAAGTTTAGACAATAACATAGAGTTTTGCGAACATGAACCAATTATCGATGATTCAAGCCCTAACGTGACCTTGAATTCACAAACTGTCGGATATTTCCGACTGTGGCTCTGTGATTCAAGGTGTTACTTTTATTTTTAGTGATGTGCATGTGTCGATATTGCAGAAACTATTTCCTGAAATAAGCAGGATAATTCTTCCATAATATCAGATATCACATACCTACATAATATTAAATACATATATTGATAAGTGTCCCAAGCAACAGTGATAATTAAAAATTGAAATATTTTAAAATCCATCATCTAAAAACTGAAATAAATAAGTACCTAACCTATGACATACCTGCACTTGGTCTAACTCCAAATTATCATCCGACTCAAATATTTCATTTTCCTCCCAGCCTTCCAAAATTCTAATTAATTCTTCTGCAGTCGAAATGTTTAGCGTCCACAGCTCACATTAAAAATAACTTTCATACTGAATACCCACCAACAAATTAATATAGACATGTCGATAAAATTATCAACTTAGCCTCACTTTGTTAATATTCTTGCCGCCTGTGACGTCATAAGCGGACGGATATTTCCGACTCCGGCGTTGGCGCAGTAGTTTAATATTCGTAACAATAGTGATGTCACATCACCAATAACACTTGAATGTTTATTTGATGATTTTATGATAAAATCAGCATTTTTATACTAAAAGCCAATAAAGTAATGACAAAATAGAATTACCAATATGATTGACTTTTTTCTTTCATGAACAACACATACATATTGTATAATATCTCACTTTCTGAAATAAACATGTGTATATTTTACCACAACACTACTGTCGGAATTATACGACTGCGGCGTTTCAACTATTAGTAAATCACTAATTGAGCGACCTATGCGAGGTTAATGTTTGATGATATTTTCTTAGACCATATTGGTAATTATGAGGCTAGAGAGTTTCATAAAACGAACGTGTATACGTTTTATATTATTTATTTATTTTCGTGAATCTTTTTCAGTCAATAGTTTGAATAAAATTAGAGGAGAAAGTTGCAGTCGGAATTTTACGACTGTGGCGGTTCTGACCCGAATTCTTGCTGTCGGATAAATACGACTGCGGCGGTTAATGGGTTAATAGTACCTTAATTTGGGACTAGATGGCTCAGTGTGGCCCAGTGAGGCATGTCTAAAATATTCATTTATTTTTATTTTTATTTATATATATCGTTGAACCTAGCTTGATATATATCCATTAATATAATATGTCCTCGAACCCTGATCTTAAATACACCTGCATAGGTTTACTTTTTTAGGCATATTATATTTAATAGGACTTGTATGCATAATTTAGCTTAGTTCATTCATTATTTCATGTTCATTAAAGCCATTATCAATAACTTATGGCACCTCAACCTAGTGAACTGAACATTAAATACTCCATTAAATAGGTAGCATCGAACGAAAAAAAAACAACATGATACTGATAAAAATAATTTACAAGAGAAAAGGCCAGACCCAATTCAGATTCTGAATTAGTAACTAGAAGTAGTCCCTTTTGAGAAATTGAAAACTTTTACTGTTGCCCTGTCAATGTTATTTATTTATTGTAATTTTTATAGTTGGTTACTGGTTGTTATTAATTAAAATAAATTAAAAACATTTATTTCGGACTACAATCAATACTGGTTTAAGTAACAATTTGCTTATTAATCAATAACAATTGATTTCAATTGTGTCTGGAATAACTAACGATCAAGGGATTAACTATGTTAGTAAGTACCCATACATTAAAAGTTGAAAATGTATTCTCATATGCCCACATATATTTGATGCATATAGGCACACAAAAAATGACCACCAGAGCCAGCTAGCATATGTTGCGACACAGGGCGGCAGGCGACAGATGCGACTACCCAGTGCTTTAACATGCCACTATCCTCTCTCATAGCAATGGTGTTTAGGATGCCATTGACACCACCACGTACCCTACTTGTCAGCAAAGCGATTCTTTTTCGCACTATCACATGGAATTTGTCCTCGCAAGCTTCCGCGAACACCCCTGATGCACTAAAATATCCCGGCAGCACTATCAGCATCCTGAACCCATTGTTGCACTCGCACTTGCAGGGCATTAAAGGCTCACCGCGTATATGAGGTCCAGGGACTGCATGTATAAAATGACTGGCAGTAGGATTTAAACAAAGTAACCTTAACATCCTCAGTGGACCCTGCAAACCTTCGGGCCAACATTGCACCTCAGCGCCAACGCCCTACGGTAACCCGGTGGCCCAGGTATTTAAACTTGCTCACCTTTTGATTAAGTAATGTTTCTTGGCATTAAATCCATTTAATTAATATTAAGCTTTTAAAAAAAATACATGACTGAGCATTCTGTGACCAGCTCATATATAAATTGTAGCTCATCATAATACTCGTGTTCTATCAGTGAATACGACAAATACACAAAATCTTAAGCGATAATATACAATTAAAAAGTAGGCGCTTACTTACCTCTTGATCCACTCCCGGCATATTATTTTTAAGACTGTTGGTCATTAATCTAAGTTCACTAATTTATTCAACCGGTTTATAATTTAACAAAACTTTAAATTTGTGTGAAAAATATTTTAGGTGTTTCAGTAAACATTTGAATTTATTTAAATCTAAAGCGCTATCATCACAAGACTTGTGTCGAAACCTCGTGACATATTTTGTTTGACAAAGCAGGTGTTGTTATGACATTTTTATTTTTAATGTGGAAATATTAAAATCTATACCGGTTTTCTTGACGGCTGTTGCTTGTTTGTGCACCACCACCACCACCGGTGCAACTTTGGACTTTAAAAAGTAAATTGTCAAAAAAATTTTTACCTCTAAATTATGTGTGAAATTTTTGACTTACAAATTTCGTGACCATTTTGAACCACACCAATTAGGCTTCTGTACCAAAGGTGGATGCGAGGCAGCAGTCCACTCGCTTCGCACTCTCCTTTCTCAAAATCGGACGGAGGTGCTGCTTAAATTAGATGTCAAAAATGCTTTTAACTCCATTGATAGGGGCACTCTGTTAAACGAAATTAAAGTAAATTCTCCCGAAATTTTTAATTATTTAAACCAATGTTATTATAATCCCAGCAAACTCATGTACAAATGTAATGAAATTGACTCGGCAGTCGGCTGCCAACAGGGTGACCCTCTTGGACCTGCAATCTTTAGTTTAGCTATCAACCCTTTTATTCAAAATTTATTTTCAAAATTTAACGTTTGGTACTTAGACGACGGGACCCTAGGAGGTGATGCAGATACAGTTTTATCAGATTTTTCAAGAATAATTCAAAAATTCAGTACAGTAGGTCTTTCTTTAAATTTAAATAAATGCGAACTATTCATTTCTGACTGCCTTTCCCCCGTTAGAAGTTCTGAAATAATTGCAAGATTTAATTTTCTGGCTCCAAATATAAAGATTCTTACTGAATCAACTCTTAACCTCCTAGGGTCACCTGTATTCGATAGCGCCATTCCCACCCATTTTCAAAAAGCTATTACAAAATTTAATGAATGTTCGAATCGACTTTTGGAAATAAATGCACATTCGGCTCTATTTATTCTAAGGTCCTGTCTCCTCGTACCCAAATTGAATTACCTCATACGTTGTTGCCCACTATGGAAATTCCAAAATTTAATTAACCATTTGGATGATGTGATTAAAACACAATTAGAAAAAATACTTAATATTCATTTATCAGAACGAGCATGGAACCAAGCGTCTCTTCCTATACGTTATGGGGGGATTGGGACCCGCAAAATTTCGAGTATTTCCTTACCAGCTTTTCTATCTTCAGCCTACAGCACATCTACTCTCGTTGCCAATATCCTGCGGCCAATCACCGCAACCTTCGAGGTGGCGTGCTTGGATGAAGCTAGAGATGCTTGGATAAAGGATTTTCCCTCTAAATTCCCTTCAGATTTAAAAAATCAGCAGAGCTGGGACAAAATTTCTTGTGATTTTCTTTTAGAGACACTTATACAAACTAGCATCAACAACGCTGATCTCGCCAGGCTGAGGGCTGTGTCTACTAGAGAATCTGGTTATTGGCTACAGGCGTATCCCTCAGCCAATGTTGGAACTCTTTTAGACGCAGAAACTCTCCGTGTGGCGATTGGTCTGCGTGTTGGTGCAGAGGTTTGCAGTCCACACAAATGTCCTTGTGGTGCTGATGTCAACTCGTTGGGACACCACGGGCTGTCTTGTGCAAAGAGCGCTGGGCGGTTATCGCGCCATGCCTGCATTAACGACATACTCCGACGTTCTCTTGCCACCATAAACGTGCCGGCTATACTTGAGCCGAATGGTATCGTGCGTGATGATGGCAAGAGACCTGACGGTATGTCGCTTATTCCCTGGCGGATGGGTCGGACTCTAGTGTGGGACGCTACCTGTGTCGACACACTGGCGGCCTCCCATCTGCCCGGAACTAGCCAATGTGCAGGTGCGGCGGCGATTAAAGCCGAAAACATTAAGATAACCAAGTATAGCCAAATAGGCACCCAGCACTTTTTCGTACCTTTTGGTGTGGAAACCCTAGGTCCGTGGGGTCCTAATGCACTCTCTTTATTTAAAGAGATTGCTAAACGTTTATCTGACGTCAGCGGTGACCCAAGAGCTGGCAGCTACCTCGCACAGCGACTGAGCATCGCAATCCAGCGAGGTAATGCTGCCAGTATCTTGGGCACCTTACCACGAGGACCATTTTTATAGTTTTTTCCCTTTTTATCTAGTCTATCTAAGTATTTGTTTCTTTTTAAATAAAGTTGCAAGTTGATAAATAAATATTAAATAATATGATTAAGAAAAAAAAAAAAAAAAATTGTCAAAGTCACATGTTAGGTATGCATGCTGTCTGTCAATGTCATGCCTGTCATTGTCATTTGGTTAGGTACCTACCTATATCCTACCTAACCTACTGTTTGCTTTTATTGCGTTTTAAATTAAATCTATAAACTGTGTTGTTTCGTTTCCTAATAGTCTGATTTTGGTTTTAGTGTAAATTATCAAACTATTATGGCAATAGTTCTAAGAAGGTCATATTTAAAAGCAAAAGGCCATTTAATACCTACTTCAAAGAAGAAACTGCATTCACCTTCGTGCATTTTCGTATTACTCAACAAACGTACTTTCGCAGACGACAAGGGCAGCAATCCTGAGTTTGTGAATAGTACTATATTAGTAGAAAATGGATTTAATGTTCAAGAGCTTCCAGTAGTGGTAAGGAAACTTAAAAATATAACCGCAATGAATAACGAGACGACCACAGAGTGCATCGAGCCAAATGCCGACCCAGTCAACTACCATCTAATTCAAGCCGAATTTAAACAGTGCGTCGATCTTAGGGATGTTTTTTCCCTGCTATCAAAGTGTACTAAAATAACACCCAATATTGCCTTAGGTGCGATGGAAAGAATTTATGATCTAGAGAAAGAACCTCATGCTTTATTAGACATAAAAGGTAATCATATCCACATGGCTAAAGGTGCTATTTTAGATAAATTACTAAGAGTCGTAATAAAGACTGAAGATACACAGACTATCTTAAATATTTTGAAGTCAGTTTCGACATTCATGAAGCCTTACAAAAACCAATTTTGTGATGAATTACTATTCAGATCGATCGATGACAAGTTATCTATTGAGCAGCTGTGCACATTCATTAAATTCCTTACTGAAAATAAATCTAATTCAAGATATGCTGAAACAATTGACAAATTGTGGGTTGGTTTTGTGCAAAAAGAGAAAGATATAAATGAATGTAATATAGCCCTAATGTTTAATATTCTGCCAGAGTTGAAAGCGAGCAAAAAGATAGTTTTGTCTTTACTGGAACAAAAATTGACTGATTTGTGGCAGAAGATTAAAGTACCAGTCATGCAAGATATTTTAAATAGTTTTATTGAAGAGAAATATTTGTCTGTGCAGACATTTGCTTTTGTTGGTAGATGGATAAACACAAACATTCATGCCCTAGATGAAGATGCATTTCTGGATGTTGTATCAAAAATAACAAGACTTAAGTATACTGATGATCAGGTAGAAAAAGCTGTTGAAAAGTATGTAAAACTAAAGATAAATAAAATTGAATCACATGTATTGATTGTAGGTATTTTAAATTATTGTATGCAATTTCAAATACATAACATGCAGGTTCTAAACTCATGCAGTGAGTTTTTTGTCAAGAATGCTAACAGTATCCCATATAGTTTTCTGAAACTATACATATATCCATTTGGTTATCTCAGTTTTGACCCAAAAAACAGTTCCCAATTTTGGAAAATGGCTGAAAATGTTATTGATGACAATTTTTATAAAATTAATACAGAAGATCTGTGTTCAATGATTTTATCCCATATTTACATAGGAAAATATCCAATAAGATTAGCCAATAAGATTTTTAGCTCTGAGTATTTATTGAAGGTAAATAATTCTGAGACATTAAAAAGTCTACATTTAATAGATACAGCTTTGTCTTTGGAATGTGACAATTATTCGGGCCCTTTATTGCCTAAGGATCAGTGGTGTAAGCCTGTGCCACAAGATGTTCGAATAACAAACATAGTCAGTAAAATTAACAGTAGTCTTGCAGCTGTTGCTGGTGGCACTGACAAGTTCTCTGTAGATGTAACAATACCACACTTTTCACACAGAAATTATTTAATTGATGTGTTGTTGCACTCTCCTGGATTGGACATCACGGTAAACTGGATGAGGAAGTCCCGAAAGAATGAGAATGTAGCAGTACTCATTCACTTACCAGATCATTATTGCTCGGATAATGAACAATTGGTGGGGCCACAGGTTATGAGAAAGAAACATTTAAGAATATTAGGACTGAAAGTTGTAAGTATCAAATATTCTACCATCAGCCAATATTATACAAGCTTTAATAAAATCCAGTTGCAGAATTATCTTAAAGAGTGCATTAATAATGCTGAAGAATGCTTTTGATTTATTTTTATGATCATTTAAGTTCGTGGGTCTCTTTTGTAGTCAATGGTATATGCACTTACCACAAATTTTAAGTACCTAGGTGATATGGTAAAGACTGTACATTAAGTATGGTGTTATTAGAACACTATAGATACACGAATACCTTGACTCCATAGTAATACAATTTTAACAAGAATAAACATTATTGTCTAATGCAGATACATTTCTCAAATTTGCAATGAATAAGTGAAAATTATATTTTTCTAGTCTTAATGTACAACATTAAAAACGTGATATAATATATTGTAATTATGTAAAATATTTGGATAAGAAATAAAATAAATTCTTATGTTTATCATTAGTTTATTTCATTATACTCATAACATCTTTCTCTTAAATTTACTCACTGGCTAATTCACTAGATGTATTATTTGAATATTTTAATAATTTCTTATACAACTTTTACAGTTCGAAATATTTCTCTAATAAAAGTCGTTCCAGATCAAAATGTTTATTAAACAGGTAACTAGCACGGCGCCGCAGCGTCGCTTCGGCAGTTAGCTGCGGTACTTGCGGGTTCGATAAATATTTGTCTCAACCTTTAAGATATTAAGGAAATTCTTACAAACGTTTAAATTCCACGAGCCGAAGTGACATTTGAATTAAGATAAAATAGTTACACTCAAAAAGTTATTAATGCATTTTTTTATTCCATATTTAGTGGGCGAAAGTGCTTATACGTCCAGTGAAATCACAGATAGACTATGGCTTTAATCGACGTTGTTGTCATAGATAATTCATAGTCAGAAACGACTACTTAATTTTATAGCCATATTGGTGTATCACAGCAACTCTAGCCTGAATATTAAATTGTTAAGAATGTGTTATGCTGACTCACAGCCTAAGGTCTAAATTGTAATATAACATCAATAAACTTGACACTCGACAAGAGTTAGAACACAGTCTTAGCGCCATAGTTTGGCCACTTCATATGTTCTTTTAAATGAGGTGATAAAATAACGGCAAGCTTCAAAGAACGTGGTAATGCCCAAACTATGAGTTAAGACTGTACATAGGTATATACATATTTTTACCGACTCCGAATAAGGCTAAATGTACTATTGAATTTACGAACACGATTTTAAATCTATCCGAAACAGGTAACTATGTATGTGCATTTGTTATGATTTACAACTTAAGTTATTCAATGTGACATTTCTAACACACAATGTAAGTAATCTCGAAAACTACATTATGATAGGTTCACACATTACCGATAGCTCACTGAAAGACGACATTGTCTTTAGTTCTTTAACTAGTTCTACCACAGTAGAAGACTTGCTAGTACTTGCCAACGTAGCATATTCATTAACTTTACGTTCATGATAATAAGTTTGGCACATTTTTAATGTAATTATTGAAAAGTTACTTTATGTTAGGGTCGATCGTATTAAGTTAAAATATCGTATTATGGTTTTGGTTGTACTCGCTACAGGCCAACAACAATTAAATAAATTCCTAAAAACAATATATTCGATGTTTTACGAATGTGTTCAGATAAAACCACAAAAACTTATAATAATAGTGACAATTTGCAATTTGGACTAGTAATTACAATATTAAGAAATGTTAAAATTAAGCTAGTAAGTAATTAAAACATTAATCGACATGTAGGTCTGTAGACAAAGTTTGTTGTTAGATTGTAGTATTAGTTGTTCGTACTAGTAGGGCCTTATAATAGTTTATTTTCCCGATCTCAATAAAGTGAATATAGTAAGTAATTAATTGATTATTACATTTCAATGTCGGCATTGAAAACTGTCAATTCATAAAATATAGTCATTATCGTCAATATGTCTGATAGTCTAGGCATATAAGTAGTTTAGAATACTTGTAAATATTAATTTATTTTTATATAAGTAGTGAATTGTAGTATATAATTCAATAATTTTTATTTAAATAAAATTTATCGTCTATTACCTATTGATAGGCATAAACAGTTATGTAGAAATATTTTCTATGTGGAAAGGAAGATAGATATGTGATCACTATTTCAATAATTCCATGTATCACTACGTGATAAAGAAGAACACATCAATAAACTTAAACAACCGTTAAGTATTTGATTTGTCAATTAATATAATTTAGAATAATTTATTTATACTTAATTTTATTAAGTGAAATTCTCTTATTTGTTAGGTATATAGTAAAATTTTATGTTTCATACCACAGAAGTGTATTTATAGCGACCACTCTTTTCTGAACATGGAGAAGAGATGAAAGTTTCGAATCTAAAATCTATATTATTAAATTTAGACGCTTAAATATACGGTGCTATGAACCTTTGTGACGCAGGATGCGGTCACCGGTCACCGCGCAGGCGCGCGCTCATCCGCGGGCCTCCGGCGCGAGGGCGTCCGCGCAATACCAGGCGAGTATTGTCCTCTTCCATATTATTATACGACGACGATGTAAATAATTGCAGAATACATATATCTCATTTTCTTATCTGAGTTTAAATGCTTCACCTATGGCCTATGTACTCTACCTAGTAATCATAAAAGTGATATCATGCACTAGACTTCTCTTATAGCGAATATTTTGGATCCTGATCTAATTACAAGAATTTTGAACGATGAAAATAATTAGATTTAGGTAGGATCTATTTTACTTACGGACTAGGTTATTTTACAACACCGATTCCTATTTGGCAGTTACCTAACACTCTTTAGAAATACATAAAGGTACTTAAACTTACTTTCTTCGCTAGAGATGAAAATACTGCGATCTAATGATTAAATTGCGGTTTCACACGACGAAGTGAAACTCAATTCAAACTGAACATAGATTTTCGTCTCTTGCAAAGGACAATGTTTGGAAATGAAAATTGACGAGTTCTCGCGAGACCTAACGATTTAAATACATATTTGTATTCGATTAGATACTTTAACTAACTACATTGCCTTTGGTGTCATTTATTAATCACGTAAAACAAAAGTCTGCCCCTATTCTGTTGTTCTATCATCGAAATGGTACGAAACTATTTGAATATTTTGACATAATTAGCTACCGGTAAGAAAGTAATTGTTTGAAAAATAGCTTGAAATGTTTTTTTTTACATGTTCCGTACACACTTCGGTCATGAAACAACCATTCGGACGGGAAACATAAGAAGAAGTTATACCTACTCCGAACGTAATTATACTATTTACCTTTAAAAAGAGAACATAATGTAAATGTAAATTTTCGGGTGGAAATACGATCAGCGTCCCTAGTGGATGCTTGTAAAAGCTCTTGTCCACCACAAAATGTTAGATTTACATTTGATCGATTTTTTAAATCGTAAAACTTACAGTAGATGTACTCTGACGAGAACGCAATACAAACGATCACAATATCATCTAGGTAGGTATCTACGCGACTGTGCGTAACGAGTTTAAAATTAGATAGGTAAAGGATAGGGACAAGTCTAGTTTTAAATCTCACGCATTAAGTTTGGTTTAAACAAAATGTATTTAACTGGGATACAAGAAGCTTGTTTTATCGCTAGTATTTTTTTAAACTGCTTTTTATCTGAGTTATTTTTACTGCCATTTTTCTTCCAATTATGGGCACTGATAGTTCATAAATTTCGTATTTAAAATACCTAGCGTTGAAATAAGCGATGGTTATTGGTATCTACTCACCATAAAACCTTGAGGATGATAACTAAATGAATGCAGGTAAGCGATTATCGATTGTATTGATATCCTGGAGCGGGATACAAGGGTTTTGTTCGTATAAACTAACCTTTCCATTTTGAAGGCAACTAGTGTCGAATATGACTAGATTTAAGATTGCTTTACGTTTTATATCACTCATCTTCAAATCGTCCAGAAATAAGAATAGTAATATTCACTCTTCAGTCCCACGGCAAGTTTTAAGTTGAGCAGATGTAAAAATCTTAGAACAGAATAATTATTTACAAAATACATTTTATATAAGTAGATAAAAATCTTAATGGTTTCCCATCTTAAGTTAATGTATACGCTTACAAAGTATCTACGATTCTTTTAAACATTGATAGAAAAGGAAACTATGAAATAAACATACTAATAACAATCTTTGCTCGAGGCACTACGACCGTTGTAAAGGAAAACTACTCGAATTGCATTCATCAAGAGACCTCTTAGGTGTCTAAATTATATAGCGTAGTCACTACACTAGTATAACAAAAAAAACTTAGAACTAACTCCGATTTAAGGCTTTTCATTAAGACTCACACATACGTTATTATTCATACATCTACCTATACAACAGTGAATAAAATCCAAAACAACATAACTCTAAACAGCAAATTTAACAAAATATTTTAAACTAAGCTAACTAACGTTTACAAGACAAACGAACGTCAATAAATTGTAAGAAAATACATAATATACGTCATATAATTATGAACGCACCAGAACGTAACGTTCGTCTCGGCAGTCTTTCGAGAGCGATTATGCGATAACATTAAAAACGATTAACGAGACGCAACAGTTCAAAGTAGAGCACTAATAGTTAGTAATGTATAGAATCACAAACAGGCGGGCAATTCACGAGTAGATGGTGATCACCTCGCGCCCTCCCCCGCGCACCATCAGCACCTTCTCCAGGCCTTCCGTCAGCACCTCCAGGAACTCCATATCTGTAAGAACCAAATCACATTTAACGCCAATGTTACCGGTAAATCCCCGGGTTGCGTTACAAGACTAAGGTGTACGTATTGTTGACGTAGCATCGTAGCGCATGCGGCGTAGTATGGTGCTACGACGGTCGTAGTATAGGCTTGGGTTTTGTAATTCAATGTATGAAGATAGAGCCAATAATAGCTATTTTTTATTGTAAATTTTAAAATATTCCTGGCATATTTAGCACTATTTAGGACTAATAGGAACATTCAGTTATTTAAGCAGTTAGTAGCAATGATGACTGGTGCTAGGAAATTCGTAGCATTTGGCTAAATCGAAGAGGCTTTCAAGTAAACTAAGTCGAAACGAACGGTTAATATTAAGTAGTACTAGTTTCAAAGATATACGAAAAACTTATTAAAATTACTAAGCAAATAAAGTAAAGTCTATGATTAAATATTTAGTAATTTCAATGTAAGTGCTAGTTCAGGTAAAAAAACCTAATGGTTTCACACTCGCCCGTGTATCAGTAATATCTATTGTTGATATTCATGCATATCGAAATTAGTAGAGCCCTTGTTACATGCGATTCAGACCTATCGAGATTCAACCACGATTTAATAAAACAATCACTACAATCTTATTTATTTTCTGTGTAGATTTTAACAAAAAAAAAAGGTTACCTATCGTTGTAACCGTTATACAAACACTGCTACTTACAGTTCGACTCCCTCTCAAACTTGGTGTCTCTCGGCGGGCCGGGCAGGTTGAGGATGACCAGCTGGGCGTCATGCGACCGCGTCACGATCACCTCGTTGAGTTTCACTGCTGTGTGCATCCGCCGGACCGTGCCTTCATCGCTGTAAGATTTCGATTACACCAGTTAGCTTTACACTACATACAAGTAGTCCATCATTGATTTATTTATATTTAAGAGAGTGAGCAATGCTAAGAAGAATAGCATATCAACGTTTTCTTCCTGGTTGTCGTAAGAAGCGACTAAAAAAGTACTGCTGGAGGAAGACGGGCAGCTTCTTCTTCTCTCCATTAGGGGCCAAACTACGATCGCAAACCTGATTGATTATGGCCTGAAAATTCCTTTTGGAAAAGCTCTTGTCCAGCATAAGACTTATGTAAGTTGGTGATGATGATGACAATGATTCTGATGAAACTTATAGTCTTTTTTTACTTACATTAACATGTTTAATAGTAAGTACTACAGATAATAATGTCACATATTTAGAATACTGCGTGAATTTCTAGAGGTATTTGATTATATCCGACTTATATTAGTATCGATGATGAAGCCCATGCAAATTGGTTTAAAAATAAAGATTGCTAAGAACAATTTTTATCGTGTTGAAGATACTACGGGCTCCACATAGTCGACATTCAATATCATGGCTACTGTTCCAGTCCTTAGTTCGCTAATTGTTTGTTAAATATTCATATTATACAAGGTGGTAGGTAAATGGTATAACTAGCCGAATCCAGCCTATTATATTATATACTATATAATAATATACTATGAGGTTTATTAATTTAAAAAATTTGGTCTTCAATGCTTATATTAAATGCTGTATAACCGATATTAACACACTGTCTGGGGGTTAGGGACAGAATAATTCGTAAAATCAAATTATCAATCAATCAATCAATCTATCAGTCAGTCAATCAATCAACCAACCAATCAATCAAGTCTAATTATTAATATCAATATAAACGTCAGCGATATTTGCAAATTTGTCCTTACTGTAATTTCTACAGCATTCTGTGATAAATAGCACAGACAATGTAAATACATTATCTGTGTTATTTTTCACAGAACACTTGTGAAAAAAGTGAGGCGTAACTTACGGCGTTATGTCGGCCATGTTGGGCTTGAGCTTGATGGCGTCGCCGTTGGCGCCCGCCTCCTTATGCTTGTCGTCCGGCGGCGGCGAGGTGGCCTCCTCGCACTGCGACCGTTCATCGGGCGAGTCCCACAATGAATCGATTATGTGCAACAGACTACTTCGAAAATCGTCCTACGTTTCGTTTCCATTTTCAAATAAACCAATCCGCGAACCGACAGTTGCACATGACGGATTCAAGGCGAATAAAACACGGGATGTCATATATTGTATTAATTCAACATTAACTCACTACGGACATTCAAACATCCAATCTCTTAGCTATAGTGGCAAACTAAAGTGAATCGTGGATGAACTCATCGGCAAACATATGACCACCGTGTAGATTCGCTAGGACTCGTAAGTGATTAGGTAAGATAAGTGAAGATGCCAAATAAAAGTAAAAAGTTGCGAGTTGAATAAAAAAATAATGCGTGCGTAAGTGGCACAAATCAATCAGAGATTATTCCGCTCTTATATTAACAGATTCTAATCCAATTTTAATGACAATTTGTATAGAGTTATTTTAATGTTTACAAATGAAAATTGAAGATAAAAGTAAAGTTATGGAATTTAGGTTCACGTTTTACAATAAAAATGTGACTTGATTATAAAACAAACGCTGCTTTAATGTGTTTTCTGATTTCATTGATATTTTTGTTAAATATAAGAGCGGGTTGAAAGCAGAGATAATAGAAATAGAAGCACATGATAATCTAATGAAAAATTAACATTTTCACTTGAAACTGAAAGTAATGTGGATATGTAAATAAATTAACAAAAAAGGCATCAAATTCAGATGATCGTTTTCAGTTTCCAGAGAATTGTTAAATAAATTTTGAGCAGAGACGTGGATGTTTTAATCTCGACATTATAAAAATGTTCTTAAATTACGTTTATAAAACTCCTAAGTACACAACCTTCATCTTTAAAGGGTTAAGTAGGATTTATATTTGGTGAATGACTCTCTTATTGGACATTATAAAATAACGCGCATGATTTACTGCTTTAAAAATCTTGGAAAAGTATATTTTAAGTTGTTTTTCATTCATAATATGTTTCTTCTCAGTATATAAACTTGAAAAATTATGTCTCAGGCGGGACTCGAACCCACATCTCCTCGCATGCGAGGAGATGCGGGTTCGGGTTCGAGTTATGCGTATATACTGATATTATAATTGAAATTTAATTGCTAAAATATCAAATAAAGTATATGTTTCTTCTCATTGTCCTGTTATCCATTATTCTTTATATTTTCTCTGTTTCTAGAAAGCTTATTTTTTTTCATTCGTTACATTTATTTTTTTTGGCATCGGTTAAGCAAAATATGCTAAGTATTATGCACCTATGAAACACACATAAAATCAACACAATTTTCTGTTAGCTGCAGCGAACGGCACTTACAAAACAGTTATACTGAGTCTAGCAGAAAATCTTTAAAGGTGTTACACAAGCAATTTAAAATGTTCAATATCAATTACAAATAAATCTAGAAATTTTATGCTGTTCAGTCTTGCTAAGAAATTAAATTTCTCACGCCACACAGGAGCATGTTGTCTTGCTTGTTGCAGCTTGCAACTTAATAAATCCCTATATAATACGTAATTCATTGCTCTCTATATACATATATAAAAGAAAGTCGTCTTAGTAACACCACTTATAACTCGAGAAGTATGACTGAGAGATAGATAGTATTTAGATAGAGATTATAACTAGATTTGTTTTTGACTCTATGAAAAAATTGTACCAATGTAAACTAGACAGCTACTCTTTTATTGATCAGGTAGTACGTATATCCTTTCTACCAATAAATAATCAGATTTTTTGTACTATATGTAATCCTGTCGACAATGGAAGTTTTCGAAGATTATTTCAGGTATTGTTGTGTTTAGATCAGTATTGCGCATTGCATATCCTAGAAAATCGACGGCGATTGGTTCTTTAATTGCTTAAGCGATAGGCGAAAATAGTTTTAAAATTGCTCGGGTAAGATCACCTTAAAAGAAAAACTAACCGGTTGATGGTCACATGTTGTAAATACTCGTATGTACTAAAATGCATTACTTATATTCAGAAACAAAAATGTTGTAGACCGTCAACAAATATTTTTTTCTCTATGTTCTAGCGAGTCCCAGCATTTAATAGAGCTTATGCTTGAAAATATATAACATTTTTAAATTTTAACAATGTTGTCTCTTAATTCTGCAGTGCCATTCAATGCAGCTTCCGATCATACCAGAATAATACTAATAGTCTAGAAACCGACATGATATATTATAATAATAATAATCAAAAACTTAAAAACTCTGTATTCTCTTTATCCCGCATCAATAATTAAAAGGTCTTTCGCACTTCGTTTTGTCGGATATTCCATTATTTTTGCTGTATTTTTTTTATTCGTTCGGTTACATAAAAGTTTACCTTAAATGTTACCATAATGTTTTATCCGTCGCTTGTTTAATTGAGTGCTGGTGTCCATTTACTTGTTCGCAAATTTTTATTGAAACTTTTGAGCATCAAGAAAATTTGATAGCGCAAAAATAAACATTACAAATCGTCAATATAGTTGCGATCATAGAATAAATATACGGGAATAAAAGAAGAAAGTATGCACTTTGCACATAACATTAAAATGTTAAGTTATAAGAATTAGCTCAGATTATTCTGGTAAGAACCGTGCAGCTTTGGATATGCAAGAGTCACTAAATTATTTCTTAGAAAACAGCTCTTATTTTCATAGCGATGAATATGTACTTTTTATTTAGATTCTTCGGTCCCTACAATCAAACTCTGACATATCCACGATCGCTACGTGTGCGAGTATACGTTTAAATATGTTCACCTTGTCATCCTTATCTTTGTCCTCGTTATCGGTGAGGGGCGGGGAGGGCGCGTCCTCGCCCTCTGCGCCAGGCTCGGCGAAACGGACCTTGCTGGCCGTTTTCACATCCGCGTGGTGGTGATCCACTATTGCTTGAACCTGTGATTGGAGAGCGTGTTAGCTATATGTACTGTTTCTCTCGCTCCCACACTTTGAAGCGAATTGGTGTGTGAACGAGAGGGAAATAATCCTAGTCTAGTTATACATTTAAAGCTGAGCGTCCACTATCCGCCACGTGTCGAGGGGATATTATATTTTTGTTACATTTGATTATTTAGTTACCAATAATTAACGGAATGAAATGACCCAGATGAAAACAAACTACTGCCTGTTAAGTCACACGGATTTTAGGGTTAGTAGGTATTAATGTGTACAAGCTTTAAAATTTAAGAGTCTAATCCCTTGTAATCGAAAAATCAAAAACTTATTTAAATATTAAGCATCCGATGCCATGAAGTCTGCAATATTTTGCAGCTCCTATTCTTTTCTAAAAATCAGATCAGTCTCAGCGACCTTTGTTTGGACCTCACAGATATCTTTAAAAATTGAATTATCATATTTCTGTCGCTTGTATTTGAGCAGTAGAATCACCGCTTAAAGGAATTTAATGAATATAAGACTATCCTAAACGTGTTTTAACTACCACTATGTTAAGTTGAATTAGCTTTATTAAACTAAACCGTGTGACTTCACTGGTAAGCTATAATTATGCAGGCTTCCTCTCAAATCGGTATCGCGAAGGTGCGCACACGCATTTGTGCTACAACGGACGTAAAACCTAATTGCAATGGATACAATGCCATTTTCGTTTTTGACCTTAAATTTAAAATAAATCTATTTTTGTCTTTTGTTATTCTGGATATCAAGTCCATAATAATAAAATATATAAGCTGAATCCATCGAGACACACGTATGTAATGAGAATAAATGTATTTGTATCTAGTTATTATTGGGAAAAATGTTGGCATAAATGCAAGGTAAGCTTACGGCGAATTTGCGCAGACAGAAGCGCAGCATTTTGTGTTTATTTTATGACTACTTTTTAGCTGTATCTAATGTGGACTTTGCTTTAGCTTCAGCGTCACACAAGGCACATTTCCAATTTAAAATTGCATTTAGCATACGCATCATTAAACAATATATAGATTTCAAAATTATAAATAGAAAGCGTTGATGTTTCTGTTTAAACACGCCTTTTAAAGTTAAGTACGTGTTGGGAAAGCAGGGGCTTCATGTCGTGAGTGGCTAATTATGCAAAAAGTTTGGATCTGTTAAGATTCAGCTGTGGTGATAAGTAAAGTTAAACCGAACAAGTTTTACATTAAAAAACACAAAGAATTTCATAAATCGATGAATGTAAACCTTGCCTTTACAAAACAAATATTATTAAATAATTTAAAAAGTGCGTACAAAAAGACAAATATGTGCGAGCTACGAGGTATTAAGAAGACTAGAATGGGACCTATTAGAAATACACACTGAAAGCAAACAGCCGATATTTTGTGCTCAATCTAAGATCGGTGAAATATACATTAAGATGAATGATACCGGTCAGTATGATAACATGGATTGTATAGTACACCTAGAAGACAACATCTAGCCAGGGCCGTAAATAGGATATGCATGACATCATCGAAATTTGTGGGAACTATGACGAACGGACAGCAAAACATTGTTATAAAGTGAATTTTTTTTCTTGAATTTTAGCAAACACATTGAAACATTGAAATGAAAAATATGTTTACGATTTTCGCTTTTATTAGGTTTCTATAAGTATTATATTTTGTACCAACGTTTCGAACACTTAGTCTTTATGTACAGTGTTCGTGATCGCGGGTGTCTATTACCGAAACGCGATTTGAATTCGTAAATACTTCTCTCATTTCAATTGAAAGACGCTTGATCACATCATATACACTGCCATTATGTCACGGCATACTTTGAGATGCCTATTTTAGGTAGAATACCAAATCTTTTCCTATGTTACGGCCCTGTTCACTACATGATATAAAACTATAAATTTAAAAGGAAACAATCATTCACACATTCAGATCGCGGTCCATTGATGATGCAAAATGCGGAGCGGGACAGATAATAAAATAGCTAAAATACAGGTGGACTCGGTCGAGGGTAAAGTAGCTAGTTTACCAGAGGTAACTTCTCCTCAGCATTTTCACGATAGTCCACGAAATTTTGCATCTGTGGTCGCAGTGACAGACAAACATCACGTTAATCTCACATAACAGAAGATTGATTAAGCATTTTACAGACAGGTTATTTATAAAGCATTCTTTCGTTACAAACAGTGGTGTCTTTCGGCTCATAAAATAAAGTTATCAAACAAAAAGTTCGTTATTTGAAACTAATTTATATAATTATTTATATATATTTTTAGCGAAAACTGTTAGATCCTTTAATCTTTTTCCCTATTTAACTAATTTACTAGTAAAGATTTACTTGGCATATTCAATAAGGTTTTTCTTTTTTGAAGGTTAAGGAATAGATGTAGACATTACCTAAATTATCAGTTGATTGCCCAAACCACAGATAGTGAGTTCAGACGACATCGACATTGCTGTTTGTAACTAGTTATATCCAAGGTTATATCACAGTGTACTGTTAATAAACGGCATGACATTTTAAGCGAAAAGTTTAGGTTCTCACCATGCCTAGTGCCTCCTTCTTGTTGAGACGCAGTTCGCGCAGCATCTGGTTGCGTTGCTCCATCATTAGCGTGCGCTCGTACGTGTACGCGGAGATGTCACTGTCCGTCTGCAAAAAATAATAGTACCTTAAGTAGTATTTCGAATTTTCATCGTTTTTTATTAATTTGATTGATAAACATATTATACATAATGAAATTTTAACCACTTACCAAAAAAATTTAGGAGGTGGTTAAAATTTCATCCTGTATCTAACGATGCCGCAAAATTGTTACAAAATATAGGTATGCTGTTCTAATTAATATGAAAGCGCATTTTGATTAGTGTACGGAATTTAACACTTATTTATACAACAAACGAACCATTTCAACAACTTCAACTTCAGCCTCAAGACGTAGCTGGTAGAGGAACATCTTAAGGTCTTTCTTCATCTGGATGGAGTTGTCCTCCATCTGCGCGACGGTGAAGATGCGCATCTTACAGTTCTTCCAGGTGCGGTGCTGCTTCAGTAGGAAAGGTAGCAGCATCAGCATGCCACCATCATGCACGATCCACCAGATGTCGATGTTGCCGGAGACCTGTAAGCAAATAGTTCTATTTGCTCAAGGCGGCGTCAACTTAAACTGTACTGCAACTAGAATGAAAGTTCAGCTTATAAGTTCAGTGGTACACTTTTTTTTCAGTGTTTAACTTCATAGGATCTCACGCTTTGAGGGCAAAGAATAAAGCGTAATCATCATCAGCGCACATCAGACCACTGCTTGACTGCTTCTTCTATAAAACGGTTTAGCTTGGCATGTGATTGGCAATCGCAGTTTGGCCATTAGTACAGAGAAGACGCTACTGCCCTCTTCCTCCTACGGTACTCCTTTAGTCACCTATTGCGTCACCCATAAGACGGAAAGGGGTAACGCTTTTTAGGCCGGAACTGTATTCCATAGGCAGGTATTACATAGTGTGCATCAGATAACATTCAGTCTGTGAATAAGGAATTAGCATCCGAGGTAAGGACAAACTTTGTTTAGGACGTCTTCCAACACATGCAAATCCCGTTGACACGTCAGATGTGATTACCCACTGACCTTTTCCGTAGAGTCAGGGAAGAAGTTGATGCCCTTAGGGACCAGCATGGCCATGCGAGCTGCGGTGACAGCCCTCACTGTGTGGAGGAAGGAGTGCCACTTGGGAAGGCTGTCGGGTTGGTACTCCTCGGAGCGCCTCCATCCGTACGGCCAGCCCACGATCACGGTGTTCGGCTTTAGCCCGCCCAGCCCAGTGGTTTGGACACTATGAAATTATGTGATAATAAGATATTTCCGAATTATACTCTTGCTTAGGTTTTTGTATATATTCTAAACTTATTTGGTACTAGCTATTACCCACACTGCGTAGGCGGATAAAATATCTATGTTATACACTGACTTCTATGCAGAAAAACGAATATGCAAAAATTAATTTCGTTCCCTTGCAATATGAAAATGAAACGACTTTATCTCACGAGAACAATATATTTTCTGGGATAAGTAGTACCTAGCCTATTGTGCTATCCCAGACTAAAGCGAAAATATGTAAATGTATTTATAAAGAGTCTCTAATTATATCAGATATATAGGACCTATATTTTAAAAAAGGCTGTTTTTTTAATTACGGACAAGGAAAAGGCCAAATCATTCACATAATAACAAAGGAGCTTAATTTAAATGTGTTTTTATGATTATATAAAAAAAAAACGTATAAAAAAAAATTGTACGAAAATAAAATTGTTTATTATGCTAAACCGGCTCTTAATATATTTTCACCTGTGTGACGAAACGCCCAAACGAAGTCTGTGACAAAATTTTAATCGTATTTGTTCTGTTATTCTGTGTGATTGAGTACAAAGATATATTCAGATGTTCTGTTAAAATATTTGCACTAAAACTTACAAATGACTCAGTCCATCAGCAATGGCGGGCGAAACTAGCACGTCGACGAAGCCCTTGACCTTCTCCTCGTCCATGCAGCGTCGCAGGTTCAGCCGCGCGGTGGCCGCCTCGCCGGAGCGCCGCGGGAACTCCCCGTTCAGCACCGACACGCACACCGTCAGACCTTTACCTAGAGTACCACAAAAATATATTCAGCATCATCATCATTATGATCAGCTTCGTTTTGCTGGTGTACATTAAAATTGAAATTCATTGGATGAAAAGGTCGAATACCTTAGGTGGTAGGTGGAACTTGAACCCAGAGCCAAGCCATACACATATTGGGCGACTGTTATAACCATTGAGCTACCAAGAAATTGTTAGTGTCGACGAATTTATCCAAGGCTTTATGCTTGGTATAAGCCAGCGGAGTTCCGTCAAATTTTCTGGTTAACAATGTTTTGATAGTTCAATGATTAGGGCAGTCATGTTAAAATATGTAACATAACGTTTTTTCAAATAGGTCGGGGACAGCGGGTCGTTAGTCTTAAATAAACAACGGTATGGTTTGTAAATATGCGAACTTTGGCTTGAAAACTAGGGCTCACTTTTGAATAACGAAAAATAAATATCGGGCGTTCGTTATCGTTTGTCCGAATAAAACTATCATTTTTTGTCCGTTACAAATATGCAAGAGGCGATGTTGTTGTTGAATGTACAGAGAGTAACTATGCGAACTAGTCCCAATGCAGTTTTGGAATAAAGTTGTCAAATTTATTAAGGTAATCCAAAATACCGAATTGTTCACAAACCAGCGGTCTTAAGCTAGTTCCTCAACAGATAAAATTTTGAAAGGTTTACGTGTTAAAAGTTGTTGATGCAATGCAGAACAAAAGCTCGCGCAATAAACACTTGCATATCGAATGCTTGATTAACTAACTTTATACATAAGCATCATGTTCGACCAATGGTCAATTATTAATTCATGGTAACAATAACAGAAAAAAAATTAACTTAAATACAACAGATTATCTAGTCATACCTGCTTTTAGTTGACTGGCAAAAGCGAGCATCTTGCGATAGGTCGGCATCAGATCATCATTAAGTTTGGCCAGCACCAGAACTTGTGGGCGCCAGTTCTTAGTGTGAGGTGGACCTTGTTCAAGGCGTAGGAGCGAATAACGAGCAGCAGAAAGAGCCAGACCTCGGAGGCCATCACCCCATTCCTTCTCAGCTCTAAGAAGAAAAAACATGATATCAGTAGAGAAAAGTAATAAATTTTCCATAGTATTATTTATTACAGTAGGTACAGACTTACCCGCGGTATTCGATGTACTTATAGATGAGCCCAGCCATGCCCATGGCGATAAGCGCGTAGAACCATGACGTCATGAACATGATGGAAATGCACAGAACCAAACCAGCCAGTGACAATGACCTAGGTAAATAATAAATTCTATAAAATTCTATAATATTTTGAATAAATAAATCGTAACAATATGATGAAGATGACAGATCCGTATTTTTTTTCTCTTTTTTAGATACAATAACAAGATATTATCTTTCGCACGTATTAGCACTGCTGCACTTTAGCTCTGCTAAATACTAAATGGAACATTAGGTAACCCTTAGAGTTTCTTAATTTATCGAAATATATCACCGACACTTACCAGTGGTAATACTTGAACCTTGGCCTCCAGTTAGGGGTTTTGAGCAGGGTCTGCAGTGCACAGGCGAGGTTAACGAACCCGTAGCACATGAGGAAGAACATAGACAAGAGGGGGGCGAGGATGTCTACGTTTCCCAGCAAGATGCCGCACTGGCAGATCGCCATCGTTAACAATAGGGCCCTGCATAATATCAATAGCAATTTGTAAGGCTGCAGAAATTTTATGAAGTTATAAATAAAAAAAAACATCAAAAGTGTAAGGTTACCTTGTAGGTTCGCCCCTGCTAGATGAGACGGCGAATGGTGCCAAGAATGGGATGATTTCGTCTTTAGCAATAGCCTGCAGTAGACGTGGAGCTCCTGTCAGAGACTGGAGACCAGCGCCCAAGGTCGAAAGGAATGACCCCACTAGAATCACCCACTGGTTCGGCCACGCCATATTGGCAACCACCAGCTTACCTCCTATGGATTGACCAAACCTATGGAAAAGATTGTCAGATCAGCAATTAGTAGGTGACTACATCTATATACTTGTATTTCTTCTTTGATACTATGGAAACATCATTTAATACAGAAGTAGATATGGTACAGTACAACATGTATAGGAGTTGAATGCGGAACTAAGTCTCAAACAAAGCAAGACAACTTACTTGTCTCTAAGTAGTAAGTTATCGACAGTTCCAGCGAAAAGCAGCACACAAGACAGATAAACTGTCGAAGTGGTCAAAATAGCACCAATTGTTCCAATAGGGATGCTCTTCTGTGCGTCCGCCAAGTCTCCAGAACGGTTCGAACCAGCCATGATACCTAATAAAGTAAAGTAAAGTAAAGTAACAGCCTATAATCATCCCACTGCAGGGAAAGGCCTTCATCATTAAATTCAAGTTACCACAGCAATGACAAAACAATATTATTATTAGGTATCCCACCTAATAATAATATTGTTAATATGCATATATAAAGTACAAGTGCAGTTATTAAACTACAAAAGGGTTTGAGTATATTATACTATGAAAGTATTACTGCTTTTACTAACACTACCTTAAACCAAATTGTTTGTATTAACTTCGGTTCCTTTAAAGTAAAAAAACTCTTTCTCTCTTTGAAAATCGAAAAAAAAGTTCAAGCATTGCCCATAAAGAATTTCAAAAAGTATGGTAAATTTAACAGTCCTATTAATTATACAAGATACACACCTGTGACCGAAGGGAAGAAGATTCCGATCAGTATGGTGAAAGTAGTGGAAAGGTCAGCATAGATTTGATTGTATGTGGGCCTCTCCATTTGTTCAATATCGTCAGGCTCCTTGCCGTAGGCGATGTACTGTCCAGCTTGAAGGAACGAGTCTTGTAGGTTATCGAAAAACACTCCGCTTGCTAAGCCCTGGAAAAGTAGCGTCATTTAATCACAATCCGTCATCATCATCATCATCTTCAACAGGCTATATTAGGCCACTGCTGGACACAGGCCTCTTCAAAAGGAGAATTTTGCCATAATCGCCATTCTTGGCAGGCGGATTGGAGATCTCAGTTTGGGCAATGGTAGAAAGAAGACGCTGCTGCCCGGCTTCTCCTCGCTGTTCTCATTAAGTCTCCTCTTACGACACCCATAAGAAGGAAAGGGATGGCGCTATTCTTTTAATGTGCCGGCACCACACGACAATTGCATAAATATAATCTACTCGACGGTATAAGAAAAATAATTTTTAACTTTACTAGTAAAATGAATTCATGAGTCATGGTGGTGTTGTTTCTCCATACCTTAATGCCCTGGACGATGCTGACATTGTGCGCACTGTAGTACGGGTCGCAGGTGTTGTTCGGGCAGAACAGGTTGTGAAGTTCCCCGTTTACGGTCTTACTGCAGTTGCTGATGTGGATGTCTTTCAAAAGCCGTTTTCCTAGCACGCACATTCTGAAATAGCACATAAGTATGTTTCAACAATGATCTATAAACTAAGTAGGATTTATTGTTTCGCGAAGAGAAATTAGTGAATTTTTAAGTGTACCTAAAATAGATATTAATAAATATTCTAAATATGTATGTATTCATATCGTGGTTTTGAAATAAAGAACATTCTCAACAATTACAAAAAGTTGAGGTTTCAAACGACATTAATTTTTGTTTTCTTAACTTTTTTGAATTTTATTAAGTATACTTCAGGCTTCAGAGACAGACCCAAGTAAATTTTTTATGAATAATTAATTCTAAATTGACCCACCTCGAGTGTTGAACCCGAGACACATTCAATTCAAAAGGAAAAAGATCGCCATGGCCAGACAAAATTTCATTTTATTTGACAATTCGCTGCGATCCACAGCTTGATTATCAGAACTTAATTCTTCTGATTAATTTAAGACGTGACTTACTGAAGAGCGTCATTTCCATAGAAGTTGACAAAGATCCCAGTGTAGACGGCAGTGATGGAAAGAAGGACACAGGCCAGCGCCACCGTAGCAAACTTGTTCACAAACTTGACGCCGAGAAACACCACCATGCCCATCACGAGGAGTAAACCGGTTCCATATACGCGGAAGTTGTTGTACATCGCCTCCGGGTCTTTGGTGAAGTCGCCGAAGATGGATATCCATGGCGCCATGTATGTCTAAGAAAGATAAAGATTGATAAATTTATATTTACGATTTGTGAAACATTAAATAACTTATGATGGCTGCTGTAATGACTGATATTCCCGGAAATGGTTGCTTAACTGCTGGTGGCTAAGCGTGACTACCGAAGTAACCATTTTGACAGCGCATTGACAGGTGAGAATAATAACTGTTAGGCCTTGAGGCGCAGCAACGAGGTCTGCATTGTGCCTCTACGTTCAAGACCAGTTCCATTTAAATCTATTCATTAAAGCGCGCCTCTCCGCGCTTCTGTCCTGCGCCCGCTGACTTCGAGACTGAGGCCTTAATGTGTAAGCGTGAGCTGAATTCTTAACCGATAATGAATAACAAACTCACCAGCACGATCTCAACGGCACCGACGATGTACATGGCGGCCGCCAGCGTGGTGCCCGTGTAGAACAGCATGCCGACCGCCCCGCCGCACTCGGGGCCGAGCGCCCGACCGATCATGAAGTACGACCCTCCAGCAGGCACAACGCCGTTCGTCGCGATAGCAGACATTGATATCGCTGTGAGCATCGTCTGCAAAGACGGGATAGTCAGTACAGACGACTGCACATCAGGCTAAACATTGGAGTATCTTAAACAGCTGAAATAAGTGCGATTTTGTAACAAATATTTGTAGTCTGATGTGCAGACACACCGATGCCCGCGACTTTGTAGGTATGGTATCAGAAACTATAGTTCAAGAACTATACTATTTTCCTAATAACCTATATGTTAGCCTAAATAGCCTCTCTATATTATGCTAATTCAGTTGATAATCTATCTCCATACCAATGATCATATATATCCGTTATGTCGTTTTAGCACAATTATTGTGTTACAAACATGCATCCAAAGTTTCGAATTTATAATATTAGTAAAATAAGATAACACAGGTTACTGTTCCCCGTTCGACAGATGGTTCGTAGGTAGTGCATTTTTACGTCAACGGCAGTAAGTTTGTAGGCTGTTTAATTTATTTATTATTCAATAAATCTAAATGTCGGTATAATCGAGGTATAAGTTTATACTTTAATCGTGATTTCAATCGTGAATTTATTAATAGTGATTAATAACAAACGGTTATTAATCATTTTTAATAACAGTGTGTTATATTGGCGAAGGGATTTCAAGAAGCTAATTATTATGACAATATGGATATGGCTTATGCAACCGAAATATGATTTTAGATTTGATTATTGTTTTTCATCATTGACCACGTCGAAGATTGACTAGTTGACAACCTGGCGTATAGATAGTAAACTTAAAAACAAAAAATATGGTTACATGTACACTATACTAGCATCAACATTGGGCTTGAGCGAATGTACATCCATAGTTTACTAACTACCTATTTGACTAATCTATAAACAGCTGTTTATTCTAGAGTGAAGGGGCTCAAGGAAACTTCTTTCGCTGCGTCGGTAAAGTTTATTATACACTAAAATTTAATACAATATTTACACAAAACCTGAACAGAAAAACTAAACAAAAAAAAAATTATAGAAAAACGTATGTCGTCCGTGTCGCTGTCAAAGCTCGTCTTCCAAATTCAGTCATATAATTTTCAAACTCATGGCCAGTCTGTCAACGTTACCTACTTTACCATGTAGATGTTCATAGATTTAGCTACGATTATGTAGATGTTTGTCTGCGTTGTTATTATTAATTGTTTGATTGACCAGAACATAAAATTTAGAAAATTTAAATTTAATTTGATTACCTTTATCCAATAGCAAGCTATAAAAATTCGATGATAAAATCAATTTAAAGACATCAGAAACTCACCGTACAACAGCAGACCAGCACAATCAGGAAACCTTGTATAGCGCCTGCGGTGCCAACGACCCACGTGAGACGGATAAAGAGGATGACGCCAAAGATGTTCTGGATGCAGGGAAGGTATACACCGATGAGAGTCCCCATACGAGCGGGAGGTGCTGGTTTGACTGTATCCGCTTCGCCGCTGGGCGCCGTGGGGATGGTATTCGAGTAGTCTGCGAGGGAACTGAGGAAAGTCGCCGCTCGGGGCCGGTCTTCGATCTCCTCCTGTGAAACCGAAAGGTTCATCAAAACGGAGAACAACAAACGTATGTTTATTTATGCAAGTGATCAAATAAAAGATAGTGCAATGACTAGCATTTGCTCCCATACCTCACTTGATAGATAAACATTTAACTGTAGGCTGTTAGACGTTATTGATATTAAAAAGATTATTTTGTATAGAATAAATAAAACAAACGGAAAATTCGATAAGGAGTTTATTATGACTGGATGATGGCTAATATCAATCAATAGGCTTTCAGGTACACTGAATAATGAGAATTATATATTAGGTTATGATTTTCATTTCAGGTATTGTAGGAATTTCAAATTTTGACTTCTTTAAAAAAGTAATTCGGTAATTTGATTTTCTGTAACATCTTTAATATCTTTGTAAAGTACATAAAGCTATCATGACGCTGAATAATATAAGAACTTTCCTCTTTATCCTAATATTGTCGGTAAAAAAGTTGCTTTGCAAATGCGGCAAATTAGGATCCGAATCACGTTGCCGACATAAAATACATCCGTCATTTGCCAGGAAAGTTACGAAGAATCGAGGTAGGAATGTGCCTAGAGTAACTTAAGTGAGTATATAAATTCTGTTATTTTTATTACAACTTAAAGAAGCTTAAATATTTACTCATTTCTATCAAAGAGAAGAACAAGTAAGTTCAACTTTTATTCAGTAGGTAAATTAACTTGAGGTGTGCTGTACGCGCTGTCCATATTATTATACTTATAAAGTATTTGATATAAGAAACTTTGTAGTACGAGTAGTAATGAGTTATTGAAATGACAAGAAATTTAATTATACGTCAAATAATCGCAAATTTAATTGGTTCAATGATGCCTTAGTGTAAATGAGAGTAGGACATGATTTCGTGTTTAGTAAATAAATAAATAAATATTTTAAGACATGCCTCACTGGGCCACACAAAGCCATCTAGTCCCAAATTAAGCTACTATTAAGTACCCTGTCGTATGGGGTACTAGACAACCGATAAACTTACTTATATACTTATTTTTTTTGTAAATACATACTTATAATACATAGAAAACACCCAGACCAGTACAAACAGACATGTTCATGCACACAAATATTTGTACTGTGCGGGGATCGAACCCGCGACCCATGGGTCAGAAGCAGCGTTAACTACCGCTGATCCAAATGGTCGTAAATGGAGCATAAAACAATATTCGGTCCAAATCGTCTGTTGTGAGCGATACAATAAACTTGGCAAAAGTTCAGATTGTTAATTTAATGAAATTGTCGAGTGAAGTAACTGTCGCAGCAATTGTTTTTGTAATATCTTTTCATATTTCATATGGATACGAATAGTGGGTCTGGGTATGATATATGCGCTTCGGAGGGTTTTTTAATTTCGTGCCAGTAGCACGATATGCGTAGGCCTCTGGAGCGAGATTCCGCTCGCTCGGCTCAGAGTGCTCGTATTTTATTTACGCGCCATTTGCATCGCTCCAGCGCACTTCGTAACAGCGTTTCAACCGAAAGGCAGGGGTTGAGTTGAGCTTCGGCGAAGATATCGATGTTGTTGACGTCTGTGTCAGCTAATGTCTTTTGTATCGGCTTTTTTATTAAAATTAATATTTCAAAGTAACATGCCAATGGTAGTTTTACTCTTTTATTTTCGCATTAGTGTTTTAAAATAAATAATAAGTAAATGTGGACAACAGACATTGTTCTGATCCTAAAGTAATAACTTATTTACGAAGGTAGCAGAAACATCAGACCCGAGAAATATTATAGTAAAATATTTTTTTTATACATTGACTCGAGCGGGCGACATCTTAAAAATCTAATTGTACGCGGCCATGAAATGCGTCAAACAATTTTGACTCTTGATGCTGTTATAAAGTGTTCATTTGTGGTTTTTAATATGTTCATTAGGTAAAGATTATAAACTGTTGAAGTTATTAATGAAAAAATCGAATATACCTGGTGAGAATTCAATGATA
The DNA here is from genome assembly GCA_949315895.1 of Anania crocealis. Lineage (NCBI taxonomy): Eukaryota > Metazoa > Arthropoda > Insecta > Lepidoptera > Crambidae > Anania > Anania crocealis. Next base: position 20,521,763 of record OX438882.1, read on the forward strand.
GTTCTTTCTAGAAAATAAAAGTGGAAAATTTTAGTGAAACCAATCACTTTTTTATATTCCAATAGAATTGTGATTGAAATAATGCAAACAAAATACAAATTTGCAACAGTTCAAGTAGTAGTTTATTGGATGATATATCGTTTTTTGATATTTTTATGTAACAAGATAGTGGTAATACATAATACGAGTAATATCAGCTCTAAAGAAGTCCTTGGGCATATTTTGAAAAGTCAACAGATGCTTTACAGATGTTAAGAATAGATACCCACTAGTTTATTAAATAACCATTCACATTCATGCAAAGGTGAGATGTATGAATACAACGCGAGTGCTATCATCGTAGCTATTGTTTCTAGTGACTCTTAAAAACATCTGTATTTCCTCAACCTGAAGGATGTCTAGAAAACATCGCTTTGTATGGCGGTTAATGTAACACCGCTTAATCTACACAAGTAACTCAAAGCGCCTTTCTCGACAGTTTCAGCGGTTCGCGTGAAATGCACCTGCGAGGCGAGATTTGTGCGCCATGCTCTATTAGAATGAAATGGATTTTACAGTTTCAATTTAAAGGTAGCGCTTTTCGGGATAGGAGATGTGTGCACTCGTTTTTACGTTTATATCTTCAAATTGTATCCGACTCGTGCATAAATAATCTTCTCACGTAGGTTGAATTCTATCATTAAGCTTCGTTTGTAAGGCGGTTCAAAATGCACGGTGTATTACCGATAAAACTAAAAGAAACTACTAAAATATCAGTATATAAACTTGAAAAATAATGTCTCAGGCGGGACTCGAACCCGCATCTCCTCGCGATCAGGTTCGAGTCCCGCCTGAGACATAATTTTTCAAGTTTATATACTGATATTATAATTGCAATTTAATTGCTAAAATATCAAATAGAGTATAGAAACTACTAAAATTTGATAAAAATATAGTTTAAGTGGAAGATAGGATCAATAATTCCTTAATTGATTTAGATGAAATTTGATATGGAGATAGTTTCAGATAGTTTCAGAGAGGAGACGTTGAATGTTGGTAAGATAGGTGATACGAAGCACACTGCTTTGGGTTATCTAGTAATAAAAAATAATGTTATACAGGATGTTAGGTAAATGGTATTTCTAATGGTATAACTAAATTTTGAGATTCCGCTTTTTATGTTTTTTTTTTTAATTATGTTTTTTAATTTCTGATTTCAACCATAGTTACTATATGCTATATGTTAACATAGGCTGGCTAGTACCTACATTTCGGCTTGTTTATCCATTTACCTAACACGCTTTATAATGTTATAAATTTTTACATGCCACACAAACGCGAGACATGACGATTTCATCTCAAACATTCATGCATCTTATTGTACCGTGACTCTGAGAAAATAAATAAATGATTTGATTTGATTTAAGTTTATCAACGCGCCCTTGTGATATGAGTCGAGTAACTCTACAAATAAATTATGCTGATTGGTTTGAAGCTGACAGGTCATTAGCGGGGCCGCAAGTTTGGTAACAAACTCCGAGTGGTGTCACTCGAAAACTTGCCACGTAATCAAGTGATCCATCACCGAAACACGCTCGCTGGAAGCTTTTGAAACGGGAGTATACAAGCACATATACGTTAATATATCTTATGAAATAATTATTTGCATACGCAAACTGTTTCGTTAGGTAAATCATTGTCTAATCAATGATTAACGACTCACGCGGTGGGGTGGCTTGCACACCGCTTTTCAATCAAGGTGTCGGAAGGGCTATTAATGTAGAAAAAAAAGCTCATTTGTCTTTATTGTCTGAGGTCTGGATCTTTGTGGTACTTTTGTTGTTTTACCCAAAATAAGATATTTAATAGCTACTTAGTTTGTGATGAAATTGGTGTCATATTTTTCCCAATAAAATAAGAATAACATTTTGGGGTGGTGTAATCTACCTCCTAGTGGTCCACCCTGGGCATCTTTGGTTTTCTAACCAATGATGACGGCTAACAGATCCCTCTGCGGTGGTAGGCTTCGTAAGAGGCCACCTGGATGCCACCACCCTGCTGCCGGAGTCCAGCGCCAAACAGATTTTCTGTGTTCCGCTGGTGTGTGGGAGAACCAGTACCTCTGTGTAAGCTCGCTCCATCTTAGGCTTCTTCTTAACCGTACAGTTAAGTATGAAGTCAAGAGCAGGCCCATTATTAATAAAAAAGAATAAAAAAATAATATATAAAAAACTGTTATTTCTTGATAATAAATTGTTATTTCGCAAGGATGAATATACTACGGGATGAAAAAGCAGTATTAGAAAAAGGTCGCAATTATCTCTTAACACGAGGGTTTAAATTTAAACAGCAATAAATTAAAGGTTACAATCGTGAACAGGAGCAATTTATCACGAGCGTTTTTTCCTATTTGTTTTCATTTGTCCTGTCGCCATTATTCGGCACTTTATTTGGGATCCGGATTCCGTCCTGTCGTACTGGCGTACTCACGTAATGAAGTCCTTTGTTCTTCACTGTTGATATTGCGGGAAGGCTTCGCTGGAATCGTCCGCGTCATTCAATTTTAACGTTTAAAATCCACCAGCCATTTAAAGACTTGATTAATACACGGTTAAATTGGGTTTCGCAGAAATACACAAAGAAAGATACGTATCATTCGAAATTAATGAGAGTTCTATTCTCTTTTATTTTCCGTATGTCAGCGAAACGATCATATCATATTACATTTAGACTATAACATTTAGGCGTTAATTGCTACTCGTAAGTCCTTAAGCACAAAGGTCTATCTTAAAACTGGAAACTTGACAGTCCTAGTTTAAAGTTAGTATTCCAATTACATTTTCTAAAGCTGCCTTAACAAAGTTAGCTAGCCCTAAGGTCGTCCCTTAGCTATAACAACAACAATATTATACGAAACATCAAGTTATGATCAGTATAGGTATAATTTTACTACTGCAAAGTAATAACGACCTCTGTAGTATCGCAAAATTTATCTCGTTAACGGTTTAACATCACCGAATTTAACTAAATTCGGTGATGTTAAACTGACTATTTTATTTTAGACAGGTGTTGTAGCAGGTATTCGATTCGCAAATGGAATTGTTTGCATTCTTGTGAAGCACGTTATAAATCAGTAAATCTGTTTGTACTTGCACTGAGGTGTTTAAGATCAGTATCAAGACTTTATAAGTATACCATTACTTAAACCGAAACCATAAAACAGCTGTCAACAGATAGATTACGTTTTAATAAAAGCGTTGTAACAAATATACTAACAATAATTTACAGGCCTCAGACTGTTTCAGACCTGTCCCCTAATTCACGTAAGTATATTATAACAGACCAAATGTCGTTTAACGTTTAGAAGTCGTCCTATTGGAAAACAGTTATAAATCCGTATTCACGTGTCATTTCGATAGAACGATAACTCGATAGGATAGCAACTCAGCGATTTGTCAACTATTTTACCAAATAAATTCCAATACTTTTTGTTTACGAAAATATGCAGAAATATAGATTATTTCGTAGGATGATGTTTGTAAACATTATACTGCATCTACATCCGATCAAACAATATTTAAAAATAATAGGTGAATACCGCGGAGGTAACGATCGAACTTTGATTATTGCACGTGAATACGCACACACAAAACTGACTTAAAGAAAATTGTGCTATTAATACGTGAATACGAAAAGTGACATTAGCGATCAAATCGCTTGCATGTCGTTGTAGTTTTGTTACGTCAATTAGGCCACTGAACGGCCCTCGTATCCATAATAGGCAGGTCACTGTAGCACTACACCAACCAGAGCGTAACTTTTACCTGACTACGGGAGAGCATCCCATCATTGCAGTAGTAACTTGAATTCAATGACGAAGGCCTTTTCCCTGCAGTGGGATGATTATAGGCTGTTACTACTACGGGAGAGCCAAAAGGAAGGATCATGGTTTTAGCAGTATTAAGTATGTACCTATCTACGTATGAGAGTATTTGCGGGTAAACTACTGAGCTGATTATGGTGAATGAGGTATCAATCGATTCCTAATTACTAAGACTTGTTCTTCATAGTTTAAATATGTCATTAATCTGTGGCAGGCAATCACGCTTCTGTTGCATGTATTGCTTGTTGATGTAAAAGTGGCCTTCTTCATGTCTGTAATAGTGTTGAAAGAGATTTTACACGTGGGAAAAGCTGCAAACAGTAGGCCCCAGCCAGTTGTAAATCTTTCTAAAATCACGAATTTTGTATGATATAAGATAAATAAACCGTCACAAATTGAATTTTAGCTGTCAGCCCGCTTAACGAGTACCTATAGAAAGCTATCCGCTGGATGAATTTAAGTACGTATACAGCCGACTTTCATGGCTAATCACGCACACTGAAGATGTCGAATTAACCTAATAACCCACTCGAAATGTGTACAAGGAGAAGCGTGGTGTCGACGATTTCTCACAAAATCAAACGAAACGTGGACTCGAAGCTCTCGACCTCGTGAAGATACTCGTATTTTCGAGGCTATTCCTTCTCGTATCGGCTCTCGAGGCTCGCGATGAGAGCGCCGGCCTCGCCGTGAGCCCTCTCAAGATGCGATCAAGGCCGCTCAGGGCTGTAGGGACATTGACGAACCACACTCAGGGCAGATAAGTCTAACCAGGCAGGCTAAGTTAAAGAATAACTTTTTTTCCAAAAAAATAAATAACGAAAAGCCTTAAATAAGTATAATATTTTGAGATAGCTGTGTAATCGGTAAATATAAACAATCATGGAATTATAATATCGGTACTAGACACGCGCTTGTCACGAATACTGAAGTGAGAATTTTACATCCTTGTAAACCCAGCACAATTTGTATTTAAATTAAAACAGTACACAAATTAGTCAATTGGATTATAAACTCCGATAGGTATATCAAAACACACCAGACTTCAAGATACAATTTGGTTAAAAGATTACATTAACTGCTTTTATTTAGATAAAACTATTGACCTCTCATAAATGACAACAAGACGGTTTCTTTACGTTCAATCAATGGAAAGAGATTGGTACAAACGAAAAATAAAAGGAATGTAAACAGGTAGACAGGTAGACGTACCTACCTATCTAAGACAATAAGTTATTTCATAACAAACTCCCTGAAGATTGTATTGAGACTATTTAGGTCGGGAGGTAACCCTACCCGCCGAACTAATATCCAACCCCGGATATAAGGTGCGACGCAAGCATTACACTGCTTCAGGCGTAAACAAACTGCTGGCAAACAAGTTACGTTAATTAAAGTTCTGCGGGCCTATAAGGGTGTTTGATCGCGCCTAGTTTACATTGTTGTCAACAGTAAAACCTAACAGGGACTACTTATTACAACATTAGTTACGTGTGTTTTGGGCGATTTCAATCAAAATTTCTTTAAAAAAACAGTGAGGTACGTAAGTGTTAGGCCACGCGCAGTATACTCGTAGGGTTTCGTAGTTGCACGTCGCAAATTTCAATTTAAGTAATTATGTAGTAAAATGTCATTCAATATATCGTTCGTTAAAGTTACTCGTAAATAGGTCATGTTCCATTAAAATAACGATATTTTCTATATATTTTAACGCAATTCGTTAGAAAATAGATATAAATATCTATGGAACATCTTCATACAGATCGACTGCTATTAAAATTGCAAACTTGCACTGATAGTTCACATGTTATTTTTGTTATTATCTATAATGATATGATTTTCTTTTTCAAGTTACACGGACAGCCCTTTAGCTGGGAGAGGTACCTGACTCTTGACCCTAAAAAAATTTGGTTCTTTTAAACTAAATTCAGCCCAAAACATTTTTAAAAGGCAGTCATTTCCAACGATACTCTTTATTATGGGATAGATAAGAAAAAGCAACTTTTTTACATAACAATATTTTAGAATTTTTTTGGCGTAATTGATGTATTCGTGGGTTCTTTGTCTTTCCTAGGGAACCCTGAAATTGTCTGTAAATAAGTTCAGCTTCAGCAAAGGCCTTAAACTTTATTTGTTAAAGATAGGTTAAAAGAATTTTATTAAGGTTAGGTATGACAACATTTTACACAAACACTCTTTTTAAGTTACGTCGGGTTTGTTCTGAGTGTGGGAAACGTTGTAAAGTTGAAGTAGCTCAGTAAAGGGACGCAAGTTGACTTGAAGTATGTTTCAATCTAGCCTATTAGTGTGTCTACTGTAGGACAATCGGAAGTAACATTACTTTAGTAGTGTGAACTTGAAAGTCAACTCAAGAATGCGTGCCATTGGTGAAGTTTTTAACTGACTCTCCGACACAAAAATGGTAGAGCCCTTTGTTCGAACATTGTTAACATCAGTCCATAAATGGGCTCTCTAAAATTGCAATGATCTTGGCTACTACTAGAGAGAAAACCATGCTGCTCTTCTTATTATTCGTTGTCGTTATTATTTTAAGCCTACATTAATAGTCAAAAAACGGATGTAAGTTCTAAATGTGCCTGTAAAATGCCGTGCGAAGAAGTCCGAATTGAAGCGCTGTAGGCAATAATAATTTTACGTTTTTGCCATTTTTTGCGCAAGGTGTTAAAATCTGCAAGTCATGGTCTTAAGTAAATACGCGACTGACAATGGTCTCATTTAAAAACATTGCCTTGCCGAATTTACTCCACATGTGAAGTAAAACAGAAATTGGCGAAAGTGGGATGTTTATAAGGAAGACTCTAGGGATAAGCCTTACGACGCCGTTCTTATAAATATTTCACTTTGTTTTCCGGTTACACAACAAACAAAATTATCATAAAAGGGTTGTAATTTATCTCTCATAAATATATAAATGTAAAATAGCACAATAGCGATGTTGTAGCATGCATAGTTAAAATGAGCTTGATATTTGTTTAAAAATATATGGTAATAAATAATCTAACGCCATCCATTGTGGTGGCCAGCATAAAAAGAAAATGGCTCGCAAGCTCGATCAATCCAAAATTGTATGGTGTAAAAAATATATCTCTATGTATATAACCATTAGCTCTTCGCCCGAGGCTCTGCCCGCGTGAACTCCACGTCATTTCGGATCTTTCCATATGTCACCGCTAGATTAGGTAGGTTTAACACATTCGTGTCTGTGAAATCATGAAAATATACATACAAACTTTCAACTCAATCGGTTAAGCCGTTTAGTTGTTGACATACCCACAGCAGCGCCATCTACAGGGTCCCGCGGTAAAAAGTAGTCTATCTTCATCAGGGATAAAGTCTGCTTTTAATGATAAAGAATTTTTCGAATCGGTTCAGTAGTTTCGGAGCTTATTTAATACAAATCAAATCTTTTCTCTTTATAATATTAGTGTAGATAGATTTGATTATAATAAGTTCGAGAACAATAGCGGAAAACTTTCTTGTTGTAATGGTGCCCGCTCTGAACTACAATACGAGGTCATAATCTGAAACCCGCTAGGAGCAAATGTGATAAGCACGAGCATTTTGCACCTGAGTCATAGAAATCTTATAATTTATTTATTTAAGTTTGTATATCCGTTATGAAGTCGCCATTATACAAATATTATAAATAAGTGTTAATATAAAAATCAAATAAAAACTACATATACTGGCACTTGACACTTTACAGAAAACATGTACTAGTATACATTTAGTTACCTAAAATTTGTATAGTTATTCTTTAACAGACAAGTTCATGGTTGTGAAAAAATACGCTATGAAATTTACACCATTTGAGGCACTTGATCTGGGATAAAACAGCTATTCAATATTAATGATTAGGTGACACGATCAATATGTATTTTTATCAGCATAGTCAGATAATACGAATTAAACGACATAAAAAAGATAAAAGCTTTTCATATTGATTTGCATGAGCCCTGTTTAAGTAAATTAGTATCGCTTATAATCTGACATAAATTCTACAATTGGTAAAATAATAGGGGTTAAAGTATGAAATTGCCGATTATTTTCCCACTTTTTATTTTGTTTATAGCTCTTAAGTATAGTCATATTATTGCGTAATTCTTTTTGTATTGTATCAAAAACTAAATACAGTAATTTATGACTAAAAAAAAAATGCAATACTAGTGCCTATTAATTCAAAGGAAGTCGTTGAAAAGACCCCTTACAATGTGTCAGCTGACCTTCTTGCTTCAATTAAGTATATTTGTATTATATACTTTGATTTTCAGAAATTTAAATATTATAATGCGTAGCTTTATAAGCATCTAACTTTCACCTTTCATTGCATCGAAAACGGTTCAGGCGTTTTTAAAAAAACTTTAAAATTGTTAGTATGGAAAAATGACTTTTCTCGATTTCGTCTATACAAAACGGCAATTTCATACTTTAACCCCTAATAGTAACTTGGCTCAATGATAATAATCTCTCGGTAAATCTAAATAAAACTAACTTTATACAATTAGGTACAATTAGACAGACATAAAACTTGACATTAAATATGATGTAATAAGTATTCGAGAAGTGGATATCACGAATTTTTTAAGGATTTTAATAGATGATCATTGTGATTGGAAACTACTAATATTGCCCCTATTTGTGGTTTCCAATCACAATGATCATCTATAAAAATCCTTAAAAAATTCGTAAAGGGAGAAAGTGAACCGTTACATATTTGTTCTAAGAAGACTGTGTCATATGTCAACTCTCCAGACTTCTCTGGCAGCATATCATGGTTATATTGGCTCAATTCTGAAGTATGGACTTTGGTTTGGGGGAATTCTACTGATTTAAATTTACTTTTTAAAGGGCAAATTGCAAAAACGGTGTATAAGAGCAATTTGTAATATGTCCCTTCGTCAATTCTGTGAACCTGTGTTTAGGAGGCTACAAATATTGTCCTTACCTTGTATGTATTCTAAGCTTGTATGTTTATCCTTGAGATTGCAATGTTTGTCAAAAATTATATGACTTTGTTTAAAAAGCGAAATGACATTCATAAGATAAATGTAAGAGGTCCAAATAGATCAGGGTACATTAATATACCAAAACTGAAACATTATCAGAGACAATGTGATGCTATGTGTGTTAAGATATACAATGCTATTCCAAACGACATAAAGCGGTTGACAAAAATATGCTTCAAAAGAAAGCTGGTAAAATGGCTCAGGGACAAAAATGTTTACAAAGTTAGTGACATTTTTAAATAATCAATGTAATGTTATTTAATTGGACATAGTTCAAAATTAACATTTGATAATATAATGTAATATAAATTCTTTAAATTTGTTGTTTTTAAATATTTGCATGTCATATTTAGGTAAAACGTGAGTTCTAAAAGTATTTTTGCTAACAACAGTTTTGTACCATGTTTTAAGCAAATAAAGAATTAATTTAATTTAATTTAATTTAATATACTTAGCATAATACCACTAATAAAACTTTAATATTTAAAAAATGTTCGGCAAACGTAATGTAGGACGCCTTCAGGCCAGGTGGAGTGATGATTTGCACAAGGTGGCTGGCAGGAGCTGGATGCGAGAAGCCGAGGTTCGACCTAAGTGGCGTGGAGAAGCCTATGTCCAGCAGTGGACTGCGATAGGCTGATGATGATGATATAAAAAATACCAGTACTTCTAATACGTCGATTTATTTTTCAACTTACACATGTTCAGACAACGACAAATCACCCTACCCAAAAAGTTAAAGGTCATTGAATTGATTTTCAACTTTAAGTCCAACAAGTAGATATCAATATCCATTGAGAAAATTTTACGTTTTGTGGTTGGTTGACGTGCTGTTGTCTGTACATCAACTGGTAATAATGTGTTAAATGCATGGTGTGGTAGCTATATTAAATACTTATACTGGGCACGCACCAAAAGTTCTCTCATTCATTTATATCAAAATATAGCAAGTAGGTTAGTGTGGGAGGCCGCAAATGGTCCGTGAATTATATAAGAGATTGCGTACTTGGGTCGAACCGGCGCAAACCAGCTTTTCTTAACCGAATCTGTTTCTTATGGTTCCGTTTTTTTCAGTTAGGAATTAAGCTGATATTTGCTATATAAGCTTTTCAGTATTTTACACTGTTTGATATTATAAAGGAAAACGAGATTAACTGGCTTGTCTATCAACTTGTTCAACAAGTTTGAAGATTCCCAGCAGCCTGGGAAATCGTCATTTAATCAATGAAGTTCACAAACCATGGCAACACTGCAAACGTGATTTAAATCTCATTTTTGACGTGATAACGTCTTTAAAATCGTTTTAGTCGGGTGACATGTTCAGAAACTTGTGTCACACCAAAACCTCACGAGCGCGATCGCAGGTATAACGACAGAGAGAGACGGACCGATCTCCCGTCTCATCTCGAGCGCTGCCAGTCATTCCGTGAAACTTGTCACGCGGAATCCTCACGAGCGGAGGCTGGCATAGCGTTCGAGTGAGTGGACCGATCTTCCGTCTCTCTCACTCTAGCGGCATACAAACGAATGGAGATTTTCTCGTGCGGTTAAGTTTTCGTTGAATGTTTAAGATGTAATTTAAAATTTGAAAAAATTGTTATCTTCATTAATTCCTTACTTCCCAAAAACTTATATCACCAATAAGACGTTATCACGTAAACATCTCGATCGTAAACCTACTTTACAAACAACCAACTTTTATAGGTTCACTAAATAATTAGAAGGTTCCTAATTTGGCACCTAAACGAATATCAAATGATTTTTGTCTATACAAAATAAATTGAATTGGTTACTTCTTTTTTCTGCTTATACATATAATTTAGTAGTCACAAAATCAAATCACAAAAGGTGATTATTAGACAAACAGAGGTCCAGCTTCGAAGACAACAAAGGAGACGATAAAACCGAGCCAATAGCGTAAGAAATTGAAGTGGCGCTCGTAACGAGCTACGAACCGTCTACGGTGCTACGAGCTACGGCACGGGTCATCGGCGCACGTAGCGCGGCTACGGTAATAGCGTTCCTAACTCAATTTCAATAAGGCGCTCGATTTATTCCGTTTCACCCGAACACCCTTTAATCCGAGCTTTAAATTGGCCCGAATGTTATTCCTAGTCGTGCTCGTGCGATATAGCTCAGATCAAAAATTGCCAATATGGAATTTATTTACATACGAAAATAACATGGCTTTTGCAATATGTACATTTCTAAATTCACAAGCTATTGATATAATTTTATCTAGCTTCTAAGTTTGAAAAATACAAGTAAGTTCAAAGTAATTCAGTTTACATTAGTCTACTGTTGGAGATAGGTCACGCCATCTATCGTCTGTGTCTTGCGGTAAATTAAACGGAATTTTAGGGTAAATAGCCTTATATGTTATTCCTTTCCCTATGGTTATTCTAATGTCTAAGCTACATTACTGGAAAGTTTCATAAAAATCCTTGCAACAGTTTTGCGTAAAAGTAACAAATATTAATACATACAAACTTTCGCGTAAATATTTTTAGTGACGATTTGGACTAAGCGTAGGAACTTTAACGGTTTATGAATCCGATCAATCTTACGCTTCTTTAGTGTAACAAAAACGAGGCAACTCATCACACAGTCTGGTAATATCAAAATTCATGTTTTCGGTATCGCCGCGTAAAATAAACCTTGTTCTATAAACTTGGCTCGTAATTTCAGCGAGACTTTTACGAGAGTCCCGAAACTGTTTGCTTGGTAAACATTAAATAGGCATAACACAGTAAATTCGGTTCGAGGCGACGCCGACGCTCACTGGGCGGGCGTAATCTACCGGATTACTATAGCACACCGGAGGCAAACAATAACAAAGCTAATTGGTTATCTGACCGTCTTAAATAAATAATAGGTAATTATTATTACTACTGTGTATTAGAGAATACGACTGCGCAGACCCCACCTTTATAATCTCGTTAGATCGGCTTTGATAATGGTATAATTGTACTTCGAATATTATTTATTCGAAAGCAGCTTTATCTGTTTCTCTGTTATATGTTCACATAGAATAATCCCTGAATAATTAAGTTTAGTATGAAAATAAGTATTTTTAATTTTTTTATATAAAATCTCTGATCTAACCATAGAATTTATAATATGCATAAGTGAATAATGTTCATTATGGTTAGGTCTGACTCGTACCACCATTCAAATTGTAACTCTCTGACTGGGAGTTTATCCGCGTGGAAATATTTTATACAAAATTCAAATTAAAATTTAAATTCTTTATTGCTACCAGCTTTTCGGACGCGGCTCTACCCGCGCGCGTGCGGAAACTTCGCCAAACAGTGGGATACTGAATAGCTTTACTTCTAATACCTTCAAGAATATGTGTACAAAGTTTTATGATAATCGGGTACTTCTCGCGTGAAAGCGAAACATACAAACTTACATTTCGTCACTGAAGTTCTAACAGCACGTAAGTAATTTTTTGGCGGTTTTGACATTTTGATGCCATTCGTTAATGAATCGAAAGACGCGTCTCTTCGCCTAGTCAAAATTAAGATAGATCAATAAAAACCTTTGAAATCACGGAAAAGGAACAGCACGGAAGTCACTGTTCTGTGGAAACAGTAAGTAAGTCCAGCCCAGTTCCATACATTGAGTGGTCCTGTCAGCTGCGGTTGGGAATTATTCAAAAAGGTTTTTTAGCTCTCCTGAGAAGTTCTTAAAAATGACTTACATGGTGTTAGAACTTCAGTGACGTTTACATTTGTAATATTAAGTAAGGAAGTAAGTATAGCGATCACAAGCTATTATAAAGCGTCATATAGATATAACTTCAAATTTCTGCAAACTCTATTTCAATTCCTAATTAAGAAATTACTACCTGTTGCCCGTGAATTTGTCGGCATGGAACTGTGAACTAAAAACTGTCACACGGAAACTACTCATGTTTTCGGGATTAAAAGTACTGTATGTGCTATTCCAACATAAAATATATATGCGTGCAAAATTTATTTCAAATCCTAACTAAATAATTTTTATTATTATTTTAACGACTTAACAGTAGGATTAACTATGGGGTTATTGAGTTACAAACATGAATCCGAACTTTCGGTTTTCTAATATTAGTAAGGAGTAAGATTGATTTCTACACCAAATATGAACACTTTTGCGAAGACTTCTAAAAAAAAAATATTTTTCTTTTAGTTGTCTTAATATCGTATTTTTGAGTTTTTCATGTTGTTAGAGTATGTAATTTTTTATGTTTTCCACTACTTACATGATAAAGGTAGAGGTTGGTGTCACAGCCCTTGTCCTTCTCCACCGGTAGTCCATGTTCGTCGGTGTCACCTGTTAACAAACAAGAGAAAATGTATCATAGGAAATATTATTACTTACTTACTTTCTTTACTTTACTTTTTTACTATATATTATTACAGATAAACTATCGGACCCAACCAGTAATATTTGTTTTAAGAATGTGTTTATACAGAATGACATTTTTATTATCTTCAAATGTTTTTATAGGCGTTCAGTATCGTATTTAGAGCCCATTTATGAAGTAAAAAACTTAAATGAAGTTTTCACCCAAAAATATTTTTCACAAAATAGTTTTAATTTTTACGGTCCTAGCCTGGTGTGAAGAGAAAATCAGGAACTTATGAATAGTATTATAATGAATGAATGAGATGCGCTACGCGTAAAAAAGTGTTGCTAGGAAGCCATATCAAAAATTTTAGATTTTTCGGCGGACATTTTCTAAGTGCTTTATCTTGAGATTTTTGTACTAGGCTATACCAAAAATACTTCATTTGTTTTTTGTCTCGTAGATTGCTATATTCAAATTTGGAAGGTGGTTAAAATTCATCCAGTATAATCAAAAATATCTCTGAGTCCGTTTTACACAGTACAGTAATAGTGTGGACAGTAGAGCAGTGTTATTTCAATTGTTCGGTGTTCCGATACGCTCAGTAAATACTATAGATTTGACACACAATACAATATAGAACTCTTTGTAAAACGTTAGTTCAATGGTTAGAGTCTCATCTCTGCAGATTCTTTTCATTTCATAGTGATTATACCAACAGACCTACAGAATCGTAAATTCTTTAAGTGTTTGGTAACCATTGGGTAGAGTCTTTCTAAACACAATTAAATGACAGTTCATTGAACTGTGTTTGGTGAAACTTTTTATAGTTAGTCGTTATATAAACAGCAACACTTTTGAATAAACATAAGCTATTATTTGTTTTCTTTGCGTTTAAGAAGGACTTGCTCCAAAAACTGACTTATATATTATTAAAAATGTTTAGCATTGAGTAGTGCTTATTTTTATTTCTTATTTTAAAACTTAGTGGCAATACATTTCAAGAATTCTTTTTAAACGATTTCGAAAAGGAGGACACGTTAATTTGATGCATATATTTTTGGTTTATGTTAAGCCAAGCATAACTTTTTGATTGCACGTCCAAGTTATACTCAAACCGAGAAATAAAAGTGCTTTTCATATTCCATACTAATAATTCCGTAGTTCCTTATACCGCCCCTTTAGGTACCTATAGTAAATTATGTACGAGTTGTTGTAAATTGTTCCATTTTTCTTTCACAAAAACATTAATTTTAAAGTTTTGGAAATTGAAACCGCTTAAAGTGTGCCTATTAAATAAAATCCTAGCGTACGTAAAAATCTGTGGTACTCATGATATGGGGACTACTGCAGGGACTTTGCTTTGGTTATCATTAGTATAAAAACTCGATCATGTCATTTACAAAATGGATATTCCATAAAATCTAATATGAATAAATCCAGCTGTTTATCAGCAATATCGATCTGTTATGAGTTTTGACTGTAATTTATTATTATGTATAATTTACCCATATAGTATCTGGGTGAACGTTAAGTATATACACATACAAGTGGAATTAAAGTGTAGTGTGTAACTAAACACAAATTAGACCTAAATCTTTAGATCTATTGCCGAGTTAGATAAAATAAATGAATGTACAGGAAATGGCTCGTTAAAATATTTAAGATAAGATTTGAAATTGTAAGTATTTTAAGTAAATCCTAATATTAGAAGCAAAAATAATTATGAAGAGAAGTGTATGTCATTTGCTAGATGGTCAGATGTAATATTGACTCATGTCCAGGCAGACCGGCGCTAGAAAGACAAAGGAGGAGCCCTGAAGTAGGAAAATACAAGCTAAGCTGGTGATCAGGAAGAGATTATTGTTACTTTATATATCCATTTTGAAATGTTTCTGTTTTCGTATGAAATAGAGGTCAATGAACCATGCCAAAAACTAAGTAACAAAACAAGATAATAATACAAGTTACAAGAAAAGCAAATTCAAATTTACGTGTACAATTTATATTCCAAATTTGAAAACATGCGGTTAGAGCGATGTTTGTGTTACCTAAACTTAAATGAGCTAATTACTTATGAAGTGATGTAACATTAATATCATGTGTTACGCGTACAAATCCGTGTGTAAAAAGCAAATACAGTATTTACTCGCCTCGAGCAAGGATCGTAGTAGCATTTGTAATTATTCGGCTTTAATTATAACTCATATGTAGAACATTGTTTTGCAATATGATGAACATCGAAGCCAGATAACACTCAAAGCGCTGAGGATATTTAAGATTTGGTTGTACGAACGTTAATTATTAAATGAGTATTTCAAATTACATTGAAAATTATCGTCCATAAGCCTATTAATTAAGTAAAACTCCTTAATTTAAACATAATTTTCATCAATGATAAAATATGTTCATTAGTTCAGTACACATTTTGAAAGGCTGTAAAATTTATAGAATTACGAATAATGAGTCTATTTAATTTTAAATTTTTCAATGATTCTTTTTTGCCATATCTTATACTGTTTGATATTTTTTTAGAGAATACTGAATCTATTTCATTTAACAAAGAATATTAAACAGTACAATTTGCAAATACATCAATCGCCCAAACATACAATATAATCTTAAAAAATAAGAAAAGATTGTTAAAGATTCGTCACTTGGTATTTTTTTAAATTAGTTCCTCATACCAAGCTAAACATTTACATATTAAGGACCTTATTTCAGATAAAGCTCTGATATAGTTCATTAATAGTATTTCTAACCTAACCTAACCTCTAACTAAAAACAACCTCCACATTATAAAAAATTCTTTATAGCATTAAGAATGCCATTGAAGACTCAAACCCACATCTCCATGCATACCGGGCGCGGCTCTTTACCAATTCATTTATTTACTATGCATTGAGATGCGGATTCGCGTCCCGCCTGAGACATAATTTTTCATTTTTTAATGTCTGTTAGTAATTCCAAAATTCTAAAAAGTTTTACGTTGAAGATAGTTAATGTTATAATATGTAACTAAGGCTACTTTTACTGTAGAGATTAAAACAAAATTAAATAAAGACTTTAAATTAATCTACATAGCTTTACCTTTTATGGAGTTAACCTTTTGTAACTCTAAGAAGAACTGGCTCATCGCATCGCTACTCGAAATGTGAGTGAAATTGCTAATTTGATCAGTGACAATCCAATTCACTTCTTTGTGTGTAAAGTTCAGATGTTGACCTTAAGATTTCTTGGTAGATATGAACCGCAAGTACAGGTTTCAAAGGTGTAATCTCATTTTCGTGGCCCGAAGAGCTGAAATCTACATCAAAGAGTATGAAATTCAAGGGAGCGTGAGTAGCAGTCACGGAGTTGTTGCTTTATTGGCTTGTGGTTTAGTGGTTTTGAACGAAACGTAAACCCGTCTGAGGGCTATTTACGGAGCCATCCTTGGATTAAACTTGAGACATTTAAAGCCGGATTCAAACTACTTTATGTTACTAACGTGTTTGTGAGCACGAAAACATTTAATGTTACTAATACTATATATTATGCGAAACGATGGATGTTCGTCACTCATTCACGCCAGAACGACTTAACAGATATGGATGAGATATGAGATAGACAAACCGTTAAGTATAAAATAGTAATTTGGCTACGTGTTATCGTGATATTTTAGGGCTGTTACTTTTTACTCCGGAAAATAACATAAATATTAAAACTTACATGAGAACGAAGTCGGTGGAATCAGCTAGTAGTGCTTATGCCGAAACATATTGCCTCACAAAAAAATGTTCTTTTCAGTGGAATTGAAATGAAAACATGGAGGCTTATATTTGCAACATGTTGCCAACGTGCAGTTCATTGGAAGTAGGGCTGCAGCCTACTAGTTTAAAAGAGAATTCTTTAATGTTTAGTAAGATATCATCAGTACTTTTTTAAGTAACGGCCTATAATAATTGAATTCAAGTTAGCATAGCAATGATGCCTGTAGGCATAATCACCACGCACGGGCTGGTGATCAGTCATCCCAAACCCGAGCAATGTTTGAAGATTCGAAATTTTTTGTTGCCCGACCTGGGTATTGAACCTAGGACCCCAATATCTTGACCCGGTATTTAAACCAAGTATTCTTTATAGTAAAAACACAAAGTAAATGTAGTTCATGAAAATTGGATTTGCACAATTTTGGCAGCATTTACCATTATAGTTTTATTGAAATTTAAGCGTTTAGTTTTGTATATAAGCACTCAACGCAATTTTTGTAAACAAAATATTCTAAGTATTCTATCACTAAATTTCAGAAAACATTATAACATTATACGTTTTAAAGAACTTTTATGTTTTGCATACCTTAAATATAAGAAATCCGGTAGATTAATAAATTTGATTAAAAATAATAGTTAAATAAAAATCTGTGTTATTATGTCCGTAAAAACCTTAATTTGTTTCTTAAGACAAGTTGCGTAGGTAATTTAAATACTAGACATAAAGATAAACTTTCCGTCTAGTTTTCAAACTGCGAAAAGTGGGAGATTCGTTCATGAGAAATTGCATTAGCATTTTCAACATATTATCGCAGTCTATTCCTGACCTCCCTAAAGGTATATTAATTCAAATCGCATGTTAAAGTACCTAGATTCAGTGAAATATGGTTACTATACTTTTTATGATCATATAATAGTATACAATTTAAATGATAGCTGTTGCCCGCGACTTCGTCCGCTTCAATTTCTGTTAATAATCTTATTAATTGCAACATTTTTCACTGATGCTTCGCTCCTATTAGTCGCAGCGTGATGTTACATAGCCAAATACATAGCGACACAAAAAGATATTTTCAATTCGAACCAGTACTTTCTGAGATTAGCGCGTTCAAACAAACAAACTCTTCAGCTTTATAATATTAGTATAGATAAAAATATACGGGATTAAATTATCCAAGCTCGCACTGACCTTTCTCTGTAAACACGATTATTTAAAAAGAGGCCGACAATAGTGACCGAGTTTCGCTTCTTCTGGGCACTAACCCATACTAGTCCTGAAGCAGTAGTTGGGTATATCTTAGGTCGTGTAAAGCGCCGGCTGGGGCCTATATGTAGAACTAAAACTGATTTTACTGATTTAGTTATAGTAGAAGACATCACGGTAAGGTACATTGTATGGATTGTTATCTTATAATAGGGGTTAAAGTATGAAATTGCCGATTTGTACTGAAAATCAAAATTGTTTATTTTTTAATTTTTAACAAATTTATTTAATCAAAATAGTTACCATTATTGTCTATACATTGCTGCCATCTAATAGGAAGGTCATTTATGCCTTTGTGATAGAACTCTGAGGATCTAGACTGCACAAACTGTGTGAAAGCATTTTGTACTGCTTCCTGGGAAGAAAACTTCTTATCACGTAGATAATTGTCCAAATCACGAAAAAAATGGTAGTCCGTTGGAGCAAGGTCTGGCGAATACGGAGGATGTCGAATGGTTTCTAATTGCAGTTCCTGAAGGGTCAAAACGGTTTCTCGTGCTGTATGAGGGCTCGCGTTGTCATGGAGCAATAATGGTGAAGATCGATTCATGAGTCGGGGCTGTTTTACTGCTAGTTTTGCCAACATTGTTCGGAGTTCGGCACAATAGACATCTGCCGTTATTGATTGACCAGATCGGAGAAAAGTATAGTGAATAACACGATGCTGAGACCACCAAACAGTTACCATTACCTTTTTATTGGTAAGTTTTGCTTTAGGACACTGTTCTGGCGTTCGACCTGGGGTCAGCTATTGCATTTTTCTTTTACGGTTATCATAAAAAATCCACTTTTCATCACATGTCACAATTCAATTTAATATTCCTTCATTTCTGTACCGATTCAACAAGGCAACACAAGTTTCAACACACGTTTCTTTCTGCACATCAGTCAAATCATGAGGCACCCATTTTTCGTATTTTTTTATTTTATTGATTTGACGCAAATGAGTCAATATTGTGGGTAAGGTTACGTTAAACCATGCCACTAATTTCTGGGTAGTTTGACTAGGATCGGCTTCCACCATCTCTCTTAATTCATCGTTAATCACCTGTGTGGGCGGTCTTCCTCGTGGCTCGTTCTTCAAGTCGAAGTTCCCATCACGAAAGCGTTTAAACCAAAATCGCACGGTGCGTTCATTAGCAGATCCCTCTCCAAACGCAACATTGATATTGCGGGCTGTTTCTGCCGCGTTACTTCCGCGTTGGAACTCGTATTCAAAAATCACTCGAATTTTCGCAGTATCCATCTTTCTTGTCTAAGTTAAATAACAAAAACAATTGAAAGTCGATATTCAAATGTTTCACATTTTTTAAAAGAAGAACATCATAGAAACCATGTGAAAAAAGTTTCATTCGAAAACCTCAAACCATGAAGATTCTATGTCAATTCAAAGAACCTATTACAATAAAACGGCAATTTCATATTTTAACCCCTAATATTATATCCTGTGGATAGAAATCCAGTATGGCGGACAACCCAAGCCAATACGTATACTGCTCACGTTCCAATTCACACGGACCGTGCGCGCCGCAATTATTGAAACTTTTTCAATACACGCTTTATTCGCGGCACAATCGGAAACCTTAATTACGATGCTTTAATTCGTTATTCTCCGTTCTGGTGATAATTTATCTCCAATTTTTCTCTTTTTATGTGCCACTCGTAAAAATGGAAGCCGCAAAAATGCGACCTACTACAAATTTTAACGCAAAAAGGTTCGATTCAACTTATTTGAACCGTCATTTTGAAGGGCAATTATGTGTAATTTCATGCAAATCTTTTTTATTGAATGTCAGTATTTTTTATGGTTTTATTAACTAGTGTGTAATTAACAATAAAGTTTAATTTTTATGTGATAAGTAAAATGTTACTTAGAGAAATATCAAGAGATTTAGGTTAAAACAATAATGTATACCTATATAATTATAAGTCCCTAAGTTATCATATATTGGCGTTGGCAGGATAGAATACTAGATAAAGTTATAGTTACATGTTACATGGATAACCCCACATTAAAATTATCCTTATAGTAACCCGTACTGTACTGTACTGTAACAGCCTATAATCATTCCACTGCAAGGAAAAGGCCTCCATTATTAAATTCAAGTCACCACAGCAATGATGGGTACTGGCATAATCAGCACGCTTGCCAAATGCGGGTTGGTGATCACAAACCAACAAATTAGAAAGTTTTGGTTGCCTGACCCGGGAATCGAACCCGGGACACCGAGATCTTGGCCCGGTATTTAAACCACTAGATCAACGGGGCGTTATAGTAGCAAGTCTTCTAAAATTACATCTTCTAAGAACTGTTACAAACAATGTAACAGGCGACGCAAATTCCTTTTAGCGCTCACCAGAAGTTCTGAATGAGCCGATAAATGACCATTACTTTCTTAGCTCCGATGTAAACAAAAAGTTTGTTTCCAACTTTATTTATTTACTGTGACTACGGCTTCTTCATTTAATCAGTGTTGGCAGATAAAGTGGCAATAGCTATCGCAACAGAAGCCCCATTGATTGATGCGTCGTCGACGGTTCTACAGTTTCATTACTCTTTGCGTACACTGCTTTAAACCTCTTTTGTATTTGTTCACTTTGTAATACTTAATCTCGCAATAGTTTTCGATACTTTTGCTTTGTTAATTACAGAAACGGTACTGAACGCTAATTGCGTAACTGAAACCACCTGAAACACTACAACTTACTTCTTCAAGTTTTGGTTGCGTTATAGCTTTGTGACAGGGCCGCTGTAAATAGTTTATATCCCTAAAAGGTTTTCATAGACTAATCATATGATGTTATTAACAATGCAATCTTTATCTAGACATAAATAAATGCTTAGGTTACTGTAAAGCGTCTTTACGAGGGGCACGGCTACTTCATTATTTTAAGCCACATTATTTACTTAAATTCGTGGGCTTTTCTTAGTTTGTAATAATTTAATCAGCAAAGTAAAATGAAAAGGAAAAGTACTCCACAACGTATTTATTATTTAACTACCTACAAAAAATAAATAAAAAATCTAATTCTTTTTCCCGGACCCAAATGAAACTCAGTTAAAGGGAAAACTAAAAATATCCCTCGATGTCGTCTGTTCGTGTCCCTGCTTATTTATTCAACAGGATCAGAATCCTTTTTGCTAAATCCCAAGTTGTCCTGTAATATGAGTTTATTAAACATAAAGATAGTTTTTATCTTGTAGAGAGCTAAGATAAACCTGGAAAGTTGACAATAAAATCTAGACTAAGATTTCTGCAGAGGCGAAAGAATTACGTAAGTTATTCTGTACTCTGAGAGCTTTCTTGTGTAGCTAAGAATGCGATATTTAAGCAATAACCAAATGGAATACAAAGCGCTCATAAATGTATGCGAATCGTCTAAATTGGTTACTTTCAGTCCACAATCGGATTGCTTGTATAGGCATTAAAGTGGATATCCATTTTAATATCGTCCGATAGGCCAGCTCTTCGGAATAATTGGACGCGGAGTGTTTTTGGTTTGTCAATTATATTCGGATTAGGGAACACTTTTTCTGTGGTATTCCATTAAAAATGGTTTATAGTTGGCTGAACTGCATTCGCGAACATTGAAAGTGCTTTTTGTATCGTGCTTTATGAATTGTACAAAATCGCTGCAATTTATCGAACTTCATGTCGATTTATGGTTCATTTAATAAGAGTTTCAGGATTGAAAATGCTGCCTCGGTAACAGCATACTGAACAATACAAATGGATTTTCATGAGAGTTTGACTTGTTTTTGATCTATAAATACTGGTTTCACTGATCGTTACGATTTAAATGTTTTATTTTAAAATTTAAATGTCAAAGCCTAATGTTTACTTTACACTGTACCTGAGTACCTGTAAAGTTTATAGGTACTCCTTATATTTACTGACTGGCCAGTGAGTGATGTGTTGTAGCGGAAACTAGCGATGTATGCAGGAACTTTTTATTTTTGTGTCTATGGTAAGTTTGTCGATTTCTTGTGACTAGGACTCTTACCGCACTAAATGTATGTTAATTAGGCCCTCGCATCTTCAGCAGCTGCCTATACACGACATACAAGAAAGTGGCTCAAATTGTATGAGATTAAGAAAATAAAATATTTTATTTATTTCAATTCGCAGAATGAACATCTTGCGGTTACATCTAATTTACAGTAATTGGCAAAGGTTTTACCTACGCAGGGTAGACAAAAATATCTTCTGTTAAATTTAAGAGTAGCTACCGACCGTGGTTGTACTAGAGCTTTAAGCTAAGCTCGCGTTGTTACCCAGATACCTTCAGTAAACAAGTTGAACATGTTTGCCGTCATTTGATTCGGCTAGAACACGTCTTCGGCTACACAGAGGTATCCGATTACATTGTCTAAACAAATGATACGGTTTGTTAGACTTTCACCTCCACAAAATAGGTGGTTCCTGTCTTGTACTGCTTTAGAGTACGTAATTGGACTAAAGAGACATTTCTATGCAAATGCTAACGAACATAGCATTGTGTGTTTTGTATTATGGTTACACAGGTACAACTTAATGTTGGCGGCTTAGAGGCAAAGGAAACATTTCAAACTTTAAGCGTGGCACATGTTGATTCTTAGTCTTAGGAAACAAGTTTGCTGGAGTGTAAATTTTTTACAGTTAGTTAAAATGTGGCTTGGAAGTCGGGAGATGAAATGTACATTGTGAATAGCTAATAAAACCAGGACATAAAAGCAAGGCAAGAGCATATTATTACGGAGTAGATACAATGTACAGACAAGGGTAGGTCAACGTACACAAAAAGTCAAAGGTTAATTGATTTTCAACTTTAAGTCCAACAAGTAGAGATCAATAACAATTTAGAAAATTTGACGTTTTGTGGTAGGTTGACGTGCTCTTGTATGTACATTCGTTTTTCATTAGTGTTTATCTATTAATACATCGGAAAATGTATGACAAAAACAAACAGGAACGAAATGACTTGATGACAATCACATTTAATAAATAATAATATAATAATAAATGTGGACAACATCACATACATTGTTCTGATCCCAATTCGAGTAACTATTTAATTTTGGAAACCAGAAACAACGAAGGTACGACAAACACCCAGACCCGAGAAAATGTAGAAAACACATTTTTCTACATTGACCCCGTCCGGGAACCCGGGACCTCGGAGCAGGCGACACCTTGAAAACCGGTGTGCACGCCACTCCGCCACATTTGGGACGTCAAAATTAAAAACAAATGCACCTCACTTTTAAGTTTCTATTAGTTGAACCTAGTCAAAGTGAGTTCGGGAAAGTAATTTAATTTACGTAAATCACTTTGCACTGCTTTAGACTGATTTTGATTGTTTCGTCAAATTTTGTTAATTCAGCACATTAACAAAACATTTAACTATCCTGTGACGGTAGTTCGTTGTACAGCTTAAAACAAGCAATGACTCTAAAAATATCTGAAACCTGTTTTATGACCAATAAAATGCTGAATCATTACAACGCGCCTCGTCTACTTCACATTTACGTTCGGAGAATACATAAGGTATTCATGTCACGGTGAAAGTAGAGCCGCATTTTGCACACAAAGGCGTCAAAAAGCTTCCAATAAAAACCGACCGTTTGTCATTCGAAATTATTTCTTTATTCTTTCCTTAGGAAAAGAGAGACAGAAAAAGTTGCAAAAGAAAAATATTTGGGTCGGCCATCAATAAAAGTTATCGTGGTTTGAGCCGCAACACGTCCCTACATGTTCACGGGCGGCTTTGTGTTACGAAACCACTCCACGGGTTGAATAATTTCCACGTTTTAATACCTTTGACGACTTACAGAATCTCTAACATTTCTTCACCTTAAATCTCTTTAGGGATTTCCTTTTTAGAGAGACAAGACAACGAACCCTTATGGTTTCACGATGTCCGTCTGTCAGTCTGGTCCATCCGAAGTATATCTTAGATAATATTTGTACCAAAAAAATGTAATTTAACATGGCTGTTAATCATACCGAAAAAGTAGTAAAATAAAAGATTATATAAAATTTACTCTACAAATTATAGGATGGAGCGGTAGATTAGTGTTTCTGGTAATTCCTACATCATAATAAACCATCTTTGTGATATTAATTCAGGGGTAAATGAAGTGGGGCAAAAAATAATAATGATAAGGACCTGTTTCAATTACTGTATTTTTATCTTACAAGTAGTATACCTATCTCTGCTTCTTTTCATTAACTTGCTAAAGAAAAAAACTAGGATATATCTGCTTGGTCTGATCCGGTGAGAAGAACCAATTTTTCTTTTGAATTTCTTTCTTTCTTTTAAAGTAACCACGGTTCAACACTTTCGATTAAAGTGTCGAAGGCAAAAAAGAAACTTCGGACGCAGATGTGTGTGTTTTAGGGAATTCACGCGGTCAAAGGGAGATAAATTTTATTGATGACTATTCGATCGGCTCTTTGCGTTGGCACAAAGCCAGATCTTTGTCGACAGTTGTAATATTTCATGTTATTTTTATGTCACTGATATAATATTAATAAATATTCATTATTAGTATTATAGTAGTACCCATCAACAATCAAGACTTTTACGGTGTAATTTAATAATTAATAAATATTTTTTTTAAGACATGCCTCACTGGGCCACACAGAGCCATCTAGTCACAAATTAAGCTACTATTAGGGGTTAAAGTATGAAATTGCCGTTTTGTATGGACGAAATCGAGAAAAGTCATTTTTCCATACTAACAATTTTTTAGTTTTTTTAAAAACGCCTGATCCGTTTTCGATGCAATTAAAGGTGAAAGTTAGATAGAAGCTACGCATTATGGTATTTAAATTTCTGAAAATCAAAGTATATAATACAAATATACTTAATTGAAGCAAGAAGGTCAGCTGACACATTGTAAGGGGTCTTTTCAACGACTTCCTTTGAAGTAATAGGCACTAGTATTGCATTTTTTTTAGTCAAAAGATGTCAATTAGTAATTTCAGGGACTTAGATTGAATATATAATTTCTCAAAGTGTTTACTATCATCGAATTTCACAAAGATGTGAGTATATATGTACAGTTGCCTAAAATTATAATTTAAAAAACTTTATTTCAGAAACATTTGCGAATTTCCGATTATAAAGATCGACTAATCAGAAATCAAAGTCATTATGTCTGGATTTTATCTAGTTGATCAATTTTGGCAAGACAACCACTAGCTATAACATTAATGAACAAGCCCGCAAACGTAGTAAACAAACAAATCTCTAACAATAAAGGCGTCATATATTTTCCGTTATGACTTTTACTGGCGAAGTTGGTTGATGCATGTCCAACATCGGTTCCGCATTAGCTTGGTAGCGAGCGATCCGTCATGTCAACTAGACCTTTTATACACGGTGACCAAAAACTGGTGCTTTCCTCGTATATGTGGTACTAGTAAAATATGTAGAGAATGTAGCCTATCAGAAACGTAGGAAAATGCTAAAGAAGAAAGTCACAAATTGATGACCTTTTTGCTACCCCAAATAAAAGCTGTTGCTAGGTTGCAATAAAAGCTGTTGTGAATACATTTTAATGAAGTATTAGTGATGATCATAAAGTTTATAACTAATACTTTTATCAAATCAAATAAAATAAAAAATAAAAAAACATATACCTAATCTGTATACAACACTACCTATATTAAACTGAGGTCCCTAACATGACGTTATAGAAAAGAATCACGATTTTTCCCCACAATCTAAATAAAAAGATTTAAACCTGCTAGTTAGTTAACCGTCGATGTTACAATCAACGGCTGGCCAATATTTAGTCATTATTAATATTTAGTCGAGGTGACAACGTTAACAATTAAAACATCTTGAAATGTTTATTAAAACTTAGAGTATTATCTGACTTCGGTTCCTTGTCACTATTTGTGTATTATTACTTTTCGTGATTGTAACTCAATATTCAAAAGCACAAACTTGTATTCCATTTGGTAAAGCATTGCTCTCAATTGAAAACAGTGATGCCAGACTAATTATTACAAATTTGCAGATTGGCTCTAACTAGACGCATTAATCTGTGCAATCCATTGCGAGCAAGACATTTTAAACTAAGCCGAGCTCATTTAAATCTACTGTGAAACTCCTGCGGACAACTGTAAACACTGGCAAATCCAGGGAATTTAAAATGTCTCTCCGTTCGAGAGTTCGTTGGAAGTTTGGGGCTGTGACGAAAAGCCAGCGTATTTGAGTGGCAAGTTGGACGGGCAAGTAGCACGTGTGGTTGCACGCAGATGGCTTCAATGCGCCAGTTTTAAAGTGTCGTTTGGTGAGATTAAAAACAAGACAAAGGTATTTCATAAAGTTTTTGTTGAGTTTTCGTATTATTGCCGTTCTAATTTTTACATTCAAGTTTTTGAAAGATGTGTGTCACTAAAGCTGTTATGATTTGATAGGATTTACATTTAAAGTAGAAGTGCAGTAAATCTAATTAACTTCAAGTACTCCATTTGCTCTGTAGAAACTTATTTATTTATTTACTCTTTAATGCACATACAAACTGTACAAATGGCGGACTTAATGCTAAAAGCATTCTCTACCAGTCAACCATAAGGCCAAGCGGAGAGGTTACAGGCGGTGCGAAGTACAAAGTAGAAATAACAAATATAAAGTAGTTATGTTTGAGTATTGGTATTTGGAAATGACGTACGGTCTACACATAAGGCATACACGGTGGAATTAATGATGGGTTACTTTTCCGGCAGAGAACTAAAGTTACTGACATAGCCCACCGGATTAGCCAGCTGAAGTGGCAGTGGGCTGGCCATATTAGCCGCAGAACCGACAACCGCTGGGGTAAACGAGTTCTTGAGTGGAGACCGCGTCTCGGCAAACGTAGTGTAGGACGCCCTCAGGCCAGGTGGAGTGATGATATGCGCAAGGTGGCTGGCAGGAGCTGGATGCGAGAAGCCGAGGATCGACCTAAGTGGCGTGCAATTGGAGAGGCCTATGTCCAGCAGTGGACTATGATAGGCTGATGATGATGATGATGATGATGACTTTTCTTATAATAAGCGTATTAAAATATAATTGTAACAAAAACACATCTGCAAAACGTTTATAAGACTGGTTTGGACCTCGGGTGACAGGAGGTAGGAGTAAGGAGCTTGGGTGCATTTCCACCCCTCGTCCTGTGTACGTTTAAAAATTTACTGAGTAGGTACACGACCCAAAATCAAATGAACAATCGAGAGTCACGTTCTGAATAACTTTGTATAATCTTTTTCGATTTAATGATTTTGGTTCTACCTAAAATTTTCACCGGCTTCTCTTAGTTTTTAACTTTTTTGTTCAAGACATATAACAATAATAGTACTAGTAAAACTAACAATAATAATTTTACCGGAACCTAATGACTTAAATTAATTCCTAAATATGTGTGTGTAACACATTATCTTGCTGACTAATGAACCAACAAAATGTGTTTGCTGAAAAAATAGATAAGAAAGAGAGAAGCTTGCTTTTAATAGAGGAAGAGAGTAAACTAACACAACAACTGTCTAAAGCGATACTTCAAAATGAAACAAGTGAATTTGCGACTGAAAGTCGAGACTGCGGGTCGCCTTGTCCCATTGCAATTCCGGGAGATGGATGTCTTTATGTATCCTCGCATCGGCATTTTGCTGTGATATTGATAATTCAAATATACGAATTTATATGAATTTTCCTAACCTCACTATACAGGGTGTAACAAAAGGTTTTAACGAAGCCGAATACCACGTATTCATATAATTTTTTTCTAAGACACCATACCTGGGAAATGTAGGTATTACTGAGATATTGAGGGTTAAAATGAAAATGTTCATTTCAAGATTTTTCATGAAAATCTTCTGTTTGACATGATGAACATTTTCAGAACTTTTTCATAAAAACCGCTTTAAAGAGAGCAACCTGCAATGAACCGCGCGCACGCACATCTAATTGTATGAGGTTAGGTCACAATCCTCGTCTGTAGCGCTTCGTGCGCGCTATATATTGCGGGCAATATGATGCACCGAATGCGAGGTTTAGGGCTTTGTTAAGCTTTTTGTTACACTCTGTTTAAAGAAGAATTTTGTCTATCTTAGGTATATTCACCATTAATCCATTGTTAGACATAAGCCTCTTCAAAAGAAGGATTTTGCATTATCGCTACGGTTAGCAGGCGGGTTTGTGATCGCAGTTAGTCCAACGGTGGTAAGAAGACACTCTCTTCTTTTGGCAGTCCACTAGCTGACTCCTAAGACACCCATAAGACGACATGGAGCGACCTAGCATTACACATTTTATTCAATTTTTTTTTAATATAGGTATTTTTTCTAAAATTTATATAATTATATTAGAACTATGTTACCTGAGTTACACACGAATTCATCCCTATTAGTTTACTACACTAAAGCAAAACTTATATTAAGTTAGAAAAATAATCACGTCGCGAAACTTTTAGTTTCACCGGGCCTTAGTTTGGGTAAAAAAGTTTCCGGGAAAAATTCTGTTAGCTCGTTAGCTAAGTAGAAGTTTTAATTAGAGATGTCCTTGTCAGTTAGTACAACGGATTAAACCGTGTTGTTTGGGAAGGGCCCACTTCCACAGATATACTAGTGGTCTTTGGATTGGTGGGGCCAACCCTTCACCGCTATTAGTAAGTAGTTTACTCTGGGCCATTATTACAGTCCATTAATAACTTAGCAGAGAGCCCCTGTAAATATATCCACGTTGTTTCTTTAGTTTTAGGAATAAAGAGTATTTTTATTTAAGCACCAACTGTTTCTATGAGTGAACTCATTACTTAATAATTGTTATTATAATTATACGAAATCATCTATGATAAATCGGTTTAACCTTAGAGTATGAAATAGATGTTTTAACCCTGTATGGTCGTTAAAATACCACATTAACTTTAAAGACATTAAAAATCCTCATAAGTAATAAGTGCAAGTACTCAAAGAAATTCGTCAGCCCAACTCAATATGACACGTCTTTATAAAGTCGTAGGTTTATATTCCACCTATTTCAATGGCTAAAACAACTTACTAAGTATTCATAATCAATCATTCACTAGCTGTGTAAGTCGACTAATGAATGATTGTCACACAACTTTACTAACGACAAGTGCTTTAGGTGTTTAGCAAATAACCACAGTGAAACTTAAATGTACGCAATTAATCCCAGTACCTCCAACAGTAGTAAGAGATAAGGTTCTCGAACAGCAGGCATCTTAACAAGCAGTAATTAGGCACCGCAGACACTTTGCCGTTCAGAGTATTGTGCTCCTATAATGGGGGTAATATGTAACTCTACTTACAAGCTACGTATACGCTTACATACTGACGTAAGTTATAGTTTTGTAGAGCGGTGAAATCATTATAATGTACTAAAAGTGTTACAAAACAAGGAACAGTTATCAAAATGTATTTAAAACGCTACGGTTAGCCATTATACAAAGTCAGACGAAAAATTATAACTACACTATCTGTTGCCCGCGACTTCGTACGTGTTCATTTCTGTTATTATGATCGCGATTATTTTTGCAACATTTTTCACTGATGCTTCGCTCCTATTGGTCGCAGCGTGATGTTATATAGCCTAAAGCCTTCCTCAATAAATGGACTACCCAACACAAAAATAATTTTTCAAATCGAACCAGTACTTCCGGAGATTAGCGCGTTCAAACAAACAAACAAATAAACTCTTCAGCTTTATAATATTACTATAGATATAGATGCATAATTGATCTTGTAAACAGGATGATAAGAAATTCTATACAGTCTTTCAAAAGGGCAGAATTACTGTGACTTCTGGAAAGTTATATTAAATGATGACTTGCGAAAAGCAAGTAAAAACCCAATTCTAAATATGTACATTTACTATATAAGGGAAGGAACAAAGAACTAGCACTTTTAATAAGTGAAGTCACAGTAACACTCATATATTTAATATGCCCGGCCATTAATCAAGGGCATTCTAAAAGAACTAATCCTGGGAATCTGTTCACTCTTGCCCTAATTAGGCGTTTTGGACCACGAAAGATAAGTTAAAAGCTTACCCTATATCTTATTATAATTATAACAATTAGTTATTTTGGCTTCATAGTTTGTAGCGTATATCAACAGTTAGTACTTGTATGCAAAAGATTTGTGCGAACCATTTTAACGAAGATATATTTCGATAATTAACTTATTTCAGAGCGTAGATTTAGTGTCCCGTTTGGTTGTTAAAGTGGTAAAATGCTTACTTAATAGGTGCCTATTCAATCTACTCTCAAGAAGTCCAAGTAAACAAAAGACAAACTCTTCAATAGGGTGTAATTAATGCGACACGCCCACGCCAAGATAGAGAGTACCTACTCGTTTAATCCTAATCATTGCCTTGAATATTTTAAATTAAGATATTTCAGGGCTGGTTATTTGTGTATCAGATCTTACGTGTAAATAAAATCAAAATTAAAATATCTTTCTTCTTAACGTGTGTTTATCCTTCTGATATCAGAGCTTTCCAAGTCGCCCATACTAGGCCTCTAACTGTTTTTACGACTTTCATCTCGACACAAAAGCCAGGGCCAATAGCTTCACGTGCCTTTCAAAATACGACTATAGCACCTCACGCTTTCCAGACCCAAGACAAATTTAGGAAATACTCTAAATGATATTTTAAGCAATTAAATTGCAATTAAATTATCAGTATTTAAACTTGAAAAGTTATGTCTCAGGCGGGACTCGAACCCGCATCTCCTCGCATGCCGGGCGCGGCATATCATTTAGAGTATTTAAATAGCTGTTTCATCTTAACTGACTGTCAAACATCTGCAAAGATGTTTTTATTCGGGTGTTAAGGGTGCAAACTCCGAACATTTGATGAAACAACCCTGGCTTACAGCGATAAGAATATGCTTGAAAAATTGACGCCTAATATGACGTAGTGTCTCGATGGCTAAATGGTTAGAGCGCCACGCCCGGCATGCGAGGAGATGCGGGTTCGAGTCCCGCCTGAGACATAATTTTTTAAGTTTAAATACTGAAATTTAGGTAAGATCGCTACCTAGTTTGGCCCTGCCAGAAATCGAACCACCTTGTGTAGTAGGCGGAACATCAAACCATTACATAATTCGGGGCGTCTATATGCACACACACAAATCTTAATATTAATAGAAAGGTTATTACCAATTCTATTTATATACCTCAATAGTACTCAAAGTAAAGTAGGTAATCCTCTCTCTTGGGGAAACTGGCTAATGGGTGAGTGATTTAGATTAACAGTACTTATTATGACATAGAAACCTGTAATTGTAATATCAAGAAATAATTGTCAGAAATATATAATTTTTCCGGTATTCTCAAATTGGTGAACTTTTGTTCGTTCTTGATAGAGGAGTTGTAACATGTTAGGGATATAATTAGCACAAAACCGATTGTAATATTGAAAACACACTTACAAAAGGCAAAAGTACCTGAACTTTACTTATTATTTACTTATTATCTTATTATACAAATCCATTTTGGATAAGAAACACATGTAACAATCAGTTTATCAACAAACAGATTGGTAGTCACAACATTTAACAACTCCGTAAATAATTCGAACAAACTGTATTTATTTGTAATCGAGGATTCAGGAAATTCATTGCTCGTTCATAAATTCAATGTGTACACCACTCGAAATGATTAGACCCCGAAAGTTTCGTTATTTCTGGAGGGATGTTGTCGTCCAGAATATTAATCAGCGGAGAATAGTGTTGTCATATCAGGGATATAACAAATGGTACTACCTAAGTACATTGTAATAATTAGGCACTTCTAAGCATTTATATCTACTAACTGTACTGTTAAAAAAATACATCCAAAGTTATGTTATAAATGCAAAAATAGCACTGCTGGTCCATATGATTGTTTTTAAGATTTTAGGATGTACTTTAAGATCCTAGATACAGTATAGTTTTTATCCAGATGTTGATCCCATGAAGGGTTTCAAAATGTAAATTTGTAAAGGGAATCAATAATTTCTTAACTTCAGCATAGATAAAAATTTAAACGGGGATAGCTTGAGACCCTGAAATGTACATAAATAATGGATTTCTTCAGGAAATCAACTCTTAAATGAGAATATAAGAATAAGAAATAAGCTATCGTTTTGATCAGGGATATAAATATACTGATTTAAACTTCCATGGTCACTACCACTAGAGTTAATTGATACGGGGTTTATACCATGTACCATATTTTTTATGAGTTCCTGATATCATAGCGCTTGCAACAGTGCCGAAATATCGGGAACTTAAAAAATAAGGTACGTGGTAAAAACCCCGTATCAATTAACTCTAGGGATATAAATATCTAATAAAGTGAGTTAATATCATATACAATTAGTTGTTTTTTTTATATTAGGTACATGACATTTGCTTCGAGTTGGAGAAACTGATTGTATTAAACATGTAATAAAAGACGTAGCTCTGATACGCAAGAGTGCCATGCGAAGATGTCTTAATACATGAGAGCAGACTATGTCATTTAGATACTATATATTTAACATTAAATCAAGACCACAACATATGCAAGCCATTGCATCTGTGCTTAAACAAAAAACTCAATTACAAGCATCGTTGCCGACCGGACAGGGCACATCACTAACTCGGAAACTTCGTTTCCAATAATTCTGCTCCTAACGGCAATTTCTATTTAGACCGACGGAAATAATCACGGCGCAGATGATTCCAAGACGCACATTTAAATTTTCCCCAAATTTGTCAGAAGATTTTGTTTATATCTTTCAAGCTTAACAGTTTTATCTTATTTTCTTGGAGTGGCATAAAATAGAAAATTACAATTTGTGATTGGAATACACATTTTCTTTGTTTGAGTTATTTTACTTAACAGTCATCTTGGATGATCAAAGTTAAGTAAAAGTGGATGAAAGCTTCAAAACTTTGTCGTAATGGTTACAAATATAGAGAGTTATTGTAGGACTGTTATTATATTTATTAATGTAATAAATAAATATAAATATTTTCAGACATACCGAACTGAGCCATCTAGTCCCAAACTAAGCTACTATTAAGAAGTTTGTCGTATTGGCTACTAGACAACCGATAAACTTACTTATATACTGTTTTTTTTTTGTAAATATACACTTATAATACATAGAAAACACCCAGACTAGTACAAACAGACATGTTCATGCACACAAATATTTGTACTGTGCGGGGATCGAACCCGCGACCCATGGCTCAGAAGTAGCGTTTACTACCACTGATCCAAATGGTCGTCATAAATATAATAAAAGTCCTACAATACATTTATAGGAGTTCATATTCGGAAAGGGCAATCTTTTAGCGTGTTGCCGATATAATGTTATTTTTTACTGTCCCCGTTTTCGATTTTCGAACCGTTTATGTCGTATAAATATGCAAATGTAGGCTCTACTTTTATTGATGGACCATAAAAATTTCTTCGTGAAATTATATTATTTGTAGGTATATTATGTAGATATATTTCTTCTTATTTACACTTGATGCCTTCTTTGGATGAAGTTTTTTCTTAACCCGTCGGATGTTGGTTAAAAACAAGATCTTATAGAGCCGACACTTTTTTTTTATAAATGTACTTTATAAAAAAAACTTTATAAAACACTTTTTGATTGAATCCTTGTATAAAACTGCAGTACTTCGTACTGAGGGCTATCACAATATTTTAACAAAGTATTATTCAAAGGAAAAAGGTTAATCTTGGGTTTTGGTTGGTATCCCACTAAGCTTAAGAAAAGTATTTGCTAACGCAATTCTAATATGTAATTTACAAAAAGAAAGTTTTTATTCGTTGATTGAAACTAAACAATATTATTGCAAGCAGGAAGAAAATATCGCTAAACGTTCTACTACATGCTAAAATAAAAATAAAAATTAACGATAGACCTTACAAGTCTCTGATCACGTCAGTCTATGGTGATTATTATCTCACTAAAATACCTAAACCTTGAAAAATTTTTGTTCTTGTAAAAGAAATGTATAATGTAGCTTGCACTCGTATCAACTTAGATTCTAATTTCGTCTTGACAAACAAGGGTTGGATGCTTCTAAAGTTATAAAGCGAAAATCTATCAACCTAGAGAGAGTATTCCAATAATTACCTGTCATAAAACGATCAAGAAGATTGATCACGATGAATACCATTAATCAAAATATTTGATAAAAAATATGAAATAAAATTTGATAAGCACCTTTAACAGAACTGGTTATAGACTTCACAAATACGAAAAATTAAGATAATCAAACATTTATTTGATACACTAAAATTTACCAAGTGAAGAGGTATATAGTATATTGTACCTGATACCAACCTAACCGAAGCCCGAGAAAGACAAAGCCGCTTAGCTTAACCACTGTGAACACAACTACTCATTACGAATTTTGTTAAATAATTTCTGCAACAAAGAAAGCAATCAACGAGTCATATAGTATTATCTAAACATTGTTTACGTACAGGAGCGTATTAAGCCCAGGGCCAAAGGGCCCGTGGTTCTGGCTTGCTGCGACTAACCACTTTTTTTACTGCAAATGTCTAAATAATTACATGTATGTTTCGATAAGGCAAGATTAGTCAAGCGCTAGTTTTAGGTATCTTTCCATAAATTTATAGAGCAACAATTGCACAGACCCAGGGAGATTTAAAAACACGCGACATGTACATTTACATAAATATGTAACGTGAGTAATAAAAGCTATATCACATAAAATATGAAGTGATTTAAGTGATCGTTATGCATTTCACTCAAAATTACGAGTAATACGTAGGCTGCGGCCGGTGATTTGCGCTACCATAATTTATGCCAATTAATTAAGCGCGACGGATCACTACGCCTAGGGCTGCCCCAACATTGAGCTCTAAAATAAATTCAGCATTTTTTAACGTTCACGCCATTCACCAGCATTGTATTAACATATTCCAGGACAAACCACGCCCCGCGACGTTATTAAAAATTTCTATTGTATTAAGCAGTGTGTCCGGGTAAGTGTTTCACTCAAATGTCTACAAATGCAATCAGGTTTATATCATTATCACGTCTACTAATTCAATTAAATGCCTCAACTCAAATATCTGCTAACTAATATACAAATATTTGCGTTATTTGATTTGAACGAATTAGCATAAAGAGTCAGCAAGAATCTATAATTGAGGAGTATGAGAGCGCAGGGAGAACATAAACAGTCGCACAATATTTTCTACTGCATAAATATTATATTTCAGGCAGTAAGTGACATAGCGTTAGACAAAGGGACGGGTGCTCCTCACTTTGGTCTGACTGCTACACCAAGGAATTTGCTTAAGAAACAAAACGAAAACAATCTGTCAACTTATATTCGTATCTATGTTTATGTATTGGACCCATTACTGAAAATAGAAACTAAATTATTTTTTAAATGTAGCATTATCCACTAGAAATATTGCACCATTCAATAAGCTATTTGAATTTGTCACTGTACTTGCATACCAGATGTTACCTTAGTACCTAAATAAGATTAAAATGTCCCTTAGTCCTCATTAAGGGTCAATAATATTAAACATTGTAAAAGTCTAGTTATAGGCACTATAGGTCCATAGTTATACTAACATTAACCATGTAACTTACTTTCTAAATGACTGTTTGATGTCTTATATAAATAAATTAAACATATAATTGCGACTACTTTAGTCTGCGTCTTCACAGAACCGGAGCAAAGCAAAGTAAAAAGGAATGGGTAGTGAATTGACATATTACAGTGCTGCAGTGCTAAGAACTACGCAGATCAAAGATCAGATCAGATCAGATCAGGGCACTGTGATTGGTAAATTCACGCCAGCTCTCCACTCCACCCTGCCCCGCTTCTGTGGCAGTGGCTTTTAATTCACAACCTTTCCATAAACGGGCAACTAAACTAACTGCTATATTAAATTAAGCTACTCGTACCACATTACTTGCGCGACAAAATTAATACCTACTGATTTTACTGATGATCAGTTCAATTCTTGTTCAAACGTTTTAATTTTGAATTGTATTTCATGTGACAACCTTAATATAAAATATGTGTGCAGACTCCGATATCGACACACCTATTAATGAACTGAGATTATTACGTTTAAGTAACTAACATGATTAGTACCGGGAATTAACATAATTATTGAAATAGGTCAATGCAAATTAGGCTAGTATGAATTCAGTTGGGTTATTTGTACCTATTAAGTTTGAATTGGTGGGTAGGTACCTAGTACTAATTTGACGTTAAATTTAATGTTAAAAACGCCTAACAGTCCCGATTAGTAATTTATTCGATGTATTTAATGAGTGAATGAATAATATCTTGATTTCTACTTACACTTTTGTCTTGTCAAAAACTCATCTGAAGCAGTCGAAGCAGTCCCTCAACCCCCAGGAGGCACTCGGGTAGGCTACTTGACTGCTATAAATTTTGGCGCAGTTGATAAATATTATCTTTAGTAAATTGGTTAAGAAACCAGTATTTTTCATTTTCAGATGTTAAAAGTTTGAGATTGCTACATATTTCTAAAATGAAATTATAATTTTTTACTTTTTAAATCTAAGCTCTGAAAACGCTGTCGGCAATTCTATGACGTCATACATCCTTAAACAAACCGTGTGCGTCATCTGAAGTGTGACATTGACATTTATGACACATTAACAATATGAGGTAGTGATGGACTTTAAAAAAGTAACGTCGATTGTTTTTTGATTTGATTTTCATTGTTCGATAATTATTTTAAATCTAGTATTATCAAGGAATAAAAATTATCTTATCATAATAAAAATCATTTTCGCTGTACATATAATGCTGATAGATATAATAAAATGACTTCAGTTAATGTTAAGAGTCTACGAATGACGATAGGCATAACTAAAAAAATATGCAATAAACAATAGTTTGGTGAAAAATACGTAGGTAATTACGTTAAATATAATCAAGCCACTACAGCGCCAAGCGGCCAAGCCTCCAACAATCAACTTTAAGTTCAGTTGACACAGCAATCAAATAATGGTTAAAGGCTAGCTAGAGGCATAATCGCTATGCTTGCCAAATGCGGATAGGTAATCACAAACCCGAGCAATGTTTGAGAATTCTAAATACTTGTTGCCCGACCCGAGGATCAAACCCAGGACCCCGAGATGAACTGACTGGCATTTACTACTTAATAAAAATGTAAACAGAAAATCTCGGTTGTGACCAGAAATTCATCAAATAACACCAATTTTTCCAGTAAGATTCTCAAAAAGTTGCTTTTGAATTCCCAATATTCATTAAATATATCCACTAACTCGCAACGCTTTTTGGTTTGCATGAGGGATGTAGCAGACACTTTAAAGTTTATTGGATGAAAGACCGTGCGAGACCAAAAACAAATATTAAATTAACCTTGGACATAGATTCCATATCCAAAACATTTTTGTTGTCCAGTTTAGAATCTTCGATGCATCAAATAATAAAATATTGATTTTTAACACTCGATTCGATGCATCAAATCTTTAAATCGATTATTGTAAAATATCGATGTCTACCCTCCCACTAGTTGCTTCACTAACTCTGAGCCGTTGTTTGTTGTTGTAAGTTGTTTGTAACTTGAATCGTGATCTTTTAGTTTTGTTAATTATTAATCTAAAAAGGAACTTTAACTCATCGCGTAACTGTATTCTTGTGCTTTCCCGTTTTCTTGTTGAAAGCAAATCATGGACGTTGGATTCGTGAAGGCAGATAACACTAACTTGCCAAGAATTGATTCTTTGATGGTTGGAAACTTTTTTTGCCTTGAATCCTGATTATTGCTCTGCTGAGCTGAGGAATGTCAAGACTTCTATGTAAGTACAATGCACTTTTTATGTTTATCATACTATCAAATGATGAACATGGTGAATACCTAAGCGTAAAATAGGTTTTCATACAAGAATATCTCTTATCTTATAGACTATGTCATGTAACTAAAATTTGATTTTTCTTACAGGTCTGCAAAGGAATCGTATGGCGATGATGCCATAGGTTACGTGCAATTGAAACGAGATGCTGAACTCTGTACAGTAAAATGTAAAATATGTCCAGAGCACAAGGTTCGCTCAAACCATTACACGGTATCAGTAGTGGTAGATGAAGAAGAAGAAAAGGTTAGGAGTGCTCTCTGTGAAGATTGCCTTGCGGCTGCTGGGGGATGCAAACATGCTGTAGCATTTTTGGTCGCATCGTCGTACCGAAGAGCCAGCATGCACATCAGTTGAGTGCTATTGGAAAAAATGTAATCTTGCAAAAGTTGGATCAACATTAAAACTAATAACTGCAAAAGAAATGTGTAAACGAAGACACTTGGATCTTGTACCTGATACAAGTGTTCTAACAGAGTTTCTACAAGAGTGTAAGAAGAGGCAAATTAAAACCAGTCAGTTTTTAAAACATCTGGATAATTATGAAAAAACAAATTAGTGTTATAATTGCACTATTTAATGAATATGATTAAAGACTCGAATTGTGATAGTTTTTTGAGTAAAATTCATAAATTTTTCAATAATGATAATCTGATGAATGCAGAAATGCAAACCAGGCACCAGCATAAAAGTGGCCTTTGGTTCGAGCTGCGCTATGGAAGAGTTACAGCGTCAAAGCGCTATGAAGTTAGCCGATGTAATACAGTCGATGGTTCACTGGTGGCAGTGATTTTCGGGGCGAGATCTGTGCAGACACCAGCAATCAAACGCGGACAGATTTTAGAAGACCAGGTCAGACAGGTTGTAGAAGCAAAATTAGGCATCATATTTTCTAAATGTGGATTATTTATATCTGATGAGTATCCCATGATTGCTGGATCACCAGATGGTATTAACACAGATAAAGGCCTTATTGAAATTAAGTGTCCAGTTACGGAGAAAAGTTTTGAAAACTATATTTAAAGTTGGTAAATTAACCAAAAAAATGCTTTGCTCAAGTGCAAATTCAAATGTATTGTGCTAAAGTGAAACAAAGTTATTTTTGTGTAGCCAGCAGTGACTTAGAAAAAACCAAGAATGTAAATATTTTACCTGTTGTATACAATGAAAAATATGTAAGAAATATGATTGAACAGGTTGTTTTGTTTTGGAAAACAACCATATTTCCTAAGTTGTATGAGGGTGTAATGTAAGGACTGCAAGGAATGAGAGCCAAGGTCAATATTCTGTATGCCAACATTGCCAACTAAGCGACATGTTATATGTGTTAAATAAAACATTATTAATATTGAGATCATTTTATTTCACTGCCTCATTTTTTCAACATGGTCTTCAGATCAGTAGTGGAAAATCAGCTAGCTAACTTTATTTGATCAGGGAGTCCTGTAAATTTATTAGCGCACATGCTGTTATTACACAGCAGTCCAATAAATGTAATAAGTTTAAATTGACTACTGAATGTGGGTTTAATATCGAAAACTCACGAATTCTTCTAATCACTCTTTCCACATGAATTCTGAGACCCTTCATACTGAGTAACCCTGGAAATAATTATACAGTTAAAATAATAATAGAAGTATATACTTTTTTAAGAACTTGGTCAACCAGAAATAAACTTCTTACCTTGATGAAAACTTGATGTTGACATTTCCATGGAACAGAATATATCTTCCGATAAAGGCATTACTTCAGTTTTCTTGGTACCATGCTGTACATCTGAGTTTGGGGTAAGCTTGCATTTTCTGGGATTCTGGCAGTCAAATCTGGATGGTAAGCAGTTAGGTTTCATTCGAATCCTTTTAACGGAGCCCATTATTTTATACTGCATGTAATTTTCCATATCATTTTCTAACTGTAAGATAAATGATACAAAAATTTAGTTTAATGATCAGTCTTGGTATGTAACCTTATAACTTTTATTCTTAATTTTGTACACTTATAGATCGACTTTTGTAAAAAACTGAATATATTATAAAATAAATACTTACATCAAAGTGGTCTTCGCAAAAATAAGGTATAGTTTCAATAGGAATCAGGATCCTTATTAGCGAGTTTTAGCCAAGCTCTTTGCATATTTGTTTCACTAGGAACTCTGATCCATAACTTTCCTGGTGTTTTGATTGACGTGTTCTTACATTCTCGGACAAAACAATAATGATAATTCATGATTTTTAATGTAAAATTATCGAAGTTTTTACAATGACGGATAAATGTTTGTTTATTTTGACTTGTATGACGTCACAGCACAGGCCACAGATAGTCTAAAGTCTAAACAGCGTTTTCATACGTCGTACGAAAAGTGAACTTTTAACTTAAGTTTTGCGGTTTTGTAGGTCCTAAAAAAATCTGAAAATAATTTTTTTGGTCTATTTGGACATTAAATAATCATTAGAAACCTATTTTCAAAGAGAGTCAACTAGCCTATTATAAATTCCAAAGTATGTAACTCAGTCACTTCAGAACAGTTGACCGGATCTGATTGAAATTTCGTACACAAATAGACTAAAAACTTAAATAGCACATAGACTATACAATAGTCCCGAAAAAAAAAACAAACTTGTTCCCTGAAATGGTTTTCGAGGGATAGCGTTAATTCATAAATGTTATGCTTGCGAAGTCGCGAACAACAGCTATCGTTATTTACATCACCGCACATCCTGAAGTCCAAACAAGAAGGAAAGTTTTTACCAACTTTATAGCTATTCAAGTTGAGTGCTCTCAAAGCAATAAATGTTGCAGTTGTCTGTGTGAACTTTTGTATTGTAACAACCCATTTCACTTCGGCCCAACTCGCGTAAGCTTGAGTAGTGGGTAGTAATCCCTTTTACATAAGGACCGAGATGGTTTTGCGGAGGAACTTCTGCGGTTAGACCTGACAAAAACAGGCCTTGTTATGGCCTGTAAGTTTAGCCTGAAGCGTTATTCGGTATATTACACTTAAATTATATATCATTCATTAGTTGCGGCATATTGTTTAGTTGTGGTTTGGCTAAACGGGATGTTCAGTTCTTGGCTAGTCAGGCTAGTTGGCTAGAACAGTCGTTTTTGGAACATAGGCGAGGGAATATTTATTAGTTGTACTATCCCGGAGAAAAGTTTGTGTTGAAGCACAAGTTTTAAGTAAGTGGTGGTATTGCAGAAGAAGTACTTTTTCGCAATGGTTATAAAAAAAAACCCATTGCGTATACGAGTAACAGTTAGAAGAGTAAAAATATTAGATTTCAAATTATACTTAAAATTATCACATCCAGATCCTTATCTGATACTACACAAGGGGTACCCTTGGGTTAGATTCCCAGTTGGGACAATTTGAAAAACCATCTTTTCCAATATGTTGTCTAGGTTGCAGTACTTTAAAATAAGCCCACTAACTAAACGAAGGGAGCTAATAGATATACTGTTTTTATTTAATTTGATAAGAGGTAAAATAGACAATCTCTTGCTGCTTCAAGTCTTTCAGTTTCGTGCTCCAGCAAGAATGCCTTGGAATGTTATAACGCCGTTGTGCCCACCGTTACATAGAACAGTCTTAGGTTCGAATTCGCCTGTACTAAGGATGTGTAAAACTTTAAATTCCCTTAGCCATTACGTTGATATTTACTTGATTCATAAAATAATTTTTACTCGAACGTTATTAGTTATATATTATTGATTAATTAAGTATTAAGTAGTAGGATTAATTAGGATTAATTGCATTATATTGCACAAGTTTCTGCACTGAAACCCTTTTTTCAAGTGGAACTTACCTGTAATTAACGGTTACATTAAGCTATTTTAATTGTTATTTCATTTGTATGTACTGCACATAATAAATAAATAAATATATATTGGTTCGGGTCTACAAGGATCTGAGGGTTATAAGCGTGCTTCGGAAGGCACGCTAAGGCGATGGTCTGCTTCTGTTGAAGATGGAAGTTGTGAGAAGTGGCTTGGCAAAGGCTCTAACATCAACTCATCCTTAAAGGACAATCACAATATAAAAGAAGCTTCAAAAACTGTAGATACACTTTTGACAAATATTGAACTTTGATACAACCTCATAAGCTGACTGTACCATCTCTTACGTGTAACCAGTCCACATTTTTAAAAGTACCTACTATTTTACCAGTTACGGGACCATGCAAATTCTGAATAGAACTTAAACTTCTGAACGACGTTACGAACTGATAGATAAGAGAGACATGGCGAAACTATGAAGACTTCGTCGACTACGAAACCCTAATCTTAACCCTAAAGTGTCGCCAAAAAACTTGCGCCACTTAACTTCAACATCACAACCACTAAGAAGGGTATAGTTTATTTTGTAGAGCAAGTGTTCTTGTTTTTTGAGGGTAACACAATGTAAAGCACAAGTTATGTAGAACTATTGGGACGGTAGTTTGTTGGCAGTTCGTACAAGTTGGTCGTGGAATTAAGTGAGCAAACTAGCTCGCTCGACGTCAGCAGTTGAATCCACAAACAAATGTTTAGCGACGTGTTGAAGACGAAATTTAAGCACCTAAAATATGTTATGCTATTTCGTAGCATTTGAGTACAACGCTAATATTAACGTTGGCAATATTTTAAAGCGTTCCATTGCACAACACTAACTTAAAGAGGGTTGTGGGTTCTGAGATAGGGGAAGTACTTTTTAAAATGTAGAATTAACATTTCAAATGATTACCACAATATTGATACAAATTAAGTACTTATACTAGCGTTTGCCCACGAGTTCGTACGCGCGGTATCTGATATTGTCCTACGGGAACCATACTTTTTCCGGGAAGAAGAATAATTTACGACCTATTCTCAGACCTACTAGATATACACAAAACAATCACAAGAACCGGTCGAGCCGCTTCGGTGGAGTTTGGTAACAAACAGACATAATTTTCCAAAATACTTACATAAAAATCAATTTTAAAAAAGCTACTTTGTGGGAAAACGAAATTATCAAACCTAAGTTACCATTTTTACTAAGGTACACGTGTGGATAAGCAGTTGCATTAGATCGTTTTTTATTTATTCATTAAACATTTGATCAATATTGTTCAACGATCTTCGTTTCGATTTCGATTTCGATTTCGTTAATTTAAATTTCAAGAGTATTATTGGATTTGTCCATTTTGCATGGTATAGGTAGGCAACAGTTATATAGATTATATCGCGTTTGTTTTTAAAAATTATAGTACTAATCACCTTAAAACTTGATCTAAAAAGTCAACTGTTCTAAATACTAGTAGGTGCAATGCAAATCAGTGCCCAAAACGTTGAGAGAATGTCCCAATTTTATGTCAGTATGTCAAGTATATCCAAACAAGAAGCATAGAAAAAATATCATATACCTGTACATGTAAGCGAAGTTGGGTGTTGGTTTAATGCTCTAAAGGTGAGGGTGATAATAACTAATGTCAAACACACTCCCACAAACAAACAATTGCCAAATAGAGCGCATATATAGAAATCGTTTACTTTGCCAGTGCAGCTTTCTTATTTCAATAACTTTTTACAGTTGTAAATAAAAATCCGGTAGGTATTATGGGCAGTCTACTTTATTTAAGTGGGTCTACTTTATGTAAGTACTCAATTTATTTAAAATGTAAGTTTCACCATATGTGGACGCGCGTAAATATCACAATGTGTCCAGATGACGAAATAATAAACTGTTTTCTTGAGTTTACGTGAACACAATACATTGAAATGAAAGATAAATTTACGGATTTAGAACGCATTTATTTTTGATTTAATCCGACGTTTCGAACCCTTTGCAGCGTTCATAGTCACGGGTAGACTAAGGTGTTATTCGTCTCGGGTTAAATCAAAAATAAACGCGTTCTAAATCCGTAAAATTATCTTTCATTTCAAGTGATAATAATTTTAAGTTTCACACACACACGTGTGTCCAGTCTCTCGTGTCCAGTTTGTGAATAACCCATTTAAGTAATAAGACTTTACAAATAATAGGATTTAGTGAAAAACAGTTATGATTATAGCTATAAATATTTTACTACAACTAGGTAGTTTATTTATTAAAATACCAAGTGGCTGAGTCTTACAATGGCTTTGTTTTTCCTTAAACAAGACTGTGCGGTCTCGGCCATTGTTTATACACGATACGCGACGTGACCCTACGACCTGGATTAGGACTATCAACAAGGATATGAAGACAATGGGTTGACAGGATTATTCTGGAAAGGTCAACCTCAATATAAACGAGAAATTACAGCTCCGGAGTGGAAGAGCTCAAACAGCAATGAACTGTGAAATCATGCCGCGTCTATAAAATCTTCCAGAAACTTCCAGAATAAAAGTTACTTATTACAATTTTGTTGATGAGGTGGACGTTTCATCTAGATATATCAGATAACGGTGTACAAATCTCTACGAGTGACAGGATTAAAAATAGTGTGATAAGGGATCGATGTGGTGTAAAAGAGGATGTAGTGAGCAGTATTGAAAAAGGAATGCTTAAATGGTTTGGACATGTTGAGAGGATGAATGAAAGCAGGTTGACTAAAAAGATATATATGGCGAGTATGAATGGAA
Source organism: Anania crocealis (assembly GCA_949315895.1). NCBI lineage: Eukaryota > Metazoa > Arthropoda > Insecta > Lepidoptera > Crambidae > Anania > Anania crocealis. Next base: position 20,566,476 of record OX438882.1, read on the forward strand.
ATGTTGGAAGGGGAAGGCCTCGACGAACTTATCTTGATCAAATCGGGGAAGTTCTAAAGAAAGGTCAGGTCAAGAGTACCCTAAACCGGCGAGCGTGTATGAAAAGATTAATGAATGTGGATGAAGCGAAAGTAGTCTGTAAGGATCGTAGCAAGTGGACGACCTCCGTGGCGGAGTGGCGTACACACCGGTTTTCAAGGTGTCGCCTGCTCCGAGGTCCCGGGTTCGATTCCCGGACGGGTCAATGTAGAAAAGATGTGTTTTTCTACATTTTCTCGGGTCTGGGTGTTTGTGGTACCTTCGTTGTTTCTGGTTTCCAAAATACGAATGCTTTAAATAGTTATTCAAATTGGGATCAGAACAATGTATGTGATGTTGTCCACAGTTATTATTTTATTATTTATTTATTAAGTGGAAAGATGTGGTCTCTGCCTACCCCTCCGGGAAAAAGGCGTGAGTGTATGTATGTATGTAAATATCTACTATGGTGACCGACACTATTTGCCACAATTTTTCAAAAGCTATCTGTACAATAAAGTACAATAAATTATGAATACACAAAAATCCAATTAAATTTAAAAAAATATTAGGAGTTAAAATATGAAATTGCCGTTTTATTGTAATAGGTTCTTTGAATTGACATAGAATCTTCATGGTTTGAGGTTTTCGAATGAAACTTTTTTCACATGGTTTCTATGATGTTCTTCTTTTAAAAAATGTGAAACATTTGAATATCGACTTTCAATTGTTTTTGTTATTTAACTTAGACAAGAAAGATGGATACTGCAAAAATTCGAGTGATTTTTGAATACGAGTTCCGACGCGGAAGTAACGCGGCAGAAACAGCCCGCAATATCAATGTTGCGTTTGGAGAGGGATCTGCTAATGAACGCACCGTGCGATTTTGGTTTAAACGCTTGCGTGATGGAAACTTCGACTTGAAGAACGAGCCACGAGGAAGACCGCCCACACAGGTGATTAACGATGAATTAAAAGAGATGGTGGAAGCCGATTCTAGTCAAACTACCCAGGAATTAGCGGCATGGTTTAACGTAATCTTACCCACAATATTGACTTATTTGCGTCAAATCAATAAAATAAAAAAAATACGAAAAATGGGTGCCTCATGATTTGACTCATGATGTGCAGAAAGAAACGCGTGTTGAAACTTGTGTTGCCTTGTTGAATCGGTACAGAAATGAAGGAATATTGAATCAAATTGTGACATGTGATGAAAAGTGGATTCTTTATGATAACCGTAAAAGAAAAATGCAATGGCTGACCCCAGGTCAAACGCCACAACAGTGTCCTAAAGCAAAACTTACCAATAAAAAGGTAATGGTAACGGTTTGGTGGTCTCAGCATGATGTTATTCACTATAGTTTTCTCCGATCTGGTCAATCAATAACGGCAGATGTCTATTGTGCCGAACTCCGAACAATGTTGGCAAAACTAGCAGTAAAATAGCCCTGACTCATGAATCGATCTTCACCATTATTGCTCCATGACAACGCGAGACCTCATACAGCACGAGAAACCGTTTTGACCCTTCAGGAACTGCAATTAGAAACCATTCCACATCCTCCGTATTCGCCAGACCTTGCTCCAACGGACTACCATATTTTCGTGATTTGGACAATTATCTACGTGACAACAAGTTTTCTTCCCAGGAGGCAGTACAAAATGCTTTCACACAGTTTGTGCAGTCTAGATCCTCAGAGTTCTATCACAAAGGCATAAATGACCTTCCTATTAGATGGCAGCAATGTATAGATAATAAAGGTAACTATTTTGATTAAATAAATTTGTTAAAAATTAAAAAATAAACAATTTTGATTTTTTATTTTTAAAATTTTATTATTATAGTGTTGATAACCCTCTATTTTGTATTTAAAGTAATCTGTAGACAACGGGGCTGATTATACCTCAGAAGTACCTAACTGTTAACAATGTTAATGTAATTTATGAGTGTAATTTATTGTTTGTTGTCTCTAAAATAAAAAAATAAAATAAAAAAGACTGGTAACTCGTCGACGGTTTCACATTTTTCGTGTTCTTAGTTCAAATTTATTTGGTCTGTTGCCGTCAGTAGCAAAAAAGTAGTTAGCTAGGTAATAAATTACTTCGGTTTTTCGAGCGTTCTGTTTGCTATGAAACCGAAGGTACAGGTAGGTGAGTGAAGTGAACAAACAAATCACGATCGAGAATGTGTGTCCCTGGCTGCGCGTTCCCCTTTTATTCCCGCTTCGAAGGCTGTTTAATAGGCCTTACATTAATGTGACTTCCTGTTATATCTTTTCCTGGCGGTGTGGAACAAAATATGATGTTTGTATGACATATCGTATACGATTGGAGGAGTTGCGATCAAGTTTCAGATTCGTCTGTTCGTTCATTACAAGTGTACGTTTTCGTGTTCATTGCGCAAAGAGTGGTAAACTGTTTTTCACTTCTAACTAAGAGCAGTTTAACACAAAGGGATTTATACTATTTAAAGAGTATATTACCTTTTCAGTTCCTTCGTGATTATGGCGCTTGCAACAGTACCAGCATATCGGAAACTCATCAAAATACGGTAAATGGTTTAAACCCTGAACCACCACTTTATTTAACTCTTGTGATAGTGACCATGAAAGATTAAATATGTTTACTCGTTTTTAGTCTTCTAAGAGATACGATTTCCTTTGTTTGGAATTGGGTAGCGTGATTGTTGTATAAAATCTCAAAAGTACCTAATTTTAGTATACCGCGACTTACCAAGCAAAGCACCGAATGCTCTCCAGTTCGGTGCAGAGACGATTTGCTGAGGTCGCAGACAAGCCGAACACAGGGTAAAATGCAGGGTGTTGGGGCAGGCTTATATCCAGCTGTAGACTGCTATAGGCCGATAATAGTTATACGTTTAATGGGCACTTGTGAGAAGGCAGTTTAGGCGGTTGCGAATTTGAAAATAAGGCACTAGACGTGATAACGACTCCATAGAAAGGCTGGTTGTACAGGGAAAAGTGGAGGGAACCAGATCGCGTGGCAGGTCACCGATGCGCAGGACTGACAAAGTGAAGTCCGCAGTGGGAGGCCGCTTGTCTGACTGCGCCAGACAGTCTGCCAACCGAGAGGGGTAATGGGAGATCGTGAGGAGAGCTGTGTCCGCACCAATAACACGGACGCCTCAACGTCAAAACGACAGAAAAGAGAAGAGAGATGCAAATTATTTTCTCGAGGTGGTACAATACAATACAAGGGTCATTAGAAATGTGACTAATTTGCAGACCATATCAGTCTAATCGACAACAAAAAACTAGATAATTTGGTTTTTAAAAACTTTGAATTATTTTGTGTTACTTTTCATGCGAACACAATATCATTATTTAAATGTGTCACCCTTAGGAAACTAAACGCCCATCACGACGCAGCACCAATCAGATTGAATCATTGTTTCCTTAGTTAAGGTTCATCGGGTTGATTTGCATGATAACACCCTGCGCTGTGGCCGATTTGAAATTATAATTAGCCGTCGGTCTCACCCGCCTGTTAATAGGTATCGAGCTTAGTACCACAATCTACGTACGTGCAAAAGGCTTGTGCATTGGTCGCATACAAAGAAAGTAGTTCTCGGGAGGTTAGTCAAAAGGTGTAATAAAAAACATTCATAAAAAAACATTTTTTTTAAATAAATACTCATATTGTGTTCCCTTGGCATTCGTGTCTTAATATTAATAGAGCGTTACTTTGCGGAAATCCATAGCTAAATATAGATTTTGGAAATTATTTTGCTAATGATTTCCGCTCGTTATCACCTACGTATCTTAGAAAAGCTTAAGCAAAAATATGTCCGTCCATCTCATCGTATACTGGCAGATTTGTCTTGACTGCCAGTCCCGAAGACTCAGTCTATGAAGACTGGACGTCGAGATCAGGCTTGTTTTGCTGCATTTATTATTTTATTTATTTAAGAACATTCCTTACAATTTCTGTAATAAAGACGGGAAGATTTCAATGCGACGTTATATTTTTTTTTTTTGTAAACCGTGCTTTGACAGAAATTTTTGATTTGTACATTTGGAAGACTCACAACTATACAAATTCAAGTCATGTTGTTTTACACGCAGTGGGGTATGAACCTACTAAATATAACGTATCTTTGCATCATGAATAGGCTTGCCGGATAACGATTATATTTGCTACGCCAGCGACCAATTTCAAAATATAACACTCATTTAACAATGGAAATTAAGATTCGGGTTTATGTGTAATTTTGATTTGCATCGTGTAATAATACGACGTCGTGAAAATGTACCTACGAACAAAATTTATGTTATTGCAAACTGGTATTTATTTAAAAATCGATCTTTTATTGATAAAGTTATTTGTTTTTCATTCTTATATGTCTTTTTATATAGAGGTTTTCTGTATAATGAAGATGATATTCTACAGTCTATGTAACAGTGACTTCACACTCTCTCTTTCTTTTAGCCAAACTGATCTCTTGATCACCTTATAGCAATTGATATAAAAATGTTTGACCAAGCATATATGTTTAGCTCTAACATACAGGAATAATGTTATAATGTTCCTTAATGTTCTGATGATGTTGTTAGTGTAGCAGATGTGTGGAATGTGAGTCGCCATTAGTTGACGAGAGTTTGAATGACCGAACTGAATAAGTAAGAACTAATTCATGTATTTTACGCAGATATATTTCTGTTTTACTATAGCCATGCCTTATTAGGGAGAAATTCCCAAGTACAAACTTGTTTTCTTTCTGATTTCAATCGGGAATCAAATTCTTTTTAAAATGCAAAAAGTGGTATATGATTTACTAATTACTTCCATTTATTTTTTTGTGCTGTTTAATAAACTTGCTAGAGAGCAACACGTCTAAGATATTATACTTAATGATAAAACACATTTGTCGTTAAAATAGTAATAAAATAAGAGACTTTGAGGAAAACCTAATATTATCTTGATAAGAGCATCAGAAGCCGAAATATATGATTTTTTTCATCTCTCTTTTTTAATACGCAAATACTTTTTTTAATGCCCAGAATTAAATGTAGTTTTCATCGATGTAGCGCTACAAGTGGGTTAAAAGAATATTAATTTTCTCATCAAGTCTAACTGAATATAGGTTATGTTTTTATTAATGATTCTATTTAAACTCCACGCGTTTTGCAATAAGTCTATTGTTACGATGGTAATGCAATTTAGGCACAATGCAAAATTAACTTTCGAGCTCAATGACATCGGAACGGCAAAACGATCGTTAGTGTGATTGCGAGTATTCGACGATGAAATTGACGATGGAATTTAAAATTCAACAATTCCAGCCGATAGCAGTTTAATTGTAGGAAATAAAAACCCGCACTGTATGCTTTTGAAAAACTGGAGTAACGAGGTTCTATGTGAATACTGGATTTACATGTGAGTTATCAACAATATGCTTATTTAATTACTAAACTATACTGGTGTTGTATTTTTTGTTAGTAAATGCTGTCATAATATGTCGGTTTCATTTCTAGTGAGTCCGCAAGTCACTGTATTACACAAGAGGTATATTACAGCCAGCAGCGCTGACCGAAAAACTTTTACTTGGCATCGGCCTTAAGTGGAATCGGTTCTAAATTAAAACAGATTGAAATACTGGTTCGAGTTCGAGCGGGCTTTGGCAGGGCTTGGCTCGACAAGTTAGGTTTTTCCCGTGGAATCGCCTTCGGCTTCATAGGGCGGGTTCTGGCGCTCGGCCAAACGACGCTCGAACGCGCTCGGCGCCCTAATTTCCTTCCCAACTAAAAATTATATGAGCCGCGACAAAATGCAAACTCACTTATCTATATTGTTTTCTACGTCGACCAATAATATCTTTATCAAAGTCATAAATAAATAGTCAGACATACTACATTATAACTTCAAAAATAAAATTTTCGTATGCCTGCAAAGTTGATTCCTTTGAAAAATAAAGTATAAAAATAATTCAATTTAAAAGTCTGAGCGGGTATCGAGTTTCGAACAAAGTTTCCTAAGAACTGACTAATAGGATTTGGCCCCGGTATTTTTCTTTAGACACCTCAGCCCGTCCTTGCTGAGAAAAACGGGTGACATTTTTAAAGCTTAAAGTACCAAGGAAAAGGACAGATTGCACTGCCCGAGAAATACATTTATCATGAACAAAGGGCCCAACCGCCCAGTAGCTAAGAGGAAATAGGAGGACCTACAAAAGCTTATTGGCTTTTTAATTTGTTAAAGGAATTGTATTTATAAAAGGAAAATTTAGGATCTGCAGAAATTTATATCTCTTGTTTTCCCGCTTCAATAGGAATTTGATACGTGTTTCAATTAAGGTGTACAATTTTTTTATTACTGCGGAAGTTATAATTTGTAAAAAATTCCATTGCTCAACTACTTTTAGTATATAACTATTATAACCTATTTTTAGTTTGGTACGAAATTATGTAAAAAGCAAGCAATTATCGTTTATTGAAATGTCGTAACCAATACTTTTTTATAAAACACCTAAATAGAACTTTATTTGATATTTAAGCAACTTAATTGCACTTATAATATCAGTATATAAACTTGAAAAAATTTTTGTCTCAGGCGGGACTCGAACCCGCATCCACCCGGCATGCGAGGAGATGCGGGTTCGAGTACCGCCTGAGAAAAAATTTTTCAAGTTTATATACTGACACCTAAATAGAAGTTTTAAACGAAACTAAGATAAGGGTTAAATAAGTAGTTACGATGCCGATTCGATGCGATGATTAAGAAACTTAGAAACTAATAAATAATTCCACCTTATACGTTGATATAAATTTTCCTCATTTTCCAGTATCAGCTCCGATGCGTGTTCTTTATTTACCTGAAACAATAAAAAGCAACATTAAAAAGCTAATATTACGATTTTACAGCTACTGAATTATTCATGTTGTAAGATCCTCAAGGATCGGTTGAATAAATAAATTTGAGACTGAAGGAAAGTACAAAATACACTATATTTGTTTTTTTATCTTTACCGTCAGTAAGCTGAATAGACTTGATGATGTATCACAAAGCAGTAGAAACGTGGCAGTAGGTCAGTCGGCATTGGAAGCTCTCTCTCAGCGCGTTTGTCTAAAGTTAATGACAACTGTCAATCACAGGCCACAAACAAACAAACGGTCCGACCAATGGGTCTCCCGCCTCTGTCCTGACATTTAGTAATTTAGTAAACAGTATTAACTTTGTGATATTCGGTATTGTATTAGGTAACTCCACTTTATCGTGCAGTAGGTCAGAAGAATGTTGTACTATATGACAAAGTTCAGTTGAAACAAATTTGATGTTACAATTGGTAAAAAAAGGGTTTGAAAAAATTTTGTGTGCTTGCTTTGGGCTATGTGGAAATCCTGATGATTCTCTGGTGATGAATGACGATTATTGCATGAAGCTAAGAGCCAATCATTTCACGTAGTCCCAGTACTGCTGTGTATACGCAGCACCGCAGGCCTCATGTGTCACTCCCATGTCTGTCGTCTGAACCCACTCATGACCAACTAAGGGCTGCCTAAGCCCGCAAAATACCGGCAGTAATTTCCCCTATTGTGCGATGTGATTTTGTGCTGTGAACGCATTTCACAGCACAAAATCGCATGCTTAGATAGCTTGGGACGGCCAGTCCTACCAGCACCTGGTAGCGTCACTGTATGAGTTTTTCTTTTTTTATCCATCATACATACATCTCTTTGTACTTTGCAACAAATTAGGACTAATTCCTCATATATTTCTTTGGCTCTAGCCTTTTCTAGCTACCAAACTACAAGATAATCATTAGCACTCATACATAAAAACCGGTTATAAGACGAACTCTATTGCTAGGTATGTTAAATCTCCAAACATTAAGCTGTTCTACTCTTGACTCCATATAAAGCTCGTACATATTATTCGTCAGGGATATACCCTCACAGATGGCAGCACCAGTACAATGCGATCGTCACAGAGCGCGCGCGATTCACGCGGAGACAACCCTTTGTGCCTTCACATTGCGAGTTTCCGACTCAGTTGCAATATAAAGTATTATCGGACGTCTGATTTCTAAAACAGAGTTTAGATAGAACATGACACAACCGAAAAAACAGATTCAAAGTGTTTTTTCTAGTAAGTATAGATAAAAAAGAACGTGATGGTGTTAACATGTCTTTGTAACATTAACTTACTTTGAAGCTTTAAATTTAAACTAAATTTTAATGAAATATTATTTTCATTTTCGAAAGAGCTTTAGGTGCATACTTTATTAAAATCGTGGAATATTATTCTGTGATGTGAAATTCAATATTGAAAAATACAAAGTTTTAATAGAGGCCAATGGCGTATACACAAACATAATAAATTTTTAAAGACAGTTGAAAATATAAAAATATAATTGAAGGATTGGCTTAATACAATGATGAGATCATACTTATTGCTGCAGGTGTAATTTTAATAGGAAGAAAGCAATGGCGAGCGAAGAGAAATGTTTATAAAGTCAGCCTAGGCGCTTTTTTATAATTGAGGCCACCTTCTAGTACTCCCAATGTAACTAAGTTTATAAGCGCCACTATGAACCAATATAATATGAACTACCACCATAAAAGGTTAAATCTAGGAAGCTCATAATGCCAGTGTTTACAGCTTGTATTATTGGCATGCCGGCTCGAATTTACAGTTTATTTGTCATTACAAGTGTTATCACAGAACGCAGGAACAAAGATAGATAGATACAAGCGTCTTTATATTCACAGTCATAAATTCATAAAGCCTCATCAAGTGACGGTTTAAGGCCACTTCCTATGTTTATGGGCGCTGAGAACGAAACGTCTAATGTTGGAGATGACATTACTTTTTACGGCTCAAGGAGGCTGCAGGTGACAGCAGTTTTGGATGATACTAAAACGAGGAGTGATGTTTTATTAATACTCGTAATTAATTTAACGTATCTGCCTAAAGGCATAAATAATACACATTTAAGTTGTGTTCATTAGATGTAATAAGAATTAGGGACGTAATTGTGATTTACAGATTGTAGTTTTTATATTTTCAGCTCGAGAAACCATGTTGCTTCTACAAACAATTTCCAACCAAATTATTAAATTTTTCTTTGCAGTGAGGAAACGGTATTTATAATATTATATAATAAAGATGATGGTTTAGGCTTATAAAAGCAAAGTTTGCTTAAGAGTTTAGTGATTGTTTAATTATGCTGTACAGCGTAAACATTTGCGAAACGATCGAAAGATAAAAGAATTTGTCTTTACACAGAAACGACAATTCTGAAAATTAAGTAAACACTACCTATTCAGTCTTTATACCTTTGCTATCAAAATCGCTTTACAATCTTTTTTTTTAATCTTTTTATTTTTAGGGTCTTTTGTCTGTAAAACATGTCAGATCCATCGAACAAACAATCCAATTCTCTTATATCTAGCTCCATTAAAATTAATTGCTAGTATAATATTTTCCTATAAAATAAACTATTTATCAGATGCTTATGCGTTTCATTGGCAGAAGTGCAATAAACCGCACAAGCACAACGTGATATTATAGTTGGGATTGCTCAGAATACTCTGAACAATTCCGACATCCAGCCTATTAACGCTTAACTTATCTATAAAATATTGCCTATCTGTTTGGTTCCGCTCACATTCCATGAAGAGATGAAAGACATCTTCAATTATACCACATGTTTCACACTTGGGTGAACTAACTTTTTTCATTAAAAATGCAAACTTCCTGGATGGAACTTGACCGGACCTAACTCTTAAAATTAATTTAATTTTACTTCTAAGTAAATTACTCCCAATGAACCAGGGTAGCTTTACAATCTTTGGTTATTAGAGTTAGAATCTATCTATGTCTATCTGAAGTTTAATATTTTTCTGTTATTATACCACTTTCGTAACATTGCAAGAGCTTACATTACTCGTGAAGTTAATTAATTTAATCAAGTTATAACAACTTCTCACAGAAAGCAAAGTGTGCTAGTTGCAATAAAATACCGCGAAGTTGTTCCATTGTAACGAGGAGCTTAGAGAACTGCAACCGCAAAAAGAATCCCGATAGAACTATCGGGAGTGGAAATGTTGAGCGAATAAGAAAATTCTAAAAAGAATCTCTTGAAACTATCTCAAATAACTTTATCCTTTTCTCCGTGTCCGCAACTTCGGAGGCGTAAATATAACTTAATAGAATGCGATCGATATTTAAATTTGTTTCGTAAGTGCAAATGCAATACTTACTTTGTGAGCAAACACATAATTAAGATAACTAATTAAGTACCTGCACACTAAGAAATACTCAATATTACATAACATTGTTTGAGAAAAATTCGATTTCCTAAAAAAACTCAAGGGAAGCTTATCTCAGAAAGTATTCGCTCAGCGCACAGAACTGAGTTCAAGATGACATTCATTTGTTTGACAGAATTACTTTTTTGCCAGTGCCTTAAATAACATGATCATTTAAAACATATCAATCACACCAGCATATTTAGAAACTGCATGACACCATTAATACAGTAGTTTGTAGAAAAAAACATTAAACAACAAAATTGTGCATACGAAAACAATTTTTGTACCTACTTGTTTTGTGTAAAACATCGGGATATCCCTAGAAACAAGGCACGTAACCTACTTTTAGAACATGCAACATAAAGCAATAAAGTTAAAACACTCAAATTCAATTCACTGATAATACTTGATCGGATGCGAAAGCGATCAAATATAGGCCTTCAATTAATAGTATGTGTTTCCATCGCTGTTTCACCAATGGGGTCCAGTTAAGTAGAATGAATCTAAAAGCGATCGGTGCGTTGAAAAGTTTGCGGTTGACGTCCTCTAAATGCAATCGTTCCGAGCTCAGGGCGGGCGCCAGATTAAAGCCCGATGCTGCAGAAATGAAGATTTTTCAGCTAAGTAATCTGTCACGACTTGCAGCAATCCGATTTTTAGACGACAGTCTTGCGAGTGGAATTCTAAGGTTATTTGGATGGCAAGTACTGTTCAAGATTTACAGTTGAAATACGATTCAAGATTTTCGGTTGTAAGGTGCAGTTAAAATAGTATGTGCCTGCTTAGAAATTTATGGGCTAGTTATTGATGAAATATAAGACCTAAATACACAGTCCCATAGAAAAATGACACTATTTACTAAGTTCAAATATAATTAATATAAGTTAATATTTTTTTAAATGATTTTTGATTTTATTCAACAACTATTAAAATGCGAAAGTAGTTATTTCTGCTGTCATACTGTCTGTTATGGTTTCACGCCTAATAAGCCTACTGAATTTGATGAAATTTGGTAAAAAAATAGATTAGATTATGAAAATGGATAATTTGGGTCCCACTGCTAGGCACAGGACTCCAACCAAGTGATATAATGTTTATTTCACGCTAGGAGAGCTGCGGACGAAAAGCTATTATTAATAATACATGATTTAAAAATGTCACTCGAAAAAAATACACTTTTTTATTATTGCTCTATCTAAGTCTAGCCGATACATAAGGCACATATGAGTATCATACGTAATGTAAAAAACCTACGAAATAAACATAGTGTAGCTACTACATATACTTGTTATAAATATGACCCAACTAAAAACGATTTTTCATGTAAACATGGTTTATTAAGAATTTCATATTCAATAAGAATGTTATTGAAAACAAATTGTTGTTCCATATTTGCTGCATAAGTACATATTCATAAGCACAGCTCTAACCTAGATTTAACAGTTTTAAGAACAATAATGTGATAGTAAAAAGACTGAAGAAACTACTCGCAATATAAGGAGAATATTCGAACGTTATCGGCTTCGTAGACTGCGGTAGTCGTTCGAATGCAGCTCGCATTAATGCAGATCGTAGCCTTTGCCGCTTCATAAAACGGGACAGACATAATCCCCTGAAGACTTAGGCAGAATAATGCTTGAGCTTGCTCGTCTTAGATGGAATAATCTCTTCTGTTTGTCCGTAATACAGTAGCTCAGTTTTCTCGGTATAAACTAAGCATACAGGGAGAGAATAAGCACCTAGTATCAACGTGAGGTTTCCTGAAGATCCTGTACTAGGAATAAAATCTTAATTATTTTTAAAAACGAAATTTTTCTTATACTCCGTTTTTGAAAACACCGAATTTGGGGTCAAAAATAATTTTGCAAGGTGAGGAAAAGCAAAAGAACGTCAATGGGCTATTTAGTAGGTATGGCAAGACTAAGTTTTGATAGAATGTATTTGATAATAAAGGGCCGTGGGCCAGAACTCGCACTTATATAACATTAATAGTTTCCTTAGAAGTACATAGTCATGGCATTCTAGCAGTTATGTAGAAACTATTTTGGTTGCATATTACGCCCAAGTAAATTATGCCTATATCTATATAATGAATTCTTATTTTCGAAATAATGCTCAATTGAGTTGCTCTGAAAAGAGAGTTTATTAAATTAAATAAACAAACGCAATATTATAATAGTTTTACATAAATTTAGACAATAGTTTAAATGAATCTTACCTGAAAAGAGAGAAACAACATTTAAAGCTACGAGTATTATTTCGCTTATTAAAGTGCATACATTCTTGTATTTCTTTTACAATAAAATTATGTCACCGAGGCTGTCACCACTGACGCTTCGGATTGAAAGAGAACTAATTTTAATTCAACACAAAAAAGGTTTAATTATATCGAACAGAATGAAGGTCGATAACCTTCATTTACATCTATTTACCCACCAGACATCGACTAACCTAGATGATTTCAGTGTGCCACGGCCTAACCGAAAGAAAAAAACTTTATGTAACATATACAAGTATATTATTAAAAAAGTACGTACTGTTAAGAAATAATTGTAATGACAATTACTTGGTCTGATGCCTATTAGGTAAAACGAAGTTATTTACGAAAAAATAATCAGCTGAAAGCTAGGATTTTTTGGAAAGGTTTAGATCTTAATCAATATCATCTGACATTTGGAGAGAATGCGACATTTAAACATCGTGGGTGTCTGAAATGCTCATCGTGTTAATTCGGCATGGCATTACTAGTAAGCTATGGACCTACCTACTCATAGTTGCGTAAGAAGTTGAGTACCTAGTTTTATTACCTACATATCAGCTGCAATATTTGTGACAAGGTTAAAAACCAATAAAAATTCACGTTGCCAAACAATCATGCGTTTTATTTCATATATATTTTTTTATATTTTTTTAATTTTATGCGAATTACCTACAGAAGCTAATGTAAAAGTTAATCTAAATTATTTTTACTCACACTCCTAGTAATAGGTTAGCTAATGCTAAAAGAAAAAGATATTTACACCAGTAGACAATGCTCTCATTCAATCCTGACTGGTGTTGAAGCTATCGGAGGTATTAACACGGCTATTGTTTGGGTACAAAGGACCTTTCAAGCTTAATGTTAACCCTGCCTTTTCTTATACGAGCCACGGGTAAGACGACATAAAAAATGGTAAAATCAGGAGGTGCTTTTACATTGATATACAAGTATGTACTTAACTAAGGTTATTGCAATCAATAACATCACACTATAATATTACTAAGCTTTGTCATTCTTTAAAGAATCTCCTCCAAACTGTTGGACTAATAAAGTAAGCTGTTATATCTAGCAGCTAGGGCAACATTTTTGCCAATCTAATAGTGAACTCGGGGGTTGAAGTCGTCCTTCTCAGGTTATGATGAGTTCGAATCTTAACACGTACTTACTTCTGGGTGTATCGGAATCAAGTGCGGATTTATATAACTTGTGCGGTGGTCAGAGATATCTCAAAATGTTTTATATTGTCTTCTAAACAATTGAATGTCTATTGGTAAATGGAGAATACCTTTTCTTGAATAAAAATTGGATTAAGGAGTTGTATTTTCAACAACACTTAAAGTTTTCTTGGGGCTGCGCCATGATATCATATAACAGTATTACTTCAATCTTATTACTTCTTTTGTAAAGGATTAACATAACAACAGCTATGTTTTCGTTTTGCTTGACGCTCATAGTTAGCCCCCTTGAAACTAAAAAGTAATGTCGTACGGATGTGTTGCCATTGTCCAAAACTGGTATGATTCCCGTTGCCAAGGGGTTGCGGAGATCAGACAGTAATATACATTTGCTTAATCAAAGACCACGATCAAGATACTATTTTCAACAGTATAAAGCTAAAAGAAAACATACGCGCTATTATACAATCTAATAAAACCGAGAAAGAATTCTCATACCCGTAAAAAGTATTCCTTCAGGGCATCATAAGAATTGTGGAAGTTTTTCCTGCGTTTTAAAAGTGGGAGGAAAATTATCACCACCGGTCCTATCGCGGTACCTACTCGGTTCTATTGTGACAGCACAATGCGTTTAATGTTATCCCGCCTGCGGGCGCCAGTCACCTGCCCTTATTATTTATTTAGGATACTGCTATGTTATATTACTCAAGCCAACTTCGTGTGAGTAAGCGAGTGAGTATTTGCTCTAGAGATGGTTCACTACCGCTGGGGTTTCGGGTGCTATAAATGTAATGGATTGTCAGCCATCTGAGAATTAAATATAAATATTCTGAGGGATGGTAGAGTAAAACCAGTCGAGTCAGTCGATGTCTACTTTTCTCTACATTTGGAATTTCTTTTGAACTATCTCAAAGGAATCACCATATTTTTCGGGATAAAAATCAACTTATGTGCTAATTTAGTTTATCAGCTTATGAGCTCTCTCATCTCTGTGATTTCAATCAAATGTGTTGATTAATTATATCGTGACTGAGTAACAAACATACTAGTATTATCAATTCCACAGTTTCGATGGATGGAGAGGCAACAAATAGTTGTTGCCTGTTTTAAGATTGAAGGAGATCATCGGGCAGTCAAAGAATGGAATGTCCGGTGCCGCGATGTTTCGATTTAACGGTGTTGACAAGCCGTTTACAACATTGATGCACTCAGCCCGTTCGGAAGGTAGATTAATTTACCTATCATTCGTCACACACTACACTGACCTCGTCAATATTCCCCAGGATCGCACCCTCGTGTCTGTCTTCTCATACCTACTCGACTACAAACTAAACGGGGCTGCGTATTTTTGATCGACGGATTCATCGACTTCTACACTATCGCTATTTTTTAAATCTTTACTTTGTATACGAAGTATATTTACTATTAACTTATTATAAAGGAAAAAGGTAAAGTTTGTGAGATTATGACGCCGTAGGGGGTTCAATGACCTACATCTCTGGACCCACTAAACCGGTTTTGAACATTATTTTATCAATAGAAAGCCACATTATTAATTAATTTCGTTGCTCCTACTTATGTTACTTTGAAGGTAGATTTTTGTAAAATTGCAAGGGAGCGACCTTACCTTTGAGTTAAGCCATATCGAACAAAAAACCTGGAAATCGGTCTCCCTGTTAGGGAAAAATAAGACGAATTTTGATCCTCCGCATTTTTCGTTTTGGTTATTAAAAATATTTTTAACAGATTTCAGTACAAACCTGTTACGATGTGCCAGAGCCTTTACATCCTCTGGTCGAGTATTTTAACACTTATGCAACATACATACAAGATCTTATTTGCACAGTGCACAATCTCCGGGGCTAGACAGCGCAATCACGTTGTCCGTAAGCGGATTCACAGGCTTCAATAACAAGGCGGGAAGCCATGTGTGGACAACTTAACAGTTTATTTCCGTGTTTGATTCCTTCACCTTGCTTAGGTTAAGGTTTCCATATTGATTTCGTGTACTTTACATACTTGTCTAATGCTAACATTGAGATCGTAATCTATTGCAGTAGTATTAGAGGCGCTCATCCATTTAACCAAGGGTTGTCTATTGATGCTTTATTTTATATCAGACTGTCTTCTTTAATGATCAATTATAAAACACAGCTGCAAACATTTAACTGGTAAGAAAGAATCGAGCTATGAGTATATCAGACTTAAATTTTTTTTCAACATCATCATCATCACCAGTCTATTAGTTGCTACATACGGGTTCTCCATAAGAAGGATTTTACCACAGACCATGGAAAAAGGTTAGAAGGCTGTCATGCGCCATTTGTATGGGAACCAATGGCGCCGCTTGCACCCCACTACACTTAAACGAGTTCAAATAACGCCAATCAAGCGACGTCGTCGTCAAAAAAACCCAATCACAGCGCTCACTTACAAGCATTTGCTCATAACTTCTGTGGCCGCCCGCCCAGCCTTCATCGCCTTTCTAACCTTTTTCCATGTTCTGTGGATTTTACCGTAATAGCCACGCTTGGCATGCGGGTTGGCGATCGCAGTTTGGCCAATAGTGAAGATAAGACTCTGCTGTATACTGCTGCGCTACGTAGGGATGTACCGGCAATTCACGACGAGTATACTCGTACATCTAACTTATAAAATTCTTAAAAGTGAAATACAATGTCTTACTTTATTATGTACCTGCTTAAAAGTGTAAAACAAATATATTGATGGCGTGGTTTCTGATAGCAGAGATAGGTTGGATTGTTTATTTAACAATAGAACTAGATCACTAGATAGGAAAACCTTTACATAAGTTGATTATTGATTGTGTGTTTCTTATCTATGACAAATACATTTTAAATATATCGAAGTAACACAGTGTTGATAAATATAAATAAAAAAATACATTTGAATGTTTTTTTCCCTTAATTTAGTTTACCATCACGAATAGGCGTCAATTTGTTTTTAATGCCCTGACATGTTTTATTAGAAAAAGTTGAAAAGGGTTTAATGTAATTTTATTTTTTGTTACCGAGTATAAGCTGGTAAAATTTTATCAATTTTAAATTATGAATCTGCTACAAAAATATTTTCAGGTTCTCTTATTTACTTAGGATCCCTTAGGTACCCTTATAATATTCTTGTCCCAGTGTGCGCCAGTTCAATCTACGAGAAAACGCTGCATCGCCAATTAAACATTGGTAAAGTCAATAGTAGTAGTCAATAGTATCTTACTTGCCTGTATTTACTCTAAAAAAACTTGTACATTTTAATTATTATTATGGGCAACAAATAGACAATGCTTGAGGAAGTGTTCGTATAGAATCAGTTAGTATAAAATTAAGTTCGTAATGTTACATCCCTATTCAAGTATTTATTATTAAGACACTGACACATGGCGGGCCCACGTGATTCAAAGATCTATTAACCCTTATTAGATCACTCAAGTTCGATGGGTCGTGAACGCGTCCATTATGCTGCCTGCAGACGTTAGCCGAGTAATTAATCTAAAGACAATTTACATGTACGGACCGTTGCGTTGGAGCCGGTGACATGTGACGGCAAACTCGCTAAAAGGGTTAACGTGGTGTACTAAAGGTGATTTGATCTGCAAAAGCAAACATTTTGGATATTCAAAGGAAAAGACTCAAAATTGACCACAGAGTATTTCAAATATAAAAGATTTCTCATTTGAGTAACAATTGCTTAATGTTTTAGTCTTGAAAGAAAGTTTAGAAAGTCTGAACTTAGGTTCAATTAAATCAATCTTAGAGGTAGATTATGAATAAATCTGGAAAATAATTCTATATACGAGTATATTTGTTTGATTTTGTTATTATAAATAAAGTGCCTTATGAAAACTACACACGACTGATAAGGCTAATCCATTTTTTATCATTTAAAATAATGCAATAGTTTTATAAATTGTAATTGACTATATCAAAGACTTATACGAAACTCAAATATTATAAAAATAATTGTTGTTAAAGATAATAGGTAAATGATAGCAAAATATGACCACTCGACATCTTTCGTCGTTCATTCTACTGCTCTTTAGATTTACCGATGATCTAGCATCAACTTTAGCATTACGATTTATTATAAGTAAGACAGTTTTGAATACCAACTTAGTGTCAAAATATATATATATAGAACCACTTATATTATTTGTCGTAAATAAGTGACTGTTGCCAAAAGAATACGGATAGCAGCATCTTTTGGCTAAACAGCCATTGCTAAGTGATTATGAAAAATCTTGCTTTTGGAGGGGTGTTGCCGTGTCCAGCAAATGACCGATTTAGGCTGGTGGTGATGACTATAAATTTAGTTGTATAGAAAAATATAGAATGACTATAGTTGGTTTCGCAAGCAGTTATATCAATAGCTTTCCATTCACAGATGCCACCACACTATTGTAATCTTTTGTCCAACATGAACCGGCCCCAAACGTAATGACATGTCGTATCGCTGCCTCCACGCGCCGACCCCTCAAGTGTAAGACCGGGATATTAATCCCGTCGGGTTACTCAAATAAATCATACGTGACAGATACTAATATGTTTACCTTTTTTTCCTGGCGACGTGCAGTTGCTCTTGTTGGAGGGTGATTTAGTTTCGGCTGCCGCCATTTTCTCCTTTTCGGAAGCCATGTTCGCGAGGTTCACTCGTACGCAGGACAACGTACGTATTCACGCGGATTGCTCGCCGCCTCTCATTACTGTGTACGCGGATATATATTAGGCGAAAACGCGACCGCACCCAAGGACCACAAAAAGATTATAGATAATGAGTGATGAGTGATTTCTGATGACTAAATATTGGCGAACGGCCAACCTTATTGACACAAGTAACCACAAAAACTAAACACGGATGCACGGGTTACGCTTGACTATGTTAGTGTAGAGCGGATTTTCTTATATTTATGATAGTGATTGTTGATCTTTTATGTAGGTATTACAAGTACGTGATTCGTTAATCATGCTGGGCTGGCGCCGTGACTTGGCCTATAGGTGTTTGTGCAGGGGACAATCAGCCCGCGCGCTAATTGACGCGCTAATACGATTCATCTCTGCTAATTTCTAAGCAACTTCATTATTTTTAATTAGCGACCGAACTCAAAGGTCATTGGGTAAATTTAACAGATTGGTTCGACGACATTGAAGCCGCCGACAGACATACAATTTTTTTGTGAATGTTGATATAAAAGTATATTTGCATAGAGTTCGTACATTGCTTTTTCGTAGAAATGGCGGTTAATAATTATTTACCAATTCAAGTGTTTTGTTGACAATTGCTTATTTTAAATAAAATATGCTAAATCATATTAATACCTAACTTTATTTAATATTTTCGGTAGGTAAGGAAAATTGTTTAATACTTAATTGTTTGAATTATACTTGCTAGAGATGATTTCCTTTTCGAGGTAGTCGCAAAATTTATAATGACTTGGTGTAACAATGCTTTGTAATTATGTTATTCGCAACAATAAAATCAAATTTATATGCTGAGTGTAACTTGATTCTAAAAAGTAAAATTTTTACGTGAAGCATTTGACTGGACCTATTAAAAAATTAATACCTAAACTAACTAATATTAGTTACTTTTTACATACAACAAAATGATTTAGGTTTAGATAAATCCGCACTTGTCAAAATCTCTATTGTGCCGTCTTTTCAGTTCAAAAATATCGTATAATTAAAAATAGAATTTCAGTGTCTATTTAATATTTGTAACATAAGTAATTGCTAAATCAATCAAATCAATCAATCGCTATTAGTCCAATTGTTTTTTTTTTAAATTGTGTCACTGTGTTTTACTAATTTACAACATATTAGGTTATTTCATTCGAAGGGTTATCTCACAACCACAAATGAGTTTGATTTTGCGCACCTGTTACGTTAAAACTCTTAACTTAAATTTTACATTTTGCTAGGGCGCAAATTAATACCTTTTTAGAGACTTACCCTTGTGCGACTTGATGCGAATGATCAAACAAAGATACTATGTGTACTGATGAGATTTATCTGCGGTGCACAGTGATCAATATTATACTGTCAGAAGTTTTTATGAGAACTGATTGAGAATATTGTAGTATGTCTATAGTGTGCAGTGCCCAGCCTAACAACTTTATTGCAAATAATTAGTTTCAAGTAAGAAATAGGAGATGAAATGTACCCAATTTTAAAGTATAAGTAAGGGTAAGACTTTTTCGAATCATAGCATATGGACTCTTTTGTTTATTTTCTCTGAGCAAACATTCAATCCATGTTTTAGGAAAATCGTATGTTGTTATCAAAGATATTAGTGTTGATTAATGCAAGTTTTGGCAAATGCATTTGTAGATATACTCGTACCTAAGACCCATGAAAGTAAGACTTAGAATCTATTTTTTATTGCTTTGTGTATTACATAATGCAACTTGTATCTTTGTTACTATTAATTATAATCAAACACTATTATTTATAATCAAAATTGTAGGTACACTAATTATGGACCATATTGAATTGTATTCAATGCAGTAAGATGCTAAATTACTTTGATACCATTTCGTCGCTGCGAGTGCAACACCGCGGAAGAGCGATTTGTAAATACCGCGTATCTGATTTTACACAATTTTACAAGAAGTTAAGAAAACTGGAAATATTAGTCATTTGACAATATTTTACGTGCCAAACTATGTAACTTTCTTGTAAAGTAAGTCACAAAAAAGTTACTACTTGGTTTGGTCCGTAAAATATAGCTAAATGACAAAAAAATCCAGTTTCCTTAACCTCTTGTAAAATTGTATAAAACAGATACGCGGTATTTACAAACTGCTCTTCCGTGGTGTTGCACGCGCAACGACGATTTACCTATTTTATTTCGCATGTCAATTTTACAGTTAATTAAACAATTACATTTTAAGGGGACTACTAGAGCTATGTGCTGCCCCCAATTGACTTAATTTTATTACTTCTTAACATAATCAATTCTCAAAAAACTGGAACATTATAATTTTAGCACATTACCTCTAGTATTTATTGAATCACTGTTAACTGCTTTTCATTCTGGCATTCTTTCGTTTTGTAATAGGGGTTAAAGTATGAAATTGCCGATTATTTCCCCACTTTTTATTTTGTTTATAGCTCTTAAGTATAGTCATATTACTGCGTAATTCTTTTTGTATTGTATCAAAACTAAATAAAGTAACTTTTGACTAAAAAAAAAATGCAATACTAGTGCCTATTACTTCAAAGGAAATCGTTGAAAAGACCCCTTACAATGTGTCAGCTGACCTTCTTGCTTCAATTAAGTATATTTGTATTATATACTTTGATTTTCAGAAATTTAAATACTATAATGCGTAGCTTTATAACCATCTAACTTTCACCTTTCATTGCATCGAAAACGGTTCAGGCGTTTTTAAAAAAACTAAAAAACTGTTAGTATGGAAAAATTACTTTTCTCGATTTCGTCCATACAAAACGGCAATTTCATATTTTAACACCTAATACATTATTGCTTAAAGCGACCGCTTTTGGCGTTAGCGACGAATTTGACTTTATAAACAACTAAATGAAAAGTTTACTGTGATTCAATAAATACTAGAGGTAATTTGCTAAAATAATAATGTTCTAGTTTTTTGAGAATTGGTTTGGTTTAGACCTAATTAAATGAAATCAATTAGGGTCCGCACAAAGCTCTAGTTGTCCCCTTATGAGAAAACAGTTGGAAAATTAAAGTATCGTCCTCCGAGAATCTAAAAATTGATCAATATGCGTAGGATAAAATATTGCAATGAGTATAAATAAAAAGAATAGGAAAATATATATGATATGAATAAAATAAAAGATGAAAAACTTTTCAAAATATGCTTTTAATTTTACAATGATACATATCAGACCACATTCGACAGACCACATTTGAAACATAAGTTATACAAATAATTTAAAAGCACAAAATAGTAATGATTATAATTAAATTTTCATGTGACCAAGCGAAAGAAGAGCAATCAAACTGTTAAAACATCCAAGGCAAGGAATCAGAATGCCAACACCTTCAAGTAAAAAGACGAGTCCATATTTAGCCCGTTCCCATAGTGAGATGAGACAACGCGCGTCATTTTGGCTTTCAACAATGGCTCGCCTGGCATCGATACTACCCTTTGTGTGGGAAAGTCGGTCGTTATGGAATAGCGTTTTGTTATGCTGTTTGCAGAAGTGCTGCTGGGATTCACTGTTGTTAGTGAGAGTTCCGCAGTTCCCATTGAGACTGCAGCATTGATTGGGATGATGCTTTACAATAGTACAGTACCATGGTATTCGAATAAAGATTTTACAAATTGAATTCGTTTTGCATTTTATTAACAGGTGTAACCTGTATTTAAACTTGTGTTACTAATTTCACTACGATATCTCATAGGTAGTTTATTTAATCAATCTTTATCACAATGGCAAGGTTTCTAATTGAAAATAACTAATGCTACATGCATGATAGGATTGAAAAAAAGGAACTTTTATTATTGAAGATGATCTACACATTAAAATGATAATGATATGGTAACTACAAGCTGTAAACTGAATTGTTTTCTAAATGATTCCAAGTAAAAAGGTGTCGTATCTATAGAAGTTTAAAGGCTGAATTTGTTTGTGATCATCCCGTCCTACATTTTCGTAGCGACAGTTGACATTATCTTTTGTACCTTACAGTAAAGAAGTGAAAGTTGCTATTCGCATGAAATGAGTACTACGGTCTTTCGGCGTACGTTTCGGAGGCTATGTGTGCAGCGGCGGTTGTGGTTATAAAATATTGTTGACGGTTAAACTGAGATGATTCGATGAGCGTGCACACGATGATCCGCTACACTCGGTTCACTTAATTGCAAATCTAAACAGCTGGTCCGCCACTCACACATAACCTGTGTATACACACGAATTACGTAATCACGATTAACCTGCACTGAGGGTTACGCGGGATGGGACCTTGGGTCGGGCGCGGGCAGTGAGCGTTGCGCGTCGTGCGGTACGCGTGGAGGTCGCGTGCGGCGCGTTTGGCGCGCGGTAGGCCTCGGAGGCTGCCCGGGCGGGATCGATGCGGGCGGCGGGCGGCGGCGGAGTGCAGCAGCCGGGAGGCTGCGCCGCCGCCCCCGCCCCGCCGCCCGGCGCGCACGCGTGCTCAGCTCGCCAGCCGGCCGCGCCGCCGCGTCGCCGCCGACCCGCAGACGTTTCAATTCCCTTCATCTCATACTGATTTACGATATTCTTTACATTGATATTTTTTGGTATCGACAGCTTAGACAAGTGATCGCATCTCTAATAGTTAACTTTGGTCGATCTAGTTTTTTTAGTCGACTTACGACATTCGTATTCAGGTCTTCGGATGATGCTTATACTGAACTAGTGTCCGCAATCCCGCTTTTGGCACGCAAGGTGTTTTACCAGTAGGACAGATTTATCTACGAAGAAAGGAAATTTGTTTTGATGGAATTAGTTTAGGCAATCTCATGAGTATTTTCTTTTAAATATTTATATTGAATAACTTTATAAGCTGGAAATAGAGATATAGCTTGTTTGTAATTGGTTAACTTAAGGGTTAACTTTATTCCACGAAAATTAGATGAGTTCTTTTTACAGATCACATTCGTTTTTTGTCGCTTATTTTTGGTTATAACTACTGTATAGATACCCTATTTAAACTGTACTAGTCAATTTTCGTTATTATGTATCTTAGATTCTCATTTTCATTATATGTATTTACGAAAATTCGTAGCAGCATCGTAGCATGTTTGCTACACGCCGTGTTCAAATAATGATGTCTTGAACGCTAACTGACAGCCATTATTGTTGGTTAGACGGCACTGTCCTTACTTAGGTACAGATATACCGTTGGTTTACGTGTTTATGTATATAGGCCTGTTGGGAAGAGTACTCAGCCGTGGAATGGTGCCAAGTGTGGGACAATGACTCTCAGTCCCGATGGCCGCGTGTCTTATCGGCTTAAATGAGGGTGCGAGTGCTCGCCGGCTGCGAACAACGAATGTAGGGCTGGTAAAAATGGGAAATCCTTAATCAGCATTCGCAGACAAGATGGTAGCCGAGTTTGTCAACAATCTCATCTATACGCGTGCCCTAATTTTTTTTAGGATCGTGACCTTTTATAATAAAACAAACATTGGGTTTTTCGTTAGGTCTGGATGTGTGATGAATATGTCTTGTCAGCAAAAGTAAACGAAATAAAAAAATAAATAATTTCGTTTACGTTTGCACACTCTCAAGAGGATCAAAATTTAAAGGACATTTTATGTTGACCTATGACTATGAAATATGACCAGTAATACAGTCTTATACTACAAGTACAGCCAGTACTGACTTATGAAACTGAAACGTGGTCGCTTAATATATGGGTCTCATAAGAACGCTCAAGGCTCAACAGTGGGCAAAGGAGAGAGCCACGCTTAGCATTTCCCTGCGTGATAGAATCAGAACTGAAGAAATCCGTAGGAGAACTAAGATAACCGACATCGCTCGAAGAATTGCGGAGCTGAAGTGGCAGTGGGCGGGATACCTAGTAAGAAGAACCATTAGCCATTGGGGCGTAAAGGTTCTGGAATGTGTGACCGCGCATCGGACGATGATCTGAGGGTAGCCCTTCCTCCAGGTGGACCGACGATCTGGTGATGGTCGCGGGAAGCCGTTAGATGCGGGTGGCGCAGGACCAATCGTTGTGGAGCTCCCTGGGGAAGGCCTATGCGTATGAGATGATGATGATGATAATGAATTAATCATCGACGTTATGCAACGGTATGCGCGCACGTATATTATGTATTTACAAATTTGTACGGAACCCTCAGTGGGCAAGACAAGAAATAAATCTCAAAAAAGTTTTGGTAGTATTAAGTTCTTCTTCTATTTTATGGAAAAAAAACAATTGTAGAGAAAAACGATTGCAACCCTAGCGGCTGAGGTGGAGGTCGTATTGACGGGTTTAACTTATGTTGGGTCAGGTTATGGGGCGCAGGACGAGACAAGACATAATTTGAATGAACCGTGTTGCGGTAGGCTTCATGAGGCAGTTATTACTCCATTACCAATTTTTCGCTTAGGGTTAATTTATTATTTTCAAGTAATGTGGTGCTGACCTAATATGGTGCTACTCCTTCTCGTGCTATGGGTATCATAAGAGGCGGTGAAGGAATACTGCCAGAAGAAAGGTTGCAGTGTCTCTTTCCTTCATTGGCTAAACTGCGATTACTAACCTGCCAAGTGTGGCGATTATGGCAAAAATTTCTGAGAAATCTGTTCAGTTAGTGGACTGATCGATGATGATAAATGATTTCCTTAAATTCAGTTTTTTTTAATTATTAAAGATAATAATAGAAATCTATAAAAATTTACATCGATTGCCGAATGTATGTTATCACAGTGGAGGCATCTATAAATATTTTTTTTTTCTTTGGTTGAGTTTGTGATTGTCAGCACAAATTTAGGATGCAAGAAAGTTTTACAAGAGTGAACGGAAAAGCCTAAATTTTGGTTCAAAACATAAAAGTCGAAAGTGAACGAGTTAGAACGTTATGTCTTATTTTCTTCGTTGGTGCAGCTAGTTGAACAAAAAAATTATAAGCATTTTAAGAATCGTCATAAAGTTGGTGAAACCACAAAAGTGTATATATATAAAAAAAATCGCAGGCTGTAGGTACTAAAATTAATGTAAATACTATTCCATGTTCACATACCTACATGTTTAATATCTATGTGCTTATTTTATCTCGTTAGTTATACGGAATCCAATTTCACCTTCACGCGCTGCGTTGCCTCCCTACGCCTTAACATTCATAACTTCATACACTCGCAACGTAGAGGCATGCGTCCGAGGAAAAATGCGGCCTAAATGTGTGATACGTGGTTTAACTTTCCGTGTTTTGTAACAAGTATCAGTATTTGCCTCAATATTCAACTTTATAAATACTTTATACACCTTTATAGTTAACTATAAAAGAACGCCTTGAACACAAAACATCTTCCTTATTAAAGTCGAATAAAAATGGGACCGAAATCAACATTCTTAAGCTACTGTTATCATGTTACTACTACCACTTACATCTATTTTTTTTTTTTTTTGTAACATGCCTCACTGGGCCACACAAAGCCATCTAGTCCCAAATTAAGCTACTATTAAGTACCCTGTCGTATGGGGTACTAGACAACCGATAAACTTACTTATATACTTTTTTTTTTTTGTAAATACATACTTATAATACATAGAAAACACCCAGACCAGTACAAACAGACATGTTCATGCACACAAATATTTGTACTGTGCGGGGATCGAACCCGCGACCCATGGGTCAGAAGCAGCGTTAACTACCGCTGATCCAAATGGTCGTCAAAAATATCTATACTTTAAAAGTTTTGCAATAAGTATAGCCTTTTCAAAATATAGCAATAACAAGTAAGGTGTACTTATAAAATACTCGTACATAAATAAAAGATCACCTAGTTGTTAAGTATACATAAATTTAAAAAACCGGCCAAGTGCGAGTCGGACTCGCGCACGAAGGGTTCCGTACCAAAACGGCCAAAAAAATGGGTTTGTTGTATGGGAGCCCCTCTTAAATATTTATTATATTTTGTTTTTAGTATTTGTTGTTATTGCGGTAACAGAAATACATAATATGTGAAAATTTCAACTGTCTAGCTATCGCGGCTCTTGAGATACAGCCTGGTGACAGAGCCACGGACAGACGGACAGACAGCGAAGTCTTAGTAATAGGGTCCCGTTTTTACCCTTTGGGTACGGAGCCCTAAAAATAAGCATTAATGTAAACGTCAACAAATCAACAGACAAATCAAAATTTATTCTGTGTCTAACAATGAATCGATGAGCACCATTCTCGAATTCCTTAAAACTTGTTAAACTTCAATAACTTTTAAATCCGCGATCCTACCGAGGGCGACGAATGTCGGTAGCATCACCTCATTTTATTTTTTTGTCGCCGGGGGAAATTATCGGCTGGCGACTGGAACGGTTATTCTGATCTGTGCGAAATTAGCTTTCGCTTGGTAAGGTGTTTGCGGTGCCAATCTAACTGGCCGAGTCAGTTGATTCGCCCGCGTTGAATACGAAATTTATTCCTTTTCAACCAGAAGATCTAGCGAGATTCTTAGTAAGCTGTTAAGCAGTGCATGCTTTTACGGTTGTCTAGCTGTGCAGCAAAACATTTAATACATAACTTCGTAGATGGTTTGCCTCGACTGTTGAAGATTAGTTTTCGCATTCACAGGCAAGTGATATTGTAGGATATATTACACTTACTACTACGATACTTTTCGCAGCAATTTCGTCAAACCTGAATTGTTTAAGGGCTAAACAGTTATTTTAACTGAGTACCTGGAACTGGATGATCGAGCCTTACTCGGTATTTTTTTATAAATCGTGTTTTTTTATAAATAATATTTAGGTTCAAATAAACATAAAAAATTAAAAAAAAAAAACTGGAAACGTATTCAACTGAAATCGAACCGGGTCTTCTTATTTCGGGACCACTCCGACCTTGGAAGTTGCGAAAATTACCCTTTGTGATCTAATGATATTGAAGCAGTTTTTCATTGCTTAAAACACGGATAAAACGACTTTTTCTAAAAGTGAAACCCTGCATACTAAATTTCAAGAAAAATCTTGCAGCCGTTTTAGAGTTTCAGACTATCTACACTAATTATAAAGAGGAAATATTTGATTGTTTGTTTGTATTGAATAGACTCCGAAAGCACAGGACCGATTTGAAAATTTTTTTTACCAATTGAAGCCGACATTATTATTTAATGAACATACGCTACTTCTTACCGCGGGACCCGGTATAATAGGTGCCGCCGCTGTCGGTATGTCAACTAGGTACTAAACGGCTTGACTGATTGGGTTGAAAATTTGTATATGTATTTCCATGGTTTCACAGACACGAATGTAGGTATTAAGCCTATCTAATCTATCTTTCTTAAAAGTTAGGCACAGGTTTCCGCCCGCGCGATATGACGTGGAGTTCACGCGGGCAGAGCCGCGGGCGAAGAGCTAGTTTTGATATGTATATACATAAGAGTTGCTCGTTTAAAGGTATACATAGATTCGATTATTAATTGTTTTGCCAAATTGTCGTACGGCTCGCATTAGTAGTAAATATAAACAATAGTTTACGTCACTTCGGATAACCCAGACTAGTCTAGCAAACAAGTCGGGTTTCCTCAGTTGAGCGTCCAAGATTTTGCTGAATGTTTTGGTGCGCAGCAGAGTGTAAGAAGCGGGTCGGCGGAAACGTTGTTTAAAGCGGAGAAACGAAGCAATGCAACCGAAAACAATGCTTTGAACAGTTACATGTTCTGACACAGATTCATTTTACTTATGGTGTTCTTTTAGATATGAAGAACTTAGGCTTTTGTGCCAAGATGTTAACTGATATTAAAATGAAACGCACAGTTAAAATTAAAATTTTACATCGGAGGTGATCAAACTGGTTAAATTTGGTTCAATGATAAATCCGACCAGGTGGTCGGGTGGTGGTTCTCGTCAAAAAGATGAAAATAATCGAATAAGTTCTACAAATATAAACTACTCTTAGGTATCTCGCAAAAAAATATTGATATATTTATTCAAGAACAAGAACGAAAGAATATGATTTTGGGGACATACACGAGTTGAAGCTTGTCCAGAGGAATAGGTAATCAAATTTTATTTACTCAAACTGAATAATATTATGGCTTCAAGTCGAACTGCGGTTATTCCGTTTCGGACAAAATTTGCATTTGCTTGAGTAAGGTGTTTGCGGTTTTGACTCGAATTTATCTGCTAGCAGCAAGCGGCAATTTAAACTTAGTTGGTTTCAATTATGACTTCAAATAGACAGTTAATGCATTTGTTAAACAAACGATAAAGTTTCTATACCTTTAATGAAAAGGATCTAGGCATTATAATATTATTTGTTTATTTCACATTTTGGCGAATCTCGTTCAATATAATACAAGTCATGTAATAACCAAATAAAATACATATTTGATTATAACCTGACTTACATCAAAGCCTCAATGCTCCATTTAAATAAAAAAAAACGATTTTTCCATATTTATGTTACAATGAATTTATGATTTAAAATTTTGCTAGATTCACCAATGAGAAAACGTCTAAATGAATCTATTTGATATAATCAGACACAACACATCTTGTGTGGTTTTACCTATAAACCTAGGCAAGAGAACTGAGCTAATAACAGAAAGATATCCTATAATACTACTGAAAAACTTTAGTTTTAATGTTAAATTTCGCCATACTACAAACAAACACACAGACTCAGTGGGATACTTAGTTTAGTACTTACTTACTTTGTTAAATCACACTTGTTTAAATACTCATTTATCGGTACACAAAGAAATATTATATAGTTTCTACAGTTATAAAACCCTTCGTACGCAAGTCCGTGAACTCTTAGTTGGTTTTTGTATTTACGGTTCGGCAAAAAGAGTATTATTCTACTGTTCCATTTAATTAAGGCAGCTCTATTATCTCTTTTTCAACTGATATTTTCTCGCTCCCTCATCAATCTACTTGTTTCACGGTCGGTTTCGAAGTCCGCTCGAGCTGTACGTAACAACGCTTCACGCTTGTCACGCAGCCGACGTGTTAGTGTGCTAGATAAATACACTCTAGTAGTATTACTATCCACTACTACTGTATAGGTACAGTGTTTCCCAAACATTGTTCTGCCATGGCCTGGTAATTTTCACATTGCCCCTGTGTGACCCGCTTTATACTATTAAACCCAAGCTGGTTCCATTAGGTAAAATAATATAATATACATTTATCAATAGTTAAAATATTATTATACTAAATTAAGTGCGAAGCATGGAGCTGCTACTTAGTGCTTAGTAGTTTACTTACTAAAGAATTCAAGTTCGCGGAAAAGACCAAAGAAGATTTTTTACGATGCGTCGATCGATAAGTATTATTGTTAAAACAAGGAATGTTGTGACCCGTTTTATTTTGACTGGTACCGCGTCGCGACCCGGCAAATGGTAAACGCTGTGTAAAAAGATTTCAGAGGTATTTCAATGTTTTTCTTATATAGTAATTTTTAATCTTAATCTTAATCACCCCGCATGGCAGGCAGGTCGGCGATGTAATGGTAATTTGGCCAATTTTAGAAACGCTTTCGCACGTTTTCTTCTCGGGGTACTTTAGTGCGTCTTAAGATTATTCAACGAAGAAGGAAATCTTCACTTTCATTGCAGAGATCGGATAAGTGTTAAGAGATCGGATTCTTAAAAAATATGAGTGAAAAGAAATTGGGACAGAATCTGAGTGATCAATTACCATAATTGAAGACAATGGGTTTATTGTCAAAATTAAAACACCTGATGTTTCAATATTTCAAACGACAAAACGTTTGATTTGTCATAATAAAGTTGCCAGTATTGCTAAATAATTAAATATTAGAGTGTTGGAAATATTATTTGTCATTGTCTCTCTCACGAAATAGAAATTTTCACATAAAATCTTCATCAGTCACCCTGTCAGAATACCTCCTAAATATTTTAGTGTCAACATAATCGAATAATATTTTCGCATTTGTAAGAAGGACTGTGATGAGTAATTCAGAGTGATAAAAGAGGAAAATGTTATCTTTTCCTTCAACCAAAGTAAACTTACGTAATCTGAAAGATCGTTGAGATATGTTTTCGTAGGTTTCGTTGAAATTTTATTTGAACTATCTTTATAACAGAGAACATTGGGAATTGAAGTATTAAATTTGAGGCAACAGCATCAATATCAGAGTGCCGTTATCTCAAGAGAAATGTGTTGTCAATAACAACGGAGAAGTTGGTTTAGTTGCCACATTTTGGCGAGTCCCAGCATAAATAAGAACGGTATGGTAAAGTAGCTGGCTAAAATCATCCTACTGCAGGGCAAAGGCCTCCATCATTGAATACAAGTTACCACAGTAATGATAGGTACAGGCATAATCACCACGCTTGCCAAATGCGGATTGGAAATTACAAACCCGAGCAATGTTCGAATATTGAGGATCTGAGGATCGAACCGGGAACCTATGTTAAAGATATTTAATTTTACTAATGTTATCAATCAGCCAGTCGATTTATCCTTGTTCTATTTGGTATTCTACAAATGTTACACCATTTCGGAGCGAGTTACACAAGACTTAATGCACCACTGACCACAACCGGGCAGAGGAATTTAGCTTCTTCCGGAGAGTTCAGTGTATTTAATTATTTAAGGTACTTACATATCCAAAAACCTTCATAAACTCCTTTTGATTACGGTCTTTGAGTCTTGAATAAATTTGCTGACGCAAATAAATTGTTCGTAGGCCAATGATTAGAGCAGTCGCCTGGTAAGCGGGAGATTGTGGGTTCGAGCCCAACATCAGGCAAAAAAAAAATTCATTCAAGGAACTGTATTTTCAATTTGATCATAATTTGTGTGTTAAAAAAATTGAAAAAATATATCTGTACAATACAGTTTCCCCTTTAATTTGCATACCTATATCTGAACTTTCACACAGCTTGGGTTAAAAAGGTTAAGGAATAGGATTAGCTGTTGTGATTTTCTTGTTTTAGTGGCTACTGATTTTCGGTAAATAAATAGGAAAAAAACATTCTACGAACAGTTAATGCAACAGGAATAGTAATTTAAAGGTATTTTTTCGAACTACTTTATGATATTCCCCAAGAATAAAATTTAACTTTGTGCAATTGAAACTAGGAGTAAAAATATTTTTTTATTGTGTTATTTTGATGGTTATATTATAATGAAGTCAGAAGGTTACCTTCTTGACGGAAGAATGTGTTTTAACGATTTTTACTTCGTTAAATGATAATTTATTTTCGAATTGACTGTGGTAACCTACTGAATTTTAAGAAGTCATTGTGTACTGTTTTAAGATTTGACTGTGGACTAGAAACGTGCGGGCTTTCTGTCCGTTTTTGCTTTGCAGGTGAACTTTAATGGCTCGCTTTGCAGGGGACTCGCGTGTATCCGTTCCACTAATGGAGATTTATAGTTGCACTAATTAAGCCGAGATGGCCTAAGAACAAATAACACGAGCCAGGTAGGTATTACACTAATTGTTTAGCCATAAACTATCACTGTTAATGCGCTTAGCAGTACACGGGAACTTGATATTGTAATTATTTTACAGTATAACAGGAATTGTAAAGCTTTTACATTGCGTGTTTGAGCAGCGCGTATGCCGCGATTTAGTAGGGATTACGATGTAGAGTTTCGAATTTTCGAACATTACGCGATTTAGGCATAATCACCAACCGTTATTTGGCGTTGTGATTATGCCTGCATCCATCATTGCTGTGGTAACTTGAATTCAACGGTGGAAGCCTTTCAATGCAATGGGGTGATTAAAGGCTGTTTCTTTACTTTACTTTATTAGTTCCGATAAGAAACTTTGACTAAAAAGAAGAAAGAGGAGGAAAAAATACTATATAGTCCGTTCGGTAAGTACAGCCAATCAAAAATATTTACATACAAATTCAGAAACAGAAAAAAATATACTATAATGCCAAAAAGGGCTTCCGCTACTTTGTAATATCATTGCACATAAAAAATACCATCTTCTTTTCCTGTGGGTGTCGTCAACTAAAGGAGTACTTGATAGAGTTAATTGACATGGGGTTTACACCATGTATCTTAGTTTTTATGAGTTCCCGATATTTCGGTATATCCCGATATATCATGACCAATTTTCACTTTGAATGCTGTTCTCTTAATATTCCTGAACATAATATTATTATTGTTTGCTTGTATAGATCATCTTGTGCTTTAAATAAAAGGCATTATGACAGTTTTTTTGAGCGCTTAGAGAAATTACTCGATACATATTTACACAAACATGGAAAGAAAAAAATTATCATAGTAGTTGATATAAATATGAATACTTTGATTAATAACAATGTTACAAACCAACTCAAAAATTTACTAATAATTATAATATTAGACAAGCCTATATGCTATTCCAACCTAAATTCCGTATTGGTGCTGCATTTCATATATATCTGTCACCGTAAAATTGTGAGATTTGACAGTTTTCAAAACAACGCGTGAGGTTATAAACTAACGGTGGCTTGGTTATGTTAGATTGTAATCCGACGAAGTTTACAATTTTACGGTGACATTTCCATTCATGTGTTATTGAGTAACAAACATCCATCGAAACTTTCGCTTTTAAATTATTACTAAGATTAGTGACATAGTAATAGGGGTTAAAGTATGAAATTGCCGATTATTTTCCCACTTTTTATTTTGTTTATAGCTCTTAAGTATAGTCATATTATTGCGTAATTCTTTTTGTATTGTATCAAAAATTAAATAAAATAACTTTTGACTAAAAAAAAATGCAATACTAGTGCCTATTACTTTAAAGGAAGTCGTTGAAAAGACCCCTTACAATGTGTCAGCTGACCTTCTTGCTTCAATTAAGTATATTTGTATTATATACTTTGATTTTCAGAAATTTAAATACTATAATGCGTAGCTTTATAACCATCTAACTTTCACCTTTAATTGCATCGAAAAAGGTTCAGGCGTTTTTAAAAAAACTAAAAAATTGTTAGTATGGAAAAATGACTTTTCTCGATTTCGTCCATACAAAACGGCAATTTCATACTTTAACCCCTAATATTTACCAGGCTTCGTAACAGACTAGTAGAACACGTAAAAAATATAAATGAACAAAGCAACACGTTTAGCCGCTTGAGATTACGAGGAAATTAAATTTGCTAATGGAAATAATTTCCGAAGTCATGATAATTGAAAATAAAAATATCGTTCGCCATTTCGTGTTCACTCGAACCGATGTTTGATAATTTATTAAAAAATAACAGATACGGCCGCGTGTTTTTTATAATTTGTTAATCTTTTAACATCGCATTCCCATTTACGTATTGTGAATTACAACACACGTAGGCGCCAAGGATCCAATATTATCAAAATTTTACGTCATTACAATTTGTTGTGAGTTTTCCGAACTCATGAATATAGAACGTAATAATATTATGTGCCCGATTCGATGATGAGGAAAAGGGCTCGCTTATACTTCTTCCACAATTAGTTGAAAGCTTTGATTTTTGCCATACAGAGAAATGTGTCCATGTTCTTCTTACAGTGTTATTATCCTTTAAGGATGGTGAGTCAGAGTATTCTAAGTCACCTGTTACAAGAGTTTGACGACTTTCATCTTGGGAGAAAAACTTAACTTTACGTGGCTTCCGAGGTTTTTTATTATGAAAATTAAGAATAAGGTTTTGAATACGGTGCTACTAGTAAAACTTAATATTTCATTATTATAAATCAAATAGAATTAAATTAGCGTAGTGATAGGCTTTTTTAATAGTCAATATAAACAAGCCCTTAGACGTGGTGAGAGTATTTGGCGTCAACGCGGCGGCTCAACGACACATTTGTGAAATCAAACATTGTTACAACCTCCTAGTAATATTTAGCAAAGATCGGAAGCTCAAAAACACTATTAATTAAATTACTTTTTTAAGACATCTGCAAAGAACTTTTACAGCAAGATCAAATCGAATCAGAGCCAGCTGCTGAAGATTTTGATTTATTCTTCACACGTGGGTAACCCTGAAAAAGTTTAGAACTGGCCAGTAAGAAATGATTTATTATGACTTTCGTTGTGGGCTTACTCAACAACAAAGCTATGAAAGGCTGCGATTAGCATTTCTTAATGAAGCCCCACCACGTGCCACTATTTACAATTGGTTTAACGAGTTTAAACGTGGACGTAGCAATCTTAATGATGATCCGCGTGAGAGACGTCCTTTAACAGCGACTACTGAAGATAACATCAGTGCTGTGCGACGCATGATAGAGGAAGATAAGAGAGTGATCTATCAGTAGATACGGGCAAGCCTAGATATTGGTATGAGTCAAGTTCAAAAAATATTACACGAACATTTAGGCGTCAGGAAGCTTTGTACTAGATGGATTCCCCATACTTTAACCGCCGACCAGAAATACCTAAATGCGCCCAGTCTAGGTCCACTTCACTAGCGGTTACTGCGACGCAGCTTGAGTCTCAGGCTCGATTGACGTTAGAGTTCTACACTAGTGGGAAGGAACGGGCCAGTGTCAGTATGGAGCGCCTAAAGCCACACCTACTCCGGAGCAATGCATTTTATACTGTTTTGGTGTATTCATTATTTAATGAGTGCTCGCAGGAGTGATACGGATTAAACTATCAAAAACGGTTAGTTGGACTTCAGGAATTTTTTTTGCAATAAACAAATAACCCCAAAAATTTTTTTACCTATTATACCTACATATTTACAATATTGTTGCCTAGATATTTATGAGCCCCTTAGAATGATCCTTTTCATTGTTCTTACCTTGGGCTATAGATGGCTTAGTAAATCTATATAGTCATTTTCCATACCACTGGTTCATCAAAAATCAACCAATATTAAGTACAGAGTGAGTTGCACGATGGATCAACAGAACAAAGTAATACGTGTGTAAGATGTCGCCGAAAATCGTTTGTAGGTGTCCCCGGCCAGACGCCTTGTGTTGCGGAACACAATGTCCTTATATTCGAATCCATCTGCCTCTATCACTCATACCGTTGTCTTAAGAGTATCTGAAAAGGTCTATATATCCGTAAATACGGTATGCGTAGTAGGGCCTTAGATAAGAATTCTTACACAACGAAGTGTGGCCATAAAGTTGCTCTTTCCGACGGTTAAACTTTGTGACCTTACAATACTACTGTCGTGATAAAATAACGCAGTATCTTCGACATTGCGTTATGTTTTTAAAAGTAGTTCGGGTTCAATAATTTTATTATCTAAAAGCAATGTTTAAATATTTTCCAAATATGTCCTTAAGCCAGACTTACTATTTACGTACAAAAAGAAACGTCTGATGTTATCTTTTGTACAAAATTGTAGAATTTTCAGAGATATTGCGGGACTTTTAATTTTATAGAGAGCTTTTACGGAGCACTTGCAAGCAAAAATTAAAAACCAGAGCAAGAAAGTATTTTTATTCTTGAGTTAAAATGACACACGAGTATCTACTTATGAGTACTTTTCCAGTGCACTGCTAGTAGCATTAAAAGAGTTTGTAATGTATTTTGTGTAACTCATTTATCTATAAGGAACTTCATCATTTTGAACCAATCAACTGCAAAATGTATAGCCGCTTGTTCGGATAATTCATCGATAGTTTGAAACTGTGAAATCGCATTACAATGGCACAATCGATGGTAACTTTCTTGCACCGCAACTTTGATAGTTCACGGTAATCGATTCTCACATCGCATACTCGGATATAGGCGATTCCAAGTTTATTCTCTGGCATCCTAACGGCCAGGTTAGGTATTTTTATTGACCCCTAACAGCTTGTCGACGACACATCGGCTTGTCACACGCAGTATTGACTACGTAAGTGCCTATTAATAGACGAAATTGTTAAGGCTTGATTGATAGGGTCTTTTGCTAAGTTTTTTTAAGTCTCATGTACGCTATTAAAGCATTTATTTCTGTGGTAAACAGAAATGAGTAAGGTACCTC
This sequence comes from Anania crocealis, assembly GCA_949315895.1. Lineage (NCBI taxonomy): Eukaryota > Metazoa > Arthropoda > Insecta > Lepidoptera > Crambidae > Anania > Anania crocealis. Next base: position 20,602,780 of record OX438882.1, read on the forward strand.
GTAGTACATCCAGACATGGGAAAATATAGAGAAGAGATTTTTTTACATTGAACTGTCCCTCGATCGATCGTAACTTCGTAAGCTAATATCATTTTCATACAATTGTTATCTATTCGTCTAGCGGATACAATATTAGAAAATACTTTGTCTAAGGCCGCAGACTCGAGAAAATATATAAACGTCGTTTTCTGAATGGCCCGCCTGGGAATTAAACTCGGGACCACAGAGTTGATGACCGCCTAAATACTAAGCCACCGCTTTGCCCCTTCGTCTATCGGTCACCGAGATCAGAGTTTGTAATTGGTAGATAGTTAAAATGTTTTTAGCAATCCAAAACTAAATTTAAAAAACTTGAGAGGTGTCAAGGGACACCCGGATTGAACGAAGTTCATTTTAAGTGAAGGAATTGTAAGTTTACTTAATAAAATTTTATTTTATTATAAATTTATTTTTAATTCTCTCTCTCTCTCTCCCTCCCTCTCTCTCTCTCTCCCTCTCCTCCTCCCCTCCCCCTCTCTCACTCTCCCTCTCTCTATCTCTCACAGAGAAACACGCGCACGCCGCACGGCTTACAACTATAGCAAAAAGTGTCAAAAGTGTCATTTAAAAAGTGTCGTTACTATTTTTTACGTTTTGCGAAAGGGGCGCAACGCGCGATAAGGAATAATCGTCTGCTATAGTCCAGTTGGTGCCAATCTGGTACGAAGCTACCTTTAATAAAACTGTTATTCCATGGCCATAAGGGTTTAAAAAAAAAACTTAAGGTCAGAAAAGTCACTGCTGATTTTAATGTGTTGGTAAAATGTAATTTAAATTACCTATCTTGTGACAAATATAAAAATGTATACTGTACCTTTCTATACATTTGTAGCTTAATGTAGCTTTATAGTGAAGTTACGTAGTAATGTATCTTGAAAACTGTGTAGTTAGAGCAGTCGCCCGGTAAGCGGAACGTTGTGGGTTCGAGCCCCACCTCAGGCAGTCAGGAATTGTATTTTCAATTTACTCTAGCAATTTATTTGCTTAAACAGTCTTAATAACGTTAGGGAAAGTGTTTATCTTAAACAACTTCTAGCCTCATAAAGCCTTGTACGAAACACACAAACTGTCTAGCTGCATTTTCCTCCCATAAAAAAGTACGACATATTAAATTTACGTGGACCGTGTATTTTTTAGAAAGGATTTCTCTGAACTCAGTCCTCTCGGCTTTTTTGTGTTAACATAAAGCAAAAAATCTCACTTGACCTAATTATATTGTGTTCGTTCATTTTACCGAAAAACGCCGTTGCCAAGATTAGAGAAGGTTTTTTTGGTTAGCGCTTTTGCCATTTAACTTAACGCACATAACTTTGTCTGCTATATAACTAAATTTAAAGTTATTAGTTGAATAACGTATTATTCTTTTGAAATAAAATCTACGAGTAACTATTGACGTATAATAGCTGCTCAATGTTGTTTCTACGCTAAACACAAGAATTAGTAAAATGCATATGTATATGCATTTTAATAATTTTTGTGTAATTCTTAATATTGAAACGGCAAAAAAAAATGTTTCATAAGCATCTATATGTAAAATTCAAAATCATACTGACGTAAAACAAAATCGTAAGATAAATACTGCCGCTGTGCAAATCGGTGCGTTGCTATCTTTTTCTGTCTAGCCTAGTCCTGCACGTCCTAGAGCGTCCTCTGGTTGTTTAATGGTGAAGAAAAAACGCTACTGCATGTCGTCTTCTAAAACTTTATAAGTAGTTCTAATTTTTATTAGGTCAGCACCACACAGCACAAGGAACAAGATACATATATGGGCATGTTTCGACTAGCAAGTTTGCATTTGATAAAAAAATAGGACTCCTCAAACTGTGATGTTTGTAACTCTATGGAGGATGTGCAACACTTGCTGTCGTAATGTATCAAAAACCAACGAGAGTGAGCTTTAATAATCAAACGCTTAGTATTCAAACGTCTGATGTAGGTGTATTTCAGACTATTTTAGCTAACCGTACCTACATCAGACGCAGCAAAATCCGTCTACGATACGGTGATTGCTTCTTTAAAAACTATTTACCTATTAATCGTACCTAAATTTATAGGAAAATAGTTAGTACTGGTTTTAGGCTGGTATTTACAAGGGGACTGACCTTACTTTAGTAAAAGTCCCTAAATAAATAAAAAAAATGATACAAAGATAAAAGAGTTATGCCCATAATCAATAGTCGAAATGTGAAAAGTATGAAAACCGTGGAGCTTTAAAAACGATTTTTTCTTCCTAGGGTGGGACAGTTGAAATTTTATTCAAAGCATTGTAAGTTTACACCAGCAATTTTCATTGCCGAAAAGCATTAACTGTTTATAACAATTGTTGGAGCTGATTGCAAATTCGAGTATTTGGTACTTATTGTAAGCTCACCCGTTCGCCGCAAGTAACAGAGCGTGAACGAGGATCATCTTTGTAGATTACAGTAGGGGACTATCGTGTCGAGCTATCGCGTTGAGACGGAGCAATTTCACGCAAACACGTGGCGTCTCGGAAGAAACTGCTACTGGGGCGGACTTGAGACGTATTGATTTTTGTCAAATTCGTACAAAAAGTACCTACATCCAGAAGGTTGAAGCGATGTCAACTCAAGATACTCCGGTCTGGATAATTCCTTTGGCTAACCATACTATCTCATATTTGTCGCAAAAATTTGTCCAAAATTTTGTTTCTTAAATAAAAGTTGTATTTTGAGTTTTTCTCTCAAATAATATCAACCACTCATTTGTTTTCATAAGGTCAAAGAATCGTCTTGTTGAACACCTTGTTTGTTATTCATAAAATAAAAAATAAAAATCTTTTTAGTTTAGTTACATAGTAATAAATGCAACTTCTTAGAGCTTTGTTATAAATTTATTTTATTGTTCTTATTTTTTCTTCTTTTTACGTGGGTCCAACAGTTTACCGAGATGGTCTAGGAATTAAACATGTTTAGATATTTTAAATGGACTAGAGAATAATCACAAATTAGTGAGGTAATTTTGTAGCTGCAAAAAAACCTTTAACAGGTAATGCAGATAATTCATAATCGTACAAGTCAATTTGGATAAAAATATATATTATGACAACAATGATTAATATCTTTTTTAGAAAATACCACAATTCCACACAGAGAACACAAAACCATACGCAAAAGAAATACGACAATCTTACGTTATAAATGGATCCTCGTTTTTATAAAGTCATAAGTCATTTGGATTTTTATTGACACGATCAACAGTAGGTACTTATCGTTCAAAAAATTATAAACATACATATCATTATAGTTTCTAAAACACGTAGCTTGACAATATATTGTGGCAATTTAGTCAAAATGCGATTACCATTAGGAAATAGATGTATATACCGGAAACCTGTATCATATTTACGGAGATTCATGTTCAAATTCGACCTTAGTCCGGGTCTGAACGAAACGCGTAACTTTGCTTATCTGAACGCACATTACAGCCAGCACAATGTAAATTACAAGGCGAGCCTACTACTTATGTACCGACTTGATATATTTAGGTAGAGTAGATTCCGCTTAGAAATGTTTTGTGGGTAACGTCGGATATTACTTTTATGCGTCACGCTTATTAAGAAGTTCGCAATAAATGTCTCTTAGTGACTTATGAGTAGCGAAGATAATGAAAATCCGAGTGTGTCCTTGTCGATAATCTCCAAAAAAATATGTTCTTTCTCCTTTGCGTGTGATTTTCCTCCATGGATAGTTCCATTTAAGAGTGTTTCAACCAAGTTCCCTATTATAGGACTCTGACGTCACTTGTTTCTACTAATTCTATGTTGATAGCAAAAGGCGAAACCAACGGCTTAATGGCTTTCTGAAGCACAAATATAACCTCCCTAGTACTTTCAGACCAGAGTCAATTTAGAAAAGATCCTTTCCGAAATGAAAACGACTGAAAATCAAATCCTACATCAACTAGGTTGTCGAAATAAAAGTTTATTTCATTAAAAGAAAAAAATAACTAATTTTATAAAATAGATTTAACCTGGATTGTCATACTGTTGGTGATTCTATTCGAGATTATACATTGCAGAGAAACAGTTTTTTATGCACCAAATGAAACAAAGTTTTCTGTTCAACTATAGATGCCGAACTAGTCTTCGATATATTTTTGTAGCTGTAAATACTGATAATAATAAATTTATTCAGAATTTATTTTCCCATCTACTCAGTTCAGTAGGCAAGGAAAATGATGAAAGTCTCATCGTAATAAAATGAGCTTGAAAATATCAGACTACAGCAAAAAGATTTTAGAATGATTAATGATCAGCGCACCTGACTCGGCGCGAAGGAGAGTGTCTGGCTGGGCGCAGCATACAGACATTATAATAACTTGACAAGTCACCGCAGCAATATAAAGCACCATTTCTCTTAGAAGACGACGTGGTGAGTGTTTTAACAAGGCTTTTAATTGAGATACAAAGATAAAAGATGCTAAGGACAAACTACGCAATATTAAAGTAGTTTTTAAACAAATAAATGTTAATCAAAGATAATGTTTTAGTAAAAAACTGGCATAGGAATTTGAAAAAAGGATGAAAAATCCCAGGGCAAGGCTGTGAGTTTGAAAAATGTTTTTTCCAAAATAAGTAGGTATCTTTGATTGATATGCAACTCATGATTCATGACGACATCTTTTGAAATTTTATTATATTCTTATTATATTATTCGAAATGAAGATTGTCATAGGTATGCTTTTTTGTGAGACTGTGTTTTAAAATGCATTTATAGTTAAGGCAAAGTTATTTTCATTTTGATACCTTAATTTTATTTACAAAATCCATCGAATTTAACCCGTTCCTATTCAGAAAATATATATAACCATTATAATATGTAACGCTTTTTGTGAGACACATTTTTCATATTCATCACATCATGAGTGAAAAGGCAAGCCAGTCATTCCGACTAATGGTCGGATACTTTACATGATATTAAGAGTTGAGGGTCAGAGTCTAGAAAAAAAAATGTTCTATGTAAAAAACCGGCATAAAATCTCGAGAGGCAGGTACTTCAATTGATATTACCGAGTCAATGGTTCAATCTTACCTAAAGCCTTTTAGGGTTTCGTGGGTAATGAAAAACGTATTACATCTTGTTTTAGGTTTTTAATATAAGATGCTTATTTTAATTCAAATACGCGACTGATATGATTTCTTTCTAACGGAAAATAAACAGTTGATGCACTATACTAGAAAATGATTATTGATGGAATATCTAATGACTTTTATTCTTAGGACAAACAAACTTCTTATTTACAGTAACAAGTTCAAGTAATTTTTAGTCGCTGCCGCTTTACACGTGTTGAAGAAACAAGCAGTGCCAAGTTTTTAACTAATAAAGAAAATAGGTTAAAAGAGAAATGAATAAAACGAAAAAAAAAACAAGCAAAAGGAAGACAAGGAGAAAGAGAGAATTATAGTAATAGAGGAAAAATATTTAAACACGGAGTTTTTAATTTTTATTAGTGTTTATTTATAACTAAGAACTTTACCGAACCTCGAACCGGTTTGGAGGTAACATCAGCTCTGAGGTCTCAGGTTCGATTTCGAGTTAAAACAAAGGAGTTTCTCATTTCGACAAAATCTTTTATAACAGCTAGGTCATCCTGGGCCTGGGTGTTTGTGTAACTTCATTGTTGTATATTTCATAAAACGAAATATTTGTAGTTACTCACAGATCAAAATAGCTCAGATAAGATAATACAATATTCAGAACAATATAGCCTGTGATGTTATATCCACATTTGTGTTCATCATCGTCATCATCGCAGGTCTATATTGGTCCATTGCTAGAAACAGGCATCTTCGTAAGGAGAATTTTACTTAGTGCTTGTCAGGCGAGTTTGTCAAATGGTGACCAGAAGGCGTCATCTTTTGGCTGCTCCTTTTGACGCCTCTAATGACACCCATAGAAAGAGAAAGGGTATTGGAATTATTTTTACGTGCCGGCACTATATGTTTCCTAATAAATTGAAATTAACAAAGTAGCTGTTATTATACTACGTTTTACACTAAAACGTCGTTCTTCCTACCCGCATCTAGGTATTACACGTCTGCTCGTTTAGCTAAACGAAAACAAACTGAACCAACTATTTTAACTAGGCGATTCAAACTTAACTGTTTTGTTATATCAAGAGTGCTAAATAAGAAAAATAGAGTTAGTACCTACCAAGAGCTCGTATAACATAAACATAAATTCTGTTATTTGGGTTGCCGAATCCCTTAATGCCTTCATGTGCCTACAGCGGGTAAATTATTTACCAAACGATATGTCGTTTGTACGATTCTCCGGAATGCCTCAGGGTAGTCATTTAGGGCCTCGTTTATCAATAAACCTTATAATGATCTAGTTTATATTATAATGGTCAATGCGGACTATAAAAAGATTAGAATATTAAATCTATGTAAAATAATATATCAAAATACATCCAGCAGAAAGTATTGAGTATATAGCACGTTGCAGATAATATTCCAAAATTCCGTTGTTATATTCAAATACCATTTAGATATTAAAATTTCTTGGTTCCAGTGTTTAAATTATAACAAAGGAAATGCAAAACAGTCATATATTACTGCAAGAATGATATGTTAAGGTGACAAAACTGTAATGTTAATGGGAATACAAATGTAACTTATTGAGTTTGTTTGACAAAGCAAATCCTCACAAGTAAAGAAGCCGCGAGAAATACATCAAAGTGTTTGATGTATTTCTCTTCTTATTTCTTCTTCTTGATTGATATTGATGTGAATTGCAAATCTATAGTAACAGTGTAATGTTACGAAAATAACTATGTAGTTTCAAAGCTGAAAGTAATTTTGGTTTAGGGCAAGCCATCGTGATAATGGCATCAATGTTAAATATTGATCGCAGGCTAACAATGAGGCAGTGAGTGGTTTGCAGCTGTTTTAATTAATCAACTCCCATGGAGTTTGTGTAGTGCCCTTGAAAAGCTGTCAGTAATGAGACTTCGGACAAAAGAGGCCGCGAGCAAGTGAAGGAGTCAAATTAGGAACAGCCTAGGCTTTGAATTACTGAGGTACATTTTGGAAAGTATACTTATTTCATAACTTATGTGCTATAATAGGTATATATAGGGCAATAAAGACTGTACAAATAATATACGAGTAGGTATCTATCAAAATTGATAAGACAAAATGATGAATATCATGTAAGTAAATGAATGTTGTATTCTGATAGAATTATTTATTATAATATTTAATGATCGATAAAAAAGTACTTACAGAAGTAATTTTTAATAAAACATTCAATTGCTTTTAGCCATTCCATTCTTTGTGAAACAAAAACAAATTTCGGGTATTAGAGGAACCATATCAAAATGAATACTGGCTTATTTACAGTGACACCGACGTTCTTGTAGTTCAGGTGAAAATAAGTCATCAGAATATCTTACTTCATAGTTACTAAATTTACTCTTAATTACTACTATTAATTACTCGTATGAAAAGAAAAATATTAAGTGTTGTTATATAAATGCATTTGTTTTTCTTGTGATAAAGGCGAAGTTTGTCCTATTAACTCTAAGATAAAAAAAAAACTCTATACTGAATTTTATTAAAAATTGTTGAGAGAAAGACGAGTTATCAAAACTAAAAGTTTCGCAGACACTTAAAACTAACTTCATTTATTATTCTGTTGATTCGGTTTTATTTGAAATTCACATAAAACAACAGACATCAGGTATACCGCGCATACGGGTCGTTCATAAAATATGCATGGCCCCAAATACGGGCTATGCACAAATTTCATACAGCGGCATCGACGCTGTTCAGCGCTGCGAGCGCTTTTCTGAACTGGAAAGTTAAACTTCGTTCTCAATGGGGGCTATCGCTAGTGAATTTGCCACTAGAGGCGCTAGTGTCGCGTGAGGTCCAATATCATTCACTTTGTACTGGTTTTAGCGGAATTTGTTGCATAAATTATAATTTCTTTAATTTACCTGCTGGAAAGTGATCTCCTTCGTAAAATATCGCAAATATGGATTATTTGGCGATTAATGTGAACGCTTTAAAAGCGAAATTAAGAAAAAGCGCAAAAATAGGCAGCCTCAAGAGCAACTATTTCAGAAGTTAGTTTGTTGATATCAAGATAGTTATTTATAAACAATATAACCTTAATTAGATTCAAGAACTTCTAACTTTGTTTCGGCGCCAATCGCCTTTAACAGCTATACCTCCGGACCTCAGTCTACAGTGGCGCCAACTGGTGAGCAAAGAAACGGTAGTCCCCATTGTGAAAAAATGATTTATCAGGATGCCGATGCAGTATTGGATTGATTGTACTTCGAGATTCCAGCCATTGGAAACTTACAATATTTTTTCTAGAATCCTAATCTGGTAGTACCTAAAGCAGTGAATTGATTTGATCCGCTTATATCTAGATTTCAAAAATAAAATAAATATCCCTTACATAAAGCTATAGGAACAATAGAATGTGAAAACCAGTGCATTATCATCTAACTTCTTAACTATGCATAAAAATATGGCAATAAAAATTAAACTGGCCTAATTAACAAACGATTCACTATAATTTGGTGTGATTTAAATTCATATGGAATCAACTAATATGCAGGCAGTTGTTGGACCATCTTTCAGCAAAACGCCCAACAAACGAGAGCAGAGTATTTTAGTAGTGTGGCAGTCACGACTTAAAATGTTCTCCCGTATCTTGACATGAACTTTAAAACAAACAAACACCGAGCTCCGGTTAAAAACTTTTTATTACTGCTTAAAATTCGCCAACACACCAAATGTCTGGGTAGCTCAATGGTTAAAACAGTCGCTCTGTAAGCGGAAGTTTGTGCGTTCAAACCCCACCTCAGATTAGTTTTTTTATTATTTAAATAACATTTAGTTTATTTGTAGATAGGTACAGGTAATCTATGCTTATAAGTATATTTTTCTCATCAATAATTTATGAGAAAACGGACATCCCATACACATAAAATTCCCGATAAAAATGGAGTAGGAACATTTTATCATGTTCCGCATTGCGAGCTTTTGGATTTCATTCGCGGCCACTAGTGTAACTTTTGGAATATTTTATACGAGGTAATTTAAACTTTACATTGCCATCCTTTATGTCTACTAATGGCATATATGAACATTAAGGGTAATTTGCACATTTTCTCTTAATTCTAGGTTTGAAGACTAAGTAGGTAAGTAATTTTTTTAAGCTTTTACGAAAATAGATTTTTTATAGAATTCAATTTTAAAATGAATAAGGTCTTTTAAAATCGTAATCGTAGTAGTAGGAACAGTGCTTAAAAGCTTGTAAGCGTGAAAAACAGATAGACTGTAACTAGCATTTGTAAGTAGTTTATGAATATTGATGTAAAAAAAAAACTGAGTAGGTATTTTATATGCGTAGGTAACACAATGCTATTCCAAAATGTTTGCTTTATTTTATATTAACAGCACAAACAAAACATAGCACCTATTCATCTCGTGTGAATCAACCCCGTGGAAACCAATAGTTAAATCAATTTCTATATATTATTCACATCACCCTTTGCGGTCTTGTTCGATAATTTGCTCAAAAACATTTCGGATAATCGCGGCCAGCTCGAGCCGGCTGAACCGCCATTAGCACAAAATTAATATCGCTGTATTTCCCTAACATAACCCGGCCTTGCATTTTGTAGCTTATTAAAGTTACCCGTTATGAACTGCCCCGCTGATCGTATAAATGGGTAACGACGAAACTTTTTCACTGCGCGAGTGCTTACCCTCGATTCAAGTCAAGACGCAGCTTCGTTAGCTATATGGCATAATACTGATTCCGTACAAACTATGCGGAATGGCCCATCACGTTTATTGGAAGAGCATTCGCCCGGATATCGAAATGCCGTGCGTGAGATCAATTCCATCAGGAAATCGAAGAGGTCTTTTAAAATTAAATGTATTATCATTTTGGATATTGATTCATTGTAATTGCTAAGCCGTTATAATTACTAACCTTTTACTGTTGTAGCATTAGAACTTATTTTAACTAATTGTCCATGTGTTGTATTGTATGAACTTAGATAGCGATTTTCAAGGGGTCGCAAGGTCTGAGCTCCCGGTTCGGTTTCCGGAGAGGTCAATGTAGTAAACCACTTTTCTTTGTTTTCTCAGATCTGGATGTTTCTTGTAAATTCATTAGTTATGATTTCCATAAAAAAGAAGTGCTTTAATAGCTACTTATTTTGTAGAACAGAATTTCCCTATCTCATGTTTACCTATGCGTGTATCCCTACTAGAAACAGACTACTGCACTTGAAGATGTGTGTTTTGGGTTTATAACAATAATTATTTAGTGTGCAACTTGTTCATTTATTACACAAAATATAATATGGGCAGTTGTCCTGGTGACCATAACAAGACCCCAAACCTTCTTCATGAAAGTTTATAAAATTTAAAAATTAACAAAAATCGAGTCGCTTTAAATTTGCTTGGTTATAAAACTGAGAAGTCCTTCGAGACATTTGCTTGTCATGAGTATGATTTCCTATAATGCGGATTTTTTTTAATTCTTTGACTGCAAATGAGTAGCTACACGGAGAAAAAGGTCTAGTTTTACTAAACACCTAATACGTGACAACTATACATTTTGTAAATGATATTTAAAAAATCTAGTTTTTAGTAACGTGAATTTTCTGGTACATTGAACACATTTTTCGGTACACTTTACCATCAAATTGGTACTGCTAGCAATACTTAAACATAGTTGTGCCCATTACTTACTCATTATTTTGATCTTTACAAAGAAACTAGTAACTGATTCTATTTGACATGTTTCGTATACTTAACTTATTTACCAGATTTTTTTAGTATTTGCAATTAAGCGACTATTTATCCTTAAAACTAATTCTGATAGCACTCGCAGTTTTTTGTTAACTTTTAATAGATTTGTTTTTACAAGTCGTTCTGGTAGTATTGTAAAATATTTTTTTCTCCGTGCAGAAGCACGAATACGAATATAATAAATTGTTGAAACACAGGTATGTATCAAGTTACAATGTGCCCGCTATATCATCCTAAGATACAACCACCTGAAATACACAAAGGTCGGCAAACAAAGTCCAAGTCCAACTGAATTAAACGCAAAGGACAACTCCTAACAATTCCTAATGGACATTTCATCTTTGAAACACTCGCAAACTCTCTAATGACATGGTCATTGTTCTAAAAGATGAACAATGGGACGGCCTCGGGAGCCTATCTCACCTATTATCTTTTGAATTACAACCCGACACAAACGGAACTTAAATAAATATAAGTACCTATATTTCGGTCAAAATTTGTATGTTGTCTAATATTGTTAAAAGGGAGAAGAGTGAAAAGCTGATTAATTTACTTGTTTTAAAATATTTTTACAGATATTTTACAATCGGTTAGAATGAAATAGCTTTATAAAAACATAACACTCTTATAAAAAAACGTTGTTTTGAAACGGTAATTCAAGTTATTAAATTGCTATAAATTAAAGTACAATTTCTTAAATATAAATATTTTTATTGGTAGGTGAAAAAAAATCAAAAACATTGATGAATCTTCGCTGGCTTACAGTGTAAAGCAAGATGAAGCTTGTGGTTCGATTCCCATATAAGGCAGTCGAACTTTTCATTCAAAATTCAAATTGTGTTTTCAATTTATACTAGCTATCTAATTGCTAAAGAAAAAATATTTAAATTACTTTAATAAAATATGAATTGAACAGTAGAGTTTTTTTTTCTGTATCGTGCGATCAGTCATGTGACTATAAGCAGGTGTGGTACAAGATCAGTGTCAGGTAAGGTTTGAACTCCCAGCGAAGTAGTCCCTTTCATTTAAGTAGTCTGTCTTCATACTGGCTTTTGCTTCTAGTCAAATATATCACGTCTCTTTTTTAGGCGTCGTGTCTTTTCTGGAATCGTAAGTAGTAGAAAATTTATGAAAATGATCGAAGCATACGATTCAAATCGTTATACAGGTAGATCATGGTGACTAACACGACAGGATACAATAAAACCATAATTCTTTTTACCGCCGACATCAAAGCTTTTTATGCAACGTAGCCCATTGATGACTCTAGCTTATTGTTATCAGTTTATGTTCAGCATATTTATCGGGTGCAAAACTTTATCTAGCACGAGAGCCGCGTCGCAAACAGGTAGTTTGTAAACAGGGATTACTTAACACTAACGGCAGATTTACGATGTTGGTTATATATGTTAGGGTATTGTCAATATCACTAGCTAGCTGAAATTTGCCTAAAATTTGCACTTGTAAATGCTAATTGATGTATTGTCCTGGGTTTTAAGAGTCTATTTCAATCGTGATTATTTTAAACATAATAAAAGTGTTTTTAATTGTGTTTATGAAACATAGAGTCTAAATTTAGCTTGTGCTATTCCTGGTGTGATAAAAAGTTTAATACATCATAGCAACAAAGGTTGTATCAGTTTTGTAATTCTTTTTCCCCTTAATTAGTATCTAAATATCCTTCTAGGATAGTTTGTAACAACAGTTAGCAATTTTAAGTTTCTTATAATTTTTTTATTAATCATAATCAAATAAGATTATCAATCTTTTAATTAATTTATATGATATTGAGCAATATGACTTTTTTTTAAGAGAACATTCGTTCGCTGATTAAATGAATAGTCGTGGGTTCTGATCCAAAAATAAGTAATTGGAATTTTTATTTGAAGAAGGCATTTTTATTTTACACTAATTATTTGATTGTTAATAAAAGAGTTTTAAAAACATTTCAATACCTAGCTGTTTTCATCAAATCAAATTTTAAATCTATTTCTCTCGTATGTTGGAGCTACAGAGCTTTGACGACCAAAATAATGTATTGGAAGATCAATATAATTGGCATGAGCTGTTACTGGGTTGAAAGGTTATGAATTCATTTTTATCTATACTTAATATTATAAAGCTGAAGAGTTTGTTTGTTTGTTTGTTTGAACGCGCTAATCTCAGGAAGTACCAATTAAAAAAATATTTTTCAGGAAGTACTAGTTCGAATTAAAAAAATATTTGTTTTGGATAGTCCATTTATTGAGGAAGGCTCTAGGCTATATAACATCACGCTGCGACTAATAGGAGCGAATCATTAGTGAAAAATGTTGGAAAAACGGGGAAAATTATTCATATTAATCGCGATCATAATACTCGTAACAGAAATTGACTTGATTGATTAGGCTAGTATTCAAATATAATTTCAGCTTACACTAGCTACACTAGCTATTTAATGTTTATTTGCAAAACAACATAGATATGACAAATTTTATTGTTTACCGTAACCTAAATCGTGTGATATAGTAGTTTGTAATTGAGTAAGTACCAAAATACCAAAATGCCGTCATTTTTATTTACATATGACCTATGCCCTGCATAATCTCTAATTAACATGCATTCGAAGTTGGAACAGCGGTGCTGATCACACAACCGTATACAAACAACGAACGAGAGGTGAATTTTAATATCTCCATCAAATGCTGGCCCACAAATCTATACCTACTGAATTTGTCAACTAGAACTTTGTAAACCAAAAAGCACCTAATTTGCTTACAGATTAATTATTCAGTGACGGGATTTTAATTAATTACGTCACGCACTTAGTGAAGAGTGGATAAGATGTGTGGTCGGGAGTTTAGGACGAAGTTTCTTCCTTTTCTAGGGGTAGGTATATTTGCAGCAAAATTTTCCTTTTCTAGGGGTAGGTATATTTGCAGCAAAATTCGTAGCAACCAATCTACACTAATATGAGGAAAGATTTATTGTTTGTTTGTATTGAATAGGCTCCGAAATTACTAGAACGTTTTGAAAATTTTTTTTTACATTATAAGCCGACATTATCCTTGATGAACATGATCCTTTTTGAAGCGGGACCCGGTAGGTGCCGCTGCTCTCTGTATGTCGACTGCTAAACAGCTTGACCGATTGGGTTGAAATTTTATATGTGTATTTCCATGGTTTCACAGACACGAATGTATTAAGCTTACCTAATCTATCTTTCTATAAGCCACTGCTAGGCACAGGTTTCCGACCGGAGTTTTCCGACAGGATACGAGTATGACGTGGAGTTCACGCGAGCAGAGCCGAGGGCGAAGAGCTATTGAATATAAATCTATAGTAACGTACAAATGATTAAGTTAATCTTGTCTGGTTGTCTGATGTCTATTCAATCTTGTATTGTGTGTTATTCAAAAATGTATTGTGCTTATTGCTTAAAATTAAAAAAAAAATTTAAATAAAGTTTTAGCTTGGACATCCTTTCATAAAGATGTTAAATAGGGGGTGAAAGTGTGTATGGATGTTTAGCGAAAAGAAATAGTATTTGCAAATATTTGAAGTTATTTCTAAGGATCGCGATAACACTGAATTCTACGTGATTAAAGTCACGGGCGATGCGCTAGCTAGCTAACAAATGAAATAAAATTCGTCCATCAATCACACCAATTATGTAGGTCTATATTATCATGGACAGACTGTCTTTTAGTGGACCCGCATTGCGCATTCCTCTCTGTCTAGGCACAACAACAAATGTGTCACCATGTTTGTTTATATAAACATACGTCAATGATTATCAATATCTAGAATCGTTTTAGTTGTGACAACAGCCCTTAAACTACTTAATATTTGTGCGAATGCAGTTTTAGTATGTGCAAACCGATCCAACACCTCAAATAAACTTAAAGCTGGTTTTGTGTCAGTGTGTGTCAGTCTTAAATGAGAATGTCCAAAATTTCAATATTGTTTTTACAAATTCAGACGTAAAAGCGAAGCGAAAATGTACCTTAATATATACGTGGGAATTCTTCATTGTGTTTGCAAAAGTACTGTGAAATTTGAAACGAAATATTTGCCTCGTGTTGGCTACGGACGCCGCCCTAAGCGAAGGTCAGTTTTATTTGATGGCTAAACTCATTCCGAGAGCTGTTTCGCGTCGGCTGTTAAAACGCGCGCTTTGTAACTTACTCTTTTATTTTTCCTTTCTTTTAAGTCTAATAAAGACGGGTACGATGGTATATCATATGGAGCTTAAGTGATATTAGGATGTATATTTCATTGTATTCGTTGAATAAAGTAAGTCATAATGTAACGACTATTTTCTCATAGCATTTCTGACCTACGAAGGTAGCCAAAACCATAAATGCTAAGTACGACTAGCACCTAATAAGTGTAGATTTAAGTCAAAACCAAGAAGGATCAGGTTATACTGTTAAATAGATTACTTATTTTATTTTAGCTTGCTATGATGTTTTTCTGTACTTATCATGTATTACTTTGTTTTATATTTTCTGTACCTACGAGTATAAGGTTAGAATTCAGCGGACGCTTTTGGTTGTTGTAACTTACGTAATGAAGCGTTGCTTGTTGATTTGTTAATAAATTGAAGAATATTACCTGAAAAAAGAGAAACTGAATTAAAATTCTGATGTACGAAAAGTGTACGAACCGGGATTGGTCTCAAGATAAAAATATACTTAAATTACTTAACACCGTGTAAAGTGACTTATTTCAGTAAACGTGAACTGTCCAGCATGTCAACAAGCGAAGATAAATTAAGCTATGAACCCGCGGATTTAGGTAAGCAAAAATAATAAATAAAAAAGAGGGCAAGCGGGTGTAACAACATGCGTTAGATGGTTCAGAAGATATTTGTTATTGTCAGTGAAAGAAATAGACTTTAAGTGTACAAGTTTAAAGTACAATCTAGTATAGGTACTTAAACTTCACTTAACATAAAATATGGAAAAGCGAAGGCTTCACAAGCACCCATAAGTATTTTTGATTACAATCTTAAAAGGTTTTTTGTTTCTGGTAATGCGGCTTCGTAAGGTGGTAGGCTTAAAATTTTCTAATGACCATGTGGTCATCACAACGTGGCGAACAAAACGGTTTTTAATGTGTCACCAGCTCCTGAAAGGTCCGGGACCTTCCATATCCCGGTAGAAAACTACTTTTCCTTGTTGTCTCAGTTCTATGCGTGAATGATACTTTGTGCTGTTTTCATATCTACTATATACTTTGGGATCAGGATAGTTTATCTTATATTGTCTTTATAGATTTGTATAATGGTTATGATATTAAGGATAATTAAATTGGACAATATTATAAGAATTTCGATTTTGCAGTTTGTCACTGGAACCCTAACAATCTGTCTCTCACGTACCAGAAAGAGTCATTAATTCTGCAGGGCCCTGAGCGGCCTTAATTTGGCCTGGGGCCGCCCGTAGTTGTACAAATTCAATTAGGATTAAGAAAATAAGAACTCTGATAAAAATAAAACATGTTAAGTTATTACTAGCCTGGCCGTCTGTAAAGGGACCACCGATCTTTGTTCGCGAAATCGATATCAAGAAAAACACACACTTTTTGCATAAAAATTCATATTCTTGATGGTAGTGTAAATAAGGGGATTTTTTCTCCCCAAAACTGCAATGTAGTTTGCTGAAGTTCCATAATAAAAGTGACCATCCGTCATACAAAGTCTTCTTCATCTGTGGACTTCCATTTATGGGGCACGATAAGAAAGAAAGAAAGAAAATATATTTATTTGGCACTAACAGATTAGTACTTAAATAAATTGAAGAATATTATCTGAAAAAAGAGAAACTGAATAAGATATAAATATAAGATTTTCAAATAAGACATTAGGCTAACCTTTGGGGCATCTTATGCAGTTTAAATAGTGCAATTTGGTAACAAAAATGTCGTCTGATATGCAGGCTATTAGATAATTAGACAGGTATAACACAAAAAAAACATATTTTTCTTTGGAACAAAACCTTTCCTTTTTTGAGACCTAATACCATAGTGAATGTGGTTGATTAAGTTTGTCTAATCATAGCAGTCTCATAAATATTAATCATAAATAAATAATTGCGCAAACTGGTTTTCATATTTGTTTAGATTGATAACACTAGATAGTTATTCAGAATAAATTATCAAACGTTCATTTAATTATCATTGCGGTACTAAAACAATTTGTTGATTAACCCCATATTCATCAGTTTGGTATACATTAATACGCATTTAAGTGAGTAATAATATTACGAAAATTATTCTGTTTACATTGATATTTTCAAAACAATCGTACGAGTATGATTAACGAGCATTGTTCAAAATTCAGGCAATGACAGAAATATGCCATAGCGTGTTCGTCACAAGTAACTCACGGCTAAAGAGGTTTCTGTGTACCTCATCTACATTTCGTGACCTTTGCACGATATGTGGTTTTCAAACGGCAAACCTACACCTTGCGTAACTTTTCACAAACGTGAAGACTACCCGAATCAAGGGATTTTCAATTCCATTATTTTGACGTGATAACGTCTTTAAAATCGTTTTAGTCGGGTGACATGTTCAGAAACTTGTGTCACACCAAAACATCACGAGCGCGATCGCAGGTATAACGAGAGAGAGACGGACCGATCTCCCGTCTCATCTCGAGCGCTGCCAGTCATTCCGTGAAACTTGTCACGCGGAATCCTCACGAGCGGAGGCTGGCATAGCGTTCGAGTGAGTGGACCGATCTTCCGTCTCTCTCACTCTAGCGGCATACAAACGAATGGAGATTTTCTCGTTATCACGTAAACATCTCGATCGTAAACCTACTTTACAAACAACCAATTTTTTTTAATTTAGAATCTATTCTTTCATCGTCGGTTGAAATTAAACAGAAATTTCCCGATTGGTTTATAATTTTCGACATTAGAGATCAGCAAAATGCTTATTAATAACGTTACATCTTGCAACCCAATTACATTAAAGTAAGATCCGTTCAAACATTATTAATAGGCGACCAAAATAACTGAAGTTGCTGTGAACTTTACAACAGACGAAATATTATGAGATTTAGATTTTTCTTAATATAGAAGAGTTGCTCAATTTGATTGGGTATACTTTTTCAGTAGTTATGCATACATTTTTATCAAGTTACCTGCTTTCAGTATTTTTTAATTCAATATAGTAAACAAAAAAATTGCAACCTTAAAAAAAACTTCAACCGACAAAACGCGTGTTATGCCGCAGAGTCGGCCAAATCAGAAATTACTGACAACTATCAAACACTTTTGCAGGTTCATAATATGTGATTTTGTATAAGTAAAAAACAAATTTTATCATATAATATAAATGTTTGGTCCGGCGACGTTCAAATAACTGAAAGCGCCGGCATCAGAAAACGGACCTGCACACCTGCGTAATTAAAAAACTTTTCGGCCCAAACGTTCTGTTCAAGCTCGCTTCTGTTTTTTATAAGATATTCCTGTTTTATTGAGATTCCACGCTGTAATACTTGCCGCTTTAGTTGTTATACTGGATACACTGTTCCATAGAAAAATAACTATTTTGTTTTTTAATTACTGTAATGCAAATTCAACCTTACGATATTTAAATCTATGAATTTGAATTTTGTAAGGACGTTCTTCTGTTACTGATCGTGTATCTAATTTTAACAGTGATTTTAAAACTTAGGCTCGTAGGTTTTCACGTTGTTCAAATTCATAACATTTCAAAACTTATTGCACAAATTTTTACACGTGTAGCCTATGGGCTAACTGCCCTCGTGAGCCTTATAGCGCTCTGCGAGTCCAGTTCAACAATGCTTTCAGGGTGCTGGCGGGGTTGCCCAGGTACCGTAGCGCATTGGGAATGTTTGCAGAAGCGAAGGTAGACTGCTTTTAAGGGGTATATATCGGAATGCCTAATTATTTGGACTCCTAATTGTCATTGGCACACAAACTATTAGCCTAAAATTTTTTCGCACAGTTTTACTTTTCCTAAACGTCTTTAGCCTATTTTTACTACGCCTTACTTTATATTGCCGTATTATAATTTCCCAATAGCGATATTTAGCCTAATATATTATAACGCCTACCATTTACAGTGCCAAATTTTTATTCGTAGAAAGTTAAAAACTTTATCAATATTTGAAATAGCCATGCATGCATCTTGCTTGCAAAGAAGTAAGCATGCATGCAAGCAAGCAAGCATAAATGCATGCAAATAAGCATGCATGCAAGCAAGCAAGCACGTATGCAAACAAGCAATCATGCATGCAAACAAGCAATCATGCATGCAATCAAGCAAACATGCATGCAAACAAGCAATCATGCATGCAAACAAGCAAACATGCATGCAAACAAGCAATCATGCATGCATCCAAACAATCAGACTTCCGTGACGGCTTCGGCGCTGCGGGGCTCCGGCGGTCCCACGCGTGCTAATCGTCGCAGATGGCTTACGCTCACCACCGCAGCTTCGGCTTTCTGGCCGGCTGCGCCGGCCAGCCTCAGCCGCGGCGCCTCGCTTACAGCCTCCTGCTCCTCAGCCCTTGGGCCGGCTCGCCCCTCCGCGCCTACGCGCTTTTGAATTACACTCTAGGGGTAGGGTAGACAAGACTGCTTGGGGTCGGTTTGTGAGCGATTCGTTTCTTAAACGTTTTCGGTTTAAAAAAAAATAGAGCGTACTGCCAAAAAAAAAAGATGCTAATACATTTTAGTGCTTTCGGTATTAGAGATACTGAAATTAGGGTTGTCAATTTTTAGACCAATTTAGAATAGTGCGAAAACAACTGTTAGACTAGACAATAATTATACTTTATAAGTTTAGGCCAATACGGTTCGGCCAAATGAAATTAGGACTTTAAATTTTAGGCGAACCAAAAGGCACCCCTTTTAAGCCACTGTGCGAAAGCAGTGCGCCTCCTTGGTGCGGAGGGTGCGGGGCAGCCCCAACAGCATTCTGGCTATGATAACAAGCAGGCTGGACTGCCGCTATGTAAACTTTTGCTAGACATTAGACAATCTCTGCCGTTGGGCAGTCTAAATAATAATGTATGTAGATAAGGATACTAACATATAATAAGTTGGTAACTAACCAATATTGAGGCTTGTAACTTGAAAATAAATACATACTTATAATAAAAAACTACTGAATAACTGCTGGCACGTTACAAATGAATGCCACAGAAAAGCACCAGTCTAGTGCGAGTCGGGCTCGCCCACCGAGGGAGCCATACAAATTGCAGGTACAAAATTATAATAAAAAGTTCAGGAATTGAGTCTCGAAGCTTTTTACTAGTTTCTCGAATATTTTTATAATTTAATTACAAATGTATGTATGTTTTTCAGATTTTTTCTGTACTTATAGGTAGTATAAGACTACATTACTTGCAAAATTTCATAGATCTAGGTCAACAGAAAATAAGTACCAACCCCATAAATTTCGATTCCCCTGAGAGTGTCGAAATGTACATTTATTGCGGCATAAACTATCTATTTGTATTCACGTTAGCTTATAAGTTTTTGATTAGCTTCAAGAGACTGTAGATCTGAGGTTATGGTTTTATTTTAACTTGATACCATGGCATGTCCCCGTGATAAACAGTCTTGACAGACACACGGACGGACAAACGACAAAGAAGACAAGAAATACAACGCTTATTCCTTTTGAGGCAGGGAAGCCTTGAAAATAAATGAATAGACAACAAAAAGTACTGAAGTGCCATCTGGAGACAGCAAGTTGAACGTTTAATATTAAAATGCATTAGTGGGCACAGCTGGGAATTCCGTCCCTCCTTACTTATCCCATAAGAGTAATGATGTGGTGATAAGCAGATTATCCTACAACTTGAATTTGGACAGATACAAATTATTTTATAACGCCGTCTCTTTATTATAGTTCCTTCCTCGTATATGGGAGCCAAGTTTTAGGAACTAAATTGGGACAGGATATCAGAATACTTTCGAAGAACCCCCATTTTGATTCGGTAAAACGTGTTTTGTTCTAGTATTTCTTTATTTGATGCTTCCCAAAACAAGCGTTTTATATAGATCGTCTTCTTCCTATTGTATGGAAACTAGCAGTAAAAGCTTCAAAATTAATGAATTAAAAAATAATATTGAGAAAAATG
This sequence comes from Anania crocealis, assembly GCA_949315895.1. Taxonomy (NCBI): domain Eukaryota; kingdom Metazoa; phylum Arthropoda; class Insecta; order Lepidoptera; family Crambidae; genus Anania; species Anania crocealis. The sequence continues at coordinate 20,623,737 of OX438882.1, forward strand.
CATAACAAATTAAGAACGGATGTGGTACTAACAACTGCCTATATAATAAGGAACTTAAAAGAAACAAAAGATATGAGGTACTCAAACCTTCTCAATGCACCATCAGCCTGTTTCTGTTTTCCCGAAAAATTATAGTCCTAAAATTTTTAAAGCAAGAGTGAATGAATAGGCTGCTTCTGGGTACGCTCGCTCCATCTTAGGCTTCTTCTTAACCGTAGAATTCAGTAGGTATATCGTCAAGAGCAAGCCCATTACGCTCTTTTCACCTGAACCCAACCTGAACCTCTATGTTACCTTACCTAAACTGCCTAAATTTTTGTTTAATATCAGTATATAAACTTGAAAAATTATGTCTCAGGCGGGACAAACTTGAAAAATTATGTCCCGCCTGAGACATAATTTTTCAAGTTTATATACTGATATTATAATTGCAATTAAGTTGCTAAAATATCAAATTAAGTTTATTATGTTATTTTACCTAAAATGGGTATTGTTACAACTGCTAGAAAAATACGGACAGCAGTGTCTTCACTACATCATAAGCCATAGTGTGATCATCAAATCTACATGGCCAAGTGAGGACACTACATTTTTTTTTACAAATTTCTGGTTACCACAACTTACCAGACCGGACATTTTATTACTACAGCCCACATTATGGCTTCCGTAACTGTTTGTGTGGGTATATTGGCCTCGCGGTAGACATTTGGACGCGTGTCTGTCTGTATTAATTTTTGTCGATATTTCTTACTCGAGTCGCTATAAATGTTCGGGTCAGTCGTTCTATACAGACGTACTCATTTCATAATAGTTTTGGGATGTAAGATTGACATATTACTTTCTTATATCTTTTAAGTGGAGTTCTAGAAGAAAAGCATCAAATGATAATAAGTAGTTATTTTGATGTGGCGCTAAACAACCATTGTTTTTGTCTGGCAACGACTCAAAATTATTACTTAATTTATCATCATGCGTTTTCCACTTTTTTATAGTTTTTAGAATTTTAGTTTACATTTTTATAGTTGAGACCTTAAGCTTTTTCTATTGAACACAAAACAATTCTTTATCTCTTTAATTAACTAATGCAATCAAATACACGTTTACTTGAGTACTTTAAGATTTTTTGTGTTAAAAATATACGAAAGGGATTCCCAAATCTCAAACGTGGAACAATAACGAACAGTTTTTATAAGGAGTCAAAAAGTCCACTGAATACTTAAAACTAGGATTTTGCCATAATCGCCACGCTTGGCAGGCGGGTTGGCGATCATAGTTTGGCCAATGATGGAGAGACGACACTGCTGTCCATCTTCTTCCTTCCTAGTAGCATCTTATACAACACCCATTAGATGAGAAGGGATAGTGCAATCCTTCAATACTATGATACAGTGATATTTGACGTAAGAGTACTATAGATTTATAAGTTCCAAAAATAAATACGTGACATGTAAAAATCAAGAAAATATCACAACCAAACGTTGCTATTAATAGGATCTCATCTTTGCTAGCAGACATAGTATTTCTATATTCACAGACGTCCCTTACAGAAACGTCACCTCGTTCCCTCTATTACACTCGTAAAATGGGATGACGACCCATAAAGATAAATAAAGCGTTAAAATTTATTGATATGGATTAAGTAGCTCTATAAAACCGGGTGTAAAGTACCTCTAGCAACAAATGAACCAGGTTAGTGATAACTTTGCCTCCATGGCCGGCTGCGGTGGGCTCATTTTGATTTGTATCTTCTTCCTTATTATTCATTGTAGCATTTGTAACTTATTATCTGCGGCAAATGTAAAGCAACAGTTTGTTGAATATTCGTTTTCTGTGACAAGTTTGTTTTCAGCACGAAGCCTTCTTTTTAGGGTTCCGTACCCAAAGGTTAAAAACGGGACCCTATTACTAAGACTTCGCTGTCTGTCCGTCTGTCCGTCTGTCCGTCGTTCTGTCACCAGGCTGCATCTCAAGAGCCGCGATAGCAAGACAGTTGAAATTTTCACAAATTATGTATTTCTGTTACCGCAATAACAACAAATACTAAAAACAAAATAAAATAAATATTTAAGGGGCTTCCATACAACAAACTCGTTTTTTTGGCCTTTTTGGTACGGAACCCTTCGTGCGCGAGTCCGACTCGCACTTGGCCGATTTTATTTGATTTATAAACAATGACATTCATATTCTAAATTTGAATTTATTAGAAGCTATAATAGTGCTTCATTTAATTAACTGTTAAATGAAGCACTATTATAGCTTCGGTAAAGTCAGTAACAGTAGTAGATATTTACATTTAGACAGGCTTTAAAAATATAATGAGTGTTATATAATAGAAATCACGAGTTTCACTAATGTGTATTAACATGGAAATTAGAATCCATTATAAACTGACAGTATAAATATATGTAACTCATATAAGCAGCTCAGTAGGATTTTTATGCACTGTGATTGAATGTGTTCGCCACCAAACAACACAAAATAAGTTACTATGCTTAACAGCACCTACTCAAAAGAGATAGACATATTTTATCATTTTGGTTAAAAACCTACATTATATTAGGTACCACCGGATCAACCGTTTTATTACTATCCTTTTTAATATCAAAAATCACGATACCACACCAAATAATATCTACTCCTAATCATGACGTAAACCTTAAATGTACTATAGGTACACTAACTATTCGTCTGTTGTCAGAAATTTTATTTTTCCAAACAAATGTTAACGTTATTGCAAAACTGGGACATCGAAGTTAGCTTGTTAGTACACCACAATACGATTTGGGAATAAAACTGAAGCTTGAGTACCTACCACGTTAGGAGACTTTCACACGTCTAAGTTTGTTTTCACGGACCAAATTTTTAGACTTTCTGCAGGTATAGTTACACTTTTGGGACCGTTTTTTTTTTCTTTTAGATAATGAAAGATTTTTGTCTAACATAAGACACGACAGTCCTATCCTAATTTATTTATTTTATTTTTATTTTATTCGGAACACCAACAGCACTGATACCATTACATAAGAACGAATTTTCTTATAAACTTAGCCATTTAAAGGTACTCGCACATAATTTAAAGGTACTCGCACATAAACTGTATCTATGTGTACTATTGACTGGTGTACACTCTCTTTCAGAAAAAAATCTTACCACATTAGTGAAGCCAAACACCCGCATGTCGTAATTTATTCTCCTACGGATGTCTTTATTTCTGTCGTGTAGGGAAATACCAACTCTCTTTCCATCGTGCGACTTTGTGCTGTCTTCTAAGTTCTTAGGTAAGCAGCTAAGAGTAGATATGAATCATAAGACGTCATAACATAAAGACTGTTTATAAATAATATCAATATTAAAGATAAATTATATGTCAGACGGGACTCGAGACGGAACCCGCATCTCTATTTATACCAAAGCACAAAGCCAGAGCTGTAATTGCAACCAAGTTGCTAAAATATCATATAAAGTATAATGTTTATGTTATTTATGTTAGTATTTATGTTAGTTATGTTTTTATAATGTTTATAATGTTATTATGTAATTGCAACCAAGTTGCTAAAATATCATATGTTCACACCTACATATTTTTGAGAAATCGCTAGTAATACCAGTAGTAAAAAACTATCAATCATATCTTTAGTCATATCTACCTATTACCTATCTGTAGTTTTAGGTGTAATTTTTACATCTGTGTATCCATTTTTTTAGAGGAACATACGATGCCTAGAGGCTAAGAAAAGGATATTAAACATATATGACTGAGTGATCTAGTTCAAGTTGGCATAACATCAAGTAATGTTCTCTATGGTTTGTAATGTCATTTAAATATTTTAAGTTTGTCTACATCTAGTGTAGACTAGTAATATTATAAAAAGGAAAGATTTCTATTTTTGTGCTATGTTTGTATTGAATAGGCTCTGATACCACAAGACCGATTTCAAAATTTACTATCCTTGATGAACATAGGCTACTTTTTACCGCGGAAACCGGTAGGTGGCGCTGCAGTCGGTATGTCAACCACTGAACGGCACTACCGATTGGGTTGGGTTTCACAGACACAAATGTATTGAGCCTCCCTAATCTATCTTTCAATAAGCCACCGCTAGGCACAGGTTTCCGACCTTGCAATATGACGTGGAGTTCACGCGGGCAGAGCCGCGGGCAAAGAGCTAGTTATTACATAAATACATTATCTGAGGTGAGAGGCGCTGTTTGCTAAAAAGTAGGACATAGTTTATGTTCTAGCTCGGCAACATATTATTATGCTGTAAATGAGTTTAAACGTTTCCTATTAAATATGAAACCATTTGAAGTAAAACAATCATGTATTTTCTTTTATGGTGTTTTTTTTTTCAATGTCAATGTTTGAGTATGTGAAACTGGCCTAAGGTATTGTCGTACTTGTAACAGCATACACAGGGGAGCCTGTGTCGGTTCTGCCTAGTCCTGACTTATGACCTGTTTACCATATCTGCAATTTCCGCGCTGAACTCATATAGACTCTCTTTTCAGTTTATTTTAATACGCAACAAGTAGGTTTTCTATTTTTATAATATTATTTTAATGAATGCTACATTCGTTTTTCTTAATACGAGTTCTAATAAAAATTGTTATTGCTGAAGAAGGTGCTTTGAAACAACAATTTTTACATATAAGGCCTGAAACTGCGTTAAGCGGGGACCCGCGCGGCTTCATATAAAAGTGACCCGTCGCGGGAAGCCGCGTGGGGACACGCGCGGGGGCACACGCGCGGGAGCACGCGCGGGGCTTGCCGACAGGAGCACGCGCGGGCTAGTTTAGTTCATGGCGCTATGTGTTACGGGCCGTACGTATAATAAGAATAATATATATTGTAATAATAAGAATAAAGAACTGTGATTATAAATGTGATTGCTAAGCAAAGGCATAATTTAAAGATTATGAACAAAATTGTATTATTTTCTTACCGTATTGTTATTGCCAGCCTCTCCATTGGTGATATGACTGATATAGCTATCACTTTGAGATTGTTAACTTTCAAATACGGTTCCAGTTTTTAAAATAATTCGTCATAGACTTGAACCGAAACTTTAAAATACCATAGATTTCTTTCCCTATGAAAATACTTATAAAATAAATATTCATTATCCCTTAATTTACTAAACTTAACAACAAATTCTCCGCATAGTAACCTAGATTCCATGAAAGGGCTCACTGGCTGTCGTTTTTTTTGTGCTAGTCGTCGTTTTGCTAGGTAATAATATATTAAGTTATCCATTGCCACGACTGTACAAGCACACAGTTTTAATTGTACTGGCGACACTGCGCAAGTCGGGTCTCCGCGACGGGCCCCGCGACGGGGACCGCGGCGTGTCCACGCGCGTGCTCACGCGCGGGCTCACGCGACGTGCGCCCGCGCGGGCATCCGTTTAACACGGTTTCAGGCCTAATGACCTGTCACAGCCACTTTATTCTGAAAGTATTAGCATTACACAGTTGAAACTTGGTACGTAGGTGTATTCTGTTGACTGCTTTACGATTCTTATACGAAAAATAAAAAATAATGATATTTTCGGGGGGCTTCATAGAACTAAAACAAAAAATTTTTTTTAACTCAAACCAACGCATGTGGGGTATCTATGGATAGGTCTTTTGAAATGACATAGAGGTTTCTAGAACCATTTTTTTTCAAAAATCTAACATTTGGAAGATAGACGCTTCCAAAGTTGTAAAATGTGTCCCCCCTCTAACTTTTAAACTAAGCAAGTGACAATTTCGAAAAAAATACATAATGTAGATCTTAACAAATACTTTCAATGAAAATTGGTTTGAACGAGATCAAACTGATACTTTGTGATATATAGCACATTTTCATCAACCGCAAAAATAACTTTGTCCTTCATACAAACACTATGAAAAACAAAGTTATTTTTGCAGCCAATTAAATATTGTGGTATTTTGCCTAAGTGGAAGCAAGTGGACTCCTAATTTAGTTAAAGTTGGTACGGAACCCTCAGTGCGCGAGTCCGACTTGCACTTGGCTGGTTTTTGATTGAATACTTGCTGAGCTGAAGTGGCAGTGGGCGGGCCACATAGTAAGAAGGACCGATGGCCGTTGCGGAAAGGTTCTGGAAGAGCGACAGTGGCCTGACGATCTGTGGGTAGGTCCCTAACCAGGTGAAACGTCGATTTGGTAAACGTCACAGAAAGTCGCTATGAGGGTGGCGCGGGACCAATCGTGTGGAAAAAAAAAGTAAGTAACAGCCTATCATCATCCCACTGCAGGGAAAAGGCCTCCATCATTGAATTCAAGTTACCACAGCAATGGTACTAGTACCCATACTGGCTTAATCAACACGCTTGCCAAATGCGGGTTGGTGATCACAAACCCGAGCAACTTTCGAAAATTCGAAACTTTTTCTTGTTGTCGGACCTGGGAATCGAACCTGGGACCCCGAGATCATGGCCCGGTCTTTAAACCACTAGACCAGCGGAGCCACCATCGTGTGGAATGGAAAGGCCTATGTCCAACAGTGGGCGTTTGGCCGATCTGATGCCATTTTAGCTGCCAAAATTTTTTAAAATATAAATAATTTGACCTGACTGGCAATCGAACCCGGGGCTTTTGCGTAGTAGGCGGACCGCCGCACCACTACACCAACCGTCAAAAGTGGAACCACTCACTTTGTATAACGATTTAGAATCTTATACCTAATATTGGCAGGCGTCTTACATTTACAGAGTTGCGCCGAATGAAAAATCGACTATGTAACAGCGTAGGTAGTTTAATATGGACACAGCGGGAGGCCATGTCGCCCCTGACTTATAGCCTGTTTAGCATATCTGCGATCTCCCAGCTGAATTCACTGGCAGGGGCTAGTGTTGTACGCAATTTTATTGTGAATCGATTGTACATATCGATATGATCTGATTTTGAAAAACATTTGACAATGCTTGTTTCATTCGCATAAAAGTACATATTTTCCTCCTATTTTCTTTTAACTCGTCCGGAAATCGCACCATTTAACCAGGCGATACCTTGAAAACTGGTGTGTACGCCACTCCACCACAGATTATCTTATTTGTTGATTTTATGTCTTCCAAGGAAATTTAAAAAAAAGTAATCTCCATACTTTTACTATTTGACAACCTCCGTAGTCGGGCGCCTTAGGCACCGAGTTTAAAGAGGTCGCAAGTCCTGAGGTCCCAGGTTCGATTCCAGGACGGTTTAATGAGGAAAACCATGTTGATATATTTTTTCGGTTCTGTGTGTTTGTGGTAACGTTCCTAATTAAGATTTTTCTATAACAACAAGTGCTACAATGGCTGCTTACTTGGGATGAATTCAATGTAGAGTCGACTATGGATAATAATAGAGGTTAAAGTATGAAATTGCCGATTATTTTCCCACGTTTTATTTTGTTTATAGCTCTTAAATCCCTCAACCCCCAGGAGGCACGCGCGTGCCGCGATAACAATTGATTTCAATTGTGTCTGGAATAACTCACGATCGAGGGATTAAGTATAGTCATATTATTGCGTAATTCTTTTTGTATTGTATCAAAAACTAAATAAAATAACTTTTGACTAAAAAAAAATGCAATACTAGTGCCTATTACTTCAAAGGAAGTCATTGAAAAGACCCCTTACAATGTGTCAGCTGACCTTCTTGCTTTAATAAAGTATATTTATATTATATACTTTGATTTTCAGAAATTTAAATACTATAATGCGTAGATTTATAACCATCTAACTTTCACCTTTAATTGCATCGAAAACGGTTTAGGCGTTCTTAAAAAAACTAAAAAATGGTTAGTATGGAAAAATTACTTTTCTCGATTTCGTCCATACAAAACGGCAATTTCATACTTTAACCCCTAATAGTTTTTTGCAAATCTTTTTAAGACAGTCGAAAATGTGTTAATCAACGAATCTCATTTGAAATTTTTACTTCTGATTTTACGTTACCTTCTAAAGTTCAACTATCGATAGTAAAATTGACAAAAGTTATGCAACACTAATAGGAGCATCATTTAATTTATTTAGTTTAGTTTAGTAATTAACAGAATCATTAAATATAAGCTTGAGTAGGCCAAATTACAAACTGCTTCTTGTAAGTAATTGAATGCTATCTAACTAAACTAAAAAAAAAAGACTTGATTAAAGAATGACAGTTCGAGTTTGGATATATCTTTGAATTCCTCTTGAAGGTTCGCCATGTCTGTCTGTTTGTCTGTCTGCACGTCTGCGGTTAAGCTCAAAGATTATAAAAACGAGGAAGCTGTATGTTGACATTAATATACAATATACATATGTATATTGTATATTACATATGTATATTGTATATTAATTAGGCCGATAAAGTTGTTAAAAAAAACACATTTTTTTATGTCACGTAAACCTATTTAAGTAAAGTGGAAATAAAAAAAGGTCATCTATCCCTTGGTGGTGCCTATCGTTGGACATGACTTTTAAAAGTATTTTCAGTAATGTGAAAACTATTTTCAATTCAGGGATCTTTAAAAAAAGTCATGACGTGTCCTCCACTCCCCCTCTTCCAGGTAATATTCCTGAATACATAGAAAAAAGTAGCATACATAATTACAATAACAGGAAGACTATTTAAGCTAAGTAGAATTTGGAGGTCATGGATATGTTGACCAACTAATAATGTGTACAACTACATAGAAAATTAGTGAGATAAAGTTGATAGTTGCGTAAAACAGGTAATAAATCAAAATTCACGAACTATTTAATATTGTGGAATAATAAAATAAAGTTAGCATTTGTGACGTGCAACCAGGAACTCAACCCTTGACATGGTCTAAATCGATCGATTAAAATTATCCAAGTATAGTAAATTCGCTAACTGCCTTTATGATTTAGTGATGTTACAAACAAGCCGATAAAAATGTGTCAAAACTCTTGAGAGAAACATTTTACTCGGTCGTAACTCGTATGTAAATGCGTTGGTGCCAATGTTAGATAACTTAGTTGTTTGTGCGGAAACGTGGTCTTTTTGTTTCTCGGCAAAGGTATTACGTTGCGTACTGCCGTTCATTCAGACTCGAAAAGGTTTTTATGTCTTAACAAGCCATACTGTAAGAATAAATTGTTGGTTTCTTAAAGAAATTGAAATTTATGGATTTAACTCGCGTTTTTAGGTTAAAGTTTCACTTTGTAATTTGTTTTTTTCCTGACGTTTAGATTTTTTTAAAGCGTTTATGGTCACGGGTAGTAAGGTGTTATTGGTCTTACAGAGGAAAATTTAAAAAGTTCAATAACAAACATGCAAAACCCTAATTAAAGCGAGTTATCTGTAAATTATTTTTAATTTAAAAAAAACTGAACCGGTAAACAATGAATTTACACAAAAAAACTTCTGTAGGCAATACATTACATTTATTAATCAGAACATAGTTTGCTATTTATATACTTAATACGGCAGGTATCTGTGCCTTAGATATTCAGTGAAAAATTTGAATTATGATAAAACTGTCAAGACTTTAGCCCTCAAAGCAATGATAATGAGGTCCGGAGTAGGGCGCGCTCGAAGAAAATTACTCTCAAAATCGAATGGCGAGATAAGGAATAAGAGTAGGTATTTATCGTAAAATCATTTTAAGACGACTTTTAAGCCTGCTAACTCTTAACAACGAGTAATCTCAACTCTGAACAAAAATATTTAAATCGTGTCTTTATCTTTATATATAAAAATTACATGTCACGTTGTTTGTCCGTGATGGACTCCTAACTACTGAACTGATTTCAAATTTGATTTGCATACCGTGTGCAATTTGATCCAACTTGATCCTACATCGCAATTTATAGTCGCAATATTTATTGCAAATTATTTGTTTCTTGACTCTAACCCCCGTATTTATAAAGAAGTAATTACTTATTGCTTAAGAAAGTCATAACTTAAAGTGTTCATACCTAGTGCTTTTAAGTGAAAGAAATTGGTCACCATTAATAGTCATATTATTTGACTGAAAATGCTAACTTTTGGTAGTTATAACTTCTAGTAATTTCTTGATTAAGGCATACAAATTTTCTCTCAAGTAATTACTTGTAGTCAAGTAATTACTTTTACTTGTTTATAAATACGGGGGTTAAAGCTTGGTAAAGTAAACGCCATATTTGGTGATAATGACATTTAAGACGTCAAAATCAAATTATATTATTCTGAGGCAATACGAAGTTCGCAGGTCAACTAGTATTTGTATAAGAAGCAAATTAATATGAATCTTGTAACCTGCGCCTACATTAAAATCAAAAGTGCAGCCTTATTAGGTTTTCATAGGTTACAAAACTACAGTTATGAAACATATAAGACCAAGATATTAAAACTACATTATACCCTTAAGGAGGCGTACCTAATAGGGTACATGCGTCATTGGCATAATAAATTGCTACCTATAATTTTGCGCCAACTTTATTCGCGGTCGTCCTATTACGTAGGTGCCTTGCCTCTATCAAGGAAGGTAGGTCGTCTCTCGGCGCTTGGCCTATATTTTGTCCTGCTCATACAAGTAGGTAATGAATAATTTGTGTCTCGTTCCAGCGTGACGTCACAACGTAACCCCAGTGTGTGCGTGAGCCTATGTGTACGCAGCATCCGGCCATTCGACTGATTCCATTTCAGTGATTATGATAGTTTAATCTAATAAATGCGAAAAATTTCAGGAAACTATAGTTGTATTTAAAGTTTACATTAAAATGTTCAAGTGTTAAAATGTAACGAGTATAGTCTGTTGGGAGTTAACTTTTGGTTTTTACAACTGTATCTTACTTTGAGAAACAAGATTTTATAAATGGGTTTGTTTTCAGTTCCTAAATTTTTACGATGTTGAACTTGTTTCAGACCTGGAATAACAGAAATGGGAATTGAGTGGCCGAAGTATTAATAAAAAAGAAGGGATCGATGATAACGTAAGTGATTTATAAATACGCAATTTATTAGGGATTTGGCCATTGGCTACAATTCACATGTGTTATAATATTTGTTTTTTTTTTTAATAGCGCTTACTTAAAATGTGGCCACCACAACAGATATTTTATGTCTAAATATGTATAGATAATTTTTCATGTATTTTACAAAAAATAAAGAAAGTCACCCTAGTTTGATTGCTTGAAAAACAAAATATGTATTTGGAAACTCTTTTAGAAACATGTGCCAAATCACTGAAAATTTTATTTGCTTTTCTTTTCTATTCTGGTTTTAGTGATTTTATAGAAAGAAAATCACTTTCGTTCAAATTAAGTCATACCAACGATTAAAACCTCATTCGAATTGGGTTAAGTAAGAGAGTCATTTCGTGTATCATGCAACGAATAAAAAATGACATTTAGTAGGGCGAGAGTTCTTATGTTTGTGTGCGCGGCTCACTCATTACATTATACGAACTTGTGATCGAGTTTTTACAGCTTTGTCCGAAACAGGGTCAAGCACTTAGTGTTGTGCCGAGATGCGCGGTACCTAACGACAAATCCTACTAATAAATGCGAAAGTTTGTATAGATTTATGAATGTTTGTTACTTTTAACGCAAAAATTGCTGATAGTGTAGCATATAATATAGCTACAGCATTCAAAATCCGTTTTTTGATTGAATCCAGTGATGCAGCTTAGACGATGCAGAAAGAGTTCTAGGCGTAGTTTTCCATTTGAAGTAAGTATTTTTATTTACATTACTCAGGTTTAATAAAATAAAGAAATATAATTGTTAAAATAAGTTTGATTGTTTGATTTAACCACAGTCATCATCCTTCAGATTTATAAATATCTCTTAATCACTATACGTTTGGCAGGTTGTTGAATTTTTTTTCTGGCAATACTCCTTTAGTCTCCTATAAGAAAATAAAACGCAGTGCTTTTCTATCTTTAAGTACATATTTCATGCAGCATATCATTTTCTATCTATTAATATTTGCAATAGTTACTATACATACTCATTTTTGCCTGTATTTTTTATAGTTAATAAGTTATAGTGCTTCCGTTTGCTAAAATATAATCGTGGTAGACCTGTATTCTCCCCAATTTTCAAGGTCTCGGTTAGTGAAATCTGTCAAAAAAATTCACATTTCATTGTTTCACAGTACATCCTACGCACCTATCAAGTAGGTCACAGAGATAGCTAGTAGATCACAGAACATGGAAAAAGGTTAGAAAGGGGTTACCTATCTTAATTCTGAATTTTAATATTCCGAATATCATAATCCCGAAAATGTTTGGACATTTTTTCATAATCCCGTTTCTTAAAATTCCGAAGTTTTGTTTGCCATATAATCGCAACTCCAAATTTTATTTGCTTATTTATTCATTTGTACGATGTTTTAGAATCCATGCGAATGAGTTCCAGACACACGAAATCTAAATGCACAAAATCCAGATGACCGTAATCCATATGCACGAAAGTCAGATTTTTAAAACACAAATTTTTGAAATAAAGTTAATTGATATCCAGACAAACAATATCTAGATTTTTAAAATTAAAATAAACTATATCCAGAAAAACTAAATCCTTGTATTTTAAATCCAAAGAGTTAAAGTAAAGATGAATGATCTAATGATATAATTTTAACTTACGTAATTTTTAACGTATAACAAACGATTAATCTAAAATTAATCAATATAACAACCTTTAATATAACATTTACGTGATATAATGATTAAAACAAATAACATTTATTTAGTATAATTATTCATTTACGATAACACTCTCTTTAAATATAATATTTAAAAGATATAATGATTACCTACTTAATATAAACTCCAATTTATATAATATACTATTGGAAGCAAAAATTTTAATCCAGGAAGCAAAAATGTGTGTGGTCACTGTTCTAACCTAACCTAACCTAGAGTCTAGTCTAGGTCCTAGACTCTGTAGAAAAGATTTTTTTGTAAATAGTGTAGGGTAGTTCAGTAATAATTCTGGAAATTGTTAGCATGGGAAACAAAAAATAAAATTATGTATTGCAATAGTTTAGCTGGAACACGATTGTATGGGAACCAAATAAAAAGATTATGAAAATCTGGCAATCGTTTATCAGGAATATGATTGTATGGGAACCAAATAAAAAGATTATGAAAATTTGGTAATACATAGTTTATTTGGAAAATGGTACGATGGGAAACAAAAAAAAGTATTCAGAGAATCTGGTATAACTACATATATATCTGGATTATGAGAATATGGGAAACAAAAAAATACTTTTTGATAATTTAGTTATAGCATAGGGTTCTTTCCCTATGGTTATAGTGCACCTGAAAATTGATTCACCTGGGAAATTAAAAACGGAATTTTAAAAATTTGTTATTCATTACATTTGTCTTTTAAAAGTTCTACCAACCGTTCTCGGCATTTTAAGATTCGGGTAACGAAATTCGAGATTTCAATAGGTTACCTTAGAAAGGTGATGTGGATGGGGCAGGCGCGCCACAGAGGTTATGAGCAAATGCTTGTAAGTGAGCGCTGTAATTGGTTTTTTTTGACATCGCGCGACCCTATTGGTCGCACGCTGTCAAAAGAATTCGCTTGATTGGTGTTCTTTGAACTCGTTTTTGTGTAGTGGAGACGGCGACATCGGTTCTCATGCAAATGGCGCATGACATCCTTTCTAACTTTTTTCCATGTTCTTTGGGTAAGACCATACCTAAGAATTCATAACAATGTCTTGGTAGCTCAATTGGTAAGAGCAGTGGCCCGGTAAGTGGAAGGTTTTAAGTTCAAGTCCCACCTAAGGCAGTCGACATTTTTATTTAAGGAATGGTATTTTAAATGTCCACCTGTAATTCGATTTCTTTAATAATACTCATAGCTTAAAACATTTATTCCCAATACTAAGCCGGCTAAAGTTATTATATCGTAAATATAAGAGGTTAGGTGTGGTAGAAGAGTGTTTTTATATTGATGAATATCAACTTTTTTATATTATAATCATCTAAAACACAAAAGTCATTAAAATCAGGACAGCCGTTCTCGTATAAATAACACGACTTTCTTTCATATAATAGGGGTTAAAGTATGAAATTGCCGATTATTTTCCCACTTTTTATTTTGTTTATAGCTCTTAAGTATAGTCGTATTATTGCGTAATTCTTTTTTGTATTGTATCAAAAACTAAATAAAGTAACTTTTGACTAAAAACAAAATGCAATACTAGTGCCTATTACTTTGAAGGAAGTCGTTGAAAAGACCTCTTACAATGTGTCAGCTGACCTTCTTGCTTCAATGAAGTATATTTGTATTATATACTTTGATTTTCAGAAATTTAAATACTATAATGCGTAGCTCAATAACCATCTAACTTTCACCTTTAATTGCATCGAAAACGGTTCAGGCGTTTCTAAAAAAACTAAAAAATTGTTAGTATGGAAAAATGACTTTTCTCGATTTCGTCCATACAAAACGGCAATTTCGTATTTTAACACCTAATATAAAGGAGATTTGTAGAATGTTAGACTCCTGGTCTTGGCAGAGGTGGTATAAGGTATAATACTCGTAGCGTCCGAATTTCTAAAATCTTAGGATTGTTCTACTAATAGAATTGTGCCTAGGCACAAGTGGCGAGTGACCATTACCTAGTCACATTTTTTTGTGTCTCAGTGAGCAAAACCAATAATTGATTTGTTTTGGTTCCAATCGTGGTAAAGCCGGATCGCCGCAACCTATCGTACCGATCGGGTCATGGAATAATAATATTAACATAAAAGATGAAAGCAACAAAACATTTTACCAATAAATAGAAAGACAAACAGAATATTAAATTGAATATTTGTTGGCTACTGACTCAGTTTTTCTGGTTCGACCTTAGTGATTCGACGTTAATACCGAAATATAATAATAGATACCCTAATAAAAGAAAAGAAAAGCCCCATCTGTGTTAAAATTTTAATTATTTTATAACGAAATCGTTCTATAATATTTGTATAAAATTTACTAAATAGAAAGCCTACTAAATACAGAAAGATGACGATAATTCTATGATAAATATAGTTATATTAATAATTAACAAAAAGAGAAATCGAAAACAAATATACCGATCAAACCGTACATAATGCTCGAAGTGAAACATTTTACGTCACCATTTTACACAGTGAATGTTTGCTTTGAAAAATCCAGAGATTTTCATACCACATTTACCAAATTACATAAGTACATGTAGGTACTTCTCCCTTCTTTACATTACACGTTTATATCCTGAGGGAACACAGACGGCAATGTTTCGTTATTTTTATGGCGTCTGTTTTTATTAGATTTTTCCTGAAGCCGAGATATACACAGACTTTGGCATGACGTTTTTAAGGTTCTGTAGTCAAGATATGAGCCGTTTTAGTTTCGAATCAGTACCAGTACCTCTAGCACAAAAAACTATCGAATTCGAATCGTTTGCGTGTTCGTATCACCATCGAAATATTTAGTATGAAAACTTAAACAGCGCTCGCGCGGTCAAAACGAGAACTACAAAACTAAGTACGAACATTGTGTCGTTTGCTTTCGATAAATTCGAAGACGATAGTTTTTTGTGCTAGAGGTACAGAAACCTGTTATTTGGCATGAGTACTAATATGTATTAATTTCGCCAAAAAAGACGTGAGACAAAATGTTAAAAAACATTATTGCTTAGGTTGCCTTGGATACCTAAGGTATGCTCGTATATGTAAAGTGTAATCTATCCTTTATTGCGAAGTGTCGTTGAATAGGTCTTTCAAATTGCTTGTGGATCAGTAAACACTATTTTTCAATCCATATTATTGTGTGTTAATTAAATTTTAAAGTACATTTAGATACAAGTGTTCCCTACTCTAACGGCTAAACGGAAGGATTCAGTATATAAAATGCAGCGGTAGTATACATACATGTGTATGTATTATTTTATGGTACCATACACATGTTTGTTAGGCTTAGTACCTAGGGTTTTCAAGTTTTTAAATAGTCGATCAATATAAAAAAACCTTTTTTATTATTTATAAACCTATTTTACGAACGATGTAACATGATGAAACAACAAATTTTAGTAAGTCGGTATTTGCACCATGCATGGCCCAATACGAACTTGCCCGGTTTTTAAATTTAGGGTTATTTTTTTTTGGTTTTCAGAATAACTTAAAACCAGTTGGTGATCGCAGTCTAACCGATGGTCCACCATTATATAGTTAGACTGCGATCACTAACCGTTCTGCTGTGATCACAGTATGTGCTGCTTCCCGTTTTCGTCTGGCACTCCTACGTCACCCAAAGGACAAGATGGTGTGGTGCTATCCTACTAAAGGCAGGCACTAGTCGACAAAAAAGGACGTATACCATTTAACAATATAATTCATATTTCGGTTATTCGGTCTACCCCAGCCCGTTTCAGCTCGCTTTTCGTCAGTGTCAATAAACTTTGAGTCAGAGTATAAAAGTTTGCTCAAGCTTGAAAGAGCGTTTTATTCCTTAGAAACTGCGGAAGCCGGCAGTTAATTGCAACTATCGCTTTAGTTCAAAAGCCAACGCGGCTGGGACCTGCGTCTTGTAACTTTCCCGCTTTGTAAATTACACTCTTTGTTAACTTGTTCCGGTTTAAATGGGAATAAGTTTTTTGAAATCTTGTTTGCACAACTCCGATTTATTGTTCCTATCTCGATTAAAATAATAAGGATTGGATTGAGATTTGAATTTCAGCAGCCCATATCAGTCCCATCACTTTTAGCTTCGAAAGGTTTTTGCCATGATCATCACGTTTGCGTGGGTTAGCGATCACATCTTTAAAATAAAATAAAAATAAATAAATATAAATATAAATATATTTTAGGACATGCCTCACTGGGCCACACAAAGCCATCTAGTCCCAAATTAAGCTACTATTAAGTACCCTGTCGTATGGGGTACTAGACAACCGATAAACTTACTTATATATTTTTTTTTTTTTGTAAATACATACTTATAATACATAGAAAACACCCAGACCAGTACAAACAGACATGTTCATGCACACAAATATTTGTACTGTGCGGGGATCGAACCCGCGACCCATGGGTCAGAAGCAGCGTTAACTACCGCTGATCCAAATGGTCGTCGAATGCCTTGGTGAAGAGAAGAAAAGACTGCTGCGCGTCTTTTTAGAGTAAGTTACTCTTCAGTCATCTTTGTCGACAACTATAGAATGAAGAGACAATATTATATAAGTAGACAGAAACTAGATAATGTAAGAATAGTACAAAATACAAGTTTGTTTTGAAGGTAATTGTGAAAATCACTGAAATCATTTCATTTTCTCACTTATTGACTTGGCCCGAATCATAGATAAGCAGAAAGTATGTAATTAATGTTTTACTGGCCCGAATTGATACGTTTGTTTCCACAGAACATGGGAAAAGGTTATTTGTATGGGAACCGATGTCGCCGCTTGCGCCCCATTACTACTTGTGCGCATAATAAACACAAGCTTTCGCACACATAAACAAGTTCAAAGAACACCAATCAAGCGAATTCAACTAATCACAGCGCTCACTTACATTCATGTTTGTGAAGTATGAGCATTTGCTCATAACCTCTGTGGCGCGCTTGCCTCGCCTACATCGCCTTTCTAACCTTTTTTCCGTGTTCTGTGGTTATTTCAATTAGTGGCTTTACTCATAACCTCGCAGATTATTATTCTTTCGAACCCATAGGTTTTTTTTCTTCTAAATTAAATTAACTTTGTAGCAGAGTTAAGCGAGCAATTACAAACTCGCGTACACGGCCGAGTTAATTAACATTTACATGAAGCAAAAATGTGAACAGTTTAATTAGTTTGGGGAACATAACGGCTCGCGATGCTAGCGAACGACTTAATTTATTAAATGTGTTAAAAAGAGTAGGTTTACAAATACGCAATTCAGACCCGAGTTCACCAACAGACGTTTAAATTTTAAACAGCGTTTAAAATATTATTTGACATATTTTGTATGGGAATTGTGTCAAATTAATCGTCAATCTATGTTTACCGGCTGTTTAAGAATTGGTGAACTCGGGTCTTAGTGTTGTTATTTTTCTTATGTATAACCATGAACAGTTTATGTTGGGTTGACAGATAAAAAAAAACTTCGTACCTAAGTAAAAGAAAACAATTCCCTACAAAAAAACCGGTCACAACAAAGTGTCGGTGTCAATATTTTTTGGTGGTCTATTTATCTAGCTTTACAAATTTTCTTCTCAATGGAATCAAAATTGATCTACACCATATGGATGTGACATTGAAAATAAAATAATTATATTCGTTTCATTCCGTAAACTGTTATTATATCAAAAAAGGAAAATATACATATTACTCATGTATTAGTATCCGTTGAATTACGACCGTATTCTTTTCTCTGGCCTTTGAAAACAGCGATGTGATATTTATGTTACAAAATAATATCCTAAACATTTTCTCCTACAAGGCCTCCTCA
Organism: Anania crocealis; assembly: GCA_949315895.1. NCBI lineage: Eukaryota > Metazoa > Arthropoda > Insecta > Lepidoptera > Crambidae > Anania > Anania crocealis. The sequence goes on from OX438882.1 coordinate 20,642,129, forward strand.
GCCTGTAAGGCGTTGATTTTATTATTTATAGAATCGTATTTTCTATAGTGTCAGTATTTTTTAATCTGTGAATAAAATACCTCCGGATTACTTTAGTGAAAGTGCTCTTTAAAAAATATTATAAACACAGGTGCTTTTTATTCGACCTAAACAATTTCTGACGCCGAGAAAATAGATGTTATTAGAAGCAAGAAACGTCCGTCCGTTTGTGTATCCTCGTCGACGGCACAAAAATTCCTTTGTTGTCTGATCTACGGCAGTAATCTTCGGATTACTTTTCTCCGGGTCCGATTCATGACGTCGGTATTTCTTTTTCCGCAATTCAATTGAACAACTTTTTCTGCTGGACGGAATAATTTTTAGGCTGAATGATCACAACGCCACCTGACAAATGATTTTATTGAGTGTTTCTTATTTGGAAATATAGCCTTTTTTCACCTTATTTAGTTAATTTAAATTTCGAATGCAATTTCTGCGAATGTCAAAAACTTGAGTTATAAATGAAAATTTGGTACCATGTGGTAGCCATGTTCAGGCAATAAAATCGTATCTCTTCCGTCACTTAAAAGAAAAGTAAAAGATTACCAAAAGAAGAAAACGGCAGCTTTTTTATCTAGCATTGAAATGGCCAAACTGCGATCGCCAACCCGTCAAGCATAGCAATAGCGGCCAAATCCTCCTTTTAGAGTGACATTTCTGTGCTGTTATGGACAATAAAGAAATTAATTATTTATTTATTAATTATTTATTTATTACCTGTGTCCATTAGTGGACTAAAGTAAACTATGATAACTATGATGAAAATGATCAGTGAAGTGGTGATTTCCTTGGTTTGGAATTTGAACGGTAGCTTTATTGATTTCTTAATTGAAAACACAAATACCTACTAAGTTTTTTTGGGACTTGAGACTTTATACTATGAGAAAATACTTAACATACTCTTAAAACATAATAGGCTATTAGACTGGTTTTTGAAATCCATTTATTTTTTCTCTTCATTTAATTTGGGGCTTTTATCCATAGAGATATGCCAGCCCCATTGTACGAGTATCTTCCCAATTACATTCTTATATTTAGTTAGTTAGGAATTACAATACGATTAAAATAAATTTTATATTATTAAGTAGAGGTTAAAGAACCCAGTAAAAGTAGTATTTTTAAATTCTGGTACATATTTGCTGAAAAATATCAAAATGAAAATTGAAAGTTGAAATAGCGCCAAAACGCTATTTAGTCAATATGGCGCTGCAATGGGGTCGGTGACATCACCTGCCTGTCTTGTGATCTGTAGCTCATATTATCTACATACATTTGTTGCAAACTAATAACGTAAGGGCTATTTGATCTATATTTTAACAGTGACCTTTATGTAACAAAATGAGTTTCAAATGGTATGCAGTTCAAAAATGTATACTTCTATAAAAACTTCGGAAAACTATTTGTAAGTGTTCAAAAGAAAGTTTAAGTGCGCCGAGAGTGGTTGCAACTATTTCGGAGGGATCATCATAATAAATAATAACATAGCGAATAGTACAAATATTTTCTTCTGTGAGGACCATTTCGATGTAAGTAAACATAATATTTATAATTTTTAATAATTTATTGCATTAGGAATGTAAATATTTTGTTATTGGTTTGAGGTTATAATACCTCTAATATTTTTATCAGAATGTCTCTTGCAACTCACTTAGAATATTTCCGATGTTTTCATTACCAACATTACACTTAAAGATCACGACTAACTAGTTTGTTTGTTACGGATTTTAAATGAATGGGCAGGTTACTGCTTTCTGCTTTACAAAATCGTTGTCCATGGTAAAAGTAATTGACAGAATTTGTAAAATATTGGAAATAAATCACACATAAACAATGGATAGGTACTATTATTATAGGAAAATATCATCAAAACATTTTGAAAAGCTATTAAAACACAAGTAGGCAAACGAAGTTATCAAGCAGGTGACGTCATCATAAACCCACCTATCAGGAGCGTTTCGTGTCACGTGACATACGTTTAAATAAATGCATTTTTATTTCTGGATTTATAAATAAATCGTTTATTATTTTGAACTTCCGTTACTAAATAACCATTTTTAAACTCATAATATAAGCTGATAATAGTAATTCGCACTTTTAATTTTCGCATTGTCAATTAGCCTATTGTTTAATAATTGAACCGAAATCGTTCGACATAGCTTGATGATAGGCAGACTTACGGGAGAGACAGACAGAAAAAGGGACTTTAAAAAGGTTATGTTAGCACCTGTTGTGCACTAAACTCTAAAAACTGTTTTATCCCTCTCTTCTATTAGGTACATTACAGCAAAATATTAAATTTGTGAACAGTAGTAGTAAACTTCTAGTGGTTAAAAAAGGAAAGATTTTTATTGCATAAAAAGTGTAACTTCACCCGGCGTAGTTTATCCGGTAACCCTTACAAATCCGGCCTATTTCTTATCTGGGGCACGGCGGCAATCAGCTGCCAGTGGTGCCTATTTACTGAATAAACGGTTAGGGTAGTCGTCAACCCCCTGAACTTGGTGCTGCGACCTTAAGGCGCGTACACACTTTAGTTTTGCGATCGTTTTCCAATGGTCATAGAGACCCCTGTAGTATCTTAAGAGAAAACACTACGGTCGAGAGAATTGAAAAATAGGTATTTGTAAAATCTATTGCTGTCGCGCAGTGCCAAACGCCTTCACCGCAGAGTGTGATAGAGACAACTGCTTCTTGGACCGAAAATACCTACTTAAAAGCACACCAAATCAGCGTTTCGTAGTCCCCCGATTACTTTTCCAAAACTAGACCGATTTAAATACTTTTTTCATTAAAAATAAAAAAAAAGGCTTTGGCCGGGATCGTATGTTTTCCTTTTTTTCTAAAATTTAGACAAATTTGTTTTCTGGGTGGTTGAACACAGCGGAAAATCTGGCGAATTTTTTAGATTTTTGAGGGCTCATATCTTTTTTATTAATTAATTTATGAAGAAACAGAAAACATAGAAACATGCTAATAGTGGCCATAAATTTTTGTAATAAAAATTTTTGCTCTACTGGCTTTATCTAGGGAGGTAACAGGGGACTACGTTTGTATGGAAAAACGGCCCTTGTGTTTCCTCTTAAGTTTATGGTTGGCAGAAGTAAGTTGGTGCTATTTTGGTAATATTTTTGAGTCAAGACAATATTATTTTTAAAAACAAAAGGAGGTTTTGAATTGGACCATGTTCATAGTTAAAAAGCGTCTGCTAAAGTATTTTCATGTTTAGCAAGAAGTTAAGATATTCAACTGTAGAATATTTAACAAACCTTAAAGAAAAAAAAAGTAATTTGAGTGTCAAACATTTTTTTTTTATTGAGCCGATCTAATAACTTAACTCATGCTAAGTAATACTCTTTTTTAATGTTTTTATTGTAAAAAACATAAACTTGAAATAAAGATTTTTTTAATTACTCAAGAGTATTCTCGTTTAAACGTTTGTAATATATCATATTAAAATTCCTCTCTAGAGGAGGCTGTATTTGTAGCGAGCAACAGGAAATTGGTTCATCAGACGCAGGAAACTAATACACGAAACATTAGCTACCTATTCGCCGCAGCACCAAGAGATGGCGCTGCCAGCTTATTAGTTTGCGGAGGCAAGCTATGTCTTAGGAATGTACAGGATCGTACACTGATGCTCAAATCAGACACTTTTGTTTTGAAAACTATTCTTTAAGCAAACAAATTGCTAGTGTGTGTAGTAAAAGAACAGTCTATAATCATCCTACTGCAGGGAAAAGAAGACCTCCATCATTGAATTTAAGTTACCACAGCAATAATGGGTACTGTCATAATCACTACGCTTGACAAATGCGGGTTGGTGATCACAAATCCGAGCAATGTTCGGAAAATTTGAAACTTTTGGTTGCCCGACCCGGGTTTTCAACCACTAGACCAACACCAACCAACTAGACATTTACTTACATTAATGCGCTACAAATCTGAGATATACAAAATACTTATAAGACATAGTTATCAAAAAGTACCTCGCGCCACTGCAAAACAACCCAACACGAAATTCTAAGTTTTATTCCAATAGAAACTGATGTCTATGCGCTGGAGTTACAGTTAAAAATGCTAATGTTAATCTTATCAGCAACTACCCAAAAAAGTGTTTCTAGATTGCCTTAGGTAGAGTGTGATCTCACGACATTACGGCGATGACGATTGCTCTTCCATTTGAGCTTCCAAAACATTTGCATTACACGATTTTATTCAAGGAAAATGCTTTGCACTGTAACCAGTTGTAGTTTCTCATCAATGTTTTTACCTCTTATATCCAAAATAAACTTTGGACTTCCGTGCTTGCGGCTGAATATAAAAATTGAAAACTTAAGTACATCACTGTAAACCTGTGGAGTAAACTGATGGAAACTGACCACTCCAAAAGAATAATGTTGCCATAACCGCCACGCTTTGAGGGGTTGACGATCGCTAATGGCTAATTTTGCGATGACGCTACATGCCTGTCTACTGTAAACGGTTAAACCATAAAATTGTTCAGTTATAAAAGAACACAATTGTGTTAAAAACTAATTAAAATGCCCTAAACCCTACAGATATGCGCGGCTTTATTACGAGAGCTATAAAAAGGAAATAACATAATAATTTTGCTTTGTTTTACTGCTTCAAATGTAACTTCACACGGATCGTTAATATGGCTATGAAATTATTTTAATTTTACAGTGTAATAACATTATGTCAAAGTTTAATTTAATTAATGAAATATCGTGACTTCAAAGTTTGACTCGTGTGTCTCGTGTATATTTAAAGGGCAAAGGGTATGTCATTCTGGATCCTCAACTTCTCGCTCGCTGGTTAAGTAAACGGTTCATTACAATTAAAGTATGTAACGGTAAGACATCGTGCTGTACTGCTACACTGCTATATCTATATTCTTCTAGTTAAACTAGAAATCAATCGATAAAATGACCTAAAGTATGATAAATGTAGATTTTTTATAATGAGAATTAATATCTTTATTTGAAATTTTTCTTTTGTATCAAATGTCAGTCAATCAGTATATATTTCAATACAAATGTGAGGCATGTGACTGCTCTATTAAACGCTCTATTGAAAAACTGTAACCCCAGCACTATTGTCTGTTGCGGATCCAGGAGGGCAAAGGGGCTCAAGCCCTTCAACATCTGATCTGACATCTGATTAATAAAATTCCCGTAACTTACTACACTACCGGGAAAAAGCTACTAATTCCTTGATAAAACCTTCCGTCGCGGCGTCGCCTGGGTCAAGCCCCTCCCAAATCAAAAGCCTGAATCCGTCACTGATCCAAATAGCTTAACAAAAATACTAAGTTTACTGTGTATTTAATAATCATAAAGTCCTAAAAATAAGTCATAATTATTAATATAACGTATGTTTGTAAGTAGGTATAGAGGCTTATCAACCGATTGCTTAATCGGTCTTTAAGAGGAAATACTACGGTCGAGAGAATTGAAAAATAGGTATTTGTAAAATCTATTGCTGTCGCGCAGTGCCAAATGCCTTCACCGCAGAGTGTGATAGAGACAACTGCTTTTTGGACCGAAAATACCTACTAAAAGCACACCAAAACAGCGTTTCGTATTCCCCCGATTTTATTTCCAAAACTAGACCAATTGAAATACTTTTTTCATTAAAAATTAAAAAAAGGCTTTGGCCGGGTTCGTATGTTTTCCTTTTTTTCTAAAATTTTGTCAAATTTGTTTTCTGGGTGGTTGAACACAGCGAAAAAACTGGCGAATTTTTTCGATTTTTGAGGGCTCATATCTTTTTTATTAATTAATTTATGAAAAAACAGAAAACATAGAAACACGCTAATAATGGCCATAGATTTTTGTGATAAAAATTATTGCTCTACTGGCTTTATCCAGGGAGGAAACAGGGGACTACGTTTGTATGGAAAAACGGCCCTTGTGTTTCCTCTTAATTACGTAGAGAACCTGCCAAAATTCAAGAAATACAATTTGCTATAACCAACAAATTGCCGCAATCCATTTTTTTATCCTTTGGAGATTTGTAGTCAGTTTTAAATATTCGTATCTAACGTTCTACTGGTACTTAAATAAATAACCGCATATATACTAAAATTCATAATGATGGAAAGGTTGACACAAATACTAACATGGGCGACCAAGCCTCTTTCGTTTTTTTATTGTAACAGTAAAAAATATTGATAAACGTTTTATGTTTTATATTTGAGGTAAGTGAGAAACTTTAACCTTTTTGCTACCCTAAAGAAGTTTTTATTGGAAACAAACTGACCAGGCGAACTTCGTGTCGCCTAAGAATAAATAAAGTGTTAACTTATTGCTGAATTATATTGGTTCCGATTTCGACGTAGGTTATGTACATGTGTTTATTTTTGTAGTTTGTGTTATGTTATCATCAAAGATGTCATGGCATGCGAAAGATGAGTGGAAAAATGTGATTTATTAATTTTAAGTTACGATTTTTTCGATATTTTAATAGTTGTTCTTCTATTTGAGGCAGAGACTAATCTAAAATTGATCACCAGAATCTGTCTATCAGTTCTTGAGTTGTAAATGGTGACACAAACTCGACTTTTTTATTTAATTTAGGTGTATTTTAATCAACACCTTTTTAATTATTCCAAGAATAAAAAATTCCTACATTATAAGTGTTAGTAAGGTGAACTTTAGGCACCGAACCCTAAAAATAAAGTAGGTTAATCAGCATTTACGTGCAACTACGATACAATGCACTGTATGTATGTATTTTTATTTTATCTCCGGCTTAAATGTACCTAAATCCACGTGAAAACCGGACCACAATTATGTCTATCAATCTATAGCTACCTATTTATGATTGCATGATAGGTCAATGTAAGCCACTGGTATAAGAAACTTTCCATTCGTGAATTTCTAGAACTATAAAAGACATTGCTAGTTATAAACAGAAGTATTCGGAGTTACAAAATATCATGGCTAATGTTTTATTCGCAGGCAGTACCTAAGCGTCGCGAACAAACACTAATCCCCTGTTGTCAGATGGGCCTACTTACATAAATTCCGGGCTGGCCTAACGTTCTAAGCATTAATAACTCACGAACATTTTTTTCATTAATGAAGACCGTTAAGGCGGTGTAGGCCTAAGAGGCAGCGTTTTTGAGTTTTTAAAACCCACTTTAAATATAGAAAAAAGCGTTTGAAAGTCTGAAAAAAATATATGTATGAGAGTGTATACTAAAAAGTATCTCTGTAAAGGGTATCCAAAAGTTTAGGGACAATCGTGTAAAGGGTTTAAAATTCTGCATAAATACTTATGTTAGTTGACGACCATTTGGATCAGAGCGGTAGTAAACGCTGCTTCTGAGCCATGGGTCGCGGGTTCGATCCCCGCGCAGTAGAAATATTTGTGTGCATGAACATGTCTGTTTGTACTGGTCTGGGTGTTTTCTATGTATTATGTATGTATTTACAAAAAAAAAGTATTTATGTAAGTTTATTGGTTGTCTAGAACCCCATACGACAGGCTACTTAATAGTTGTTAATTTGGGACTAGATGGCTCTGTGTGGCCCAGTAAGTCATGTCTTATATATTTATTTATTTACATTTATTTAGTTAAAAAAGCAGGTATCTATACATACATACATACATACATACATACATACATATTATCACGCCTCCTTCCCAACGGGGTAGGCAGAGACCAAGGCCTTCCACTTACTACGATCCTGGCATACATCTTTCGCTTCTTCCACATTCATCATTCTTTTCATGCATGCTCGTCGGTTTAGAGTACTCTTGACCTGACCTTTCTTCAGAACATCCCCGATTTGATCGTGATAGGTTCGTCTAGGCCTTCCTCTTCCAACGTTCCCTTTCACACTCGTCTTGTAGATCTGTCTAGTCATTCTTCTCTCATTCATCCTCTCTACATGTCCAAACCATCTAAGCATCCCTTTCTCAATCCTTGTGACAATATCTTCTTTCACACCACAACGTTCTCTTATCACACTATTTCTTATCCTGTCACTCAATTTCACTCCTAACATACTTCTTAGCGCTCTCATTTCTACTGCATTTATTCTACTTTCATGCTTTTTCTGCCATACCCAACTTTCATTTCCGTACATGAGTGTTGGAACCAACACCCCTCTATGCACAGCCAGACGAGCTTTCATAGAAATCTTCTGGCTATTTACAAAGGCGTGCAGCGCACCATTCACTCTGTTACCAGCATTTACTCTCCTTTCAATATCACTTTCATACTTTCCGTCCCTAGTAAACACCGACCCCAAGTATACAAACTCATTCACTTGCTCCAGTTCATTACCACCAATCGGAATACATACTTCTGTCATGCTCTCTTCCTTTTCAAACACCATAACTTTTGTCTTTTTTGTGTTCACTTTCATTCCCTTTCTTTCCAAAGCTTCATTCATAATAGTCACCATCGCTTGCAAATCCTTAGCCGTCGATGCAAGTAATACTTGATCATCGGCATAAAGAAGACATTTGACGCGTAACTCATTAATTCTTAGGCCAAAATCACTCTCTTTCAGATCTGTCAGACAATTATCCATGAAAAGGTTGAACAGCCACGGAGACGCTACACATCCCTGTCTAACACCCTTTTGGATATTACACCAATCAGTGTACGCTCCGTTTATCCTGACACAAGCACTAGAATCCTTATAGAGGGAATTCAATGCCCGTATCAGCTTACTGCTCACCCCATGCACAGCTAATGCCGACCACAACTCATTCCTCACCACTTTATCATAGGCCTTTTCCAAATCTACGAATGCACAAAAGACTTTTTGGTTTGTTGCCAAATATCTTTCCGTAATGCATCGTAGGGAAAAGACCTGATCCGTACATCCCATTCCCTTCCTAAATCCCGCTTGTACATCCCATATTCTGTCATCTGTTTCTAACATTATTCTTTCAATCATCACTTTAGCATACAGTTTGCCGACAACACTGAGGAGGCTTATTCCACGGTAACTTACACAGTCTTGTTGTGACCCTTTTCCCTTGTACAACGGCACGATCACAGCTTTGCACCAGTCTCCCGGTACCCGACCGTACCTCCAGCACAAGTTGAAAAGGCAGTACAACTGACTTGCTACTACTCCCTGTCCAGACTTCAGCATTTCGACGGAAACCCTGTCATATCCCGCAGCTTTACCTGATTTCATACTTTTCAATGCTTTCATAATCTCTTCCATACTAATTTCGCTTTCATGCTCACTCTCGTTCACTTCAAGAGAAGGTGCTTGCATTTGTGCTAGGCCCTCTTCTCTTTCAAAAAGACTTTCTAAATATTCCTTCCATCTTTTCAGTACACATTCTTCTCCTTTTATAATATTCCCATCCTTACTTCTGATTTTAGATAGCTCCAAGTTTGATGTTTTCCCTCGAGCTAATCTAACCGATTTCCAAAACAATTTAATATTGTCTTGGAAACTATCAGAGAGTCTTCTATCAAACTCATCCTTTTGCTCTTCTTTCTTCGTACTGATCACATTTTTCACTAGCCCTTTCATATTTTTATAAACCTTTTCTTGCCTTATCCACATCCTCTAATGTCGCCATTTGTACTCTTTGGTTAGCCTTGGTTGCTAACCAATCCAGCCATGCTTTCTTCTTATTACCTACAACCTTTTGCACTTCCTTATCCACCCACTCTTTCTTCTGCATTCTCCCTTTTCTTCTCTTACAGACACCACATACGTCAATTGCAACATTCACTACACCTTCCTTAAAAGTCTTCCAAAAACTTTCTATCTCACATTCCTTATCCAAATTAATAAATCGTTCTTTCAACCTTTTAACGTATTCTTGTTTCACTCTCTCCTCTTGCAAATTTTCTACTTTCACGCGTTCTAGATTAGTTCTGGGTTCCGCTGTCCTATGTCGCCATCGTTTGAAAAGACCACTTATCCTGGACATCACCAGGAAGTGGTCTGTATCAATACCGACACCGCGGTACGCCCTTGTATCCAGAACTTGCCCTTTCAGTCTTTCGTCTACGATCACAAAATCAATCATACTTCTTATGCCACATTCATCTTTTGTATACATATGGATTCTTTTATGAGCAAACATTGTGTTCGCTACTAAAAGATTCCATTCCAAACATCTATGGATTGTTTATCATCTGTATTGATTCAAACGTAGATCACATCTGCAACAAGCTACAAGTACTTAGCCTTTTGACAACATTTACAACTAGATACGAGTACCTATATGATAGGTCTTCTTCTTGTAACCTCTCTCCTCCGTATTCGTACCCTAATTGTTTCGTTATTACAAATGAATGACTAATTCTAATGATTATGATTGTATATCCGTATATATCTCTTAAATAACACTAATAAATACTTTGATTACTGTATTAAATATTACCCTTTCCTCCAACTTAAAATTTTGTTGGCAAATGCACAAGTCTTATCCAGCCAAAACAAAAAAAAATAAAATTAAATATAATCTACATTTACCTATTCAGATATTTCGTTTTACAAATTGCAAGTTTTTAAGCTTCACATGCTATACTGCCACGTTAATAAGCAATATGGCATTATAATGATACTCGTACCTACATACATTTTAGAGTCTATATTATAGCAGTACCCAAGAAATGGGTTCATTGATCCTGTGCATGTCTACAGTGCGACATAATAGTATTGATACTGTTATAAATATCATGATAAATATTTTTGATGCATATGCTGATAACATTATCAAGACCGTGCACTAAGCTAGCAATATTTCAAAATGTCTGCGATATTAACGATTACTGTATTAACGCCTAAATTAGGTACTTAAGATAGATTGATATAAAGAACAGAAATAATATACCGCCCGGAAAATGATATAAATAAAATAGCACCTCCACTTCTCGTTCTATAGGTTTCGACTAGAGATCTAAAGAACAAAAAGTGTAAATCGATTTAAAAATGAAGTACTTAATACTTTTTATCCAATTTTCTGTTATTAAAAAAAAAATACGGCTGTTAATGCCGCAAAAAATGCCTATTTCGATACGTGAATTAAAATTTAAAGGGTGTTTTCCGTTGTATGAAAAAAACTTAAAAATATACATCATAAAATATAAAATAATGTGTTTATTTAAAGTACGTAATCACTTATCAGTAAGGTTTAAGCAATATATGCTTTCATGATCTTTAGTAGGTACATGTCTATAGAATTCTTAATGAACGAACTCCACTTGGACTTGTAGGTACGGTTATTCTTACAAAATTTACTTTTTAATGAAGTATGGATATAATTTTGTTAGGCTATGCATGCAGCCTAAACAAAAAATGGTGCGCGCAACACTATTTATACACTTATTCGTTTTTCTCCTACAATTATATACCGTGCACTTTTGACAACCTGACAAATGAAGCCAACGTTATGTAACTAATATTATGTAAAATCTTGACAATGTTATTCTTATTTTTAAGCTATTGCATAGCTTCTATCGCGGGCCTTGAGCGCGGGGACCGAATCCAGAAATTCCGTAACGAAAAAACCTCACGCTCCCCACTTCGACCGGCACAGCGGTGATACGGCTGTTCGACGAGGTGCGTGCGGTTTGACGAGGCGTTTGCCATTCGACGAAGTGGGTGCCGTTTAACTAAGTGGGTGCCGTTCGACGAAGTGGGTGCCGTTCGACGAGGCAGGTGCCGTTCGACAAGTTGGGTGCTGTTTGACGAGTGGGGTGCTGTTTGATGAGGTGGGTGCTGTTCGACGAGGTGGGTGCCGTTTGATGAGGTGGGTGCCGTTCGACGAGGTGGATGCCGTTTGACGGGTGGGGTGCTGTTTGACGAGAGGGGTGCTGTTTTTCGAGGTGGGTGCTGTTTGACGAGAGGGGTGCTGTTTGGCGGGTACGCTGTTTAACGAGGTAAGTGCTGTTCAACGAGCGAGGTGCTGTTTAACGAGGTGGGTGCTGTTTGACAAGCGGGTGCTGTTTTACGAGGTGGGTGCTGTTTGACGGATGGAGTGCTGTTTAACGAGGTGGGTGCTGTTCGACGAGCGAGGTGCTGTTTAACGAGGTGGGTGTCGTTTGACGAGCGAGCGGGGTGCTGATTAACGAGGTGGGTGCTGTTCGAAAAGCGGGGGGCGTTTGCCATTCGACGAAGTGGGTGCCGTTTAACTAAGTGGGTGCCGTTCGACGAAGTGGGTGCCGTTCGACGAGGCAAGTGCCGTTCGAGAAGTTGGGTATTGTTTGACGAGGTGGGTGCTGTTTGACGAGCGGGTGCTGTTTTACGAGGTGGGTGCTGTTTGACAGATGGGGTGCTGTTTAACGAGGTGGGTGCTGTTCAACTAGCAAGGTGCTGTTTAACGAGGGGGGTGCTGTTTAACGAGGTGGGTGCTGTTTGACGCACGCAAGCTATGCAATAGCATTACCGCGGCAGTCTCCGAGTGCCACACGTCTTTTTTTTAATATTTAAAATAGACTTAAAAAATGTAAAATATAAAGACTATTAATTTTTTTTTTAATTCGTTGAAGTAACACTGCTAAGATTAAACAATGGACCACAGGATGCTGCCAGTAATGCTTTTGTGTTAGAATTAGTATGTGAAATTTTATTTTGACGTGTTCAACCAGCAAACGCCAGTCACATAACTACTAACTGTGTTTATAAGTTTAAATTAAGTAACACAATCAGCAAACTTGAACCATAGGTTATCTGAAAAGGTCACTGACCTCTCATGAGAGCCGACTCGGCTGCGCCACCATCTTTGTCTTGGCCCGATAGCAACCTCATAATATTTTCACCTTTATTTTAACTCTATACTCAATTGAGTAAACACTGTTGTTGTTAAATTTAGAGAAACGTATTTATACAATAAAAGTAGGTTATCCATTATCAGAGCATATGAGTGACTGATAGGAGCAATTGGCGGTGTGTAAACAAAAAGGAATAGTTGATAAATGAGAAGAGATTGATCGATATATAGATTTCATCATTATCATCATCAGCCTCAATAGTTAATAGGAGTCTCGAGGAAGGAAGAATTAAAGAGAGAAGGACTAAAAGGAGGTTGGAATAGGATCTCCACGCTTGGCAGGTGGGTTGGTGATTTCTATTTGGCCGATGATAAAGAGAATACGCTCCTGCCCATCATATTTTGACAGTTCTCAATTTTCTTCTTTTAAGACACCCAATAGTTACCACAGTTTTTTTTATGACACCCATACAACGAAAAAACTAGTGTTTGTTTTGTCACGATGTTGTCTCTTGTACTTACTCTTGATGGATTTTTTTTTAATTAGAGACCGTCGTTCCAAAGAATTTCTATAAGATGTGTCTCCCAAACTATCTGAAAATTTGGGGATTTAAAGAACCCCAGATTATCAAATTTTTTATCATAATTTTCCTCTTTTACTTCACACTTGTAACTTCTATATCTAGAGACCCGATACCCACTGCCAATCAGGAATTATATACCGGCTATTTTAATCCCTCGATCGTGAGTTATTCCAGACACAATTGAAATCAATTGTTATCGTGGCACTCGAGTGCCTCCTGGGGGTTGAGGGATTAAATGTACATAAACAAAATAATCTACTGTTAAAGTTATAGATGTGCTTACCTTCAGTAAATGCGACAGGGTAGTAATTCAAGTTACTACCAGCTTCCACACTCACCATGTTTCAACTATAACGATGAACTTTTCAACACTTTTACATTTTACACTGGTATAGTTTCAAGGAACATTACCTGCTATGATTATTATTTTTACTTTATTAAAATAAGACTTTTTATTTTTAGATGCCTAAGACGTAACGTGTGTGGCTTCCTTTAACCAAGTGTGAGCCAGCAAATAGGCTGTTTGAAAGTATAACTTTATCAATAATCCATACTCTTGAGATTCGCTGTTTGCGTCTGTATAAAAGGGCGTTATTCTTTTGTTTGCTAACTTTATTATCCCTTATCAAATACTTCGAGTGGCGCGTTTATTGAAATAACCTTCTAATGTTGCAAGAGGTCACATTGGAATTTTTTACAGAACTCTTCCATAGTATAAATACTTAATTTATACATATAGACAACAGCACGTCAACCTACCACAAAACGTCAAATTTTCTCAATTGATATTGATCTCTACTTGTTGGACTTAAAGTTTAAAATCAATTCAATGACCTTTAACTTTTTCAGTAGATTGATCTGCCGTTGTCTATACATAATATTTACTCAAAAAGACCAACACCGGCGGAATCGTTTCTGTATAGATTTTTAAAAAAATATTACGTCAGTTTAGTGAACCAGTTGGTGTAGTGGTGCAATGATCCGCCAACGACGCAAGGTGTGTGGGGTGGAAGTCGTGCTTTGCAAGGCACGTTAAGACCATGATTCTAAATTCTGTTGCAGATGGAATTTGTAAGAACAAATGACGTCAGAGGCCTAATAGGCGGTTTGGAAAACTTTTTCACTAGAGCATCTTGAAGGATAGTCACACGATAAGAAGAAGATTATGATAAAAGATGCCCTAAGTCATAATAAAAACAAAACAATTTATCGTAGTGACCGCGTTAAAGTAGCTATTGAAGTTACCTAGTTGACACTGTTTACAAATTTTATCATTAGTATCAGCCGTCAGATCAGTAAGATAACATAAAAAATACTGATCACTATCATACTCATTTCTATTGGATAATGTAAGCACGTTTACTCATCAAAATATTATTTACCTAAGTTTGTTAAAATCAAAATTTAAAAAAAATTATCTACCTACCCATATTAAAAAAAAACGCAACGTACATTAGAAGCCAATCGTCAGAAACTAACAGTGAAATTAATACACACAAATACGAGTTGCAAGCATGCGAGTTGCATCTTTCGATAGGTGAATAAAGAAGCTAAGATGTTGATTTCTTTCTACGCACCGTTTGCGTGATTGGCCGCAGATACATTTGTATACTTATTATGCAAATACAAACATACAATGAATCTTGTAGCAATAGACAATGCTATAGCACATGAATAAATATTTATTTACTCATGTGGCTATAGAGCGGATCAATGTGAAAATGCTATGGGGAAAACTTGACTGTCTTTAATTTTTGAATGACAACATAGTTTATTCTTCTAGGCATACAAATAAAAACTATTTCGTTTTATTATAAAAAATATATAAAAATGGGTCTTTTGATATTTTGTTATTAATTTTCTTCATAACTTCGTTGTATATAACGACGACGAGAATGCTAAATGATTGAATGAAGGCTAAATGATTATTACAAAAAAAAGCCTAACTAAGTATTTTTAAAGAATACTGTACCACCCTGCTAAGGCTTGATTTATTTGAAACAGTTTATTGCCGTGTTAAAATATTTGTACTTATGTATCTGTATATAGTTTTTATAATCTCTAGTGAGGGGGGGGGCATCTATTTCGTTGCAAGATTTTTTCCTTAGGGAATTATTGAACCTCTTTATTGCCTTTTTAAAAAGAATTTTAGGTAGTTCCTATTAGAAAGATTAATAGGTAGTTAAAAAGTAATTATTATTCACATGAAAGGAATACGTGACTATAGCTGACTGCTATCTTTTTTCATATGTTAATAAAAACGTGACTTGTTTTTACTTATACGTACGTACTCATTTAGTCGCATCTTATGACACGCATAGGGAGAGAAGGGGTGAAGCTATGTTATTTTAGTGACAAACCACAAGACACAAGACACGAACGTGTTACTGCTTCCTTTTGCCAGGAAGCAGCAGCACGTAAAGCATAAATCGTAAAGTATACACTCGCCCAAATATAGGATCCCACGGGCTGGTTTAGTACCTACTTAACACATTGATTACTTAGAGCACATTTATTTATTAGAAAACTTAGAGCAATAACAAACATAGGTATTGAAAATAATTTCCTTCTTACATAATCTTTATACTTGATGTACCAATACATAATTGTCTCCACAATAATTCAGGCGTTTGCTGTGTTCATATTGGTATGTTATTTGCTGGTTTCAATGATATTACAAAGAAATAGATATGTTACTTCGCGGCTTAAGTTAAGAAGTCTTTCTGAGTCAATTGTAACATGTCTCAATCAGTTTGCGTCAAACAAGCTTCACAGCGAGTCACAGTGACAGATTAACAAAAATTTGAAATATGCTGTCTTGTGTATTTCGATTTTGCACAAATTATTGTGCTAAAATGAATAAATCGCAAGGGATAACCTATCACATGTAACAGTATATAAACGAAAAATTTTGTCTCAGGCAGGACTCGAACCCGCATCTCCTCGCGGGTTCGAGTCCTGCCTGAGACAAAATTTTTCAAGTTTATATACTGATATTATAAGTGCAATTAAGTTGCTAAAATATCAAATAAACTATCACATGTAAGTTTATAAAAATATTTGTTTTATACTACGTGTTTTTTAATTTTTAAGTTTCTCTGTAAGTGCTAAGACGACGACATAGATTAAAAATTCAGATGCGACAATTTAGGTATCAATATGACGAGTTAATCATACTATAGCGCACATAGTGGTATTTATTTAAAAATAATTCTAATGAAATTCTTCATAATTAAATTTGGTACTTTGATAGTTTGAACCACAGAACATGGAAAAAGATTAGAACGGCTGTCATGCGCCAATTGTATGAGAACCGATGTCGCCGCTTGCGTCCCTTTACAAGTAAACGAGTATAAAGAACGCTTACCAATCACAGTGCTCACGTTTCGGCAGAAGTAATAGCATTTGCTCATAACCTCTGTGGCGTGCCTGCCCCGCCAACATCGCCTTTCTAACCCTTTTCCATGTTCTGTGGTTTGAACCGTGATGTTAAAGTTCTGGAGTAGCTAATATGAAACGTAAGTACCCCGTCAGTGTTAAGATTTACTATTCACAATTGTTTTTCTAGCTTACCTTGTAATGAAGTTAGAAAAGAAGAGTGAATTGCAATAGTGCGAAAGCAACGAAGTGAATCAGACTGGATGTAATTGTGTAATATCTTTTTGTTAAAATTGTACATAAATATTTCTGTTAAAAATTCTAACTTGTGTAACTCTCATTATTCCAATGTATGTTTTATGTTACGTACTTACATAGTAAAAATATTTTTTCATATAACACAAATACAACCTGTTTTATTTCTATTTTCTACCTACTTTCAAATATTTGTACTGTCTGATTTTGGTTACAATTCCTAATCTATGTAACTGTCATCGTGCAGCGCCGTGACGTTTTGCGAACGCAATTTAATATGAACATAACATATCTATTTCTTTGTAATGTCATTGGCTGGTTTATTCTTGCTGCACGTGAAACTTCGTGTTCGGGTTTGTTTTTAAGATGGAGAGTAAAAGTATTATTAGGAAAAAAATACAGAACTTCAACCGAAGAAAACGTAAAATGAACCAATTATTTTAAGTCTGTGTACGATGATTGTTGGTAATTTTGCTTTTTGCACTAATTCAAAACTGTTCAAAATATGGATTTTGAAAATTATTACACTAGCCGCACTCCGCACTAACACTGAATGAGCAACCAGCGGAAATGTTTTGCAAAATGATTTTTAAAATCTATATTTAGTTAAGGACACAGTTCCACAGATAACTCCTAAGCCTATTCATTTTATCAAAATTATTTGTCGGATTAATTTTTCTACTGGAGGGGGAGACAAACTCAATATTACCAATAAAAATGGGATCTACTTGAAGCTATCGAACAAAAAAACTAGGTCTAGGAGTTGGGTGTGGTAATACAAACGTACCTACAAACAAAATAAAAAAACCCATATAAGTACATATTGAGACATTGATGAGACCCCTTTTTTGACTTCAGATGCAAAGAGTTATTTAGACATGAGTCAATATGTTAAGCCTCGTTAAACATTAACCAGAGAGAAGTGGAAACACTGAAACAGCGCTGCAAGTAAGAAGTTCAGCGTTTCTGACCAAGTTACAGCCAAGCACTACACTTTCATATAAGTTAGAACTTATTTGAATAGCAAGCAGTTTCAGTAACTAAACTTGAGAAATACTGGGAATCAATAGCTGTTTCGTTAGTATTCCGAACAGTAAGTTGCGATACTCAATGCTCTTGTAATTTCATATGAACCGTATTAAAAGGCGTAATAATGCCGAACTAATCAGTATCTATATTTAGCATGCAATTGGTATTTGAAGTGTCATTGCCTCTTATAAATTTAGCGGTCACATTAGACGATGATGCTAGATTCGGAAAGTCTATTTATTCCAGCAAAAACGTTTTCTTGTAAAACGTTGCCAAAACGGGACTACCTACATGGCTTGTATTGTCATAAAGTTATCAGATATGATCTGATAAAGTCAAGCTTATAATTCTCAACGCCCTATACCTAACTATACAAGCCCTAACTGGACAAAGTCTGCGCCTTAGTCAAAACAAGTGGCTTGGTCGTTTCGTTACTACGAAAGTTACTGTTTATTAGAAAAGTGAAATGTTTTTTGGGGTTTCGTATCCAAAGGGTACAAATGGATACCTGTTACGAAAACTCCATTGTACGACTTTCTATCTGTCTAGCTTAAACCAGGCTGTATCACATTAACCGTGATCGTTGGATAGTTTAAATGATTACAGGTGATGTAAGAAAGTAAGAATGAAAGCATATTTATTTGGTACAAATTTCATATACAGTCACACAGAAACAGACATAATCTTTTTTTGGTCTAGTAGAATTCCAGCACTTAATTTTTTTTTGTTGGCAGGCACTTTGAGAAGAGGCCCAAATATGTCATGTGCGTGTGGATTGAATGTTCTGTTTCAAAAGCTTATCTAAATATTACGAAATTCTCGAATGTTTTAGGAAAAAATTGTGCAAATTCAATGGAGAAGATCAAAAATTTGTGACAAGTAAAGATAAAAAGTTACGGTCAATCAACTGGAACACTCACACCGCCGACCTGAGAAAAATGCTGTATCTCGTTTCTCAAAAATAATCTAATTTGTTGTGATAATGATTAGGCCTAATTGGTGACGCTTAATCACAATTGTGCAAATAAAAATTTTAAGATATTCATGGTCACCCTAAAAATTTATTTCTATGGAAATATGAAAAAGTTAATTATTTTTGTAGATTTGACGATCACAAAAACAGAAGGTGTGTAAACTTTCTGTGAATTTTTTTTCACAATTTTGATGTAGTCTCGGTTTGCATCCAAGTTCGGGTTAATATAATACGCTAAAACATCGAACACTCACACGGCACATTACAATCACAAATTAGGCCTAACCATATCACAAAGAAATAGATTCATAGGTCTAGTACTTTTTGAGAAACGAGATACAGCATTTTTATCAGGTCGGCGGTGTGAGTGTTCCAGTTGATTGACCGTAACTTTTTATCTCTACTTGTCACAAATTTTTATACTTCACCATTGAATTTGCACAATTTTTTCCTAAAATATTCGTGAATTTTGTAAACTTTTGAAAAAGAACACTCAATCCACACGCACATAAATATGTCCATACATATGGATCAGGCTCAGGCTGAATATTCTCTTATGAGAGAGGAAAAAAAAAATGCCAAAAAGGACTCCCGCTCATCATTTTTAGTGGTAGCTTAAGCAAGGCGGTGCTCTGCGGGGTACAACGCTGGTATTCTGCGGGAGCCTAGAATTTAAATTATAATAGGGACATAACAAATTTAACACTAGTAGTTAAAGAAAAACAAGAAACCGACACTAATAATTTAAAAATATAATATTCAGATATGAATATGGAACGATGCACAATGACGTAGTTTAATTTACTAATTAAATTTAGTTACTGTACTATTAGGGTTTTGTAATAAAGATTTTTTAAATTTGGCTACTAATAAAAATATAGTTTTACCTAGATAAAATATTATATGAACATTATATCTGTTACGGACGGCCTATTTACTTGCATTAATAGTGTTACAGACGGCCTATTTACTTGTATAGTCTATTTACTTTATTATTATGTTGTGTGTTATAGTTTGGTTTAAAAGTGTTTAAAGTTTGTAAATTACCTTTGTATTGTATAGTTAGTGTAAGATAGTGTTAGAAATTGTATAAGTGTCCTATTTGTTTATGTGTCTTATTTAAGTTTATCGTATGTTGTTATTACGTGTTGTTGTTTTTACTAAATAAATAAAGGCGAATAGGTACACTACACACCTTACACACATAAGAGGCTCTCCTTACGGTATTGCCGCGTAAGGAGGGTCTCATTTGCCATCTCGCTCGCACGATAGGGAGTTTCGAAGCAGATATAGTCACTAATAGAATGCAGCGAAATTCCACATAACTGCGAGCGGGATTTGCAAAAAATAACATTCGTCGGAACACATTCAGACTGAACAGTCTACAAGAAGACTCAACTGGTGCAGCCTTAAGAAATCAACATACAGTCCACTATACACCATCAAGCTACTATCGCCTTATTAGCAAGAATTCCCAGCGTTTCATTATCTACCTACTGGCATCTCCCTAGTCCAGCGCAATCCAGCAACATATATGTACCGACGTCACAATAGAGTCACACATAGGGGCGTTCGGTACAATATCTTTGGACATTATGTTTAAATGGATACACGGATACAAGGCTATGAAATTATATTGCTTTATGGTATCTTTATTAACTACTAGCGCTTATCTAGCGATTTCGTCTTCCTGGAAATCCGCTATCACACTTTCGAAATAAAACGCATTTCCAATTATATGAGTCTTCATAAAAAACCTTTTTGTCCATTTGCTACATGTTCTCTCTACCAAATAAAAAAAAACCTCATACAAACTTCCATCCCAAGGACAAAAACTATCCTAAGTATTAGTTTTTAGGTCTCAAAGTCCATAATAGTACTAATAATAAAAAGACCTTACGGATACCCACTCCCTCCTGTACTGCGCGGCCGTTACGATAGTAAACTGTCGTGTAGCTAAAGTGAAGTTTCCAAATACTAGTGCTACACGACCAATACCAGATGTACCGATGTAGTGCAGGATAGAGCGGCGTATCACCGAAGCTAGGGTACTCATTGGCAAGCTCAGCTGCTTCAAGGAGGGCAACACACGCCCTAGAGTGATGCGCTTTGTGAGGCGGGCATTTTTCGGGACAGATATTCAGCCCCGAGATTTTATGTCACGTGTCACAGAGCGCATCGACTTCCTGAAGCAGAAAGTGTATGCATGGGCAAGCCGTATTCGGAGGTACAAGGCACGGGTGGATCGATACTTCCAGAACTCCATGTTTCAAAGGGATCAGAGGTCGGTTTACAGATTATGGGAGCGATCTGACAGGGAAAGTAGCGATGCAAGGCGGCCGGATGATGATGCCATGAAAACTTTTTGGCGCAGCATTTGGTCGACTCCCATCACTCACTCTGAGGGCGATTGGATAGGAGATGTTGAGCAATCATGCGAACAAATTGTGGAAATGGGGGACACTCACATAACCCCCCCAAGACGTAAGCAATGCAGTTTGTCGGCTACCTAATTGGAGAGCACCTGGACCCGACGGACTGCAGAACTTCTGGATAAAGCGGCTACGCAGTTCGCATGATTGCTTAGCATATCAATTCGAATCGGCTTTACAATCAGGATCGCTCCCAGAATTTATGACAACTGGGGAAACCCATCTGCTCTATAAGAATGGTAGTACCACGGACCCTAAACATTATAGGCCGATTACATGTCTGCCTACAATTTATAAGGTTCTTACATCGATTCTGAGGGACAAAATCTCAAAACACATAGAAACTAATGAGATAATGTCACCCTCTCAGAATGGATGTAGGAGCCTGGCCTGTGGTTCTAAGGAGCTGCTTCTCATAGACACGACTGTTAGCCAGCAGGCTCGCCTGAACCGAAGGGATCTGTCGATGTGCTGGATAGATTACAAGAAGGCATACGACTCTGTGCCGCATACATGGCTCATGCGTGTTTTGGAATTATACAAAATAGATCCAACCCTGCGCACCTTCCTTAAGTTATGTATGGGGCAGTGGAGAACTATACTTATCTATTCAGGATCTCGACGGGCTCTTGGTAACGGTGACTCTATTAAGATAGAACGGGGTATTTTCCAGGGTGACAGTCTGAGCCCCCTTTGGTTTTGTCTAGCTCTGAACCCACTCACCACACTGCTGGAGAGATCAGGGCTAGGCTACCGTTTGCGGAGTTGTGGCAAAGTAATATCGCACCTGCTTTACATGGATGACTTGAAATTACTTGCTACCAGCAGTTCTCATTTGATAGAGTTACTAAAGCTAACACAAAACTTTAGTAACGATATCAGTATGGAATTTGGTGTAGATAAGTGTGCGGTTATGCATGTAAAGCACGGTGAGATAGTGGAATCCGAGGGGATCCAACTCACGGATTCCATTCGCTTGAGAGCACTCACCGCAACCGAGACTTATAAATATTTAGGTATGTCACAGGCGTTAGGAATCAATGGGACCGACATGAAACAGTCATTGAGGGAGCGTTTTTTGGGTCGCCTGACAAAAGTCTTAAAAAGTCTATTGTCAGGTGGAAATAAGGTGCGCGCTTACAATGGGTGGGTCATGCCGGTCTTAACTTACTCCTTTGGCATACTTAAATGGACTCAGACTGAATTGGACACTCTGGATAGGACTGTTCGTTCATTGTTAACCACATACCGTATGCATCACCCACGTTCGTCTGTAATGAGGTTATATATCCCGCGGAAATGTGGTAGTCGTGGCTTTTTGAATGCCAAGACTATGCATAACCGTGAGGTGTATAACCTTAGGGAGTATTTTCTCCATGCCAGAGGTGGTATGCATGAGAATGTGGTTGCAGTGGATAACGGATTGACCCCACTATCTTTAGGTAAAGAGAACTGGCGCAGGCCTGTAGTTTTGAGTAATAATGACCGCAAGGAGGTATGGCAGAGCAAAGAGCTCCACGGAAGGTTCTATCGGGCCCTTCACGGCCCTGATATAGACCTTCCTGCTTCTGTGGCCTAGCTACGCCTCGGGGACTTGTTTGGGGAAACCGAGGGGTTTGTCTGTGCAATTATGGACGAGGTAGTGATGACGAATAACTACCGGAAATATATCCTGCGAGATGGGACAGTTGACATTTGTAGAGCATGTCACTGTCCAGGTGAATCCCTCAGGCATATCATTTCCGGTTGTTCGCGTCTCGCTAATGGCGAGTACTTGCACAGGCATAACCAAGTAGCCAGAATCATACACCAGCAACTTGCTCTGAAGTACAACCTTGTGTCGTCGGAGGTCCCTTACTACCAATACGTGCCTGAGCCAGTTCTCGAAAACAGTCGTGTCACATTGTACTGGGACCGATCTATCATCACAGACAGGACTATTGCTGCCAACAAGCTTGACATTGTGGTGATAGATCGTCAAGATCGCCATGCAATGATAGTTGACATCGCCGTGCCGCATGACGGCAACCTCTTCAAGGCTGAAAAAGATAAAGAATGTAAATATCTTGACTTAGCTCATGAGGTTGTCGACATGTGGCCTGTCGATTCAGCTGTCATTGTACCGATAGTCATCTCTGCCCACGGACTGATAGCTAAGAGCCTCGATAAACACCTCAAGAGGCTCACGTTAGGCGCTTGGGTCGAGAGTAGGATACAGAAGGCAGTATTCTTGGACACGGCCCGCATTGTAAGGAGGTTCCTGTCTCTGGAGCCTTAACCACCGGTAGCTTGGACCCTGATCTCGATGCCGGTTGGGAACTATTTTTTATATTTTTAAATGTATTTATTTTTTTATAAAGATATTTAAAAATGGAATTTATATGTTACGAGTATAAGATTAAATAAAGGAAATAATAATAACAGAGCTTTTTTATTTCCGTACTTAGTAGTTTTACATTTCATTTCATATGTATGTTAGTGATAGTAGTGGTTCTTTCTTACTTAATTAAACTGTAGTTAGTATGTTATTTATTTATTTTTGTTGCACGGACCCCTTTTGGGTAAAAGCCTCCTCATTTCCCTTTCATTTCTCTCTGTCTTGGACCAATTCCATCCAGTTCTTCCCTGCTGTTACGATTATGTCGTCGGCCCACCTTTTCTGTGGTCTGCCCACATTTCTCTTTCCGACTGGTCCAGTCCATTTCGTTGTTTGTAGTGACCATCTTCTGTCGGCATATCTCGATACATGTCCAGCCCATTGCCATTTAAGGCTTAAAGCATATTGGAGAGCGTCTGTGAATTTCAGTAAACTCCTCTCCATAGAGCGTTGGCAAGATGTTATTTTGTTTTTTATTTTGTTCGTGTAAGTTCATGTCTGACTCCCAGTCTCCCATATGTTAAACTAGGTAAAATACATGTGTCTATTACTACTTTCTTTAGTTTTAGGTGATATTAGCCTTTGAGAATCTCTTTATGCGACCAGAACTTCTTCCATGTGCAATTGATTCTTCTTTCAAAGTCCATAACCATCTGGATTTCATTAAATATTTAATTTTATATATGTATACAGGATGAAATATTACCACCTTGCAAATTTTAATATAACAATCTACAAGAAAAAAAAAACAAATGACGTGTTTTTTCTTTTCGTAAAGCCCATTACAAAAATGTCAAGATAAAGCACTTAGAAAATGTCCGTCAAAAATCTAAAACTTGAAACGGCGTCCTAGCTACACTTTTTATACGCTATGCGCATCACATTCTTTCTTTACGATATTATTTATAAGTTATTGATTTTCCCTTTAAACCTTAACAGGCCTAGGACCGTAAAAATTGAAAACTATGTTGCGAAAAAGATTTTCGTGTGAAAACTTGGTTTACATCTTTTACTTCATAAATGGGCTCCAAATACGATACTGAACGCCGATAAAAAAAATTAAAGATAATGAAAAAGTCATTCTGTATTCAGGTACAACAACGAAAGTTACAGTAATACTTTTTTTAATTAGTTAAAACACTACAAAATTTCATCTAAACTATTTCAGTATTTTTTTAGTTTTTTCGCTGAAAACTTTCCTCTTTAAGCGTAATATTAGTATAGGCTACTGTTTATGTAACAGACTATTACTCGTAGTATAATTAATCCTCACGTTGTTATTTTCGTTCATATGGTTATCTGTCGTCGTCATAATCCAGATGTAATCTATATGTTAGTAATAATACCTAATATCTGGTTGTTTATTCGATCGTCTTCGACACGTTTCGTAATCATTTATCAGATTGCGATTAAACTCGTGAATGACTCGGAAGTATAGGTACACTACTTGGAAAAGGTAATGAATTGAATGCGAGAGGACCGACTGAAACACAGCCTAAAAGCATAAAGTTAATAAAAAAAAGATTTAAACCAATTACACTAACTTATGTGTCGTGTGGTCACGACTCGTTAAAAGAATAAATATTTTTTCAGAGCGATCCAGTAGTTATATTCAATGTAAACAAACTAACAATGAAATATTTACACTTTACAATATTAATAAAGATCATATTTTTTGTTAGTTTGACTCTTACTTACCAGGAAATTTGTGATTTATACGCCAAAAATTTGGAAATTACAAGTTTGTGAAACTGTCTTAATTTGACTAGAGAGCAATGTAGCCACGTGATGCCAAATAAAAAACGAAACATTATTAGCGACAGAGAAACGTCATAAGAAAGTATCTTAATAAGCACTTGCTAAAGATTTAGTGCTTTTTCACTTTAATTGCATTTATATTTAAGTCTGACATATCCTATGAGTTGCTTTTCTTATTTAAACTTTGACTTAGACTTTGACAGTTGGAAGTGTCATTTTTCTATGGAACTGTGTATATAGTTCCTATATTCATTTATCTATAAGCCTTGCAATATTCTGAACAGAAAATAGACAAACAAATATATACCTAATTATATTCGGATTTAAACTTTCATGGTCACACAACTTGCAACAGAGGCCTTACTCCGCAACACAATGTCCGTATTTTCGAATCCATCTGTCCCTATCACTCATACCGATATCTTAAAATATCTGAAAGGGACAGATATATCCGTAAATACGAGCTTCGTGTTACAGAGTAAGGCATCAGTGCCGAAATATCGGAAACTCATAATAAATAAGTACATGGTATAAACCTCGAATCAAATACCTCTAGCTAAAGCCATATACGATATAACCATAAAATGTATTATCTGTATAAGTGATACGGACTATGAATATAAGGGTAAGGATGTGATTAAACGTCTAGTGTTACCGTGGAATTACTAAAATGCGTGCCGCCATTGCTCTGGTGACGTTGGCTGCGGCCTTTGCTGGTATGTCAAAGTGTATTTTTCGTAGTATAAAGTAATCAAATATTTTACCGTCAAAATAATTCTCGTCAAGTGTTTTCTTGTTTAGGACTGACTCAAAATGGTTACTTATAGCTATGGTGTAAAGAATGACAATGGTGAATATAAGGTGGCGAATGTAAAACTTCTCACGAAACCGGCAAATATAAAATTGGTAATTAATTTTGAGTCGGTTCGGAATAATTTATAATCGCAGAACTTAATAATAGTCAGTTTTATTAAACAATAATAAATTATATAAATTGGTTATATTCTATTAATCAAGCAAATTCTGATAATCAGTTGCCATATGCATTTAATCTTGCCTGCTTAGCACCTTTTGTTAAGGTAAAGATATCAACCATATATTATTAAAAAAAAAATTGCATTATGTATACTATTTATTTGATTATAAAAATCGAGCGAAGTTAATTTAAAAATATATTATTTCCGATATTTAAAAAAAATCTAGTTATATTTAAAACATTGATGCGGCATAGCTTAGTAAACATAAAGTTATAAAATAATAATTTACGATCATGTATGTATTTATTTATAGATTTGTAATTTATGATGAATTACAGCGGGCGAAAGCACCAGCAGCAGGACTACTCAGGAGACTAATATCAGTACCTACCCGTACGTGGCCGCTCTCTTGAGGGCTTCGTCTGGAACGAACTACCAGCACTCCTGCGCCGGTTCTATCCTGAACAACCGATCTGTTCTCACTGCTGCGCGTTGCTTGTAGTAAGTAATGTAAATGCTGACCGAGGATAGGCATGTAATAAGTATGTTGTGTGACTCACTGACGACTCAGAACAGAGTAAAGAATACAAATGTGCAATGGCTTGTACATTAGGCTACAAATCTTTGTTGTATACTCGCGCCTATATTCGTGACGACAAGATGAACCAGTGTCCTGATCTGGGTACTATCGTCTGTACCTAAAATCATCTTGTTATTTTTTGTGTTTGTAAAATAAATATAATTATGTTAAATGAATATCTAATTTACTTTGAAAATGTTAATGTTATGGATATTACTAAATGCTACCTAGAAGTACTACTAAATTCGCTGTTCGTCAAGACATTTACTTATTGGTATATATTGAAAGGGAATTTTGGAATACAGTAACAGTCACATATTACAAGAGAGGTCTGCAATCCCTTGGAGAGGTTGCGTCCTAGTTATTGTACCTGCTATCGATATAAAAAGTACCAAAAGCTTTAATCAAGATATTCAATCGTGGACAGTTCGCTTGTATTGCATTTCCTGTATTACCTACATGGTTGTCTATCGATTTAAGTTTGAATTAATTTAATAGTCTCGCTATCAGTTTTATGATTTTATGGTAACTGATAAATCTATCTCTTGCAGTGAAGATGCTCCCACCCAGTGGCGTTTCCGCGTGGGTTCTAGCCAGCATAACAGCGGAGGAACAGTTTACTCGGTGAAGCGCATCGCCGTTGACGACTTTGACGAATGGGCAATGTTGAATGACATAGCCGTCATCCGCACCGATACCAACATTGTATATGGAGAAAATGTCCGCGCAGGCAGCTTTGCTGGTGCAAACTACGTTGTAACTGACAATCAAGCGGTCGTTACAGCTGGATGGGGTCGCACTAATGTAAGTTTAATGTTGCTATAATAGTTACTGTACCAGGTAACCCCAAGTTATGTTTTTAAATGAATTGTCTAATTTTGCA
The DNA here is from genome assembly GCA_949315895.1 of Anania crocealis. NCBI lineage: Eukaryota > Metazoa > Arthropoda > Insecta > Lepidoptera > Crambidae > Anania > Anania crocealis. Next base: position 20,670,102 of record OX438882.1, read on the forward strand.
GATGCCGATGTGGAATCCAGCTCAATATGCCATCCTACGTAGACACGAACAGACAACCATTAACATTGAAACTTGCAGACCTCCCTACTCTTCCCTGGGTTTCTTTCTAAGAGACTTCTCTCAGATTTGCTCTGGGTTCCGTAACCCCGGATCTGTTAGCCCTGCCGATGCAACCGACAAGTGCCTTGGTGAGCCTGGCGCGCCACTCATCCACAGTGGCACAATCGTTGGAGTCCGATCATATGCTCTCGGCTGCAATGCTGTTGACGTTCCGACTATTAGCACTCGCGTTGGAAACTACATTTCCTGGATTGCATCTGAAGCTTAAAAATTTAAGAACAGATTTTTTTATTAAATTAATGAACTAAATTGTTTTATTTTATTTATTTAGCTGACCTTGATTCGTAAGTATTCTGTGTTATAAGTTTGACGTAAAAAATTAACACTGCTGTTCAGCATGTTTGTACTAAAAAGTTTATGGAATATCTCTCTCTGTCGAATAATTAAGACAAAAATAGAAAAAAAAACTTGAGAGGTTTCAAGGGACACCCGAGTGGAACGAAGTTCATTTTTAGTGAAGAAATTGTAAAAAGAATTTATTTTATTTTTAATTCTCACTCTCTTTATCTCTCTCTCTCTCCCTCTCCCTCCCTCCCTCTCTCCCTCCCTCTCTTTCTCTCGCCGCATGGCTTACAACTATAGCAAAAAATGTCGGTCAAAAAGTGTGGTTACAATTTTTTCCGTCTAGCCCCCTTTCGCAACACAGAATAAGGAACTTCTTTCCAAAACTTGAGAGGTGAAGGAATTGTAATAAAATTTTATTTTATTTTAAATTATTTGTTGTTATCTCTCTCTCTCTTTCTCCCTCTCCGTCTCCCTTTTACCTCTCCCTCTGCCTCTCTCCCTCTCCCTCACGCGCACGCCGCACGGCTTACAACTAATAATATAGCAAAAAGTGTCGTTCAAAAAGTGTCGTTACAATTTTTTCCGTGTAGCCCCATTTGCAACGCGCGATAAGGAACTTCGTTCCAAAAATATCTAGAGATACATTTCATCATCATCAGCCAATATTAGACGACTGCTGCATATACGTATGTAGGCCTCTACAAAAAGAGGATTATGCCAGTATCACCAAGCTTAGCAAGCGGATTGGTAGTTGCAGTTTGGACAGTTAAGGAGACAAGACGCGCTCCTGCTCATCTTATCAGTAAAGGCGATACTCCCTTAAAATTCAAAAATTTTTTGGGTTTATTTTTCGCAATAATAACCCTTTCGAGTAACCTTATTTGACAGAGTCTAATTATTGTTTGTGATGTCTACAGCTTTTGATTGCTTGCTCTTGATAAGACTTAGTGATAACTTGATCAGTGGCAGTAGAATAAGTTGAAATCAAATACATATTTGGTTTCATTCATAAAATAATATATTCAAAGACATTTTGAATCGCGAGAGTTTGTACCTGACTCATGGAATGACCGCATGTTAGAGACATTATCTTATCGCCAATATAGGAGCCATATTTTGTTATTAATGCCTGGCTTACACCGTTACACGGTATAATTCCACTTGCCATAGTACGATGATGGTCGATTTTCATTTGGAATAACTTTATTAGGCACTCTATTACTTATGAATTATATGCCATCTGCTAATATGCCTAATAGAATTATGTTAACAAGTTTTTCGATTAAGGGGAGACCCGTTAAACACCGCATTGGGACCACATAAGTCGTTATTTGCGTGCGTGTTGCTTTTTTGGTCAGCGGTCAAATTCTGATCTCTTTTAGTACAATGCCTAAATATTGTACATACCTTATAAACAAAGATGTCTTCCTAAAATAACGGTGGCATTTGAACTCTCTATCTCTCTCTTCTCTCTCAACTTCGCTGCTGATAATTTTTTCAATTCAAACATTCTAGTACTTTATGCATACAGGCATTCCAGTGTAGATCATTGGACTACTCTAAGCTTACTTTTGTATTAATTAAGTCACTTGCAAGCAAGATGACTTAAGATGAGGTTTCATAATGAAGTGCCAAATGTAGTCTAACTCGGATTTGATGTTGACTGAGAGCACAAGGTATAATTATTTCAGAACCCAATCATTTTTGAATTATATAATGTTTATGCGTTTAATTATTTTCTTTTAAATCTCTAGACAAAACGGCTAAAAGATTGAAAAAACCCAACTATCAGCTGTCCATATAAACCTAAGTCATTGTTCTATTATTACCAATATAACTCTCTTGTCCATTTGATAATAAGACAATCACTGGAAAAGTGTAATTTAAAACTTGGCACCGATGGTTCCATACCGCGGTATGTTTTAAGCATGGCTGGTTTGGCGCCAGCTGATTCATAACACCTCAACCTAGCCCTTTTGGTTTCGTTGCTTAATGACAGATTTATTGTAACTAAAATCTAGACTCACTAAGGTAGATAAGACAAGTCTTCAACCACGAAAAATCAAAGAAGTGCAATACTTTATATACTTTAAATTATACAGGTATTTATAATTCATTCATTCAGAATAGCAAAGAATTTGAATTTTGCTGGAAATCGAACTCGAATGCCTAATGCTTATGTAAAATGTCAACTTTTTTAATTTCAAAGTGTTTTTTACTAAAATATAAAGTGAGTTACTTTTTTTAATTTTGTTGTATTATAATGGACCCCTATTATAAATCAACTTTATGACATCATTTTATAGATTGCTTTCTAGTGTTAATGTTTGATTAAGGTAACTTTATGATAACGAAACGATTACATTACCTATTTTATAAACTGAATACGTATTAGTATTTAAACTTAAAAAAATATGTATATATTATATTTTTTTGTTCTGTGGTCTCATTGGCTGAATGGTTAAAGCACCCGGTATGCGAGGAGATGCGGTTTCGAGTCCCGCCTGTGACATAATAATTTTTCAAGTTTTAATACTGATATTATAATTGCAATTAAATTGCTTCAATATCATAATAATATAAAGTATGAATACGTATTGTTTTGCAATCAACGAAAAAAGTGGAATCATTTTCATACTTCACATGTGTGACTGAGGAATCCAATCTATTTAGCTATAGGTAACGTAAGTATATATGTACATGGCTGGTTATGAATAAAGTTACGGTTTATAAAGGAATACGACTTTATTTACAGAATTGGTTAGTTGGTTAAAGCCACAGAACATAGAAATTCCATGTTCTGTGGTTAAAGCCGACCCGGACCCGACAAAATGTAGGAAAATACTTTTTTCTACACTGACCCGTCTGGGAATCGAACCCGGGACCTCAGAGCAGGCGAAACCTTGAAAACCGGCGTGTACACCACTCCACCAACGAGGTCGTAAAAAGTAGGTAAATATACAGGATGAAATTTTAAAAACTTTCCAAAAATTTTATGTGTGCAGTAATCGTATTTGGAGCCAATTTATGAACTAAAAAATTGTAATCAAGTTGTAACCCGAAAATATTTTCGCGATATAGTTTTCAATTTTTAAGGTCTGTTAAGGTATAAGGGGAAAATCAAAAACTTATGAATAGTTACAATACTATTCATAAGTTTTTGATTTTTGATGAATAAATAAGATGCACATCGCGTAAAAAAAGTGTTACTAGGATGCCGTATCAAAAATTTTAGATTTTTGGCGGACATATTCTAAGTGCTTTATCTTGACATTTTTGTAAAAATACGTCATTTGTTTTTTGCCTCGTAGATTGCTATATTTGGTAAGTGGTTAAAATTTCACCCTGTATATAATTTAAATTAAATGTTTGCTGTACAACTTAAACTGTAACACATTTGCGTCCCAAATAAACATACTACAACTTGAACAGCTGTAAATGCATTTTCATTGCTCTAAGACTAAACCCGCAGTCGTTGCAACCTATCTCGGTATCACGGAATTGCACAATTTACGTTGATATCATCTCCACCAGTTCCTTCACACGAACCGACATGTTTTTTTTTTTACATGGAGATGTTAACTGAAAATGTTTTACGAGCTGCATCACTGTTACATTACAATTTACGTTTAAAGGGTTAACGTCGGCATTTAATCAACAAAATATAAAAGGAAAATGTATAATACCAGCACAATCATGATCCGTAACATAATGTTAATTTTTGTACCTAAACACTTTTCAATTAAAATTTCAATACAAGAAAAAAAAAACTTGATTCTGTTCATGTGTCAATGAGTGCCTCCTTACTTTGTTTCAAGTTATTAAGAAAGCAGTCATCAGCGCATCAACAAAGCCTTCGCTTTATCGAGTTTATTTTTTATTATGATCTATACCTATCAGTCAAGCTTTTCTCATGTACGAGTAATTCATTAAAACATTTGCATCTTTTTCATAATTTATGTTTAGGTCGATTTTATAAAAACTCTTTGTAGCTAGCATTATACAACTAGAACCGCACTTTCGCTTAAAAGAGTGCGTTTTCACTGATGCAGAGCTAGGTGTTGTGGAGAAAAGCGGACCGTGAAATGTCCAATTACAGTGTTCGAAGTCTGTGATCTGTAGGAATTTTGAGCACACTGATTGGTCAATTCGCAGTCCACTCAACTCCACTCCATCCAGCTCTGCGTAAATGAAATTGCAGTTCAATAGGCCAACTTATTCGAGTCTTTGTGAGAAGATAAAGTACATAGTTTGCTTTGCAGATAGTGTAAAACACATATATTTTATTATTTTACATTTTGAATTCATATAATAATATAGGTAAATGAAGTTACAGCGAGAAAACTTATTAATATATCTTCGGAAGCTGCAATTTAGCAGATGGTTAGTTTATAGGCAGCAAACTTTACGACAGAACCATCCTAAAGGGGTTTAAACCTCATCGTAATTACAAATTAAAGTTTTTAGAATTTTTTATAGGAACGGAGTAAGGTAGTGTTATACATGTAAAACATTTTAGATAACACACGATTAGCTTTTGTTGCAAAATTATCAGCGAAATAAAGACTGTAAAACCACTTGACATCTTTTCTTTGAATATAGAAAAAAAACACCACAGGACCACATGAACCAGATCGAAGAGAATTGTTGCTAGCATCTTATTTTATGTGGTTGAATGAATAAAATTAACGAAACTTACATAAACAATGGCAAATCATCCCAAGTGCAGAATACATACCTATCAATTTTCTTGATATAATGTTATAATCTACGTCAGAACTTACACAAAAGGAAAATGATTAGCTGTTCTATGATATGGGCTAACAATTTTTCAAATAAACAGTGAGTCATACAATTTCTTGTAAATAATTAATTCTATAAAGATATCAGTTATCATAATTGAATGGTGTTGATTAGCATTTAATATAAAAATATGCAGACCACTGAAAAATTGCTCAGTAACAATATATTTACTAGTGATAAAATGCGTTCTTTCGTAATCCTACTGCTGGGGCTTGTTGCCGTATCAGGTGAGTACAATCACCAGCCATATGACCAATCACAAAACATCGAAGTTTGTCACTTAAGTTTGTTATTTAATCTTAAGCAAAACAAAGAAGTTCCATATGAAATGCCAACATAGTGTAGTCTAGTGAGGTATCAACTGTTTCAAAAATCTTTGAACTTGTTTTTATTATTATAAAGTTTTTCAAAGCATCTAGAACTTTGTGCAGAAAGGCACCTATCTTTAGCAATTCAGTCGTGTACCATCACTAGGTTGTTCATAGGTACATACAAGTAAACATTGTTCTTTGTAATAAAAAAGATGTGATAATTATTGATAGCAAATTGGTAATATTGTAATGTGGCACATCTTATAGATGCACTTGTACTCGTATCTTCAACTGTTTATAAATTTTCACTTTGAGATCTGTGTTACAAAATGCAACATAACAAAATTTGTGTGAATCATTTGATACTCATTAATTATTTAAAGTTTCCTCCAGTCTTGGCAAGCCATGTTAAAGTCACAACAAAACCCTTTACAGCTGCTCCGAATTCAAGAATAGTTGGTGGATCTTTGACCACCATTACCCAATGGCCGGAGACGGCAGCTCTGCTGTACTCTGCATCAAGCTCAGGCCATAGACAGCTTTGTGCGGGTACCATCCTCAACAGGCGGGCGATCCTTACTGCTGCTTATTGCACCGTGTAAGTTAATCTTATAATAAATTTATATAGAAACCTTTGAAAGGGTCAGACCTTTTGTCTTCTGCTTGGTAGATTTTACTGGATTTGAAATAATTTTCATAATGCTGTTCAAACAAAGTTGGTAAATAGATTTTGTCACCAAATTTTGAGCTTCCTGTAATTTCATTTCCAGTGGAGCTGCTACAGCAAGATGGCGTACGCGTGTAGGATCTACCAATGCTAACAGCGGCGGTACTGTAGTCAACACCCAGCTGATAACCATCCACCCGAACTACAATCCTTTGATCAGAGACAATGACATCGCCATCATCCGGACATCTTCTAATCTCCCTAACAACAACAACGTTAGGGCTGCCAGCATCCCAGGTCCCAACTATAGCCTATTTGACAACACACCGGTGATAGCTACTGGCTGGGGTCGTACTACTGTAAGTATTATTTGCCTTCTTTTATTGGTGTATACTGTTTTACTTGTAAGAAGCCTAGTCTAAGCACAGTCAAAAATATTATCTAAAGTTACATGGAGTTACTTTTGGGATACTAAAATTACTATGGTGATATCAAAGGAAAAGAGAGTGATCGATACAGAGGCAATACAAGCTATAGAATATACTATCTTTACTATTATTGCATTTACGAGATATACAAAATCACGAGAAATATGATTATTAATTTCTTAACAAAAATACCTGAATCGGAAGTATAATATAATGCATTGATTCGTATACAGGTGCTAATTAAGGTAATGATTATAAGGAGATTTATCAATCTATTATCTATTTTCTAGTTTGATCATCAGTTCAGGGCCCCAATTCCGCTAATTTACAAATGGCTCAATAGAATCGCAATTGCATCTTAATTGTATATTTTGACACATTTATTAAGGTAGTATACGATTGCGATGCAATTACGATTCTATTGAGCCATTTGTAAATTAGCGGAATCGAAAACTCAAAAGTAAATAGTTTTTTTTACATACTGCACGTAATATCGGAAGTTTAAATATTGCAGGATTTTATAACTTAACTTTCAAGATTTGATTTCGTATGTAACCCTGAAGGTTACATTAATTATGTTGACAGATAAAAAAGTGTTTAAATTATACATATTTCACAACATTTCATAGATTTTTTATATAATAATCGTGATTATGGTCCACTTATTTGAATAAACAAATATGAGAGATGTTTTGAGACTTTTTAAGCAAATGAATTACTGGTGTAAACCGAACACACAATTTCCTTAATAAAAAAGGATATTTATATTTTCAATTATAGAACATTTTGTTTCACCAAGAACAAATTGAAGCTACATTATTATTTCTTTCATTGCAGGAATTCGGATTGCCTTCCGAGCAGTTGCGCTACGTGCAAATTTGGACTGTCAACCAGATTATCTGTAGACAACGTTACGCTTCGGTGAATCAGTTGATTACCGACAATATGCTGTGCGCCGGCTGGATGGACATAGGCGGTCGTGACCAGTGCACGGGTGACGAAGGAGGTCCCCTATTGCACAACCGAGTCGTGGTGGGCATTACATCTTGGGGCCGCGGCTGTGGCTCGCCACAGTTTCCTGGAGTCAATACTCGCGTATCTCACTACACCAACTGGATTACTAGCAACGCTAACTAATTTTATAATTCTGCTAACCCTGAGCTGAACCGCCGCGGCGCCTATTCTGTAACAAAAGCCTCCGGTAGATTTATATAATAACCACTTGTTGGAAGGTTCGTCCTGTATTGTTTACGCTCTGCGCGTTGTCCAAGAAACCTATAATGTGATATTTGAATACTAACAAATATTTTTGCTTATTTTTATTTTTATTACTAGTTTCGTATTTTAGTAATATAATGAGCTCACCAACAAGGCTCGGTATTATGTTAATCTATCTTTATACTGAAAAAGATACTTTTTACGTCTTACAATTAACTCGCATAAGTAATGAGTTTACTGAGCCGTTAACCATATAAAACTCTGTATTGAGTAAAAGAAAAGTGTAAATAAATATTTTCTAAGATTTGGTTGTTATTTTATGATACCTATATCATATTGGAAATTTTATAATATACCTATTAGCATTTAAAAGACCGCAGCTGAATATAGGTCTTTCTAAAGATTTTGCCATATTCATCATTGTTGGTAGGCACCAAGTAGGTTGAAGTACCAGTATATGGACCCAAGCTAATTTGGATACGATTTTTTTTTTAAATAGACATTAAACTAATACGGTCACACTAGAAACAAATTTATTATTGTCGGGTTTTTACTGAATACTAGTTATACTGCTTTTCGCCCGTGGCTCTGCCCGGGTGAACTAGACGTTATATCGCGTAGTCAGAAACCTACTTCTGCCCAGCAGTGGAAAACAAAATGACTTATGTCCTTTGTCCAGGTCTAATCTCTCGGCGTACAATATTTCATCAAAATCAGTTATGTAGAAATTTAAGAAAAAAATATTTAAATGGCTTAACAAGCACAATTTCTGCAATGTAAAGGAGTTTTTTGACTTTACAGAGTAAATTATGGTTCTTATACCTATCATTGTCATTGCATGTTATTTATAATTTGGCAAAACATAATTGTTCTTAACTTTCTATAACATCTATATTATGTACCGTTTTTTATGCAGTTTAATAAATCTAAATCTATATAGGTACTTCTAATACTTTCAAGAATATGTGTACCAAATTTAATTAATAATCAACTTGATTGCCCCAGTCTTTTAGCAAATGTTACATTTAATACCCCCCGTAAGCTACCGCGCTCCTCTAGATACGAACTATTTTCGTTGAAACTGTTTAAAAGTAGGTTGGGTTATTTTTCTTCATTGAATCGTATGCAGTCATGTTATAACAAACTACCCAAAGACGCTAATGTCAATATACAGGGTGTAAAAAAACTAAACGCAGACCCTGAAGTTACGCAATCTGAAAAGCAAACCAAGCCTTATTACAAAATATTATGGCTGGGGTATTATTTTAATTTAAGGGACTCAAAAAAATATTATAATTCGTAGCGCGCAATGTATAGCAGCCGTAGCATAGGCCGCTGCGCTGGAGATGGCTGCTAAGTTCAAAAGTCGTTCGCGCTGAGCCGTACATTGCGTATTGTAATTAATAAAGCCTTATTGTAAACAAAATAATAAAAACAACTATGTATGTTTGTATGAAGAAAATTTTCTAAGTATCCTTTGGCAACAGTTTTCGTAATAAAATAGAAAACAAAATTGTGACTTTGACCCTCGATATCTTCGGAACCAGTTGTTTCCCAGGTATGGTCCTAAAGAGAAAAATGATCCTAATGATGGGGACAATACGTGGTTTTCGGATCTGCGTTTGGTTTTTTTACACCCGTTATTTAGTGGGTACGGAACCTTCATTAAATCTATTACTACTCCCTCTCTTATGGCGGGATTGTAGTTAATCATAATATCATAATGTTGTTATTAGTTTTCTGAATTTATTTATGGATTGTTGAGTTGGCACTGGAAGAAAAACAGTATGATTGTTTATTGAGTCTTACAAGAATGGTGACACTAACTCGTAAACCTATTGTGTGTATGTTCTGCTTATTATGTAGATAAAATAGTAGGATATTTAATAAGATAAAATAGTATATTTAATGCATGTCGTGGCGGCCTATAATTAAGACTTCATATTTAGATTGTAAATTTTTTGCATGAAGAAATATAATTGTATAATGTGACTGTTCTTGTTGGTTGTCCTTAATAAATAAAAAAATAAAATAATAAAGGATTGGTAGTTGTCGAATGAAAGCGTAACAAACAAACTTACATCTCAAAACTTCAACTCACCTAAACGCCTTGGAGGTCACCGGTGACATCCAAACAATAAAATTTTAATTGTGTCTAGTCTTCGGCAGTTAAGAGGAAACACAAGGGCCGTGTTTCCATACAAACGTAGTCCCCTGTTTCCTCCCTGGATAATGCCAGTAGAGCAATAATTTTTATCACAAAAATCTATTGCTACTATTAGCATGTTTCTATGTTTTCCTTTTTTTTCATAAATTGAATAATAAAAGAGATATGAGCCTATAAAAAATCTAAAAAATTCGCCAGATTTTCCGCTGTGCTCGAACATCCAGAAAACTAATTTGGCTAAATTTTAGAAAAAAAGCATAACATACGAACACGGCCAAAGCCTTTCTTTAATTTTTATTGAAAAAAGTATTTAAATCGGTCTAGTTTTGGAAAAGGAATCGGGAGACTACGAAACGTTGATTTTGTGTGCTTTAGTAGGTATTTTCGGTAGGGATGGTGTAACGCCTCCATTGTAAGCTCCGTTAAAATACAAGTTTAAGGCTTATATTAATCTACACATAAAACTTAATTCATATCATAGTGGTTAAAAATAAAATAGTAACTAAATATTATAAAATAAAAACGTTCAAACAATTTAAATTAACCCGTAAGCAAACCCTGGTCGCGTCGTATGTTTCACTAGATCACGCAGCGAGCGCATGCGACGGGTTTGGCTCGGCACCTACATGCTCGGACGCAGGGCTGAATGTCGATTCATTTCTTCTGAGGTAACTGTGCGGTTAGTCGGTTGACCGTAATTACTGACAACAAGCTCATTCTTTCTACTGAACTATACCCGAGAAACTATACTAGTTTATCTTCATAATTTTAAATAAAAGTGTGTGAGTACTGTGAATATCCCCCGTATTGGGTAAGTGTTGCAAAGTATTCAAATATTATAATTATGTAGTTAACATTACCTAGGTACCCGTTATATTGTATATTGGTAGAAATTATTGTGCGCTTATGACCTATAGAATGTCGTGTTGAATGCAACCAATGCAATATTTATAATGTAAATACTATTATAAAGGATTTATAGTGCCTAAATAATAAATAATCCTATTTATTTTTTATATTTTGGTGATTTAATTATGTCACGAGTCATGACATTACATGACCTTCACTAGGTTTAACCGTTGCATCTGCTATGAGTAATTGGCAATATTTGCAATAATATAACATTTACCACGGTCCATAGATGTTGTTGTGAAGCCTGGGCGATGATTGTATTGGTACTAGTTTCAATTACATAAGCTTACATTTTTTGTAAATTACCCCACCTGCCATCAACATTTTGTATTCTTTCATATTATAGCTGAAATTAGTATGCCTCATCATTGATCACTATTTCATGCAAATCTAATTATCATCATCTGATCCGCTTTATCGACTGCTTGCGCTAACGCGGAATGTTGCAGTAAAATAATAAAAACTGGATATTTGTAAAATGTCAGATTATATACAATTCCAGGGACCGCCACCCGGACGACGAACATCGCGATCCTGCTGATGTAGGCCGCCTGACGAAGTCACTCACGCGTCACCTATCTTGCTGCTACGGAACGACCCACGGCTGTCGACCTACCTACCCTTCAGGACAGTGGTGTTTTATTTAGATTAGATCTTTTTACGTATTCGGCTCGAAAATGGCAGGACCCAAACCCACCTTATGTAACTAGGATTTAATTAATGTAACATAAAACATTGTACTTAAATTATCTTTTAATTCCTACCCTAGTAATAAGTGCCACAATGGGCCGAAATTCTTTTCACAATCGGTTTAACCGAACTTCGGCAGCTTAAACCGAACTTCGTCATTCGACCGAATTTCGGTTCATATGCCGAACATTCGGTGCAAAACAACAGATTTTTTATTACACTTGCATTTAAATTAAAAAAACATATTTTTATTAATAACAGTGAAATAAAAGTAGTCTGATATAGGTACTACTACTAGGTATTATAAGTTAATTTTTTATTCAAATAAATGACTACGCTTATTTGAATAAAAAATTAACTTATAATCAGCCTTAGATATCTTAACGACTTTTATTCCCTCAACCCCCAGGAGGCACTCGGGTGCCACGATAACAATTGATTTCAATTGTGTCTGGAATAACTTACGATCGAGGGATTAATTAAACAACAAAATTAAACTGCTCTACTTACTGATCAGCCTTAGATATCTTTCCTACTTAATAAAACAACAAAATTAAACTGCTCTCCTTATAAATTTGACTTAGATATATTTTAACCTTAATTAAACAACAAAATAAACTTCTCTTCTAACTAATCAGCCCGATATCTTTCTTACTTAATTAAATAACAAAATTAAACTGATATTCTCAACAAGTCTTAAGATTCTTTCTTACCTAGTAAAACACAGTGAAATTGATTCTTAACCGAATTTTTCATTTTTACCGAATGTTCGGCCGAAGTTCGTATTCGGTTCAAACCACATTCGGCCCATCAGTAATTTTCGGTCCAAAATGCAGTTGTCTCTATCGCGCTCTGCGGAGGAGGCGTTCGGGACTGCGCGACAGCACTAGATTTTACAAATACCTATTTTTCAATTCTCTCGACCGTAGTGTTTCCTCTTAAAGGCTAAAGTAAGGATTAGTAAGGATTTATTCAATACTTGTGGCCAGCTTAAGTTTGATAAAAAAAAACCCTTTTGTGATAACAGTGCGATAAATTTATTGTGATGCCTACATGACTTCAATATTTAGTTTTTCAACTCGGCTCTATAAATTGATGCTTATGATTGTAACTAGGGTATGCAATTAATTAGCATGTTATTATTACTTTCTGGGACACAATACGCCTGTCGACGTTATATCAGTAGGTAAAACTGATATAGTGTCTTGCTATGTGTTCCGCAGTAACGATCCTGTAAAGCTGTAACATCGAATTACCAAAATCTACTACCAAAACAATTAGGCTCATGATAGAAGTGCGGTTTTGGCATCCGAACCGCCACACCTCTCTTACCGATCTCACCATAACATAGTAATGGTCAGACATGTTCTAGCTGTCAGCAGAAATAATACGAATAATACGTCCAGTTGAAGTTTACTGGACAAAGATTCTGGAAACCCTAGTTGTTAGTGCAATCAGCTGCTGTAGTTTTTTTTTAACAAGGCTTATAATTCCGATAAAGTAATAATTAGTTAGTTTTAAAGACGACAATAAACACTGGGGCATCTTAAGATCTTTGTAGATGCGATTCTGAAATAATGAGCTGCAGGCTACTGTAAAATTTTATTAAAATTTTCAAAACAAAGGTCATATTACATGCTTTGCTAAATTGTAAGATTAATATTAATGATAGAATTTGTTTATTCATTTCATAATTAAATAACATAAAATGAAACCGGCCAAGTGCGAGTGTCAGACTCGCGCACGAAGGGTTCCGTACCAAAACGGCCAAAAAAACGGGTTTGTTGTATGGGAGCCCCCCTTCAATATTTATTTTATTTTGTTTTTAGTATTTGTTGTTATTGCGGTAACAGAAATACATAATTTGTGAAAATTTCAACTGGCTAGCTATCGCGGCTCTTGAGATACAGCCTGGTGACAGGGCGACGGACAGACAGACAGACGGACAGACGGACAGACGGACAGACGGACAGACGGACAGACGGACAGACGGACAGACGGACAGACAGCGAAGTCTCAGTAATAGAGTCCCGTTTTTACCCTTTGGGTACGGAACCCTAAAAACGGGTTTGTTGTATGGGAGCCCTCTTCAATATTTATTTTATTTTGTTTTTAGTATTTGTTGTTATTGCGGTATCAGAAATACATAATTTGTGAAAATTTCAACTGTCTAGCTATCGCGGCTCTTGAGATACAGCCTGGTGACAGAGCGACGGACAGACGGACAGACGGACAGACAGCGAAGTCTTAGTAATAGGGTCCCGTTTTTACCCTTTGGGTACGGAACCCTAAAAAAGGAAAACATTACTATACAATAAATAAAATAAATATAAATATTTTTCAGACATGCCACACTGCGCCACACAGAGCCATCTAGACCCAAATTAAGCTACTACTAAGTAGTTTGTTGTATGGACTAGACAACCGATAAACTTACTTATATATATATTTTTAAATATACTTATAATCCATAGAAAACACCCGTACAAACAGACATGTTCATGCACACAAATATTTGTACTGTGCGGGGATCGAACCCGCGACTCATGGCTCAGAAGCAGCGTTTACTACCACTGATCCAAATGGTCGTCAAACAATACAGACAATTAGCAACTATTAACAATAAATTAATTAATTTATAGATTACCTTTATTTTTTAAGCTTGTTGATTAATCAGAACATAAACCATAGAACAATGATTCATGTACCTACCGATCAGTCAAAATACGAAAACATATTTAGGATGATGTTGGGGCTGCCCCAGACCCGGCGCGCCAGAGTGAGCATCGCTTTCTCATCATCATCATCATCATCAGCCTATTGCCGTCCACTGCTGGACATAGGCCTCTCCAAATGCACGCCACTTAGGTCGATCCTCGGCTTCTCGCATCCAGCTCCTGCCAGCCACCTTGCGCAAATCATCACTCCACCTGGCCTGAGGGCGTCCTACATTACGTTTGCCGAGACGCGGTCTCCACTCAAGAACTCGTTTACCCCAGCGGTTGTCGGTTCTGCGGCTAATATGGCCAGCCCACTGCCACTTCAGCTTGCTAATCCGGTGGGCTATGTCGCTTTCTCAGTGATGTATAAAAACAGTAAAAGTCACTTTAATTTACTAAGTAGTAGATCGATCACACACACTATTTTCAATTACGTCTTACCTGTTATGTACACACGGCGGCACATCAGACTATACATGTTGACCTTGAGACCGCCTTTATGCTCTACGTAATAAAAGCTGTTATCGCAGTTCAACTGTTTAACTTGATGTGCTGTCGAGTGTACCTAACTGTTTTGGTCACGTAGCATAATCGTCAGCATGGAGTAACTTAAGACTTTTAAATGTTTGGTCTCCAGTGAAAGGGCACGTTGCGCGATACTGATCCTGCATTTAGATGCTTTGACAAAATAAATAGTATACACTAGCAGCAACAGAGTAACATCACTAAGAGTAACATATCTACTTCAGGTGACTTTGTAAACATTATGCCATCAAAAACATAACTTGTATTAAAACCAAGATTCGCTACACAGTTCTTCTGCCGAAAAAAGTTGATATTTTATATATTTTATTAAATATATTTATATTTTTATATTTTATTATTTAAGACATGCCACACTGGGCCACACAGAGCCATCTAGTCCCAAATTAAGCTACTATTAAGTACCCTGTCGTATGGGGTACTAGACAACCGATAAACTTACTTATATACTTTTTTTTTTATTACATACTTATAATACATAGAAAACACCCAGACGAGTACAAACAGACATGTTCATGCACACAAATATTTGCACAAAAATGGCTCAAAAGCAGCGTTTACTACCGCTGATCCAAATGATCGTCAATTATATCAATATATCCAGTTATGAGATACATTGTGTTTTCATGTGATGGTCAAGTCAAATCTATCTATATAAAGCATAAAAGATTTTTAATATTTACGTAAGAACTTAAGACAGAAAGTCCCATAAGTACCGACTTGATACGAGTATTACATGAATCTCACAACTTTTTAAAGAAGAAGAACTGAAGTCTCGCATTGTTTTATTTACTAGAGTTTTTTTGATGGCATCTCATTTTTTGTGGATAGTACTTTGTGGTACCTTCCACTTCTTGAATACCATATCTACTACCTATTTAGTATGAATTGTATGAAAAATCACGTAGACTTTCATACGTCTCTACGTACCTAAGAACATAAAATGTATGATTGTGATTGTTCATGAATTTCTCTGCAGAAATCTAATGCATTAATCTAATTTCCACAACTATTTTAATAATAAAACAGATAAAGCTCTTTTCAACATTGAAACAGTGCTAGTAAAATCTAAATCGGCTTGATAGTTTTCCATTTTTAGACGATATAATGGGTAGTAGTAGCCCACCAATGATGAAATCGGATTAGCGCCGCAATTCTACGTAGAACTTATTAAAATCTATCGTTGCAGTTTTATATTGTCCGTGGCATGCGTATCTTTTTTTAAAGCCCAACTTTGATAAGGTTTTTACCATTTTAATCACTTAATTCACAATATCAGATAATTACTCATTACAAATAAACGCTTGATAAAACACGGAAACGAAAAAAACCCGGTAATTATGTACTTACTTGTGTTCCTAAAAAGTAAATGTAAACTATTTTTATACGTATGACGTTCCTTTGAGGCCTAGTTTCAGAGTTTTCCAAGTAGCCTATTACAGGCCGACGTTATACTTGGTTATTTCAATCAATCTGGCTTCACGTGACTTTGCATCATATTTCCCCCAAATTTCCCCTCATATTTAAAAGTCTTAAAATATGTATCCTAATGAAAATTTTTATTTAAATCGCTCAAGGTTATTGTTGCATCTACCATATCAACTTACAAGCTTTTAAAAGAAAGGATTTCTTCGATGATACTCGTATCTACCTCCAGAATTTATTTTCAATTGTTTCAGTTTACTGAAAACACGCAAAACTCAAATCTTTATTTTAATAGTAGTGAAGACAGTTTGAGGCTGACTCAAAATGATTGTTTTTATATAATATCAGTACATGAAAAATTTTGTCTCAGGCGGGACTCGAACCCGCATCTCCTCCACCGAGACACTGCGACACGGCGCAAATTTTTCAAGCATATTCTTACGCTGCGAGCCAGCGAGGAGATGCGGGTTTGAGTCCCGCCTGAGACAATTTTTTTACGTTTATTACTGATATTATAAGTGCAATTAAGTTGCTAAAATATCAAATAAAGTGTTTTTATATAACCTACATATGCGTAACTATTAAAGCAGGTAATTACCTGCTTTTCTTAAATAGGTATGTGCACTTTAGTAAGAAGGTAAGAATAGTGTACTGACTTAGCATGCAGCAATAAGCATTCTGAACTAGTAACCGGCGTTAAAAACATATGTAAGAGCGATAACGTTATTGATAAAAATAACCAAGTCTTATTTCAATTTGAAACTAAAGACAACCTTCATGGCTAAAAAAAGTTTTCAGACGATTGTCGGCGATCCTTTGTTCGGATTTTTTGTCATAAAGTGTTTATGTAGTAGTAATTTTATTCACTATAACTAACAAAATTTTTTAGAACAGTAACAATAATTTTTTTGGGTACAAAAGTAATACAACATAATTATTAAATTGTTATTGCTACTGTTCTAGGCTGTTACATCATGTTTCACCTAATTATTTTTCGTTTCGACCGATTTACACCGACCCTGGTTACAGGCTGACTGGAACAGCGATGTATTTACTTCATGTGGAATGATCTACAGAATATACATCTCTGTTTTAGATAAGCTATCAAACATTTGTAGGAAGATTCAGATAAATCTAAGTTCAACAAATTTATAATACCAGTATATAAACTTGAAAAATTTTGTCTCAGGCGGGATTCGAACCCGCATCTCCTCGCATGCCGGGCGGGTGCCATAACATTAGGCCACCGAGACACTGCGACACGGCGCGAATTTTTCAAGCATATTCTTACGCTGTGAGCCAGCGTTGTTTCATCAAATGTTAGGAGTTTGCACCCTTAACACCCGAAAGAAACATCTTTGCAGATGTTTGCCAGTCAGTTAAGATGAAACAGCTATGAGCTTGAGACAAAATTTTTCAAGTTTATATACTGATATTATAAGTGCAATTAAGTTGCTAAAATATCAAATAAAGTATGTCAACAAATTTATATTTATCTTAAACTGCAACGCTGTACAGATGAATCTACCAACCACTAACAATCGTACCTATATTACTTTTGTAATACTTAGTAGAAAAATAATTTTATTTAATGCAAAGTTGGCTTAGAAGAAAAACAAATATATAATGTCAGCTGACGAAAAACGGGGTGGTCCTCAACTTGTTGTTGTCATTTTTGATGGCCTGTATCTATGTGACACCCTATCGAGGTTATTCAACTAAGAATTTCCCTGTACTTCGACCCTTTTAACATCATTATATTTCATTGACCATTTGGATCAGCGGTAGTTAACGCTGCTTCTGAGCCATGGGTCGCGGGTTCGATCCCCGCACAGTACAAATATTTGTGTGCATGAACATGTCTGTTTGTACTGGTCTGGGTGTTTTCTATGTATTATAAGTATGTATTCACAAAAAAAAAGTATATAAGTAAGATTATCGGTTGTCTAGTACCCCATACGACAGGGTACTTAATACTACCTTAATTTGGGACTAGATGGCTCTGTGTGGCCCAGTGAGGCATGTCTTAAAATATTTATTTATTATTATTTATTTTTTGAAGAAAAAGATTATCATTAAAATATAAAATGGAAATAGCTGATATTTTTTTTATTAATCTACTACGAATTAACATTTGTCAGCGATAAATAAACAAAAAGATGTGAACAAGGCTTCAAGTTCTAAGACAGTCGAAAAATGTTTATGAAAGAAATTGTAGGTACCTACTCTGATGAGCTCTATCCTCCGCCTACGATTTTTGTTATATTTAATAGAATAAACGAAGGAAAAACTGGCTACAATTTTAAAGCTAATTATTTTACTATTGAACGGTTTCGGAGTTGTTTAGATTCCGAGGATCATCATAAGTGGCGTGCAACTGGAGAGGCCTTTGTCCAGCAGTGGACTGCGAAGGGCTGATGATGAAAATGATAGAGAATCAGATGAAAATGTTCGAAATACTGATAACCCTTTATATACTTTTTGCTTTTTTTTAAAAGGTAATTAATACGAACATAACAATAACATAGGCTGGTTTCAGTTTGCAATACCATTTACTTGGCACTCTGTGTATTTTAGTGAGTACCTAAGGTTTAACAATAGCATTAGAGTATATACAGGTTAAAAAAAAAATGTTTCATCTAACAAAAATAAGTTATCAGCACCCTGACAGAGATTACTGAGTAGTAAACCATATCGCAGGTTTTTTATTGTTATTATGGGTCTCTCTGGGATCAGTACTAGGATTAATATATATTTAATTTACTTAGATGATCTTCCTAACTGTATGCATAATCTCTATGAGATGGCATTGTTTGCGGATGATACATCAATGATTTTTAAAACTTAAACTCTGTCACAACTAGCCTAGCGAAGGGGACACCACGCTACATACTCTTGAGCCTTACCCGGCCTATGTTGCCGTGATCGAAAGGGATCTCTCCCTGGCGCAGTTGTAGCCCAAATGGCAGCTATGGCTGGTTGTACGGACCTTCAGCAGAAGGCAGTGGAGAAGGGACGAACACCGATACAGAGGTGTCAGTTGTTTCTTGGCATCGATTTGCTAGAGGCAAGGCACTAAGATCCCTCCCTGAAGCTGGATGGCGCTCTGCTTATGCGAGCCACAGCCAGAGGTGTAACTGTGGCTGTGGATCCAACGTTCCAACTCACTAAATGGCATCGTCGGATACGGAGGGTGTTTTAGTAGATAGGGTCCGCTAGCCCCGCAGTCAATAGCCTAGCCCTAATCGATACCACTTACGTAGAGTAATGCATTGCCCCGCCTAAAAAGTTTTAAGAATAGTCTCACCAAACGTGGTTCGCCTAACACGGCCGGAAACGATCTGAATTAAGTGACTCAGCCCTGGATGACGCCGTATGAAAAAAGATTATCATATTCTATTCGGAATTTCCCATCCATAAATGTTTGTAATCTACAGTTACCTAATTAATCGGATTAATTGTATTCTTTCCTATATAAATACCCGTGTATATTCTTAAAATTATTAACGTTATAACGTAAAGCTACCAAAATGCGTACTTTGGTGGTTATCCTACTCGGGCTTGCTGTCGTGTCAGGTAAATTAATTATGTTTTTGTATAGTTAAAACATAAAAATAACTGATTATTAATTGCAACAAAATTGTTGTAATTTTTTTTTCGTCAAAATTTTTTTGCAAATAGCTACAGAAAATCCCAGTTATGTCAATTTTATTTCTACAAACAGGCTCCAATATTTAAACCCAACACTGCTTTGGGACAAAGTGTGAGCTAGTGCCGAAAAGGAGAAGCGCAAGGAACTCGGTCACAATGATGCGCCTGTTTTTTAATCATTATTTTTACTTAAGATACATTATATTCCAGTGCAAGCCAAAACAATTTAAAGCTACACACACATTTCAATCATTTAGATAATCATTAATAGCATAAAAAATACTCTACTTCCGCGAGAAGACCTAATCTGGAGGTGAAATGTCCTTTCAGTCTTTATCTTTGTTAATATGATATACTAGCTGTTGCCCGCGACTTCGTACGCGTCAATTTCTGTTATTAAGATCGCGATTATTTTTGCAACATTTTTCACTGCTGCTTCGCTCCTATTGGTCGAAGCGTGATGTTATAGCTTTAAGCCTTCCTCGATAAATGGACTATCCAACACAAAAATATTTTTTTAATTCGAACCAGTAGTTCCAGAGATAAGCGCGTTCAAAATAAAAAAAAACAAACAAACTCTTCAGTTTTATAATATTAGTATAGATTTCAAAAAACAACAATACTTAAAAAAAAAAATTGCATTATTATTGTATACAAAAGTGACCTAGTGGAACTTATGGCGATTAAATAACGACTTAAACGTCGGTTGATTGAATTTCTGTTTTTTCCAGCTGTCCCCAACAATGGTCAAAGGATTGTAGGTGGGTCTGTAACCACTATTAGCCAATACCCTGAAATGGCATCTTTGCTGTTCGCACGTGGCACAAACTGGCACTGGCACGAGTGTGGCGGCACCATCCTCAACAGCCGGTCAATCTTGACCGCTGCTCATTGCACCATGTAAGTTAATATAAAAAAAAAACTTTTTCAATATCACTGACCGATAAAATATGTTTTGTTGTCAGTAAAACCATGTGTGGTGGAAACCCATCAGTCATGTCAAATAGGTTTCCCATTTCAGTTTACGAATTTTAGTTAGCTAGTTATTAAGAAAATGCTAACGAATGAATACTTCATTTCTTAAAAAAAATTGTATATAACCTTAAGGAAAGAAATTTCTTTCCCTATGAATCCTATGATACGAGAACTGAAATAAGAGTCTTCGAAACTACCTACGTCAATCTCTCACTTTTATCTCCTCTCCAAAGAGAGGATTTTATTATTGCTACGCTCGTAAGGCGGTTTAGCGATCAATGATTGGCCAATGGTAGAGCAAAGAAACGTATGAGAGTAGAATGGGCGATGTTATTCCAATTTAACGTCACGTGATTTTTAATATCTTAACAATTATAAATCTTTCCTATAGCGGAGACGCCAATGCGTTGTGGCGGACCCGTGTGGGGTCTACTAACGCTAATAATGGCGGTGTAGTCCACTTCACCCAACAAATTATAAACCACCCGAGCTTCGTCAATTGGAGCTTCGATAACGACGTTGCAATCATCCGCACCGCTACTGCTATTTCCTTCAATAACAACGTGAGGGCTGGCAGAATCGCCGGCTCGAACTACAACCTCGGCGACAATCAGGTCGTCTGGGCCGCGGGATGGGGTAGGATCTATGTAAGTATTCATTACCGTTGTAAGCTAATGACAGAATAAATAAACGTTCACATTTTTTATTTAAATTTTTAGCTTCAGAGATTTCATAAGTGCAAAAACAATCTAAAATTGGATAGCTTATTAGAAGCTTCATGGTAGAAAAGAATTCTAAAATTTTACGATACTTACAAGTTTTTTGCTTTAGTTTTACTAACGTGATATAATAATTTCATCCTTTAAATAGCTGCTTTCTCGCTTTGGCAAAGTTGTGTAAGGAGAAATAGAATGTGTGTGTATTTGTATATTTTTGGCGTATTGTAAACTCTTTTTTAATTTAAAAATTCACAAAAAAATTCATCATTTCATTCAGTGCCTGATTTATCATCGGTGACTTTTCAACGACTCGAAACCGGTGGTTCATTTCATGGTTATCAATTACAAACCGTTATTTTATTGGATCTCAGACCTCCATTTCCTACGTATTGGGGCAGACGTTTGTTTTAAAAAAAAACATTTATACCGGTATGCTTGTTAATCAGTTATTACATTAATATATGTATAATAAATATATACATCGAATTGAGAACTCATCGGCTGAAAATCATTGATTTATATTATTGAACTTATCTTAAACATATTTAATTTTGCACTTACTTAATTCCAATTCTGAATGCGTTCAACTTAAACGGTCAATACAGGCCTACTTATGGTATTAAAATGACATTTAAACGGTGTCAGATAAAGTTGGCTTTGAGGTTTGAAGATCTCCCAGGTGGCGCACGCTCGACCGAGCGAGTAGCCAGATGCGGAACTGCAGGTGATTGATTGCCAGGGGTAACAACGCCCGGGGCGTCAGCCTGTGGTTTCAACTAACTGAAAGCTACTGGAGGACATGTAGGATGGTTTCTTGGGTAGGGTCCGCAAACCTTGGACGAACCCCACAGAACTATGTGACGGCTGTCGCAGAGTAAATATAAATACATTCCCCTCAATCGAAAAAAAACTTTGTGATCTTAATTTTAAAAAACCTCGAGTGGTTGTGCTTTGTTTTGTATATTGACACTTCCACTAGTCTTTTTTTACTTAGGTATTTTCCCCATTTGCTTCTTTATTTTAAATTAAGTTCTCAGAAATTCGAGTATTTTAGTTAATGAATCATTGTTTTTCTTAGCATGGCGGGCCTCCTTCTGAGCAACTGCGCCATGTTCAGGTCTGGACGATCAACCAAAACATCTGCAGGCAACGTTATGCCTCAATGGGCCGACCTATTACCGACAATATGCTGTGCTCCGGCTGGCTTGATGTCGGCGGCCGCGACCAGTGCCAGGGTGACTCTGGTGGTCCGCTTTTCCACAACGGCGTCGTGGTCGGCGTCTGCTCTTGGGGCCGCGGTTGTGCCGAGGCTGAGTTCCCTGGCGTCAACGCTCGTGTAACTCGTTTTACAAACTGGATCACCCAGAACTCATAAATCATACTTTTCAATAATAATAAATCATGTATTCATTAAAAATGTCTTTGTTTTATTCTACCCAAACATTAACAAAATTGTCATTCAAATCTACTTTAATATTCTTTATTAAAATTATTAATAATCTTTTAGAATATAAACCATCTTATGCAATTAGCTAAATCAGCTTTTTAACATTTGAAAAAGGCATCTTGATATACCTTTAATGGACTGATAATGAAAACATCAATGAATTCAGGAATCAAGCTAAGATAACAATGTATTCCGTTTAAGTTGTCAAGATTATTAACATCGAGATATGTAATCAGTGAAAACCCACATAAATTGTGTGAATTGATAATCTAATTACTGTAAATAAATAAACACAATCGCCTTTTTTAAACTGCTTAAGAATTAGTCGTCTGCGCCTTTTTGCCTGATACCAGAAATACATGTTTTTTAACCATCGGGGACTATTTATAAATGTCTGATTTGAATATTTTAGTTTTCTGTATTTGTGAATATTTATTTGGCCTACTTTATTAGAAATACATTTCTCTAATAATGATTACTTGATTTCAATAATAATCACTTGATACAGCAATACATTTTAAATGAAAATATTAGTGCTTAGGACTAAAAGCTTGATTGACCATCAGACACGAAAAATACGTTTAGTTATGCAAATAAGAAGGCGCACCTTAAAATCCTTTTAATTAAAATTGTGGCAACTAAAACATCAGCAGATTTCAATATCGCTAAGCATATGTCATAAGAATGTTTAAAAATGACGTACAATTTCCCATACGCTTTAATGATTTAACTTAAGACTTGGAAACACGATTAACACACTAATGCTTTGAATAGAAAGGGAAGTATAGGGTCATCATCATCATCATATCAGCCGAACGACGCCCAATGCTGAGCATAGGCCTCCCCCAAGGATCTCAACAACGATCGGTCCTGTGCTGTCCGCAT
This sequence comes from Anania crocealis, assembly GCA_949315895.1. NCBI lineage: Eukaryota > Metazoa > Arthropoda > Insecta > Lepidoptera > Crambidae > Anania > Anania crocealis. Next base: position 20,694,068 of record OX438882.1, read on the forward strand.
CCAGCGCCTTCCCGCGACCTGGACCAGATCGTCGGTCACTCCCATAGGTCATTACTGGCAAAACACACACTGGTCAAAGACTTTCGTCTTGAGACACTGAGGTATTTCGGACGCGAATATATGCTTCCCGAACGCTGCCTATCCGAGCTGGATTCGACTAGTGATCTCTTTCTTGAAGTTCGTCTTACCTAACTGGACTATCTGTCCCAGGTAAACATAGTGGTGAACAACTTTGAGTGCAATGTTCCCAACATTAACTGGAGCGGGTGCAACATGGGCATTTAACATGATTTTTGTCTTGTCCATGTTCATCTTAAGACCCACTCTTTGAGAAGCATTACCGAGATCTTCGAGTATAATGTTCAGGTCTTCCAAGGTCTCAGCCATAAGAACTACATTATCGGCAAATTGCAGGTGTGTTAGGTATTCGCCATTAATGTTGATGCCGCGTCCTTTCCAGTCCAGAAGCTTGAAAATATCCTCCAATGCAGCTGTGAACAGTTTCGGAGAAATAACGTCTCCCTGTCTCACGCCTCGCTGTAGTTGGATCGGATTACAGCTCTGGTTCGGTATTTGGAACGACATGGTGGCGTTTTGGTATAAGTACTTTAGCACCTCGATTTACCTGTAGTCTATTTGACACCTTTGGAGAGACTGCAGCACTGCCCAGGTCTCAATCGAATCAAAGGCTTTCTTATAGTCCACTAATGCTAAGCAAAGTGGCAAGTTATACTCTTCGGTTTTCTGTATAACTTGCCGCAACGTATGAATGTTGTCTATGGTACTATAAACTTTTCGGAATCCGGCTTGTTCGGGAGGTTGGAAGTCGTTGAACCTGCGAGTGAGATGATTCGTAATGACTCTCGAAAACAACTTATAGATATGGCTCAAAAGCGAGATGGGTCTGTAGCTCCTCAAAAGAGTTTTGTCACCCTTCTTGAAGAACAGCATCAGTTTGCCTCTGCCCCATGCCTTTGGCGTTTTGCCCTCGCAGATGACAGAATCAGAGAGCTTCTGGAGGATCTTAAGTAATGGCTTACCGCCCGCTCTAAGGATCTCTGTTGTGATTAAGTCATCACCCGCCGCTTTGTTGTTTTAAAGCTGCTTGTTAGCCATTCTAATCTCGCACAGGCTGACGTCCGGGATATCTTCAGAATAGTGACGGGTAAGCTTGGCTCTAAGGTCTTTAGCCTTGCTTTCATAAGGTGTTTTCGTGGACTGTCCATAGAAATTCTCAATCTCCCTCAGAATTTCGGGTGTTGATGTAATGATGCTACCTGCCTTAGTTTTCAGCCTCGTCAATTGGCTTTGCCCAATAGACAGATCACTGGTGAACACTTTGGAGCCGTTATTCAGCTCAATGGCCTCTGTTAAAATCAGTTAAAATCAGTTTTATTTCTGCAAATAGGACCCTGGAGGCACTTTTACACGTCCCAATATTAACCTACCACTGCTTCGGGACTCATGTGGGCTAGTGCCGAGTAGAAGCAGCGCAAGAAACTCGGTCACTATTGACAGCCTCTTTTTAAATAAACATGTTTACATAAGATATATGCCAGTGCGAGCTGATACAATTTAAAGCCAAACGTTCCTATCATTTATATAATCATCAATAGTGTAATAGCCCTTTTTCATTAAAACAACTTTGATATATGATTTGAATTTATGGACAGGGAGGTCAGCAATTGACAGTGGCAATTTGTTGAAAATACGGATACAATTTCCCATTAATACGTCTCTTTAATACCCTCTTTAATACGTCGGGTATTAAATTGGCAAAGGTCGCTTGTCAAAGACTTAAATATCTGTCTACTGAGCTGCCGATAGCGTTGGGCATCCGCTGAGTTCTGTAGCCTCATTTCGTTCCTCTGATCCATGAGTAGGAGAGTCTGATTGGAGAGTTTATTTGATTTAGGACGGCGGGTTTTAAAGTACTTGGACCCTACCGTACGGACAGTATCTACCACTATGTTGAATAGATCGTCCACATCGATGCTGTTTTTAAGGGCTTCGAACCGTTTTTGAAGCTCGATCTGAAATCACTCGGGGTTTTGAATTTTAGCCGGTATTAGTCGGAGCGTGGATTTTATCAGTCGCGCTCTTTCAAGCTTAACGTCGATATTCAATGTGCATCTGACCATACGGTGATCGCTTCCTGTATTAACTGTTCAGTAAAATAGGATGGGTTAGCACGGGAGCCCTTTCGGTCGCATAATCTCTTTGTCATAATGTACTTTAGCATAACAGTTTCAGCATAAAGTTTTCTCGCATAAACTGTGATAAGCAGATTGTTATAAACCCATAATGGTTTCAACGACATAACGGTAACTTACTATAATTGACTTTATCATAATTTTAATCATCATAAAGGTGAACCACATAATAGCTTTACGTCTAAATCTAATTTATCATAAAATACGAAGCGCATAATGGGTGTATCCATAACATTTAAAGTCATAAATGGCGCTGTGCGAATAGCAGCCTCTTCGCCCATACGAAACGTTAGTTTGGCTCAATAATGAAAAGTTTTTTTAGGTAAGCTTGCTTGGTCCCGAATCAGGTAGACCCCGACTTGCCGTGGTATCCTCACCGTGGTACTTGTCTGCCCAATACTAGAGTGTAATTTAAAAGCCGGAGGCGCGGAGGGGGAGCAGCCTCCGCCCACTGTAACAAAGCGCAGGCGCCTGTGCGACCAGCAAGCTGAAGCTGCGGAAATGAGCGTGGGCGTCTGTGATTTGTTACGTATGGGCGAAGAGGCTGCTATTCCCGCAGCGCCGGAGAAGAGGAAATCCAAATGCTCGCATGCATGCATGGTTGCCTATGCACTTTGCATTTGCATGCTTGTTGCTTGCTTGCGTTTGCAACCCAATATGGACCCCATATTGGATAGCATAAATTAAAGAAGCATATTTTCAGGCCGCATAACTATATGTTTATGATATTCTAAATGTTAACATTATGGTATTCTATATGTATGACTTGTAATCTGTATGCCACAGGGTGAGATGCCAATAAATGTTATGATTAGTAATCGTTATTGTAAAAACAATTATGCATGAAAGTTTGATGCTGATATATCATTATTATAAAAGAAGTCATGGGGAAATAAATTATGCCAAATGATTAATTCTAAATGAACGTTATGCGAAACGAACAGAATGCCAAAAAACGTTATGCAGCCTGAAAATATGCTTCTTTAATTTATGCAACCCAATATGGACCCAGTTAGCATTCCTAGGAAGAGAAATTACTTGAGCTTGACCTTCACGCTGCAGGAAATGTGCGGGTACTTAAAGCGTGATTGAGAATACGCATGAGCAAGAATGTTAAGTAAGGGGATCATACATTTTTCGGCTAACATTGTCACTGCCCACAGCCATAGAAGCTATGCTGCAGCAGCTTAGTACGTTGTTCCTAATTGGTGAAAGACGAAAAACTTAAAGTCGTGGGAACTGAAAGAGATGATAATAGTTTAATGTTTGTACTTTTATTGTATAATCAATGACAACCATCTTAAATTATAATCATTCCACTGCAGGGCAAATGCCTACATCATTGAATTTAAGTTAGCATAGCAATGATGGGTACAGGCATAATCACCACGCCTGCCAAATGCAAAGAAACTCGGTGATTACAAGCTCGATTAGCTGTATTTTCTTGAATTTAATGATGGGAGGGTTTTGTCTTGCAGTGGGATGATCAGCCTATAGGCCATTACTTTGCTTTACTTTTTATAAAATCACATACAAGTTTTGAACATCAATAGCATTCATGAAATCATATAAAATTTAGTTATATAGGCCACATGTAGCGCGAATGGAAAAAGATAATGATATATTTTTTGGAATTTCCACTCTCAATATCGTTCATAATCTATTAGCTACCTAATCAGATTAATTGTATTCGTTTCAATATAAATACTCGTGTATTTTCCTGATATTATTAATAAAACAGCATTTATTGCTAATATCAAAATGCGTACTTTGGTAGTTCTCCTATTGGGGATTACTGTTGTGTCAGGTAAATTAACCATCTTTATGTAAAGTTAAAGCACAAAACATCTGATCGAACGGAATTTCTTTTTCGTTTATTAATTTTGATTCATTAAAATTGAATCATATAAGTATTTCATATTTTGATTTTAAAAGTATTCGAAAAGAAGCAGCTATGATAAAAAAAAAACATTTTAATCCATATTTTTTTAAAGTAAAACTTAATTAAAAAAACTTGTTTGCATAATTTGAATGTTGAGGTAAACTTAGGATAACTTGTCATGGCGATGAAATAACTTGGCTTGCACGGTGGTTAAAAACGTGATTTTTCAGCTGTCCCCAAAAATGGTCAAAGGATTGTGGGCGGGTCTGTAACTGACATAAGCCAATACCCTGAAATGGCATCTTTACTGTTCGGCTTCGGCACCAGCGGTCATTCACAGGCGTGTGGCGGCACTATCCTCAACAGCAGATCGATCTTGACCGCAGCTCACTGCACCGAGTAAGTTAAACTTGGAATTATTATGATGTATTGATGTAATTTGCTCGTCAATCACATTATCTTCCTAAAGCATTATATTAAGCGTTACTAAATGGAAGTTTATCAAATTATCTACTAAATGGAAGCTTGTTAAATGGTCTACCAGTCAATATAGATTTAATCCACCAGTCAGCTGCTGTGTTGTTGCAACACACCTGTTACCTCATCCTGCCTGAGAGACAGGTCTATGCCCAGTTTAGGAAGTATTTTTGTACTGCTTAATATAGTTGATAATGTCATTAGGTACAACAGTGTAGTTTATAAGATTCGATATTTCATTACCTACTCTATTTTTACCTACTTCAAGTTTTGCATGCATATAATGGAATCATGCGTATATTGTATGTTGGTTTTACTGACAACAGCTCGTCAACCTACTACAAAACGTCAAATTTTCTTAATCGATATTGATCTCTACTTGTTGGACTTAAAGTTGAAAATCAATTCAATGACCTTCACCTTTTTTGGGACGGTTGACCTGCCGTTGTTTGTACAAATAATAAAATCACTTACCAATTTTATTCTATACACTTTTTTCGATTTCCAAAATTTTTTCTCTACCGTATAAACAAAAATTATTAAGATAAAGTTTGTTTGTGACCGACCTTTGCTCCTCAGTACCTTCTGCATACATGGAATTTTTTCGTGCTATCAAATTCAAACTCTTCAGTTTTAGTTTAAGCTGTGTTGTAATTTCCTGAAGGTAATTTTTTTCTTCAATCTCATTTTCCAACTGTGGGACATCAGTAATTTGATTATTTGTAGTCTTATCTCTTAAAAAATATTCTTGGTAATTTTGTACATTTGTCACTGGTCACTAGCTAATTTTAATCCATAATCAGAAATTTCTCGTAGGGTTTGTATCTGGCTGCCGAATTTTGTAATGCAGTCTTTAATTGAAGTTCGTGTACGTTTTAATTAGTTAATTAATCCATTTCGGCGCCAATTAGTACATTCTAAAGTAATACCATTCTATTTGTAAGCAATGATATTTATTTTTTGATTGACACATTGAATGTCATCTAAGTCAAGTCAGAGAGTACAAATATGTAAAAAGTATGGATAGGACGCGGAACCAAACAAACTTTGCCTTTATTTTTTATCCCCTTAGAGGTTAAATTTTCAAAAATCCTGAAAGTCGTCATTCATAATTTCTAATCAGGTAGCTGGATACCAATTTTCATAGACTTAGCTTCAAAACTGACTGAGTTTCATACAAACTTATGGGGCCCTTTTTACCCCCTTAGAGGCGGAATTTCCAAAATTCCTTTCTTAGTGCTCGCTCACCTACACTATAAAGGAAGCACGCTGAAAATTTTCAGATTTTAAATCCCAGTAGTTTGAGCTGTGCGTTGATCAGCCAGTCAGTCAGTCATTAAATCAGTTTTTATTTTTATAAAGTCATTTAGATAAAAAAGAGTTTTGGTGAAACCTACTTCACTTAAATTTTATTATCAGATGTGTTCCCCATTTCAGTTTACACATAAAACCGATTGAGAAAGAATGCGAAGAAAATATTAAATTTATAATTATTTTGTTCTTAAAATAGAAGGTAATGTGAATATTAAAATTTATCGAAGTATGACTTTTTTTACTTTCTTCTCTTCTATTATTAAATAATTTGGCATCATTTAAATAATAATTATCCCCCGAATTTAGTAGTCGGGTTGGCAATCTATGGTTGGCCAACAGTGGAAAGAAGAAAATTTTATTATATTTTTGTGTTGGCACCAGATGGCATGATTTCTTACAAATTTATAAATCTATCATTTATTTTTATAGCGGATCAATCACTATGTGGTGGCAGTCTCGTGTAGGATCCACCTTTGCCAATAGCGGCGGTACTGTGTACCTCACCCAGCAAATCATTAACCATCCAAGCTATAACGCTTGGAGCTTAGATAGCGACATGTCTATCATCCGCACCTCTTCTGCTATTTCCTTCAACAACAATGTAAGGGCTGGTAGAATCGCCGGCACGAACTACAACCTCGCTGACAACCAGGTCGTCTGGGCAACGGGATGGGGTAGGATCTATGTAAGTACCTAATTATTACTGTTTTTAGCTACTAACATAATAATAAGACGTTCATGATATACTGTAAAATATGACATTTTAGTGTGTGCAAATCAGCATCTGAAACATAATAATATATATGACTTTCTCATAACCTTCAAAATTTTTTATAGGTATTCAGTATCGTACTCGTATTTAGAGCCCATTTATAAAGTATAAAATGTAAATCAAGTTTTCTTCCGAAAATGTCTTGTGTCACCACACCGACACACAGAATTCCGCTCTCAGCGCTCGCACAGGTCGGACGCTCGCTCCGCTGTCGATCCGTCTCGCTGTTCGCAGCATTTCTATCTTATTTCTTTCTACGTGGTTTCGCCCGCGGCTCTCCAAAGGTTAACCTAACGGTGTCAACTGACCTTTGTTGTGTTAAACGCTCTTTTCAAAGCGGTTCTGTTCGATAGGGAGCGACAGACAGTGCCTTTTTCAAGGCGCTGAAATTTCCCTCCGCCGCCGGTATATCGGGCTGTAAGTCTAGGCCTCCTGGAAGGCACGTTTGAGAGGGTGAGGCGTTCCTCCTCGCCCTAGAGACACTAGAAACTGCAGTCCTTTCCCTGCCGGGCGTGACCCACCCTACCCATCCTTATATTCCATCCCTTAGGGAGCGTATCCCGGGCCATTTCGGTGGCTCGGTCCCTCCCGAAGGACTGCTAGGCGTAGGCCACTCACCCCGCGGCGACATCACATCGTCGTGGGACCACCTAGTGTTAGGGACCTCACATCCTTTTTAGGCACACCCGATTCAACCAACCTTCCTGTGGCAGGTTGGACCACACAGACACCCATCACTCACCGTCACCGAGTTTCTTGCCGATTCTTCTCGGTGAAGGCGCGTTCCGAATCGGTGGTAAATAAAAATTACTACCTAAGGTCCTCCCTCCACGATGGAGGTACTCTTTTTAGAGTACCTCCGATCGTTAGGAGGCGACGCGTTGAAAGGCTTTAATGACTTTCGTCGCGCTCGTGAAGCCTCCGAAGACTCGCCCGCCTCCCCAGACCCAGAGCCCGTTCCCATGGAGGAAGAGGAAAGCCCTTCGGGCTCCTCCTCTCCTCCCACACCCTCCAGCTCCTCATCAGAGGATAGTCACGAGTCCCCCGTTAGTGACGGCTCCTCCTCTTCGGAGGAAACGTCTCAAACCGAGGAGTCCGATTCCGAAGGGTTCACTCCAGTGACCCACGGAAAGCGGGCGCGTAAGCCCGCGCGTTCCGAACCCCCGGCGAAAACCGCCAAAATCTCCCACGGGCAACCCAGACCGGCCAAGGCATCCGCCGCCAGCTCCACCCCTGCCCCAGCCCCAACCTCGCAGTCTGCTTCACAGACAAAAAAGGCCCCCCTTCCCCCGCCCATCGTAGTCCAGGACAAGTCTGCCTGGACAAATATTTCGGCTGCTCTCAATGAGCGCCACATTGCGTTTTCACACGCAAAGTCGGCTTCCGACGGAATCCGCGTGCAAACGCCGGACATCGCCTCCTACAGGCAGCTCCAACATTACCTCAACGTAAGGAAGATCTACTTCCATACGTACACTCCCGTCGAGGAGAAGAAGCTCCGCGTGGTTGTACGCGGAATTCCGAAAGAAGTCGACACAGACTTCATACTCACCGACCTTCAGTCGAAACAGCTTCCAGCTCTGGAAGTCCACCGCTTATTTAAAGCGCGTGGCAAAGCCCCTTACGATTTAGTACAAATCGTACTAGAAAATACCCCTGAAGGCAAAAAGATTTTTAATATAAAATCTATATGCCATATCTCCGGCCTCCGTATCGAGACCCCTCATAAAAAACTCACCCCTGGCCAGTGTCATCGCTGCCAGTTGTACGGGCACTCTGCCCGTAATTGTCACGCACGCCCGCGCTGCGTGAAATGCCTGGGCGACCATGGTACCGCCGACTGTCCTCGTTGTAAGGACACGGCGACTACCCCGCCCGCGTGTGTACTCTGCGGAGAGCAGGGACACACCGCGAATTATCGCGGTTGCCCCCGTGCTCCGCGAGTAAACTCACGGGTGCAGGCACCAAAGGCCGCGCACTTCCCAGCCCCTTCGTTTCGCCAGTTTCAGGCTCAACCCACAGCCTTCCCAGAGTTGCGTCCTTACGGACACAACGCGTGGTCTCGACCACTATCCTGGGCAAGGAATGCCTACGCCCCTGTCCCGGCCTTAAGCCAAATTACAGCAGTCCCGACGGCCCCTAAGGCCCCAAATATGGCCCCTACGGCCCAATCTGTGGCCCCTAAGGCCCCCACTATGGCCCCTAAGGCCACCACTATTGCCCCTCAGGCACCGCCAGTAGTCCCAAAGGCCCCTCAGGCACTGCAGGCTACAAATGCCCCGGTCACCCTCCGTGACCCGCGCTCTAATGCCCCTAAGGCTTCGCCAATTGTCCCGTACGAGCAGGATGCCATGCTCATATATAATCTCAGCCAAATCAACCCGGCTGAAATTAGATATGTAGCAGCCCAAATCCGTGCGCATCAAAAAGACCCATGCGCAATGCTTTGTCTTTTAGATAAGCACGCCGACCTCCTCCAAAAAGTTAGAAACATTTCCTCACCATGAATAATACACCCTCTAGAACGAAACCCCGGTCCCTTACCATCGCATTTTTTAATGCCTTTGGTCTTCAAAAACAAAAGGTAGAGATATCACTCTTCCTTATGAAGCACCAAGTCGACATCTTTTTGGTACAAGAAACCTTATTAAAACCCTCCATCCTCCCTCGTAGTGCTATGATTGCCAACTATAACGTAGTTCGCAACGATAGGCCCACTAGAGGTGGCGGCACTCTAATTTATTACAAATGCTCCTTGCATTGCGTTCCCCTCGACCCTCCCACGCTCACAAACGTTGAAGCTTCTGTCTGTCGGCTAGCCATGACCGGCCATCAACCAGTCATAATAGCTTCCATTTATCAACCTGGCGACAAGACTCCCTTAAGGAGCGACTATGAGGCTCTTTTTGCTATGGGACCCTCCGTCATTCTCGGCGGAGATTTCAATAGCAAAAATACTCAGTGGAACTGTTTAACAACCTCCAGCAATGGTAGAGAGTTAGCAGATCTCGCTGAAGTCCTCAATTTTGACATCATCGCCCCCCTTTCTCCGACCCACTATCCTTTTAACGTAAACCACAGACCCGATATCTTGGACATGGCGGTTCTAAAGAATGTAGGCCTGCGCCTTCGTTCAATAGAAGTCCACCATGACCTAGATTCTGACCATCGTCCAGTTGTCCTCCAATTAGGTCCCTCTGACCAACAGATATCCATGAAAACAATACTGGACTGGCACAGGCTCGAGAGCAATCTCGGACCTAGTCCCGATTCAGTATTGAACTCAATCCCAGACAGGTTAGGATCGCCTCACGAGACTAACCAAGCGATCGATGCCCTCACTAGCCACATCACGACCGCTATTAGCGATTCGTCTAGGCAAGTTCCAGATATGCCTAGGCATAGATTGAACTTGCCGGATGACGTGAGAGAGCTGTTGAGGGCAAAGAGAGCTGCGACCAGAGCTTATGACTCCTATCCCACCGAATATAACCGAACCCTTCTACGCACTTTACGGACATCTGTAAAGGAACGTATTAAGGCTCTTCGGGAAAGTCAGTGGGATAGCCTACTTGAAACGATCTCACCATCTCACCAAGCCTATTGGAAGTTGGCGAGATCCTTCAAGTCAGATATAGTCACATCTATGCCTCCTCTCTCTAGACCCGACAACTCCGTCGTATTCGACGACGAAGAGAAAGCCGAATGTCTGGCCGACAGCCTAGAGGCCCAGTGCTCTCCTAGCACGCTTCCTATAGACGCTGCCCACCTTAGTATGGTGGACAGCGAAGTTGAACGTCTCTCGGCCCTCCCTCCAACCTGCCCCCTTGCACCCACCACCGCCGATGAGGTGCAAACCATCATCAAAGGTTTCCGTCCAAACAAGGCTCCCGGTCCGGACCGGATCTCCAACCGAGTCTTACGAGTCCTCCCCGCCCAACTGATTTGCCTATTGGTTGCTATCTTCAATAGTGCCATGGCAAACTGCATCTTTCCAACCGCGTGGAAAGAAGCAGACGTCATAGGTATCCCTAAGCCCGGCAAGGACCGCTCCAAGCCCGCCAACTACAGGCCCATCAGTCTCCTCAAGACTATGGGCAAATTATACGAGCGTGTTCTCGTCTCCCGCCTAAGAGATTACATTTTCTCGAACAATCTCTTAATCAACGAACAGTTTGGCTTCAGAGCCTCCCACTCTTGTGTCGAACAGGTGCACCGCCTAACGGAGCACATTCTCGACGGCCTCAACAGATCCAAACCGATGGTAACCGGTGCACTCTTCTTCGATGTAGCGAAAGCATTTGACAAAGTCTGGCACAACGGCTTGATCTACAAGCTGTACCAACTCAAAGTGCCCGACAGTCTCGTGCTCATCCTTCGAGACTTTCTGTCAAATCGTACCTTTCGCTACCGCGTAGAGGGGTCCTATTCATCTCCCCGCCCCATCAGGGCTGGAGTCCCTCAGGGCTCCGTGCTATCTCCTCTTCTCTTTTCAATTTTCATTAACGACATTCCCAGGTCACCGCAAGTAGAGCTAGCTCTATTTGCGGACGACACAGCCCTCTATCACTCTGGCTACCATGCCGGTTACATCATTAAGGCACTACAACGTGCAGCCCAATCCCTAGGTGACTGGTTTAGGATGTGGCGAATAGAGGTAAACCCCGAGAAAAGTGCAGCAGTGTACTTTACTCGAGGTTTCTTCGCTTCAAAACATCCTAAACGATGTCTCACACCAATCACCCTATACGACCGTCCGATCCCTTGGGAGAAGACAGTCAAATACCTAGGTGTCACCTTAGACCGTAGAATGAGCTTTAAACCTCACATCAAACGCGTCCGTCAGACTGCAGCCTTTTACTTTTCAAGGCTCTACTACTATATCGGCAGGAAGAGTAAAATGTCACTTAGAAATAAGTTGACAATTTACAAAGCCTGTATTCGACCCGTGATGACTTACGCTAGTCCAGTGTTCGCTCATGCCAGCCCCTCAGAACTAGAAAGACTCCAAATCCTCCAAAACAAATTCTTACGCTCTGCCTCGGACGCCCCGTGGTATGTGCGTAACGACAATTTGCATCGCGACCTTAACATTCCGTCGATTGCCAGCTTTATGAAAGAAGCGTCTCAACACTTCTTTGATAAAGCCGTCAATCATACGAATCCTCTTATAGTCAAAGCCGCCACCTACTCGTGCCAAAAAGATGTCGAAGCCCGTTTCCGCCGACCGAGGAACGTTCTCGAAGATCCCGACGACAAAATCACATCGTTCGTAAAACAATTCACCACTCATAACAGTACACACCCGACAAGCACTAGATCGAATCAGCGCACTCGCCGGCGAGTGCGAGGACCCTTGCATCATTTTGGCAGGTACAGACATGTACCTGGCCGCTTCTCACCAGTCCGCCCTTCGGACGACGGCCCAAGCCGAGGTCCGAGCCTACAGAGGCGCCCTTGAGGCCTAGTCTGCCCCCCTCGATCGGGCCCACTAGAACGGGGCTCGCGTAGATCGGTCTGTATGCACAGACCAGTCTGTGTTGCAGCGCCGAGCTACGCGATGCAACCACTAGTCGGGTTGACCTCTTGGCCGGGTGCCTTCAGCACCCGGCACGGTCCGATCGCGCCGCTAGTACGGGGCCCCTGCGCGGGCGAGCCCTAGGCTTCGCTACGCGAAGCCTAGGACTCGCCTCGCGCTCGAGGTACCCGCTGGCAGGCCGCTTTTGGGCTGAGTGCCTTCCGCACTCGCCTAAAACCCGCCCGGTGAAGCTGTAACGGCCTTCTGCCACAGCATAGGTCCTTTCCAAAAAAAAAAAAAAAAAAAAAAAAAAAAAAAAAAAAAAAAAAAAAAAAAAAAAAAAAAAAAAAAAAAAATTCCGAAAATGTTTTGAAATTTTACGGTGAAGGAAAAAATCAAAAACTTATGGATAATATCGTAATGAATGAATGAGATGCGCATGGCGTATAAAAAGCGTTGCTAGGAGGCTGTATCAAAAATTTTAGATTTTTAGAGGACATTTTCTAAGTGCTTTATCTTGACATTTTTGTACTGGGCTATACCAAAAGAAAAGATACGTCATTTGTTTTTTGTCTTGTAGATTGCTATATTAAAATTTTATAAGTCGTTAAAATTTCATCCTGTATGTATAGTTTCTAATTTTAGATTTTCTGCTAAAATAATAATGTTGAGAACAACCTTGCTTTGCAATATTAAGACTCATGTAGGTTCTTAACATCATCGAAGCTAACTTAGCTAGATACTTTACTTAAGACGTAATTTTTGTACAGTTGATGTTTGAGGCTCTTACTAAAATGACACGTTAATTTTTTTAAACCTTTTATTTACTTTGTTTTTTTTTTTTAATTTATTTATCATATTAAGAAATTATTCTTGATTTTTTTTTGCATTCTTAAATTTTTTGCATTGCCATTTAATTTCTAATTCATTTTTGTATACGTTTAAACGATTTATACCGTGTCAACTTCGTCAGATGAGGTTGAGTGAGATTTGAAAATTTCAATTTAAAACCCTCGGTGTTTATGACCCTCTGTTTTTTGACATAAAGTGTCAAATAATATGTCACTTGCTAATATTTGCTGGGGTGAATTAAGGTTCCCTATTTTTTATATGATTTAAAACTAAGTTTTTTTAATTGAGACCACTATTTTTTGTCCTTTAGGACGGTGGACCTTTTTCTGAGGAACTGCGCCACGTGCAGGTCTGGACGATCAACCAAGATATCTGCAGACAGCGTTATGCCTCAGGGAGCAGACCTATCACTGATAACATGCTGTGCTCCGGCTGGCTTGATGTCGGCGGCCGCGACCAGTGCCTTGGAGACTCAGGAGGCCCGCTTTTCCACAACGGCGTCGTGGTCGGCGTCTGCTCTTGGGGCCGCGGTTGTGCCGAGGCTGAGTTCCCTGGCGTCAACGTTCGTGTAACTCGTTTCACAAACTGGATCGCCCAGAACGCATAAATGATAAAAACCATAAGGATAAAAACATAAGATATTTCTTTAGTAATAACTAGCTGTTGCCCGCGACTTCGTTCGCGTCAATATCTGTTTATATGATTGCAATTAACATCAATATTTTTTCCCGTTTTTGCAACATTTTTCACTGATGCTTCGCTCCTATTAGTCGCAGCGTAATGTTATATAGCCTAAAGCCTTCCTCGATTAATGGACTATCCATGGATATCGAGACTGTAGCAAGCACCATCTATACTAATATTATAAAGCTGAAGAGTTTGTTTGTTTGTTTGTTAGTTTGTTTGTTTGAACGCGCTAATCTCCGGAAGTACTGATTCGAATTGAAAAATTCTTTTTGTGTTAGATAGTCCATTTATCGAGGAAGGCTTTAGGCTATATAACATCACGCTGCAACTAATAGGAGCGAAGCATCAGGGAAAAATGTTGCAAAAATAATCGCGTTCATAATAACAGAAATTGACGCGGACGAAGTCGCGGGCAACAGCTAGTATCTGATACTCATAAAAAACAAGGTAGGTACATTGAGTAAACCCCGAATCAATTGACTCTTGTGATAGTAATTATGAAAGTTCAAATCAATCAAATATTATACGAGTAATTTAAAAGACTAGTTATGTTCTTTTATTTTTAAGTTATTGTTAATGTAAAAAATAATTTGTCTTTTTACTATTCTTCACTGTATTGTGCACCATAAAGAGTAGGTATGCTAGCTTAAGGAGATTACCAATAGAAACGCATTTCGTCTTTAATCCTTATACAATCTCAACAACTATAGCAATTTAATCTTTTAGTTTTGTATATTAAAAATAGATAAAATTTAATTATTTAATACCATTGACATTATTATTATTATTATTCTAAGTTATTACTTTAAAATATTGATTTTTCCTTGACTTTTAATTTTGACATTATCTAATTTGACATCTGTAATTATAATTTATTGACATTTTGTAAAATTGTACTGACTTAAATTCTACGTTTATGGTACTGACTACTGCGCTGACACTATTTTATTTAATTTGCAATAGAAATTTTGAATGTTAAATTAAGATAATTTAAAATGATAATTTGTATAATCACGAATACCTCGTTGAGGTCATAATATAATTTAATTACATCTTCATGCCTTTATTGTCTGCAAAATTATATTATGTAGTGAATAAATAAATATGAATATGAATATATATTTAGAAAAAAAAAAGTATATAAGTAAGTTTATCGGTTGTCTAGTACCCCATACGACAGGGTACTTAATAGTAGCTTAATTTGGGACTAGATGGCTCTGTGTGGCCCAGTGAGGCATGTCTTAAATATTAAAAAAAAAAACAAAGGGTTTTCGCCAGCGGCTTTGCCCACGTGAAATACACTTTATATCACTCGTGCAGCAACTTGTGCCCTACAGTGAGGTGCTACATAGCCTCTATTACTTCTAATACCTCCAAGAAAATGTTGAAAAAGTTTCATGATGATTGGTTAAGTAGTTTTCAAATGATAACGTAAAAAACAAACTTACATTCAATTAATATTATAAGGATAAGGATATTCAACCAACCTCTTCTGTGTGCAAAGTTATATTTTAACATACAGCTAGCATATAGATTATTAAAGAACACAAAATCAGCGGTGTAAAGCTCACTAACTTTAGACAGTCTCTTTGGTCTGGGTGTAACTTTGAATTTTTATATACACTTTTAAACTATAACCAGCGAGGCATTTAAAGCACTTGGTTATGTGTTTAAAAACACATAAGAATTTTTAAAAAGCTACAAATTAAAATTATCTTGCACAATGCGCTCGAGCTTAGGGGCTTAGAATACTTCAGTGTGGTTTTAAATCCACATTACGATATTAATGTCAAGATATCAAAAATCAAAATGATTGGATTCTTGAATTGCCGCAAGCACTCAAGGTTATTTTTTGATTTACAAAAGCCAAAACACGGTTCAAATATTTTTATTTCAAGAATAAGTACAAAAAAAAAGAAAGGTACCTCGAACACTCACGAAATTGAGAACCTTTTTGTGCTGTCCCAAAAATGCGGACAGCCTTGCAGAAAATTAGTTGTAATCCAATGGCAGTATGGATCTAGTATATCGCGAACTGCCCTTTACCGATTTTAAAAATTACATATGGCATGAATTTAGTACGCAATTTTATTGAAGTAATGAGCCTACATAATTTCACCACATTACGGTGGGATTCCCTAAAAAAGAGATCTGATATGTAGATTACCAGCTGTCTTACTTATTTTAAACCTACACACAGGTTTTTTTCCCCTAAGAAATCCTAACTACATTGATCTTTGCTACTGAACATCAGATTATGTTATACGGGACAGGGATAGCCTTTATACCTCCCATCCTGTGAGCAGAACGGCTTACAGTATTTTAAGATTGTAATTCTTGAAAAGACATTTTTGATCCGGACTATTCTGGAGTGTCAGAGTGGCGTTTTTACAATTTGTTGGAGCTGGGCTATGACAGGGATATTGCGAATGACATGCAGGGATGTAGGGAATCCAGGCACTCACTCTGAATTTCCATCACTTCCGCGAGGACATGCGTGACGTGAGAGCCGTATCAATGCTCTAGAGGGCTGCATATCGACTGTCGTAATCGCAAACACAGCAAAGATGCGGTCGAGCAAATGCTGGAGGCGGTGGATAGGGGCTAGGTAGTTTCCAGATGAGAGACCAAGATCGGCTTGGTTGCGGAGATGCAGAGAGCCGTCTCCAAGCTTAAGCTCGAATCGAACGACCGGGATCAGGTCACGCTGCTGGTTGATCTAGAGATATCATAGGATAGGTCACTGCCCAAAAGAGAAAGGCCAGAATGCCGTCCACAGTGTAGTCATTCTCGCGAGCCGCATGGGTGTGGTGCTGGATGAGCGAGATGTGGTGTTAGCCCGTGCGCTCCTGGAGCTGAAGCCACCGGGTAGAGTTTTATCAGAGAATCCGTTACCATTTTATTTCGATCCAATCAACTTTTTTAATATCAATCAAAATTGATTAAAATAAGTAATAACAATAACTGACGCCGTGTTGACGAAGATAATGTTTTATATTTGGAATTTCCATTCTCAATAACGTTCCTAATCTATAGCTACCTAATCAGATTAATTGTATTAGTTTCAATATAAATACCCGTGTATTTTGCTAAAATTAAAACATCATTTGATACTATCGAAATGCGTTCTTTGGTGGTTCTCTTAATTGGGCTAGCTGTTGTGTCAGGTAAATTATTTATGTGAAGGTAAAAGCACGAAAACCTCTGTCTCTCGGTTTTTGATGCTGATTGCGTAGGTACATACGTTGTAGTGATGGGCGCCATAATAATAATATTTGATCGAAATTTATTACTTTTGTTTATTAATTTAGATCCATTAAAATAAAATTACATTAAAAATAAATTCACATTATTAAGTACATTACACGATAATATATTTTTTTATTTGTCTTACACGTTTTTGGAAGAATCCACGTTATAAAAGGAAATAACATTTTAATTCATAATTTATCAAAACACAAAACGAATATTTAAAAAATGTCTGCATAACATTTAATGTAGATATGAACCAACCTTGTTATGGTGACAAACTTGGCTTAAACGTTAATCACATTGCACATAATCTTTCAGCTGTCCCCAGAAATGGTCAAAGGATCGTGGGTGGGTCTTTAGCCGACATTAGCCAGTACCCTGAAATGGTATCTATGATATTTGCACTTGGCTCCAGCGGTCACAGGCATGAGTGTGGCGGCACCATCCTTAACAGCCGAACGATCTTAACCGCTGCTCACTGCACCTAGTGAGTTTAAATATTAGACTTACTATTTTGAGATTGTTTTTAAGCAAAGAAATTGCAGGTGTCACTTGAAAATAATGTGGACATTTAAATTATTCAAAGTATGTACTTTCTTTACTTTCCTTTCTTCTCGAATTAAATGAATTGGAAAACTCCCCCCGGGGTTTGCAGTCTGGTCTGCAATCTACGGTTGCACAATGGTTGAGAAAAGACACTTATAGGGATAGAAGTGCTATACTACTTTTGGGCCAGCACCATGTCATAATTTCTAACACATCTATAAATCTTTCTTATAGCGGATCCATCAGTTTGTGGTGGCAGTCTCGTGTAGGATCTAACTATGCGAATAGCGGCGGCACAGTATACCACACTCAGGAAATCATTAACCATCCAGGCTATAACTTTTTTATCTTTGATAATGACGTGTCCGTCATCCGCACCGCTACTCCTATTTCCTTCAATAATAACGTAAGGGCTGGTAGAATCGCTGGCGCGAACTACAACCTCGGCGACAACCAGGTCGTCTGGGCCACGGGATGGGGCAGGATCTTTGTAAGTATTTTTAACTGATTTAGCTACTAACATAATAATATAAACGTCGCAATATTTTGTAAAATATGAAGTTTTATTGAGTTAAAATACACAGCATCTGATTATATTATCGAATTTAGGAACAAGCAAATAAAACGTATAATAAGTAGGGATACAGAAAACCATTTTCCCCCGATGCACAATTTTATTACGTCTTTGTCTTTTTAAAACTTCAAACTGACTGAAACTGACATCTAATCATTAGATATCAGTATTAAAATACGTCAATTATACATGACGTATTTAAAATTAAAAAATAATTTATCTTCCTGATGTCGTCTCTTTCTTCTTCATAACTTTAGTTCTATTCATAGACATAGATACTATGTCTATGATTTCATCCCATACATCTCACATAAATATGGTTTCATATTTTAGATTTTCAATCTAAAAATAGTAATGTTTGCCTGGCTTGCATTTTACGTTACGTGTAAGTTCTTAACAGCATCGAAGCTTCTTTTGTTTATGTACTTTCGTTACGATGCAAGCTTTGTACAGTCAGTTTGACGTTATTTATGAAATAAAGCGTTTTTTTTATACAATTTATTTACTTTGTTTTGCACTCATTTAATTTTGACCTTGTATACGTTTACCTTACAAATGATTTACACCAGGTCAACAGATGAGGTCGAGCAAGGTTTGAAGATCTCAATTTAGAACCCTCCGTGTTTGTGAACCTCTGTTTTTTTGCTGGACTTGTTATTATTTACTGAAGTGTAATAACTTCCCCATCTTTTCTATTTCTCAAATTAAATCATTTTCTATTGAAGTATTTTAAATTTAAATGTTTTTGTTTTTAGCACGGTGGGCCTCCCTCTGAGGAACTGCGCCACGTGCAGGTCTGGACAGTCAACCAGGCCATCTGCAGACAGCGTTATGCCGAATTTGGCGACACTGTCACCGACAACATGCTTTGTTCCGGCTGGCTTGATGTCGGCGGTCGCGACCAGTGCCTGGGAGACTCTGGTGGCCCGCTTTTCCACCACGGCGTCGTGGTCGGCGTCTGCTCTTGGGGCAACGGCTGTGCTTCGCCTTACTTTCCTGGCGTCAATGCTCGGGTCACTCGTTTTTCAAATTGGATCGCCCAAAATGCATAAATGTTCACCATGGCGCCAGTTTTGATAATAAGATAAAAATTGATAGACTGTTTAATTTGTTTTATTTTATGTTTATTGTACAAGTCTAAGGCAGTAACATATTGATACGCATATCGTTTTATGTCTTACACGTAATATGCAAAATGTCGTTGGCCATAACTGTCTCTTGCATAAGCCTGTAAAACTAACCAATTTCGGATAATAATATTAGGAGGAATAAAGTTATAACTATCTATTAATAAAATAGCATTTTTGCATAATTATTTCCCACTGGCAGTATATCCCGGCCTAGACCTTTGAGTTTACTATTGAAGAAAATGCATGCAAATAGCAAATAGTAAATGACTTTATTTTATATTAAATTATCAAATATTTTCTCCCATTAAAACCTTCTTCTTACCATTACAAAAATAACAAAAAAGGATTATCCGACAGACGTTGTCCTGTCTAAGGGCGGGTACACATTGGGCGCTCGGTGTTGCGTAGAGCGCGTTGATAGCATACACACAAAGCGCTTTGCTCGGCGTTCGGCCAGAAGCGCGCGCTTGCATGTGTACACTTCAATAGAACTCCTGGTTCTCGAAACACGCGTTGGAAAACGCTTAATGTGTACTCAGCTTTAACTATGAATATTGATTTCAAATTGGTATAATTAATAATAAAAATATTTCAGATACAAATTTATTTATCGACATTGAAAACGCACTGGAAATTGTAACCGTTTGCAGCACGCATTCTGTCAATGTTATGTCAAACGCCATAATGTTACATTAAAAAAGTTTAAATTGTCAAAAGCGATAAGGTAACATAACAAATAATTAAGTATGGTGATTAAGTTTTCTTAAATTTTGAATGAATTAGCGAAATCTGTCCAGCCGTTCACGCGTGATGCGATGACCAAGGGAAATAGGGATTCATTAGTACATTTCGGTAATTCATTTGTGTAGATTCTAATTCTGTTTAGATTTTAAGTTAGTACTTTAACAATTAAGTTTTCTTATTTTTCATGAAGTAAGGTCATAAGTCCTAAATCTAGATTATGTTTCATAGTATATTACTGCAAATTGTTTAAAATTCTATTACCGTATATTTTTACTAATTTTTAAAGCTTTTAATAATTGTTTGATATTATCTAGTGCCATCTTGACGTACAACTCATTTTCATCAATAAATTCGACAAGTAATTTCACGAGAATTCTTGATGCCAGCCCAACACTACCCAACTAATTCCAAGGAGATGGAATTAGGTTAAATTATGAAGGTGCTACTTGCACCATGAATGGACAAGACTGTATGGTTGGTGCAATATCTTAAAATCATCCTTGCTCAATTTAGGCTTAGTGATTAAAGATGTGTGTGGTTTGGCGTTATCATAATAAAGTAATCTTTTTATCTGCTGATTTAGTCCAGCTAAAGAGATTGAAACTTGGCCTATCAAAAATGTAGAAAGAACTTAACATAAAAACAGTGGTTATGTAAGGGTATTTCTTCGAAATTTCATTCTCCGACTGATTCATATGGCCAAATTTCAAATTCACTTTTAGCTCTGTTACATGAGTTTTTACGGAAAACGGTATACCAAATAACATATATTTAAATGAGGGACTCATTTTTATAAAGTAGTTGAAAATAACGATGATCAAAAATTCTGGGCCCAGATGAATCAGAATCATAAATAAAAATGAAAAAAATTATGTAAAAATCTACTCCGTATTAAGAAAAAAGAACAATAGTCACCAGTTTCTAGGGATAATATTAACGAAAAACTAATCTGGTGAGTTTACGAATAATAATCTAGAAAATATTTTTGTAACTTTGCTTTTTGTATGATAGAGAGTTTGACTACCAGAATGAAAAAAGAGACACAATTTATTTTGAAGAATATGAAAATAGTTGAATGTGTGAGGGGAAAACAGAATTTGTCACCAAAGGAAAAGTAATAAAAAGAATCAGTTTCATACTGACAGAATCTACAACTGTTGTAAGATCATAAATTAACTAGATTCGGAACAAAGTAACAAAAAACTTATAACTAAAGAAACCGCTACTAGTGCAGGTAAATATAAACAATTAGCGCATACAGGTGCCACTGAGGAAATATTATTGCTCAATTTAACAATAATATACTGTAGAATGGATCATGAAAAACATTTAATTTATGATTCATAAGGGGTTTTGCCCATATGAATCAGGCACAGATAAATCAGGATTATGCCTAAAGTCATGCATAGCTCATCACCCATACGGACTTTAGTATTGTCAATTTTCTACATGAATCTATAATGTAAAAGCTTCACATAAAACTCAGATTGAAATTTTAAAACAAAAAAATAAATTTTATAAAAAAGGAATTGTAATCAGCATGCCACCTGAACCAAACACAGATGAATCAGATATTTAGCTTCGTAGCTCTGGAATTTTTAGCTTAGCCTCCTAGCTCGTGTTGAGCGACTGGCTAACCCCGCGCGGGGAGCTAGTCGCTTGATGCTATTACGCGACCCAAATATGGTCAAGCGCAGCTTAAGCCACATGAATCAGTATTATACGCCGGACACTTCATTTTTTTTATAAACACGCTAACGTAGATATAATTAATACATATAGTTTTTGGCACAGGTCAATTCATAAGCTATCGGTACAAATTAATTTATAAAGATATCTCAAAGGGATAAGGTGTCATCGACAATTACGTTCCGAAAAATGGGAAACGGACGCATATTAATATTAATCAGAAGAACAGACTTAAAAATTTTTTTTTATATCTAGAGAACTATTGATCCAAAAATCTCATTGTACCTAATTAGGGGCAATGATAAATTATACCAATAAAAATATTACAAGCCGTGCCATTAGTTGCTTGCAGAAATATACCCACAGACATCGAAAAATTTAGTCTCTAAAGAAGTACCCGTAACTCTAACATCCTAAAGATATTTTTGGACAAATCTTAACGATTTGGTAAAATAAAACTAATGGTAACCATTTTAGACAAATTAAATATTATTTTTTATGCTTTATCTCTTCAGTTGTCAGTAGTTAAAATAATATTATAAATTGATAAATATGTTATAAAATAAAAACGATTTCCTGTGTTTTTTTTTACTTTTTAGTCCTAAATAAATAATAATAATAATCCCGGCCGTATTCGGCCACAGCGACTTGGGATCTCATTCTCATCAATGAAAGCGTCGCATGTGTGCTCTCTGGTGACTGACATACCCGATTTTTGTGGCGAATGTACGTCAGCATTTGCCACAAGTCAGCACCCCTCCAATATAATTATAATGAATAGCCGCAGGTGTTCGGGCCTTGAGTTCATCTCGCTTTGTATCGAGCTCTTTTCTACGTCTATCTTCATACTCAAACACCTTTGTTTTAATGGTACGCCTCTAATATGAGCGGTCCGCGGCCTCTGCCTCCCACCGTGAAGAATCTACATCGCATCTTTTCATGTGACGCTTAAGCACATCTTTGTACCGCAAGAACTGACCGCCTTGTTTTCGCTTCCCATTCTGCAGTTCACTATAGAAGATGCACTTGGCCATTCTATCGTGAGACATTCGGGAGACGTGACCGCACCACCGCAGCTGCCTCCGCATTAGATAGGCTTCTATTCCTCCAACGTTAGCTCGCCTCAGAACATCGGTGTTTCTAACACGGTGCGACCAGTGGATGTTCATTATATCGCGTAGGCATTTCAGATGGAATCTATCCAATGTGCGGATGTGTTTACGGTATAAGACCTACGATTCAGAGGCGTACAAGAGATTCGGTAAAACGATTGCCATGTACACAGCCACTTTTGTAGAGAGCTTTATGTCATGCGAACGAAACACCATGGGACGAAGTTTGCCATAAGCGGCAGCAGCTGCTCCAATTCTGCTATTGACTTCATCATCAAGGATGCACCGCGATGTTATGGTGCTGCCCAGATATTTAAATTTGTTGACTAGCTTTAGTGAATCATCACCAATCTTCATATCAATTGGTGCACTATTCAGTGTGCCTGAAACCATTACTTCAATCTTTTTTACACTTATTTTCAGGCCATATTTGCGACATGACTTATCGAGACTCGACATAAGCCTTTGAAGACCCTCTGGGGATTCCGACACAAAACATAAGTCATCCGCGTACATTATCTCAGTAATAGTAGCATGAGATACTTTGGTGTGAGCTTTCAGTCTACTCAGGTTGAAGATTCCGCCCCCATCGGTACATACCAACCGAACACGAATACCTTCAGATAAAGTTCCTAAGGTGTCCCGAACTACAACTGCAAAGTACAGAGCGAACAGAGTTGGAGCGAGTACACAGCCTTGCTTAACGCCGCAGCTCACAGAGAAGAACTCTGAATCCTCGCTCTGCACATGAACACAACTCCGCATGTCATCGTGTAGGAGTCGCATTAAACGGACAAACTTTTCCGTGCATCCAAGTTTCGACAATATAACCCAAAGTGCTTCACGAGGCACACTATCGAAAGCTTTTTCCAGGTCAACAAAACAAAGATACAGCGGTTGGCCCTGCTCTCGACTTTTTTCTTGAAGTTGACGCACAGAGAAAATAGCTTCGCATGTGCCTCGATTAGGACGGAAACCAAATTGAGATTCAGGCAGTATGCCTTCGGACAAGGGCAGCAAGCGGTTGAGAAGGATTCTGGCAAAGACTTTCCCTGGAGATGTCAGCAGAGAAATTCCCCTATAAGAGTTGCAATCCGCTCTGTCACCCTTACTCTTGAATAAAGGACAGATACGAGAGACTTTGAAGTCATCAGGTACCCGCTCCTCAAGCCAAAACTGCATGAACAATTTCCAAATGGCCTCATGCAATTCTGATCCCCCATACTTAAGAAGTTCTCCTGGTACATTGTCGATCCCAACCGCCTTCCTGTTCTGCTGCTGTTGAACGGCGACAATAACCTCACGCAGAGACAGTGGATCATCTAGCTCATTGATCATTGGTGATTGGTTCGTCAACCTTATACGCGGAAGATCGGCAACTCTGTCAACGTTCAGCAAGTTCTTGAAATGCTGTTCCCAACGATCATGTATTTCTTTCCTGTTGGTAAGCAATTTGGTGCCATCAAGTGATCTCAGGGGTACTTTGGTACGAATTGCAGACCCAACAAGTTTGCGGACCTCATCGTAGAATGCACCCAGTTGGTTAGTCTCAGAGAGCCCCTGTATGTGCTCGGCTTTATCTTTCCACCACTTGTTCTTTATTTCCCGTGTGTATCTTCGTAGCTCAGCTCCACTCAGCTTAACTTATTTCGCCGCGATATTATAGCTGTTTTGACGCAAAAGAAACCGATGCTTTTGTATTGCTTTGGACAAAATTTTGTCATTGTCGTCAAACCAATCCTCGTGATTACTGGCTTTATCACCGAGTATCTCCGAGGCAGCGCTGACTAGACTAGACAAGAGCGTTTGCCAGTTAGCTACAGGATCACCGTTCCCAAAGTCCAACGCCTGAATTGAATCACCAACTGAAGAGAATAGGTCTCACGAATATCTAGACTCTGTAATTTCCCTATGTCTAAACGTTTGGTTTTCACACCTCGAGATCTGCAAGGAGGATGCAGGCGGAGCCTCAGTTTAGAGATGACAAGCCTGTGATCGCTAGAGCAAATTGCATTTGCATCACGCATAACGCGAGTGATACAAACCTGGGAAATGTCTTGCTGTCTGACAATCATATAGTCAATCAAATGCCAATGCTTTGACCTCGGATGCATCCATGTGGTCTTGTATTTAGCTGGGAGTTTAAACATGGTGTTGGTAATAGCCATATGGAATTCGGCACATAGAGACAGCAGAAGTTGCCCATTACTGTTCATGTTTCCTACGCCATGTCTTCCCAAGACCTTAGGCCAAGCTTCGAAATCACGCCCGACTCTTGCATTAAGGTCACCGATTAAAATAATCTTCTCTCTAGAAGGAATTCTAGAGAGAGTATGCGTGAGCTCTTCATAAAACCTGGCCTTGATTTCATCATCCTTGTCCATTGTTGGCGCATATGCACTAATGATGTTAAGGTGATTGTCATTGGCCAGGTGTAAGCGCAACGTGGTAACGCGATCTGAGATGTGAATAAGACATTCCTCCAGTTTTGCTACAATATTATTTTTAATCGCAAAGCCGACACCTGACATTTTAGGCTCTGAAGATGGAGTTCCCTTCCAGAAGTAAGTGTATCCACCCAGACGCTCTACCCTCTCCCCCTCATCAGGCAGGTGGGTTTCGCTGAGAGCAGAAATATTCACACCATAGCGTCTGAGCTCCCGGGAAACGAGGGCTGTTTTGCGAGGAGGGCCAGCGCTGCCCTTACGATCAAGAAGGGTGCGCACATTCCACGTCGCAAAAATCATGTTCTGTTGTTTAATATTTTTGTTTCTTATTTTCTGTTTCTTTCGACCACGTGTTGATTGATGCAGAGACAGCCGCGGTCACTATCCCCGAATAAATATAATGGGCTAAGCTTTTTTTAGGACACCTTTTCTAGTCCTCTCCCCGAATTGGGGAAAGCAGGGCCTCTCTAAATAGAGCTGCTTTGACACTCAGAGTGCTGCCGAATGGCACTGTTAGCCCGGTGCAGTGTTGAAGCGACCACTCTCTCTGAGCCGCCTGCGTGCAGACATTAGACAAAGCCGGGGAGCATCAAACCCGACCTCTCTACCTCCGACCATCGCCGCAGGACTTTTTGGAAAATCGGAGTCCGTTTTCGGTCCAAGTCATTTACGCAGGAGATATTATAGTGCACGAAACATAAATGACAGTGTACGCGCTAACACAGGTACACTCTTACCCCTACCAGCCTTTATCCAATGGAACAGTGACCCGCTACAATCGGAGACAGGTAGGAGCGTTCGATGCCAGCGCCAGCGAGGCCTCTGTCGCCAACATGGACATTGTTAAGCCCTGTGGCTGACCGGGTTCGCCAGCCGATCTTGGTGGGAGGCATCCACAATCACGGGGTATTGGAAAGGAAAACTGGGATAGGATACTATAGTCTCAGGAGTAGATGAAAGTGACAGTAGCAGCTAGAGCAGTTCGGGATCGCATACCCGTAGTAATTCGGACAGTGTCGGACAGATAACTGAGAGAATTACCCTCTGAACTAAATAAATAACGCAGTTGTTAATCCTAAGTTGGCCGGTAACGGTACATAAAAATAGTGATGACGACTTCCAGATGAAAATACATGATTCATTTAAGAAACCCCCTCCACGCTATAGAATCTTAAGAATCACCTCTATAACTCCTAACTGGTTAAGAGTTTTACCTTCCATACATCAGGTTAGGTTAGTTATGACATCAACTTTTTTATTATTTTTAAGTTATTCTGCTACGGGACAGAAACAATTACAACAAATTTAGAAAAGCCTACTTTGTTCCACTCCTGTCACGCATTCGGCCGGTTTTTTTCTCTTTAACTAGTCGGGTATAGTTTTTGGGGCAGCCTATTCTATTATTGAATGCACCTGTGATGGCGGCGTTTGGTAGAGATTCATTCACCCTTTTTAATCTAATAAACGGTTGATATAAATTTACATTATCTAATTTCATTTGATATGACAATAAAAACAATTACATATCTTTTAATGTCGTGTCAAATATAAATATCGTTAAATTTAAGTCCAATATTGTATAATGCCTTTCCTGCATCAAACAAAAAATTGGCATTACTTTCCTTGTTAGCATGTCGCATGCAAGCAAGCATGCAGTTAGCAAGCATGCATCAATTCAATTTGCAAGCACGCAAGTACTTATAATTTCGTGTGCTTCGGCTTCGGCTACGAGAAGGCGTTACGAGCAAAGAACACGCGTCAACTCTCTCCTTTACTGCCACTTCTATTCTCCGCGCCTACACCTTATTGAATTAACACTTTAGTGGCAAGTACAGTAATAGACAAGTACCTCGAGGAGAGTCGAAGGTTGGCTGAGTCAAATTCATTCTAAGGTAGAAATAATAAGTTTTTCTAACAAATGATGATCTCTTATGTTAACATTTAATCAGTTACCCAGAATGACTCAAATGATATATATATGTATAAGTTGTATACAAAATGATATTAGAGGAACTATATCTAGTTTAAGTTAAAATATCATATTAAAGTTATATCAGTTAAAATTAGTTATAATAGTAATTAAATTGCTTAAATATCATATAAGTATTTAAATAGCTGTTTTATCTTAACTAACTGTCAAACACCTCCAAAGATGTTTCTTTCGGGTGTTACGGATGCAAACTCCTAACATTTGATGAAACAACGCTGGCTTACAGCGATAAGAATATGCTTGAAAAATTGACGCCTATGACGTAGTGTCTCGGTGGCTAAATTGGTAAAGCGCTGCGCCCGGCATGCGAGGAGATGCGGGTTCGAGTCCCGTCTGTGACATAATTTTTCAAGTTTAAAAACTGATATTGTTTTACATTTTTTTCCGCCTTGTTTGTCAAAATTCGCATAAACGTTAATTATCGCGGTTTTTCGAAGTTGTTAAGTTGATACCAAGCAGCTATAACAAGTTTTTCGAGGTTGTAAATTTGGATTTACATACTCTACACACCCTTATAATTATTGGCCTATGCAATATATCTAAAACGCATAACCACAGTAAGATTTGCAAATTCAACCTCTTTCTGTGTGTCTCTATCTTAGTAGGTGGCTTATCGTATAAAAAACCTTTGTAGTGCCACCTACTTACGCGTTTCCTTTAAAGGTAGTAGAGTATAATAAATAAATAAAATAAAATATAATGTAAATCGCCCACTATATGTATAGAGTTATGGGCAGCGGTATTTTGATATGATTATGATTGAACTAACTTTTCTGGTTCGGTTTTCGGTGTGTCTATAACACACAACAATCTACCGCAAGTCGGACCTATCAGTCAATTGTAATTTCTGTTTTCTGTTGAAAATGACTATTACAATACTAAAAACAGATATTGTTATCAGCATATTAGGGTTTACAATCTCCTTCTTATAATACCTTACTAGTGTACTTTATATGATATTTAAGCAATTTAATTGCAATTATAATATCAGTTATTAAACTTGAAAAAATATAGTTTCAGGCGGGACTCGAACCCGCATCACCTTGCATGGCGGGCGCGGCGCTTTAACCATTCACCTACAGGGACACTGCATCATAGGCGTAAATTTTTCAAGCATATTCTTTTCGCTATAAGCCAGCGTTGTTTCATCAAATGTTAGGGGTTTGCACCCTTAACACCCGAAAGAAACATCTTTGCAGATGTTTGACAGTCAGTTAAGATGAAACAGTTATTTAATTACTTTATACTCGTATGATATTTAAGCAATTTAATTGCAATTTTAATATCAGTATTTAAACTTCAAAAATTATTATGTCTCAGGCGGGACTCGAACCCGCATCTCCAAAGTATACTTACTATAAAGTACCTAACCTTCCCTTTGGTGTCTACTTTAAAAAAAAAGTATAATATGATAGTAAATATAAAGTAATCATTATCAATATGACTTACAGTGATGAAACGCGTATTCGAACAACAAAGTTTTTTTTATTTTACATATTAGGGGTTAAAGTATGAAATTGCCGTTTTGTATGGACGAAATCGACAAAAAGTAATTTTTCCATACTAACAATTTTTTATTTTTTTTAAAAACGCCTGAACCGTTTTTGATGCAATTAAAGATGAAAGTTAGATGGTTATAAAGCTACGCATTATATTATTTAAATCTGAAAATCAAAGTATATAATACAAATATACTTAATTGAAGCAAGAAGGTCAGCTGACACATTGTAAGGGGTCTTTTCAACGACCTCCTTTGAAGTAATAGGCACTAGTATTGCATTTTTTTTTCAGTTAAAAGTTACTTTATTTAGTTTTTGATACAATACAAAAGAATTACGCAATAATATGACTATACTTAAGAGCTATAAACAAAATAAAAAGTGGGAAAACAATCGGCAATTTCATACTTTAACCCCTATTATTTTACGTCTACTAAATCCGGAAACCTACCCACTATAATTATTAAAAATAGTTAGCAACCCTAACACTGTGGTCCGCAACGTAGACAGAATCCTTATTTATGACGCCGTGTTAATAGAGATTATGATTATTATGAAAAAAATTACGTATCGGCTACAACGAACTTAATTTACAATTAGCTAATCAGATTACCTGATTGCAATTTTATATAAATACTCGTATATTTTCATGTAAGAAGTCACAACATTTGTTGCTATCAAAATGCGTACTTTGGTGGTTCTACTTCTGGGGCTTGCTGCCGTGTCAGGTAAGTTAAAATAAAATAAAATTGTGTGAGCAGTTTTACTAAAACTTTATTAGAAATAAATTTATCGTGTGCACAAAGTCGGCGTCATCCTCTCTGTCCGTCTACTACAAATTGTATTGTTGTGCCCGAACAGGGTCTATAATGAACTGTCTACATCATACTTTATAACATCCTTGTAACATTATAGAACGCAATAAAATATTTGAATTGAATTGAATTGAAAAGTTGAGCTATAGTAAAACTCCTGTAGAAAGTTTGAACAATGTAGCAAAAAGTTTATTAAAGAATGTATTAATTGTAATAACAAATAATCTTTATTTAGAAGTCACATCGCAAAGCCACATAATGTTTGGCTGTTTTGGCGAAAAAAATAAGAACTTTTATAAGATTGCATTAATTTTTTCTTGTTCTAAACTTATACGTACTAGAGCGACTACACAACTATTTGTCAATGTCGGTTCATCAAATACACGTTTTTTCAGCTGAACCCGAACATGGGCAGAGGATCGTGGGTGGATCTGTGACCACCATTAGTCAATACCCTGAAATGGCATCACTGTTGCTATCAGGTGGAACAAGTGGGCATAGGCAGTCGTGTGGCGGAACCATCCTCAACAGCCGTTCAATCTTGACTGCTGCTCACTGCACCTTGTGAGTTATAACTTTTAATGCATAATAATCTCATAATCGATAGTTTCGATCCCGGGAAAAATATTTTAAAATTTTCATTTGCTTAGGATTGTTATCACCGACACGCATTTGGCAAGTCTGTACCCATCATTGCTGTGGTAGTTTGAATTCAGTGATGGAGGTCTTTGTCCTAGAGTGGAATGATAATGGGCTGTTACTTTAATTCACTTTCACTTTATGATGTTTGATTATAATGTATTGCAGTTCTCGAGTTTCATTTTTATCTATACTTACTTAATATATAAAGCTGAAGAGTTTGTTTGTTTGTTTGTTTGTTTGTTTGTTTGAACGCGCTAATCTCATGAAGTACTGGTTCGATTGGAAAAATTCTTTTTGTGTTGGATAGTCCATTTATCAAGGAAGGCTTTAGGCTATAGAACATCACGCTGCGACCAATAGAAATGTTGCAAAAATAGTCACGATCATAATATCATAATAACAGAAATTGACGCGAACGAAGTCGCGGGAAACAGCTAGTAATAATATAAAAATATCACTTAAAATAGGTTATTTTGTTAATTATTCATTGTGTAAAGGGAATACAGTTATTTACAATACTAGTTTTCTGACATATCGTTATTTCTAGGCAAATCTAAGTTAAAATAAGCTTAGCAATATTGAACTCTACTATTGGCTAAGTAAAAATATTTCTACGGAACCCAGTCGTTCCTTACCTGCTAAATTTCTTGTAGATTTTTTATTAACGTGAACATGATGTTTTGAATTCGAATTCGATCTTTTGAAATTCGTGCAAACAACAGTCGGAATATT
Organism: Anania crocealis; assembly: GCA_949315895.1. Lineage (NCBI taxonomy): Eukaryota > Metazoa > Arthropoda > Insecta > Lepidoptera > Crambidae > Anania > Anania crocealis. The sequence goes on from OX438882.1 coordinate 20,724,955, forward strand.
TTTTTGTAAAAATATTTTCGAGCGTGCTTAATGTTTATTTTTATTCCTAATATCTAAACATGTATAATTTTGTTTTCTTAGCGGACGCATCCCTGTAAACTGGCAGTCTCGTGTAGGATCCACCAATGCGAACAGCGGCGGTGTAGTCCACTTCACCCAACAACTCATAAACCACCCGGCTTACAACCGTTGGAATTTTGATAACGACGTGGCCATTATCCGCACCTCTTCTGCTATGAACTTCAATAACAACGTGAGGGCTGGTAGAATCGCCGGCTCAAACTACAACCTAGCTGACAACCAGGTCGTCTGGGCCACAGGATGGGGCAGGGTCTACGTAAGTATTTATTACCCTTTCTGGCTGATAGTGGTATATATAGTCAACCATAATATATGTGAGCAGCCTACTTATGACAGCTTAGCAAGCGGTCAACGGGATGAAAAGAGGTGAGTGAGGTTTTTAGACCTCCACTTCAGAATCTTTCTGTTGAAACTTTAATAAATCTGGAAAACTTAGATAAATCTGGATAAATAATACTGTTCTAGTTTTTTGAGAATTGATTTTCTTTCGAGGTAATAAAATTAAATCAATTAGAGGCCGCACTTAGCTATTGTAGTCCCCTTAAGCACCGCTAAGATCTCGTGTCTGGATTCGCTCCCCGGGTCCGACAAGCGGGGCTTCGAATTTTCGGACATTGCTCGGGTTTGAGATCACCAACCCGAATTTGGCAAGCAATGTGATATATCAGTACCCATCTGTGGTAACTTAACTTCAATGATGAAGGCCTTTGCCCAAAAGGTGTGATGATTATACTTTACCTATTTTTTAATCATCGATCTATATGATGCATGTGACCATGATGTTCAGGAAACCACAAGTAATGATAACTTTAATGTTAAACTTTTGATTCAAATCAATGATCTTGCTGTGTGATTTATTGCATGACACTTCAACCTGGTAATTTACGCGGTTATTAGGATCCTTATTTTCTTCTATACTTTAAATAAAATCTTTGCCATTGAAGTAATTAAGTTGAAATGATCCTTTGTTTTTATCTTTTAGTCAGGAGGACCTCTTTCTGAGCAACTGCGCCACGTTCAGATCTGGACCATTAACCATAACATCTGCAGACAGCGTTATGCCGCTGTGGGCAGCACCATCACCGACAACATGCTGTGCTCCGGCTGGCTTGATGTCGGCGGTCGCGACCAGTGCCAGGGCGACTCTGGCGGCCCACTTTTCCACAACGGCGTCGTGGTCGGCGTCTGCTCTTGGGGCCGCGGTTGCGCCCAGGCTCAGTTCCCTGGCATCAACGCTCGTGTTACTCGCTTTACAAACTGGATCGCCCAGAACTCTTAAATGTAGACCACCATGACGTAAGGCTGAATATACATTTTATATTGCTAACATACTGACTTGGTTTTATTCTACGAGCAGAACATGATTTATATTAATGTGAATTAGAACTTCACATTAAACTATACTCTTATCCCTTTCATTATGCAACGTAAGTTTTTAAAGCCTAAAACTTATTTATGACAATGACATATTATGTAAATCATTAAAATGGTCATAAGGAAACAAACAGTTATCCGAATGTATAATTCAATAAACAAATGCAAAAGCTCTATCTTGAAAATATTTCTTACATATAATCAATTCACAAAATACTGATATATATAGCAAATTTTCTTTGCGAATATTTAACATTTTTACTCGTCTACGGTAAAGCCAAGAGACGGTTATGATTATGACAGGCTATGTATGTAGGTGTGGGTCTAAATGAAAACACTTTTTCGGTGATACAACTCGGTATATTATTAAATTTTATTAATACACGCAACAGTCCTGCAGTCATCGGTAATGGCGGCGTCGTAAGAGAGAGACCTCTCGTTTTTAATCATTCATCCATCCCGTTCACACACATGCTTCGTTCAGAAATCATTAGCAAACATTTTAAATCCTACATGTATGTTCATCTTCTCTCATACCTCCTTAACTATTTATCAGAACTAGACAAATAAAGTAAGACAGGGATACATTATTTCTCCGGAATCGTTTACTGATGCATTAAAGGATATTTTCAAACTTCTGATTCAGGAAATGACTTAAATCAATGGCAAAAGCTTTTCCGATGGTTTAGTCTTTACGGCTAACACCTTTAAATAACTGATCATGATCTCACTTGTGACCGGTCCCCTTTACATTGGAAACACGACAAAGTAGTCAACTACTTTTACTGAAGTGTTTTCGCATATTATATCTGGGGACAGACAGAAGGAGATCTCTCAACGAATACAGCTTGATGGACAGCATTACAAAACTATGCGCAATCATCCCATTTAAATTAATTTTGTGTGTCCGAGACAGAAGTATTTAAGTCATCACACTAACATACAGTAAAACTCTGTGAGTATCAGTAATGACTTAAGGAATTAAAAGGTGGTGCGTCTCATAAAAAACGCTATAAAGTGAAAAGTTTTTCCGTAAGCATGACGCTTACAACAGTTCCGAAATATCAGAAACTCATCAAAACATGGTGATAAACATCGAATTAATAAACTATTTTGAAACATGGAAAGCATCCCTGGGGCATACTTATATTTCGCTATGGTATAACTAAAAAGGTAAATTAGATAGATTAAAACCAGCAGCATTGTAGCGCTGTGCGTCCGTCTGCCCTAAAATAAGTTGAAGAATAATTATAATATTATATTTTTATTAGGTGATTTCGGTTTGTTATACCATTCACCTTATACCCTGTAAGTCCACCGTTTCCATCATCCTTCAACTGTATAAATTAAGTTTGGTATGAGTACGTCATAACCAGACTTGTTGTCAAAAAATATCCTGTATTGCATTTACTTCTCTGTCTTATTTTGTTTTTTTTAATTCAGTGGGTTTTTTCAAGTGTTTTATCTTGATATCGTATGTTTCTTGTTAAATAGGGCTTGACTTATCAATAACATGAAAAATAATGATTAAATTATGATAATCATGTAGTTGTTTTGGCCTGAGCTAATTATTACAGATTAATAGATCTGTTATCTACCTCTATTATCAACTTCCACCTTTGAAGCTACTTTTAATTATTTATTAGACGGTTTGTTACATATTATAGTAATAAGCTAGTTTATAAACTATATGGCTTCAGTTGGAACATCGCATTAGGTGATTGCCAGTGCAGTAATGTTACAATACAATACAATACAATACAATACACTTTTATTGCACAAAAACAAGATACAAAAGAAAAATAATAATATGAAAACAGAAAATTGGTACAATAAGGCGGTCTTATCGCTGAATCGCGATCTCTACCAGACAACCTTAGGGTAGAGGAAAACTAATATGAAGAATAGAGGTAGAGCTGTGCAAGACTAAAGACATTATTACGACAAAATTTATACACAATATACATACATACATTCTTAAAATAAAAATAAATAGTACCTACTTAACTTAAAAATAAATAAATAAATAAAATACAACTATCTACGCAAACCTGAACCGATATACAGCATCAACGTGACAGGAATAGTGACTTGGCTCTATTTTTAAAGATAGGAAGGGACTCTGATTCTTTAACAGCAAGGGGTAAAGAGTTCCAAAGACGAACAGACTGAATGGTGAAAGATTGTGAATAGAACTGTGAAGAATGGGAAGTGAATGTGAGAAGTAGCTTACGAGACGACCGCAAATCACCCTGACTACCGGTGGATTGCAGAAATTGAAAACGTTCCTTGAGGTAAAGTGGAGCTTGAGGATTAAATAATCTCCTTTACCATTGTTACTATAGCTACTAAAGGAATATAATGGGCGTTGAAACATGTTATCTTTATGTGACTCTGTTTTATATACAGACTAATGATTAATTAATACTTAAGTCCTGATATTAGTATTACTAAGATTATGGAATACCTGATATTGGTTGCTATCAAAAAAAGGTAAACCTTTTATTTTAAAGAAAAAATATCGATAACAAATGTACAAAACTATATTTATACTTCTCAGATACACATTATCATTATTATCATCACCAGCTTATATCTGCTCACTGCTGGACACAGGCCTCTCCAATAGGAGGACTTTGCCACAATAGCCACGCAAAGCAGGCGGATTGGTGATCACAATTTGGCCAATAAATCAGTAAAATCTGTTTTATTTCTGCAAATGGGCCCCAGAAGGCGCTTTTACACGTCCCAATATTTAAACCTACCACCGCTTCGGGCCAAGTCTGGGCTAGTACCACAGAACATTTTTATGTTCTGTGGCTAGTACCGAGAAGAATCAGTACAATGCTACCAGTGTAGAGAGAAAAAGCTGCTGCCTGTCTTTTTCTGGCAGTACCTACTTTTACGACACGCATAGAAAAAAAAGAGGCGGTGGTAGAATTCTTTTAACATTCATCACACGACAAATATACTTAACATTTATTTAATAGGAAAAGTACTATCTTAAGGAAATATGTCGCTGGGAAGCCTCGTTTGCTACGCCGATTGACCAAAATATGCGTGTCAAAAAGGAGTACTGCTACTATAAGGCCCTCAGTAGTGCCTTTACCAAATAGCAATCGCCCGGTGCAAGGCTTAGAAATTATGGCAAAATCGTTTATCCGAAGAGGAATATGTCCAGGAGTGAACTGGAATAAGCTTATACGATTAAATTTATTCCAACTGACTTTCCGAAGTGATTGCAATAGTATCAATATTGACAATTGAATACCCGCTAAGTGTAGTGATATACATATTATACAAAATACAAAATATCTAACTCTCATGTCGCCGCCATTACGAAAGTGTCTGGAACAAAAACTGTCTTGTATTGTTTCACAATCTCAAACTCCGTCTGTATCATATATTAAACTAAAATCATCAATGGTCTAACAGACGAACTTTAACTATTAATACCTATTTTAATTGTATGAGTCATTATTAGAAAGTACTTAATACCATTATCTCTAATATCAGCTTATAAGAACCACTTCCAACTAAAAACGAGGCAAAGTTGCTATCAAACATGAGTACCTACTTGTGATGTTACTAAAAGTGAATTATACTGAGATGTACCTAAATAAATTTTCTCTAAATTTACTTCTTACGGTATAAAGATGATAAAATTGTATTCTTGGTTGTCGAGGAGAAGTAGATATACACTCATACCCATACAAAACGGCATGTAATATTGTCATAAATCAAATGATTGACGTTGATATTATGTTAGAGTCAACTTTAGGTATAACCCTTCCAAATTATGTCGACATGCGATAGTATGAATATTTATGTCATGTCTTATCTATTCGATTGATATAGGTTGTAGTAAATGTGCACTCTTTTTTTAAATGGGTGCACGTTTAGTTTGTGACGCTTTTTTGTTATCAAGTTTTTAGTATAGGTGTCGAAAGAGTCTTTCATTCTACACCTAGATGTCGTAAATAGTGCAAATCTATTTTCGACCGGCATCACACGGCACTGTATGTTTAATGACGTCAGCTTATTAATCTCAAGAAGGTTCAGTATAGTTTGTGTTATCACTTTCCTCCATCATACTTCTTATGAGGCTGATAATGACTATAAATATTCAAGACATGCTACTGCAGTTAATGCGCAAGTGTTAAAATGAAAGCGTTTATATTACGAGTACTGTGGTTCAGCATTGTTGCCGTAAATGGTAATAGTTTGCTTTTTTACCTATATTTTAATAATACAATAGGCAAATGTTGTAATATTTTCATTTTCTTATAAAATACATTCTGTGGATGGTTTATTTGTAATAAAACTTGGAATGCATCGGGCTTATTTCTTAGATTAATATATTTTAGCAGACAGAATAGGGTAAAGGCGGGATAGATGCATCACTTTTTGAAATATCCTCCTAATTTTGAAAATATTAATTTAATATAAATAATGTCTATGAATTTAGCTAGTTTAATCCTTAATGTTTAAGTGGGATATGTTGTTTTGGACCTATAAATTAAAAATTTTGCAAATTTTAGCTTTTTGTGGAACTCATTTTTTGAGGATTTTTAGATGCCTACCCGTATGGATAGTTGCCCCACCATGAAAATACTAAGAAGGATAGATGCCTGCGGCGCGGGATAGAAGGTTTTGAGGACAACTGGTGTTTTAGCAGTAGAAGGCTACTTCTAAAACAGAAATCATCTCCAAGAAACATGGACCTAATAATGAAAAGCATTTTGCAGTCCTAATTGTCATTGTTAGAATTTAATTTTTCTATGAGATCAAATTAAATAACCAAAAGACACGGCCCTCTCTAATAGAAGGAATTGGCCATAATAGCCACGTTAAGCAGGCAGGTTGACGATCAATTTTGGTCAGTGATAAAGAAAAGATGTCGCGTCTTTCTATGCCAGAACTCCTTTAATCCTTCAATAGAAGGGGTGGTGCCAAATGCGCCGGCCACCGCACTAGATCCTAAATTAATCAAATGTTATTTCTAATTAGCTATCCCGGGAAAACAAAACAGAATCGTTGGAGGTACAGAGACCACTGTAAATCAATATCCAGAAGTTGCTTCATTGCTGTACTCTTACTCTGGATGGAGCTATTCACAGGCGTGTGGAGGCACCATCCTTAACACCAGGTCCATTCTCACAGCAGCTCACTGTGTGGTGTAAGTAGCAAGTTAAAGTAGTTATTGTATAAAAACTTTTTAAAATGTAGCTATGACATAATGATTGACTTAATTCGCACCTACTTCATAACTGTACTAACATTTTATTGGATCTTACTTTATGCCATAATTATACTTCTCATGTGTATTTAATAATGGTTTATTTCTGTAGAGAAATTCAGTAGATATAGATAGGGTTTACAAGGTACAAAATAGATTTATTTTAGCGCTGACAAATACGTCGATTCTGGTGAGCTGTAGATTTAATTAAAAAAAATTCACTTCTTTCTTGCAATATACATACACCAGGAATGCTTGCATGTTCGTTATATCCAACCCTAAATTCTTTCGAGAACTAAATGAAATCAAAGTCAGGAAACTGAGGGCACAGTGTGTGGAACTCTTTCATCGACCTAGATGTTGCACTAATATTTATAAGAAAAATTACAATAACGTTATGTGTATCACTTTGTTTACCCAGTACCCACCTTCCAGTAAAACTTAAGAGGGAAGGGAGTTTAAAACTGAATTAACTGAATGGCTATTTGAATATTGTTTCTAACTGTGATTGATAAAATACGTATTGAGGCCTTTTCTTGAAGTTAAAATTATTTTCAATTCACACTAGCAATGTAGGTAACATTGCTAGTGTGAATTTAAAATAATTTGCTTGAATAAAAAAAACATTATAAATGTCTAATTAATATTGACTAATGTAAGAAATGTAATGACATCTAAATTTAACTCGAGTGCTAACCACTGACATCCAATTCTGGGAATTAATACTTTAGTATAATTATTTGATAAATTTATAGCTTCCTTCACCAAATGAATTTGCACACCTACATGCAGATCGAATTCTAAATAGTAGTAACTTGCCTACTGGCAAATAAATAATTTTCAATTCGAATTTGAATTAAAATACTGTTTAGTATCAGTCATTGGCTTGTCGGTGAATGCGATCAACCCACATATTTTTTTTTAATTTTATCTTCTCTTACGAATATCATAAGTACAAAAGTTTAGATGGATGTTTGTAACTCAATCTCGAGGGATTCCCGCGTAAGAAAACGAAGGATTCTAGCGTAAGAAAACGCGGGAAGCAGCTGGTAAATTATATTTGTTTAAGGATTCCATTACTAGTTATTTTTAATTAATTCTCTGTTATGCTTTATGTTGAGGTAATGTATACTTATCATCTATAGTATTTGACACTCTCTGTTGAATTTTAAAACATATTGATGAAATGCAATTTATTGACATACGTTTGACACACATTGTAGATGGAATTGTGTGCTAACATGTTCAATTTCTTCAATTAAGTAGATATGTCTTTATCTGTGCTATATTATGCATATAATAGGGGTTAAAGTATAAAATTGCCGATTATTTTCCCACTTTTTATTTTGTTTATAGCTCTTAAGTATAGTCATATTATTGCGTAATTCTTTTTGTATTGTATCAAAAACTAAATAAAGTAACTTTTGACTAAAAAAAAAATGCAATACTAGTGCCTATTACTTCAAAGGAAGTCGTTGAAAAGACCCCTTACAATGTGTCAGCTGACCTTCTTGCTTCAATTAAGTATATTTGTATTATATACTTTGATTTTCAGAAATTTAAATACTATAATGCGTAGCTTTATAACCATCTTACTTTCACCTTTAATTGCATCAAAAACGGTTCAGGCGTTTTTAAAAAAACTAAAAAATTGTTAGTATAGAAAAATAACTTTTCTCGATTTCGTCCATACAAAACGGCAATTTCATACTTTAACCCCTAATATTCAAATAAAATAGTCATAATTAAGTCTATAGGTAGATAAAATACTGACATAAGCGGACATCGTCGCTACAAATAAATTCTTCCAATTAAAAAACTAGTCATGAATGGTCAAAACAATATTACGCAATATTTGTGTTGTTATAACACAAATATTACACCTATTAAAGGCTATATCAAATATACTAGTAAACATGAAAACAAGATCTTCGTATAGTTTAATTCAAATAAGAAGGTTTAAAGTATCAAATGTCAACTTCAATCAATTATGATAAATACTGATAACATAATTAATTACTATCTTAACACTTCAAACTCAAGGCTGTAACACTTGAACAGGTGTAAGTATCTAATGAAACCTTTGATGAAATTAATTAATGTATACTTATATAGTCATTCATAAGAGATGATATGATGTAGGTAGGTGATAACAGAAGTGCTTCGAAGTATTGAAAAGTGTCTGATTGAGTAAACAGCAATATTCATAGAAGTACATTACTCGCCTGTGACATGCATTTCAATCGATACAAATATTCTCGAACAAAAGTGTTACAGGCAAACCACGATGTGTGATATTGCTAAACGGGTGCACATAATAAGATTGTATACATAACATCTATTAAACAATAATAGACTTAGGCGTAACTTTTTGAAAATCCATAGAAAAATATGAATTTTGAAAATTTTTGCTTATGATTTCCGCTCGTTAACACCAGCCTAGGTACCTACACCATACTACTTGCATCGACACCAACCAACGACGTCGTCGGAGCGCAGCGAAGGCGGCAACGTCTCGTGAGCCACGTGAAATGGCGAAACGCGTTGAGTTCTTTCTTAATATATCGGTGTTGGGTACTAATAATTGCATTGTCTGTACTGCATGCAGTTTCGCATGGAGGGCGGTTTTCTTGCATGAACTAGTGCTAGTTCACTCGGTGTCGGTGTACGTAGTGCGGGTTAGGTACTTAGGCCGGTGTTAACGAGCGAAAATCATCATCAAAATGATTTCCAAAATTCATATTTAACACCTATTTTTTATGCAGTGGCGACGCCGCCTCAAATTGGCGGATTCGAGTTGGGTCTACAAATGCCAACAGCGGAGGTGTTGTACACAACGTAGGGACCATCATATACCACAGCAGCTACGACAGTAGAATCCATGACTACGATGTGGCCATCCTCAGATCTGCGACCACAATCGCTTACAGCAACGTGGTTAAGCCGAGCACCATTGCTGGGTCATCTTTCAACCTCCCTGACAACCAGCAAGTATGGGCCATTGGTTGGGGAACCATCTCGGTGAGATTGTGATCTTCATAGTCGTTCAGACAAATGTTACAAAAGAAAATTATGGCTGCCCTCTGTGGTCGAGTAGCGTAAACACTGGTATTTAGGTAATCACCAGCTCCGAAGTCCCGCGTTCGATATCCGGACATATTAATATAGAAACCAATTATATTATAGTTTTTTTGATATTATAGCAACTTAGTTGCAATTATAATACATAAACTTGATAAATTATGTCTCAGGCGGGACCCAAACCCGCATCTCCTCGCAATCCGGGCGCATCGCTGTACCATTAAGCTTAACCACTTATATTACTCAGGTTATGGTATGGTGTAACTGACGGGAAAATGCTTGGATTGACTAGAATGGCTTACCATCATAATTGTAAGTGGTAATAGTGGTTTGCCATTGCCGTCTACTATTCACGCGCTGGTAAACAATCACCCAGTGTGTGAAACGTATACAATATGAAATCTTAACAATGCTTTTCGTCAGCGTTATACTTAGCTACCTGTGCCGGTGGTATATTACTATTACCTGAAACAAAGAAAACAGTTAAATTAGAAACTGCATTAAAGCCGTGATAAAAAAAACTAAAAAAAAACTGGCGTGCTTGTGTACCAAACATCAACTCTTCTTGATCTAAAACTTTACTGCTATCAAGCAGAAAAGTTTCACTTGGTTCCACTAACACACTTCCTCTTTTCCTTTTAGTCTGGCGGCTCAGCGTCTGAAAAACTTCGCCATGTGCAAGCATGGACGGTGAACCAGGCTGTTTGTAAGCAGCGGTACGCATATGCTGGCAACACTGTCACCGACAACATGCTGTGCTCGGGCTGGCTTGATGTCGGCGGTCGCGACCAGTGCCAGGGCGATTCTGGTGGCCCACTCTTCTACAATAAAGTGGTTGTCGGCATATGTTCTTGGGGGAGGGGATGCGGTCAAGCCTACTACCCTGGCGTCAATACAAGAGTGACAAAGTTTACTTCTTGGATACAAAAAAATGCTTAATAATAATATGTTTTAAAAATTACCTCTCTGTTTTTAATAAATAAACATTTGTTAATTTCTAATACGAATAAAGTATTTTGCAATACCTAAAATTATTTTTAACAAATTTGGTCTATTTAAGAATACAATTCTTATAATTAAATCGAAGCTTAGTTATTTTGCTGTTTATGCATAAATTTATTTGAGAACATTTTTGTATACTGGCGCCAATTGATGATCATATAAACGATAGCCTTGTTACTGAAGTATACGGTGTTTCTGTTTTTCTGTTCCGGTTTTCCTATAAGTAACTCTTACATGGATGTCAACCTTTTCTTCTGGACCTTTTAACAGTCAAGTGCACAGCCGAAAATATTTAGTTTTTTTTCGCCCATCAGGAGATGCGATGCGCGAGACTGAGCTCGCGTTAAGTTAATTAAAAAAAAAACCGGTAGCAGTTGTGTTTAATATTGCTTAGCATACTTCAGCTCAGTTTTTCCTAAAATCAAACGACGTTTGCCACAAGACTTTCATAAATGTGTATACAGCGTAGGTAATAAACATTCCTCCATGAATTTGATAATGTTAACTATTATGAATTATTTACATGAGGTTTACGAAAAAAAAAAACACTTGAAATATTTTCTTCAGTTTTGATAATCTTAGAGAAATGTTTTGAGAAAATTATAGGTACAGAAATGTGGACTATAAGTTAACTTAAGTACACTTCTTCAAAGGTACCTTACGGACCAGCACTTAGCCCTGTGTCAGAGATAAGTAAGCTTGCTCCCTTGTATTCATTAAGTACTGCGCTTGCTTCTAAACTAATAGCACGCGACAGGACATTGTGACAGATTGGTGCGCTTCGCTAAGCGGACGTGAATTCAATTAATTCTGATACAAGCTTGATTTAGTAGTTCTGAATGTAATTGCTGTGGCCAGACTGAGTTGCATAAGCGGTTATCGTGTTGTGACAACAAATTCAATTTGCATTTTGTCGGAACATCCGAATTTGAGCTGACCAGTCCTCCATTTTGTATTATTGACAGTAATACATTGATTGATAGTCGAAACACTTCGTGTTGTGCTAAGATTTGAAATGAAAGCCCGTCCAACTGAGCAGTATGGTATATTTTTAAATCTGTATAATTAAGCAAATACGTAGAAATTGAAATGTAATTCTCTAAATAAAAAATGTCGACTGTCTGAGGAGGGACTCTAATGGCTAGAGAAGTCACCCGATAAGCAGAAGGTTGTGGTTTCGAGACCTACCAGACAGTCGAAATGTTATTCAACAGTCGAAATATTATTCGAGGCATGTATTTTTAGTAGATATGGTATAATAACCTTACCTTATATGGAGGACTTAAATTATGTGCAGCACCTGTCCTTTCTACCCAATTTTTAACCCTAAATAAGATTTGGTTTTGACCATTTGACGACCTCCGAAGTCCCGGCTTCGATTCCCGGACGGGTCAATGTAGAAAAAATTTGTTTTTCTACATTTTCTCGGGTCTAGGTGTTTGAAGTACCTTCGTTGTTTCTGGTTTTCAAAATACGAGTGCTTTAAAATTTAAAATCTCAATTTGAATAACTATTTAAAGTTTAAATCGTTATTCAAATTGGGATTAGAACAATGTAGGTATGTGATGTTGTCCACATTTATTTATTTATTACATAGTTATAAAATAGGACATTTTTAGCCTAATTAAAAACACACTGTAGGGTAGGTACCTACGTAAATATTTCGATTACACAAGGGAGTGATATATCATTTGTGGAACTATAAATAAACCTTATTGCTCCTTCGGCTGAAAACATATATCTACGATCAGTATATAAACTTGAAAATTTTTGTCTCAGGCGGGACTCGAACCCGCATCTCCTCGCATACCGGGCGGGCGCCATACCATTAGATAACTTTTGACCAGTGTGTGTTGCATCACTGTCAACTTATGGAAGTAAAACGTATTGGCTAAAATAATAATAAGGGTTCCATAAGAAGGCTCAAGGTTGCACAGCAGGCAATGGAGAGGGCAATGCTTAGTATTTCCCTGTGAATAACAAAATGAGGTAGTCCGTAGGAGAACTAATAACGGACATTGGTCAAAAAATTGCAGAGCTGAAGTGGCAGTGGCCGGATACAAAATAGGAGAACCAGAACCAGCACTTAGAAAAGAACAATTTCGTTCAAGTTACATTGAAAATTTGATAAAGTTTTTAATCACATTAACAGTTATCAAATGTATATTTTCGAACCATGTAAAATTATAGAACAACAAAATCAAGTAAGTAAGCATTTGCGACGTGTATCTACAGAACGTACAGAACTTGCGCGAAGACCTACTGGCACTTGGCCAGTTAAAAAAACATAATTTGAATACTGTTCTATGACAAACTTAATACTATAGACTTCATGTGACTCAATATCATTATACTGTAGTAAAATACGGTACGCATAAACTCCAATAAAAAGAGGGATCACGTTTTATTTTGCTAAACGCATACTGAACACTTACCAAAGGGATGCCCATAGCGCTTTCCCACGGGTACAGCCGATATTATAGTTTAGTGGACATAAAGCTATTTAAGCAAATGTATTTACGCAAATAAGCTCTTTAGCAATTCAGAATTTTGCATAAGCATGCACCGTCCTTGCAAGCTTAGCGTTTATTGTGTTTTTAAAGGAAGCATTAACAGGCAACATTTCTTTTGAGAACGGAACTATGAAATATAACTGTCTGAAAGATCAAAATGAAGTTTGGAATAACCAATACATTGGCTACCAAATCAATCTTTTGTTATACCTACCAAAAGGTCCAGGGACCCGAAAATTTTAACTTCCTTTGAATTTGGATTAAATTAGCCCGCAGGTATGGTAGGTACATAATTATAAAGATGTTGAGACTTCAGGTGCAGGGAAAAAAAATTTGAATAAAGGCCCAACTAGCACACAAGCAGCTTATGCAGGCATTGTGCAGCCTGGTAGCCGTATAGGAGTAGTTCAACAGCTGTACAACTTTCCATAAGATTTACAATAGCGAATTCGAACACCTTTTAACAACTAGGTGGTACAATAGCCGTATAGTGGCAATAAATTTACTTATAGCGATAAAAGAGCATCCAATAGCGCCGCTAAAGAGCCATAAAAAGTATGATTGAGTTAACCGACTCTTTTGTACCACTGTGAGGTCTAAAAGAGTATTTTAGTAGCTAAAGGGGATAAAAAGGAGTTATAAGTTGCTCTTGAAGCAGTCATGAGCGTATAGAGGCATTATGTGAAACCTTAAGTTCTTTAAGGGTGTTTTGTAAGGCTGTTTTATTACTTATCTAGAAAAGAGTCGCTGGTAAACACTATTATAGCACCGTAAATGCTACAAGGGCGCTGGTAAACACTGTTATAGCACCGTAAGTGCTATATGAGCGCTAGTTAACACATTTATGTCACCATAAGTGCTACAAGAGCGCTGGTAAAAACTAGTATAGCACCATAGCACCATTGGTGCCACAAGAGCGCTAGTAAACACTATTTAAGCACCATGAGTGCGACAATAGCGCTGGTAAACACTATTATGGCACCATGAGTGCTACAATAGCGCTGGTAAACACTATTATAGCACCATAAGTGCTACAAGAGCGCTGGTTAACATTAGTATAGCACCTTAAGTGCTACAAGGGCGCTAGTTAACACTAGTATAGCACAGTAAGTGCTACAAGAGCGCTGGTAAACACTTTTATAGCACCATAAGTGCTATAGGAGCGTTATATTAGAGATGGCCAAAATTTAAGCGTTTATTTAAAATTTAAAAAATAGTAATTATAATAAAAATAAAGAGTAAAATAATAAAGAATAGACAAATTTACATACAATTCGTCCAGTCCAGTCAAAGTCGTTATGAAGGAATCAAAGAAAATAAAAAATAAGCGCGAGTCCAATACAATGAGGGTTCCGTATTTTCCAGTTTTACGTTTATTAATAAAAGTGTACAACAACAATTAATTATTATACAGTAGCTGGCAAAGTATAGTGAAGGTGAGAAAGTTAATACTGTAAAACATAGTTAAAGTCAGGCAGTTTGATTCTGCAATAATAAATTTTAAATATCAAAACTTTGTTCTGGTGCTTGATTTTCTGGGTCACTGGGAACTTTGATATACTATAGGTATGTATATCTCTTGAGATTCGGATGTATTTTCCTGGTTTATTTCTACTGCAGAAGTATTCTAAGGCAGTACCTGAAATCAACATGCGGATTCGATCGTAATATTTATAAATTTTAATAAAAACAAAATCCAAATTATAAATATATATTATAAGCTACATTAAATTTTTCATTTCATAAATTTGTATAGGTGAAAAATTTGAGAGAGTCAGCAGTTTAAAAAAAACTCGAGAGCAGCTTGATCGAGACGCCATTACGGTTTCTGTTGAAATATTTTTTAAGGTTATTACGACATTTTGAAACTTCTTAATATGTATAAACTTGTTACTAATTTCATAATTAATGTCAGTATTTCTTACTTGCGACCTAATTACCTTCTACCTACGACCTTTAAAGTGTAATTAATGCCAAAATATACTTTTGTTACAAACACATCAATAATACATTTTTCATAAAAACCCGTAATTCTAAGGGCGCGTGAAAATTTTCAACTTAATATACATATATATTGTCAGCAAACTGGTACTCGCATTAATATTTCACGTACACAAAGAAATAAAAACAGGTTACACTTACCTACTTAGTTATTTTAATAATCCGATCCATCTTAATTTTAGTCACTTTCCACTATCGCCGAAATACGGTGAATGTGGTAAATTAGCGCTACAAGGGCTCTTTCAAACTCTCATAGCGCTAACCAACGCTTTTAAACCACTACTGTAGCGCTCTTATACCCCTTATTTACAACCACTATAGACCTATTCAAAAGCTATAAGCGCTATAATATGGGCCTATCTGGCGCTACAGGAGATCTATAGCCGCTTATAGAACCACTATACTTCTTACTAGTGGAACCAAGGCCGTTGCAGTACTCCTTTATCCGGCTACTGTGCAGCTTGTTATAGTGCTTGTGTGCCAGTTGGGGGGGAATGTGGTACTTAGTGCTAAAGTCAAAATATAAAATTAAAGATAAAAAAACTTATAGGTTAACTTATGTTTTGTACAATGCAGCTTTCTTTATTACAAGTTGAAGAATTTATTCATTTTTTTATTCGAAAGGCTATTTTTTCAAGTTAGTGCTATAAGTTAATTCTGGAAATAATTGCCGCACTGGGTATAAAACATGATTTCCTTTGTTAATAACTTTGATAGTTCGCTGAACTACGTTAAAATTTTCGCTTTTTTTGTGGGAACAGCTCTCAGAATTTCTACCCCTTTCATTTACTGTCAATGTTTCATGCAATGATTTTAATAAACATTGTAAGATAGATAGATCGATAAATAAACAGATAGCCAGCTCGACTGACGGATGAATTCTTTATTGCACAACATAATACAAATAAAATACAAAAATTCATATTCTTATCACTAAAAATAACCTCTTCCAGAAAACCTTTAAAATGAAGTAATCTTGAATTTTAATTGAGAGAGGAATTTGGCTGAGAATTCCAAATATTTGAATATTATAAACTGTTAAAAACAAATATACTTACATGAAAAATAAAATACAAAAACTACTTATGAACATACTTTATAAATACATAGCCCGAAATAGGGTATATATCGGGATGCCTAATTATTTGTAATCCTAATTGTCATTGGCGCACAAACTATTAGCCTAAAATTTTTTCGCACATTTTTACTAATTCTAAACGTGTTTAGCCTATTTTTACTACGCTTAACTTTACATCGCCGTATTATAATTTCCCAATTGCGACATTTAGCCGAATATATCATAACACCTACCCTTTTGCAGTTCCAAATTTTTATTCGCAGAAAGTTAAAAACTTTATCAACATGCATGCCTGCTTGCAAAGAAGTAAGCATAGATGCAAGCAAGCAAGCAAGCAAGCAAGCAAGCATGAATGCATGCAAACAAGCATGCATGCAAAGAAGTAAGCATGCATGCAAGCAAGCAAGCAAGCATGTATGCAAACAAGCAGTCATGCATGCAAACAAGCAATCATGCATGCAATCAAGCAGACATGCATGCAAACAAGCAATCATGCATGCATCCAAACAATCAGACTTCCGTGACGGCTTCGGCGCTGCGGGGCTCCGGCGGTCACACGCGTGCTTATCGTCGCAGATGGCTTACGCTCACCACCGCAGCTTCGGCTTTCTGGCCGGCTGCGCCGGCCAGCCTCAGCCACGGCGCCTCGCTTACAGCCTCCTGCTCCTCAGCCCGCGGGCCGCCTCGCCCCTCTGCGCCTACGCTCTTTTGAATTACACTCTAGGGGTAGGGCAGACAAGACTGCTTGGGGTCGGTTTGTGAGCGATTCGTTTCTTAAACTTTTCGGTTTAAAAAAAATAGAGCGTAATGCCAAAAAAAGATGCTAATACATTTTAGTGCTTTCGATATTAGACATACTGAAATTAGGGTTTTCAATTTTTAGACCAATCTATTATAGTGCGAAAACAACTGTTAGACTAGACAATAATTATACGTTATAAGTTTAGGCCAATACGGTTCGGCCAAATGAAATTAGGACTTTAAATTTTAGGCGAACCGAAGGACACCCCCCGAAATATTATGAAGATCTAGTTACCAAAAGTAGTTTCATAAGTGCTATGAAACCACTTACATCATTTTTAAATTGACGTTTACGATGAAGTATTCCATAACTAAGTACTAACAGTAAAAAGTAAATTTTATATCCATTCCAGAGGAAAATTAGCACAGCCTTAATAACCACGAGTTGTTTTATTTAGGAAAAGAGGCAAAGAGGCAGGCTCGGGCGCCTATTCATAAATGATTCAGTCCACACATTACTGGCAACGTCTCCCCATCTAACCGCCACTCAAATGAAATTTTCACTAGCAAAGGAACGTGCTCCAGTGCTCTATAGTAGGTACGAAGATTTTTTGAACAAAAACTAGAACCGTCAATATTACTTAATATTATAAATGCGAATCTAATGTTTGAATAGATGCTTGTTACTCAATCACATCAGAACGCCTTCACAAATCTGTAAAAAATTAAGCATGGAGATAGATGAGTGGCTGAAGTAGCAAACGGGTTGCTTTTTTTTTTCTTTTTGATAGGGATCGAAATGATTTATTGCTTATTGGTAGTTTAGGGGTCAGGGTATAACATACACTTAATTTTATTCGCGAACGAAGTAATAATAACCTAATTTTCAACGGTTTTATTTAGCTGGCCCTGTTTGTTTTTTTATTAATTTATAAATTTGGTTATAATTTAGTACTTAAAATGGGTAAACAGAAAGGGGATAGCCCTTTCTGTTAACTGTTTGATCTGATAAATTCGTAAGCATCTTTGTTTCTGATGATAGTACAATTGAATTCATTCAGTCTCATTGTAAATTTACTTGTTTGTTGTTTACCTACAGACATGGTTTTGTTTGGGGTTTTCGAAACCGCTCAAGAAGGTTAACGATTGGCGTCAAATTGATAATATTTGTTGAACTGTAGTATTGACAGCTGCTGTAGTTTTGCTATAGTTATTGTTTACTAAAAAAATGTATCCCTCTTATCTAAGTAGTCCAGTAAAAGCCAGGCCATCTTCTGTATGGATGTCGCACGAGATGCGGACCTCAAACTTGATGGCATGATAGCTTTGATTATCAAATAAATCATCAAAGACTATTAAATCAAAGACTGTTGAACTACCACAGTCTAGGGGAGATCTGAAGCAAAAGTAAAGAAATGCAAAGTTTAAAAAAAATAAGCAAAACAAAAGTTTTAGGCTATTGATTCTTGGTGCGAAACTATTGTAAACATAATGTAACGTGGCATCAAGAACAGCTCGGAGAAAAAGCTTTTTAATTAAACATTAAGAACCTACAACTAGATCTTAATATAAATACCATTTTACGTAGTAAAGTGTATTACTAAACAAAATAAACTTCATTCGCATAACTACTGAAAGAGCCAACAATAATTCTGCAAAATTCAAAAGCGTTCGTATCATTTCGGACAAAACGCCGTCTTCAAAATCCGCCATCGTTAATTGCATCGTGAATAAAACGAAGCGTCGCGTCGTTTCTCTGTGAATTTCAACTATTTCAACCGGTTTTAACTGGTTTCAACTGGTCTTAACTCGCTAATGCCTAAATTCTGAGGTTAGCGTTGATGAGCGGAACTAGTAAGCGAATAAAACGTTCCAAACATTACGGTCCTGACCATGAACTTAACAAAATCGCCAAGCATGTATTTTGCATAAGACGATGGTCGATGATTATTTGTTTGGCATACATTTTAGTGGGAATTAATTTTTACAACTGTTATTTAACAATTACAGAAGTTTTCATGATCAGTTGAAAAATTTAATGGGCAGTCATTTAATTTTACGGCGGTTACTAAATTAGTGAATCAGTAAAACATAAGCAGTAAGTAATAAAAATATTGGTCTGTTATTTCATCATTCAATGTCAGTGCAAAAATTACTAAAGTAGTCTAATAAATTAATGAGCAGTAAAACGGTTGGAATGGGCAGTTCGAAAATAAGTTTGCCAATTCACAGTGAGCGGTAGCATCCGAACGTCACTTTGATTGAATAGAGAGGTAATCTTTCCTTAAAAGTTTAAAGTTTTCAGTAAATGGGAAATAATATTACCCAATAATAGATAAGAATGGACTCAAGGAACATGCACTTGCCCAACATTTCATAAAATGTATATGTGTAAACATATAATTGGCCTGGCCATACGACTGAAATACATGTTCCCCCTGTTGAAGCCAAAAAAATTCCTCTTGGACAAAAGAGGAATAGGGGCAGGCCTTCGAAAGCCAAACCTGCTCTTATTAGACAATAAGTTTCTGTCGCTGATTCATTTGACTATTAACATGTATCTTAGTTTTAGTATCCTTATTTTAACATGTATCCTAATGCCAAATTATAAATACTTACAGATTGTCGTAATGTTCTTTATTTTTACTCTCCGACCATATAAAACATAAGGTAGGTAATGCGTTCATGTTCAGCATTTAATGTGAAGAAGGAAAAAAAATATGATGCTGGGTAATATGGTTATGCTTCATATTTTTCCCCTTCTTGACATTAAATGCTGAAATACACAAGGAATACATTTTACCTCCTCATCGTTTATAGAACTGCTTAAAATAAAATCAATTACTAACCAATTACGATTTGTTAACTGTACGCGCCTAACCGCCCAGTTCAACTATTCTACTGCTCAGTATTTATTGAACTGCCCGTTTAAATTATTTTCTGACTCATATTTATTTAGTTTACTGCTCAGTTTTTACTGCTAAACTAGTTTGCAAACATGCGTTTTTTATTTTTTTACCTACCATAACTCAAATATTGAACTGCCGCTTTAATCCTTTGCCCATTTTAATTGTTGCGGGTTATCTGTTGGTTCTACTTAAAATAAGTTTTTATATTTTGTAGTCTGTTCAAAGAGAATATTGCCGGAATCAATGATCTTCATAAAGTTATGCTGTATCAATGTCATACACAAACAAATTGTTATACCAGTTCAGATACGTCTCTTATTTTTGAATAATAATAATATAATTTAAAAAATATACAGAATGAAATTTTAACCACCTTCCAAATTTTAATATAACAATCTACGAGTCAAAAAATAAATGACGTATTTTTTCTTTTGGTACAGTCCCGTACAAAAATGTTAAGATAAAAGCACTTAGAAAATGTCCGCCAAAAATCTAAAATGTTTAATACGGCCACCTAGCAACACTTTTTTTATGCGTGCGCATCACATTCATTCATTACGATACGGCTTAGGACCGTAAAAATTGAAAACTATGTTGTGAAAAATCAACAATACAAAAAAGCAAACAAACACACGTGACCCCATAAAACAGATTTTGTTGTTGCCTTGTTTGTATGGCGCTGATCATTTGCATGTCCTTTCTGATTTTCATTAAGTACTTAAGTGTATTTTTTTGTATGCTGTTGATTTCCTAAGTAAATAAATAAAATAAAATAAAAATTATATAAGAGTTTCCTTTAAGAAATGAGTTTACTATTCCTATTTGCGTTGTGATCACGTATCCAAAACTTCTGCCTCGCGGAGACGGCCGACAGTTTACGGTGAGGCCCGACAACGCGGTTGGATCGATGCTTCACTTGAACCTGCATGAAACGTTTATAGCCGTAAGGCTGTTACAATTACGGTTCAGTTCAAGGCTTTCTATTTCCATTTACGAATAAGGCCTAAGTTCTTTGTCATTGGGTCTGCTACCTTTCAGTGACATTGAGCGAACCATCAGTGTTACGAGCACTTCACTGTTACGGATAGAAAAGAGATTCAAGCCTCATTTCGTGACGTGTAGTGTAGCACGTTTAAAGAATAGCGCCACATCTTTTCTACATTTGAGTAATAGAACTTGGTGTGATCTACCTCCTAGTGGTCCACCCTGGGCAACGGCATCTTTGGTTTTCTAACCAATGATGACGGCTAACAGATACCCCTGCGGTGGTAGGCTTCGTAAGAGGCTGCCTGGATGCTACCACCCTTCTGCCGGAGTCCAGCGCCAAACAGTTTTTCTGTGTTCCGCTGGTGTGTGGGAGAACCAGTTCCTCTGGTTAAGCTCGCTCCATCTTAGGTTTCTTCTTAACCATATAGTTAAGTGTGATCAAGAGCAAGCCCATTATTTATAAAAAAAAGAAAAGAAAAAAAGCGACTAAGACTAAAGAAGTTCTTACACAAAAATACTGGCAGCAACATCTTTTCTATACCATTGGCCAAACGGCGAACGCCTGCCAAGCGTGGCAATTATCGCAACTCCTCCTTTCAGAGGGGACTGTGTCTAGTATTGGACTAAAAGAAAGCTATTTATGAAGATAACGAAGCCTCGTATATAACTTTTTCAACTGACGAAAAAGAGAAGATTCGCAATTCGTTTTTATTATCAGGACGACCCATTTCAATGATTTTCTTATTGGGTAGGAAGCTTAGTTAGTAACAGTTAGAAATCAATACTCACCAAAGCGTAAAAAAATAGGATAGACTTGTGTTTATTGTGTCAAATGATTTGTAACAAAAATTGTACCGAGAAAGATGAAAGCGCGCAGTTCAAAGTAATGTTTTGAGGATTCATTCCATAAGTAATGAAAAAGAAAAATATTGGGCGACAAAATAAGTGGCCTTATAAATCTACACCTGGATTGCAACTCAGGCACTGCCTCGAGCTTAGATTAAAACAAAAAGAGGATGATAAAGTACCCCTGTTCCACATGCGGTCTTACAAAAGGGAGCATAAGTGTTATACTATGTTTCAACACCCACTATGTCAGGGACGGGTCAGTAGCTCCGTTACTTGTAAGTGTTTCATGCGAGTAAGCGTTAAGAAATATTTCCTGGGCATTAATTCAGTGCACCAACCACTTAAGTCACCACAGCAAAACACGTGGAATGACTTTTCACGCGTAAGTAGGTACACCAAAGAACTCTTTTCGATATTATCTATAAAACAATCATTCATACGTCCATTTTTGAGTAAGTTCAATAAAAATATTGGAAACGTGCGCAAGCGCCACGTTTAGTGGATGCACCAGCGCAGCGCCAAGTTTATTGATCGACCGACACGCAGAAGTCCGCCAATCAACGCGGACGAATAATGCGACAACACTTTGGGTAAATATAACAATATTTTGTTTTCTCAGAATAGTTACTAGAGCGAGTGTCTAAAGCTGCATTAGCAGGTTCGTACCACATTTGGCTGGGCAGGGAAAGAAACACGAGTAGTGAAGGTGAGTGTTGATGTACGTCGGAAAGGGGGCCCTTAAACCTACACCCGTGTCAGAAGTCCCGGGAGCTACTCGGAGTTTATTTTTCTGCCACACGATAGACCCGGCTCCCGCACGGTGAATCCATGGAACGCTAAGAAGTTTGTCTCATAAAAGCCTTTAATATATCTAGGTGCCAAATTTTATTCCGATCTATTCAACCAATGTTTTCTTTTATTCAACCGTTCTGGTTTGATTGAGTCACAAACATCCATTTAAGGTTGCGTATTTAATTTTAGTACGATTACTACGCTTAAATACATTAAGTCGAAATTGATCATTGCTAGACACAGGTCTCTTTGAAGGGGAAATTTTGCCCTAATTGCCTTGCTTGGCAGATAGATCGCAGTTTGACCAACACGGTGGAAAGAAAAATCAGCGTTCGTCCTCCTTCAGTCACCTATTATGGCACTCGCAAGACAAAAAGAGATGGTATTACATAATTTGAGAAAGTTTTCACCAGGGCGAAGCCGCCGACAAAGCTTAAACATAAAATATGCATTTACTTTCATCTGCCAGAAAGTTTCCGTAAAGTCTGCACCAGCAGATTTTAAAGTTTTTATGGAGCGGACACTTTTCATGAGTTTTCGCCAAAGAGATATGTTTCTATTAAGTTTAATTATTTAATTTTAAGTTCGCAGCATTAGCAGTCAATAAATATATGTATAATAAATATAAATATTTAAGACATGCCTCACTGGGCCACACAGAGCCATCTAGTCCCAAATTAAGCTAATATTAAGTACCCTGTCGTATGGGGTACTAGACAACCGATAAACTTACTGATATACTTTTTTTTTGTAAATACATACTTATAATACATAGAAAACACCCAGACCAATACAAACAGACATATTCATGCACACAAATATTTGTACTGTGCGGGGATCGAACCCGCGACCCATGGCTCAGAAGCAGCGTTTACTACCGCTGATCCAAATGGTCCGACGTTGGACGTTTTTCAAGCCGCTCGAAGGCCTCCAACAGGGCTTAACGACTTTTATCTCATGATAACAGCCGGGACCTACGGTTTAACGTGCCCTCCGAAGCACGGAAGCGCTCAAGGTATGATGCCACATATGGTCACCTATCCAATTAGTGACCGCTCCCATCGTTGCTTAACATTCGTGACAGAAACTGATCACGAAGAAGCATTGGGCTATGAGCGCTTTTTGGAAAAATGAAACTAAATTCCGCTCAGAGTATAGGATGATTGGAAATTCCACAAGAACCTTGCAGTAGATAGAAAAAAATGCAAATAGAAAATAGTATTTATTTATATTTTATTATTAACCTATATCACCCCACTGCTGGGCAAAGGTGAAACACCCACCCACCCAAGAAACGGTGGTGTGACGATTTGGTCCGGGTAGAAGAAACTAAGCTTTTTTTTTCTTTTAATAGTATATTTTCAATCACAGTCTTATTCTATTTACTCGTAAGTACAAATTTCATTCACTTACTTGAATAATTGATTTCCCATGGTAAGTCCAGCTATATTGATGTAATCTGAAGGTTATTCAGTATCATGACACTTAATTGCTTTGTCCTTGATTACTCTATTGAAGGCTACACGGCGCGATCCATATTATGATGTCTATAGAACCGGCTACTATCGTTTAGGTATCATTTGACACTATGTTATTTTCCTTATCATCTTAACATATAAAAAGATCGTGTTATTTTGTTTGTTTGCAATGGATTTTTAAACTATTGAAACGATTTTAGTAAAATTTTGCACATTGTGCAGTGTGATTCATCTTGTAAGATGGGATAGTCTACATATATATGTTTACATTTATATAACAAGATGGCTGTGTAAGGTATTTGGTTAGGTAAGCGCCATATATAATGAAAATGACATTTCAGACGTCAAAATCAAATTATATTATTCTGAGGCGACACGAAGTTTTATTATTCGGGGGGGTCGGCCAGTTTTCTATAAAAAGATAACTAAGCTCCTGCGTGATTTCAGCCTAAACACCCAGTCTATTAATACCATGGATGCCGTAAGAGACGATTAAAGGAACAACACCATCAGGTGAAGACAGGCAGCAGCGACTTCTTAATACCAAACTGCGTTCGCCAACCCACCTGCATAGATTGACAAATAACTCTTCGTATAAGCACAGCCATTATAGAAATCAATTGATTTATGGCACTAATAATATGTGCTTACCAGACGACTGGAAGTGGGTGTAAAGGTTGACTGGCTTCTACTCAGCGGGTACCTCGTTATTAAGATGGCAATAAGAGACCCTCAGTAAGTGCGTTTAAGTAGTATTTCCTAATATCATATTGAAACAAGAAGCTACAAGATATATTTATAGTTGCACCATGACTTCTCTTCCTTGAGTGCCGTAATAGGTGACTAAAGGAATACTGCTAGAAGGGAATGGGCAGCTGCGTTTTCTTTTTATCAATGGACAAACTGCAAGCCCGCCTGCCAAGAAATTAATAAATAAATATTTTCAAACATGCCACACTGGGCCACACAGAGCCATCTAGTCCCAAACTAAGCTACTACTAAGAAGCTTGTTGTATTGGGTACTAGACAACCGATAAACTTACTTATATAAAAGTAAAAAAGTAAGTAAGCCTATAATCATCCCACTACAGGGAAAAGACCTCCATCATTGAATTCAAGTTACCTTAGCAATGATGGGTACTGGCATAATCACCACGCTTGCCAAATGCGGGTTGGTGATCACAAACCCGAGCAACGTTAAGAAATTCGAAAGTTTTTGTTGCCCGACCCGGGGATCGAACCTGGGACCCCGAGATCTTGGCCCGGTATTTAAACCACTAGACCAACGGGGCGTTATATATTACTTATATATTATTTTATATATATTATTGAGTAAATATATACTTATTATACCAGCCTGCACTAAAAGTATCGGGAATAGAATATTTCCACTGTTCCTGTCATATTAAAATCTTTTTAATTGCAAGCTCCTTGGTTTTAAAAATCGAATACCATTTGTAAAATTTATTTAAAAAAAGATTCTCGGTCTTATCACAAGGTCTTGTCAAACTTATTTAGTCGTTGAGAAAATGGAATCGACTCGAGAAAATTCAAGAGCGATGATTTATTATGACTTTCGAAGTGGTTTAACACAAAAACAGTATTTTGACCGGATGATTTCTGCAATTGGTAATGAAGCCCCATCCAAAACCACAATTTATCGCTGGTTTGCTGAATTTCAACGTCGACGTGTCATGCTCAGTGATGATCCCCGTCAAGGTCGTCCAAAAAGTGCAGTCACCCAAAAAAACGTTGATGCTGTGTGTAAGCTGATTGAGAAAGATCGACATGTGACATTTCGCGAAATTCAGGCAACTTTATACATTGGCATGAGTCAAATACAAATAATCTTGCATGAACAATTTGGTGTAAAAAAGTTGTTTTCCCGATGGATACCGCATTCGCTCTGTGAAGAGCAAAAAGCGGCTCGCGTTACTTGGTGCGTCAGAACTCTCGAAAGATTCCACGCAGGATCCTCAAATGCTGTATACAACATCGTATCAGGTGACGAATACTGGATATACGCGTACGAACCCGAAACAAAAAACCAGTCACGAGTTTGGGTGTTCGAAAATGAGTTAAAGCCAACAAAAATTGTTAGTTCACGGAGTGTTGCAAAAAAAATGGTGGCAACGTTTGTCTCCAAAACCGGCCATGTTGCGACTATTCCTCTTGAGGGACAAAGAACGGTTAATGCAGAATGGTATGCTAGCATTTGTTTTGTCACAGGTCGTTTCTGAACACCGTAAAGAGAACTGCAACCGCCGCATCATCCTCCATCACGACAATGCGAGTTCTCACACCGCACACAGAACATAAGAGTTTTTAGAGCAAGAAAACATAGAATTATTAGACCATTCACCGTACAGCCCCGACCTAAGCCCTAATGATTTCTATACTTTCCTAAAATAAAGAAAAAATTGCGTGGTCAGAGATTTTCATCACCTGAAGAAGCTGTGGACGCCTACATAACGGCCATTTTGGAGACCCAAACTTCCGAATGGAATGGTTGCTTCAATGATTGGTTCCGTCGTATGGAAAAATGTGTCAAATTTCGAGGAGAATACTTTGAAAAGCATTAAACACATTTTTAAATAGTAATGTTGTGTCACTTCCTTGATTCCCGAAATTTTCAGTGCCGCCCTCGTAATACCTACACTAGCTGTTGTCCGCGACTTCAACGGCATCAATTTCTGTTATTATGATCGCGATTAAGAAGTTTTTAAAAGATAGACATACATTGTCGTGGACATTATTTCAAATTACTCGTATTTAAAGAGGAATAATTCTTTCATACCTACATATTTTTTGGGTAACTTAAACCGTTTCCGCAGCGCACGCCACGGAAGCCTTCAAATATGAATAATTTTCCTTGTTTTTGAAACACTTTTTACTGATGCTTCGCTCCTATTGGTCGATACCGTGATGTTATATAGCCTAAAACCTTCCTTTATAAATGGACTATCATAACAAAAATATTTTTTCAATTCGAACCGGTACTTCCTGAGATTAGCGATTATAGATAGAAGACACCCAGACCAGTACAAATGAAAATATTTGTACTGATCTAAATGGTCGACAATTATGGCTAAATACTCATTTTGGAGAGACATAAGTCTAGCAATGGACTGATCTATATCAGATCATCAGCCCATGCTGATGATGATGATTATGAAGAGATAATATTTTTAAACGAGTTGCGCTAGTGTGTCTATATGCCCACTCTCAAAGAAATATTCTCCACTAGGAGAGGCTTTATATAACAGTACAGACAGTGTAATAGACTGATTGCGACTGATTATGGTTGTCAGTGATTAATTTAAAATATTTGCTGCATTTTGTTAGGCTATTTGACAAGAACTTATGATTCATCGTATCTGTTATCTATAAACCAATCACAATTATCGAAAATTGTATCTGCATTATAAAACAGATAGGCATAGTAATTTCAAACGCGAGTCATACATATACTTATGGTGAAAGTTTTTAACAACAAAATAAATAGAGCAAGAGCCCGTGAACCCCAGACCTTCGTTATTTTATAAAAGCTGAAAGTTTGTCAGCGCATGCTCCCAAAACAGGTAAGAACGATGGACTATTATGAAGTTTGGGTTACCGTGGCTTTGGCAGGTAAACGGTACTAAAGGTGTGTAAAATACCGATCTAAATTCATCAAATAATAAAGTGTGATTTTTTGGTATTACCTTCAGAATATTATTAAAAATCACGTTATTGATTGCCAGACACTTAACATCGTGGCAACCCCTTGCCAGACACCCCTAATGTTCATGAAATTATAATTCTACTTATGTTATAGTATAAAAGCTGATTTTTATATATAATACTTAGGTAATAATTAGATGATGTTTCCTCATCAGCCAGACATATTTGATAGTTCCAACCCCCTGCCAGACAATGATGTAGGGTCGCTGTAGGAGCGAGCGTGAGACAGTATATGTGTGGTGGGTGCGAGTGAGATGGCGAGATAGGTCTATCGCGATCCCTCACTGCGCAGTTGTTATTTCTACTGCGCATGTATTGTTTAGTACTTAGTACATGTTAACATCAGCTAAAATAATCTTATATGCTATCTTCAAGTATTATTAATTGAATAGTTATTATAAAGGAGATGGCTAAATACAGTATGGACGGTTGCCCTGTAACTATTTATGTATATTTATGGGTATCTGAGAAATAGTTTTACACGTTTTCTGAGTTTTAGAAACTTTTCAAATCATTGCAATATTCAAAAATATGACCAAATATTCTGACGTAATCACGTATGCAAAACTTCAGATAATGACGAAGAATAACTGACGAAGAAGAAGAAGACGACGATATGGAATGGAGTAACAGTGACGAAGAAAATGATAACATTGATTATAATGATGATAATGAATAAAATAATATTTTCTTTAGTACACTTTAATAATAATCTGTAATGTCATCAATCTATTTTTTTATGCTTTATAATAACTTGTAATGTTATTAATATATTTTTAATTAAATTTTTGGGTATTATTTTTTTTTTTTTTTTTTTATAATCTATTATTGAGAGATCGCGATAGACCTATCTCGCCATCTCACTCGCACCCACCATACATATACTGTCTCACGCTCGCTCCTACAGCGACCCTACATCATTGTCTGGCAAGGGGTTGGAACTATCAAAAATGTCTGGCTGATGAGGAAACATCATCTAATTATTACCTAAGTATTATATATAAAAATCAGCTTTTATACTATAACATAAGTAGAATTATAATTTCATGAACATTAGGGGTGTCTGGCAAGGGGTTGCCACGATGTTAAGTGTCTGGCAATCAATAACGTGATTTTTAATAATATTCTGAAGGTAATACCAAAAAATCACACTTTATTATTTGATGAATTTAGATCGGTATTTTACACACCTTTAGTACCGTTTACCTGCCAAAGCCACGGTAACCCAAACTTCATAATAGTCCATCGTTCTTACCTGTTTTGGGAGCATGCGCTGACAAACTTTCAGCTTTTATAAAATAACGAAGGTCTGGGGTTCACGGGCTCTTAGACTAAAAGATAAGTTGCTCAGTTTGAAGTTTACATATACAACTCCAACCTAGTAGACTGACGATTTGGGTGATGGTCGCAGGAAGATTTGGGCAGTGCAGTCGTAAAGATCATTACGTAAGTCCTAGCTTCGGTACCTGGTTCTTGTTTTTCTGAGTGACCGCGGTCAATCCTTCCTGAGTCTGCCCGCGGCCATGATTCGTGCAGTCGAACCAAAACGTCGGGACATACTTGTCGCGGCGTCCAGCCTACTTAGACAGATTAAAGGACTGGCAGCTTACGGCCGGTCCTAATAACTTATCTATCTTCAGTTTTGGCATATTGGAGATAGAAAACAACTTCTGTCTTTGTTTCTCTGGACGGCAAAATCAGAGACAGAAGATGTTTTCTATCTCCGATATGCCAAAACTGAAGATAGATAAGTTATTAGGACCGGCCGTTAGACGACGACATTGACTTTTGACAGCTAGGATAAAATTGGAACGATCGACACGACGAAGAGGAAGATAGTTGTATATATTTTAAAGTGCTTTATTTTATGTTTATAAATAGTAAAAGACAAGTAGTCCATTTTCTTTGTGCGCCAACAGACCGTACAATACTAACTATTTAACCTTTAAATAATTAATGCAGTTTAAACCCAATGTTTAATTTTAATCCTTTATCATGAATTACAACGTGATTCACAGTGAAAATCTTATAGGGTTATCATAAAAACATATCGATTAGTATGTTATTATCATCAATTTATCGACTCTCCAAGTACCTTTTTAAGTTAAATTTGACTTGACTTCCACAATGTTTTGCACTTAGTATAGTCAGATAATGATTCCTGAAATAAAAGGTGTTTACAGACCCAAAAACACCTACCTAAGATACGCCACACTTAAAAAAATATGTCTTAGCACGTATTGTACGGAAAGCGCTCTACATTTTCTTTTAACAACTTTCAAAGACAGACATACCAAGGGACATGGCGAAATATAAGGTTGTCTTGTTTTGACACCGGAACTCTAAAAAGGGGATGAAAGTATATGAGCCTATGAGGAGGCATGTCCATCAGCTCAGTTTAAATAATATAAACTTTTACATTCACGCGAGCAATACAATTTTCATTTTAGATCTTTAAGATCTAAACTAGTTCTTCCATTTAAAATGAGGCTACCGCATTATATTTTGTGATTCCACTGTTCATGCCCTAGTTCTAAATAAGTCCGCCTGCCCGTGACATTAGATTTTGAGGCCTCAACCGGGGTTCCAGCCTTGATTCGGTTCGGTTCGTTAAAAATGTATCTTCACATTCTGTCTGTCCATTCACTTTATCGATTTTCACGTAATACTATTTTTGTATTAGTGGACAGTTATATTCGTTGACAAGGTTATGGTTATTATTGATTATGGTTTTTTAACCTTCAGATCGAAACACACTGGACCTGTATGTGTAATTGTGTAGACGAGCGACTCGATAAGAAAATGGAGTTAAGTGCAAGTCTTATGCAACAAAGGGGCCGTAATATTAGTTATTTTGCATTATCTTTGTATCTAGCTGGACGCAAACACACAGCTGCTGAACATAGGCCTCCCGTAAGGATGTTCACAACGATCGATCCCGCGCTACCTTCGCCAGTTCGTCCGGTCCATCTGGTGGGACTCACATTATTGTCGTCCGGTGCGCGGTCGCCATTTCAGGACCTTTTCGCCCAAACGGCCATCGGTTCTCCCTTCTGTCTTTCGAGCGATGTCAGCGGATTTCCTCATTTAGACTCGAAGTAGGTACTAGAAAGCTATAATTTAACATGGACATTTAGGCGCCATACGACCGCGACAGAGAGGTTTCATCCCCGGTTTTCAAGGTATTGCCAGCTCGAAGGTAAGGTTAGTAGTTTCTGATTTCCAACAAACAAGTGCTTTTATAGTTTCTACTTTGGCATCAACAAAATTAAAAGTAAAGTATCTTACGGCACGGCCTGCATCATTGAAATCAAGTTAACATAGCAATTATGGGTACAGGCATAGTCACCACGCTTGCCAAATACAAGTCGATGATCACAAACCCGAGCAATGTTAAAAAATTCGAAACTTTTTGTTGCCTGACCTGGGTATTGAACCCAGGACCCCGAAATCTTGGCCCGGTATTTAAACCACTAAACACAGAATAATGTATGTGATACGAAATCAGTTATATTTTAACCTTTGACGACCTCCGTGGCGGAGTGGCGTACACACCGGTTTTCAAGGATGTCGCCTGCTCCGTGGTCCCAGGTTCGATTCCCGGACGGGTCAATGTAGAAAAAAAAAGTGTTTTTCTACATTTTCTCGGGTCTGGGTGTTTGTGGTACCTTCGTTGTTTCTGGTTTCCAAAATACGAATGCTTTAAATAGTTATTCAAATTGGGATCAGAACAATGTATGTGATGTTGTCCACGGGTGCCCTTCGGTTCGCCTAAAATTTAAAGTCCTAATTTCATTTGGCCGAACCGTATTGGCCTAAACTTATAACGTATAATTATTGTCTAGTCTAACAGTTGTTTTCGCACTATTATAGATTGGTCTAAAAATTGAAAACCCTAATTTCAGTATGTCTAATATCGAAAGCACTAAAATGTATTAGCATCTTTTTTTTGGCATTACGCTCTATTTTTTAAACCGAAAAGTTTAAGAAACGAATCGCTCACAAACCGACCCCAATCAGTCTTGTCTGCCCTACCCCTAGAGTGTAATTCAAAAGCGCGCAGGCGCGGAGGGGCGAGGCGGCCCGCGGGCTGAGGAGCAGAAGGCTGCAAGCGAGGCGACGCGGCTGAGGCTGGCCGGCTCAGGAAAGCCGAAGCTGCGGTGGTGAGCGTAAGCCATCTGCGACGGTTAGCACGCGTGGGACCGCCGGAGCCCCGCAGTGCCGAAGCCGTCACGGAAGTCTGATTGTTTGGATGCATGCATGATTGCTTGTTTGCATGCATGTCTGCTTGATTGCATGCATGATTGCTTGTTTGCATGCCATGATTGCTTGTTTGCATACATGCTTGGCATGCATGCTTACTTTTTTGCATGCATGCATGCTTGTTTGCATGCATTCATGCTTGCTTGCTTGCATACATGCTTACTTCTTTGCAAGCATGCATGCATGCTGATAAAGTTTTTAACTTTCTGCGAATAAAAATTTGGAACTGCAAAAGGGTAGGTGTTATGATATATTCGGCTAAATGTCGCAATTGGGAAATTATAATACGGCGATGTAAAGTAAAGCGTAGTAAAAATAGGCTAAACACGTTTAGGAAAAGTAAAATGTGCGAAAAAATTTTAGGCTAATAGTTTGTGTGCCAATGACAATTAGGAGTACAAATAATTAGGCATTCCGATATATACCCGTTGTCCACATTTACTTTGCAAGGGTATATATCGGGATGCCTAATTATTTGTACTCCTAATTGTCATTGGCGCACAAACTATTAGCCTAAAATTGTTTTCGCACATTTTTACAATTCCTAAACGTATTTAGCCTATTTTGACTACGCTTAACTTTATATCGCCGTATTATAATTTCGCCGAATATATCATAACACCTACCCTTTTGCAGTTCCAAATTTTTATTTGCAGAAAGTTAAAAACTTTATCAGCATGCATGCATGCTTGCAAAGAAGTAAGCATGCATGCAAGCAAGCAAGCAAGCAAGCATGAATGCATGCAAACAAGCATGCATGCATGCATGCAAAGAAGTAAGCATGCATGCAAGCAAGCAAGCAAGCATATATGCAAACAAGCAATCATGCATGCAAACAAGCAATCATGCATGCATCAAGCAGACATGCATGCAAACAAGCAATCATGCATGCATCCAAACAATCAGACTTCCGTGACGGCTTCGGCGCTGTGGGGCTTCGGCGGTCCCACGCGTGCTTATCGTCGCAGATGGCTTACGCTCACCACCGCAGCTTCGGCTTTCTGGCCGGCTGCGCCGGCCAGCCTCAGTCGCCGAGCCTCGCTTACAGCCTCCTGCTCCTCAGCCCGCGGGCCGCCTCGTCCCTCCGCGCCTACGCGCTTTTGAATTACACTCTAGGGGTAGGGCAGACAAGACTGCTTGGGGTCGGTTTGTGAGCGATTCGTTTCTTAAACTTTTCTGTTTAAAAAAATAGAGCGTAATGATGCTAATACATTTTAGTGCTTTCGATATTAGACATACTGAAATTAGGGTTTTAAATTTTTAGACCAATCTATAATAGTGCGAAAACAACTGTAAGACTAGACAATAATTATACGTTATAAGTTTAGGCCAATACGGTTCGGCCAAATGAAATTAGGACTTTAAATTTTAGGCGAACCGAAGGGCACCCACTTTGCAAGCAAGCACCAGAAGGCGCTTTTACTATAATAGACTGCAAGATATCGAGATGAAAATATTATGCTGATTACACATTTTTTTGTATCGATCCTAACCAACAAACAAAACGCGCCGAGACGTAAGGATAAGAAACAATCTTTTTCCTGCGGCATCTGCTCAAAATATTTTAGGATTTTGTTGGCATACAAAGCTAACAAAGCCGTAGATCTATAGTTTAACGTTTGCTGTAAGAAATGAGGCTGTAACTCAGTATAAGCGTTTTAACTAAGAGTGATTGCTTAGTTAAAGTAACTCACACTGCGAATGCGAGCAGATGTATAAGATATCTTTTGAGTTAATTGTTGGTCCTATTATTTGAAATTACACTCGTAAATGCTCATTTTGATTGAATAACATCTGAATGACAGCGTGGTTGATTTTCAGACACAACTCTGCACTAGTCCAGACTTGTCCCGTAGCAGTGGGAGTGTCCCGGATGTGTAAAAGCGCCCCTGGGGCCTATTTGCAGAAATAAACTGTTTTTTATGTACCTGTTAAATCTTAATATATCGGATTTTCGTTTTATTTTATTCGCAATAACTGTTTTTTTTTCGTTTGATCAGTCGAGTCAGTTCCATCCATCACTAGTCACCTCAGTTTGAAGCTTGATTAGAATGACACCAGGTGTCATTCCAATCAAGCTATATTTTATGGACTGTTAAAAGGACGTTGTACAATACTAAAACAAACTAGAAAAGTTTAGCTTTTTGAAGGAACAATATTTTGTAGACAGTGCCATCCGAATTTAAGTTCTAAACACGGCAATAAACGTTTTTATCAAAAAAGGTGCTAAGGAAAAAATTACAAAACCGATGCCAAAGAAAGAGAAAAACCTCAGAAGATAGTAATAATGAAACGGACTACGCGCAGTGGGGTTCTTTAGTTATATATTTACTCGTACTTCTTTAGTTATATTAGATATATATAAAAAAAATATGTTGGTTTGTGTACGCTTCAAAAACTCAAAAAGTTCTGCACCGATCGAGCTGAAATTTTAGCATGATATATAATCCGCATCAAGGATTGTTTTTATCCATTTATCCGCGACCGCGAAAAAAATATTTTTTTTTTCCATTATTTGACCATGGTTCGTAAATTTATATTTGTTATCTGGTAAATGTAACTTGCAACTTTATTTACCTAACTTTCAAAAGAATCTGCACAAAATGATTCTTCTTCAAGTTCATTTTATAACTCGGTCGAAATTGAATACGTCATTATCTTTATGAATGCTACTGCTGCGATTTTGGTCATTTATCAATAAATAACCTTTTACAAATACACTATTTAAAAATATTTACAACTTTTTGTTCTTAAATTAGCTTTTGTCACAAGATAACTTTACCAGTAAATTTGGGTATATCAACGTGAATTGGGAGAAAGTTATAGAGGCAGGTGGGACTGAGTCAAGCGTGGGTGAACAGGATCGTGCAGTTTGTGAAGAAGAACAGCTGCTTCTCTATAGGTTTTGTAGGCGGATTCTGCTTTGGAGTCGCCTCCACTTAGATGGTGGAAGTTTTAATTTTAATATAGTAACGTTTTTACAGTTTGAAGTATTATTTTTTTCAATTCATTATTTGTTTGTAAGTGTATTTATTTGTAAATTGAGAATTAAGTTGAAAAAAACTTGTCCAAACACTTATCTACACTAATATTATAAAGAGGAAATATTTGTATTCTAAGCTATTGCATAGCTTCTATCGCGGGCCTTGAG
Organism: Anania crocealis; assembly: GCA_949315895.1. NCBI lineage: Eukaryota > Metazoa > Arthropoda > Insecta > Lepidoptera > Crambidae > Anania > Anania crocealis. The sequence continues at coordinate 20,760,217 of OX438882.1, forward strand.
CGTGGAGACCGAATCCAGAAATTCCGTAACGAAAATAACCTAACCTAACACTCGGGGCGAGGCACGATCGAACAATTTTGAATTTCCGAAATTTAAAAGAATTTAGAAGAAAATAAGGATTTTGACAGTATGGTTGCCTGTGGTAACCAGATCTGCCAAAATAACAGAAAAATTTAATTACAAAAGTCCAAATTAGAAAATACATAAAATAATAAAATTAAGCTATTGCATAGCTTCTATAGCGGGCCTTGAGCGTGGAGACCGAATCCAGAAATTCCGTAACGAAAATAACCTAACCTAACACTCGGGGCGAGGCACGATCGAACAATTTTGAATTTCCGAAATTTAAAAGAATTTAGAAGAAAATAAGGATTTTGACAGTATGGTTGCCTATGCTAACCATATCTGCCAAAATAACAGAAAAATTTAATTACAAAAGTCCAAATTAGAAAATACATAAAATAATAAAATTAAGCTATTGCATAGCTTCTATCGCGGGCCTTGAGCGTGGAGACCGAATCCAGAAATTCCGTAACGAAAATAACCTAACACCCCCCACTCCGACCGGCACAGCGGTGATACTTTTTAGTTTTATAATTGCATAAGTTGATAAAAAATGCTATGCAATAGCTTTACCGCGGCAGTCTCCGAGTGCCACACGTCTTTTTTGTATGTGTGTATGTTTGTAATTAATAAACTCAAAAACCACAGAATCGATTTTGATGAAATTTTGTACGATGGTCGTTTAGTCTTTGAGGAAGGATATGGGCTAGGTAAGATTTTTAACCGACTTTAAAAAAGGGAGATGATGTTATTTTATTTAAAAAAAATACCAAAAATATCTACTTCACGGGGACGAAGTCGCGGGCAAAAGCTAGTTCCTAATAATAAACCTATGAACCCATGTAAGATGAAAGTCGTAAAACAAGTCACGTTAGAAGCACGTTAGACGGCTTGGAATATTCTGGAACCAGACCATCCTTCTAGGATAGGATACGATTGTAACAAGAAAGTGAAGAGTGTCACAATGTAAAAAATTACCTGTTGATATACTAGTATATCCATCTGGCGTCATCAAAGGCGTCTCGCCACTGTTGAACATGTTGGCACAGTGATGTGTACAATATTCGTGGATCACTGTTAAGTTGCACTCACTACTCACTAACTGTCTATAGTTTAGTCACATTACTTACTTTTTATTTGCACTGTTTTGCCACAAACAATAACCTGTCATACAAAAAGGTTTAATTAGTTGCATTTAATCGTAATTTTTAAATTGGTTATTGTGTTCGTACATGTAATTGTATTCTGTATTCAAAACGTCATTTATTAGTTGCTGTTATTCAACATTGGACTGCTTGTACTCTATAGCCATACAAAAAATAATTTGTAAAAATTATAATATAACTAACAATTTTTAGTGTCAAATTCATAGTATTGTTATTTTAACATACCCTAATTATAAATACACGCAAAACCAGTAACCAGGACTCTAAAAAATTTAGCTTTAAACTTATTTACGTTTTCACATAAATTGACGAATAAAAACTAAATTGTTTGTTTATTTATTGTTTCTCTCCTACAGTTGAAGATTTTAAAACGAATTTCCTTTGTGTTATCCATTTGAATTACATTTCACCTTACATTTTCATTAGTTCGGTGTCCCCAGTGACCGTGGTGGTCATAAATCATGAGTAAGTAGAGCCCCCGACTGCGTTCACTGTTGTTCGTTTAATTTACCACTTACTTATTTATTTATCTCCCAAATAAAGTAACGTATCATTGACTTTTTGAAATAAACTTTTAACCGTAAGGATCTAAAGTACTCGTAGTTTAACCGTTTTTTATATTGTTTTTGTAATTACACAATTTTTACGATTTTTCCTGATAATGTGTTAAAAAAATCAAGCTTCTGTTATTTGTACTACACCATCCGTATTTTAGACCCTTAGGAATATAAATTCGTGCTCCATCTTTAAAATTAACCCGATGTTACAAAAAAATATCAAAAATTAACGTTTGTTAACAAGGAAAAACTAAACACTGACGTCAATGTTTTGGGAATTTCCCTGTCCTCTAAAAATTAACTCCCTTTGCCTCCTTCAGAATAATTTAAAATTTAGTAAAAGCGAAACTTTTCCTATCGCTTTCAGAAAAGTCGAAGGCAGTATTACAGACATCAACAAAATTAGATTTTTTTTAAATATTTGATTCTTAATTACTTTTCATTCATTAGTTGGTAACGGGTTTAAAAATAACCATTCAACATGTTACGGAACCGTTACTAGCCATTGAAAATGTCACTCATTTTCCAAGATGATAATGTATACAATTTTCTATACAAAACTTAAATATCTTTTACAGTGCAAAACAAAATCACTCTTATGCTCGTACTGCTAGGCAACTGTACTTGAAACTTTTCCACCCAAACTTTACCTGTGCATCCTTAGTAACTCCGAATAATAAAGAATGTTTATACTTCTTAACATTGAAAGCTCAAAATTATTTTGTACTAAGAAATATTCTCCTAAAAACAATGCTCACGAAACGACAGAGTAGTAGAGCTTCTAACTATCACATTTTTTAATTTCTCACTCAGTTACGACTTTCGTAAACAATCAATATGTTTAGATTTTTTTGAAAAATGTTCCGACTTCGCGAATATTTTGTCCACGGCACGTCGACTCTAACGTGGTGGTGGAACGCCACTACCACCCCATACCACCACCGTGGTTCACTACAGTCAAGGAACGTTGAAACAAATGGATTGGCCTCGATGAGACTTTTTATTCGGCATTAAATGGATTAACAATTTCATTTGATGATCGCAATGAAGTAGAAACAATGACTTTTTAGTGAATTATACTGTAGCACGCCATCGGTTTGGTTTTAACTAGGTTATCATAAAATATTTAAATAGTATATAAAGTGTTTTAGTTCAAACAAATGAATAAGTAACGTTGTTTAGTCGCAATATTTTTTATGGTTGCCCATGCAAGATACTTACATAAATAGATAAACTGTAAGCTTATATAAGCGATATCAGCTTGAAAATATTGAACTATTATTTACATTAAAATCAAACTATGGTGTGGTGCTACCGTGCTAGCAACGATACAAAATCAGCACTCTTTCTCTTTCTATGGGTGTTTTAAGATGCGACGGCAGGATTACCGCCAGATGAAGATGGACAGACAATAGCGTTTTCTCGCCACAATTTACTAAACTGCGGTCGCCAACCCGCTTGCCAAGCGTGTTGATTATGGCAGAATCAACTTTTGGAGAGGCCTATGCCCAGCAGTGGACTAATGCTGATGATGATGCTGATCACAGAACATGGGCAGGCCTGTGTAACTCCGCGTGTCGGTACCAAAAACGTACCTACGCGCGGCGACCCACCAGGGTGGGCTAAAACAGTTGAGTTTCGCAAGCGAGCGGTGAAGTACGCGCCCGTTTTTCACTTGTTCTTTTACCGAAATGGAGAGAAAAAGAAAACGTGCAAAAAGATACTGTGCAGTGTTTAATTATTGTTTAAATAGTGATCGGGATCCAAATTAAATTCTTAGTTTAATTCTAGTAGTAGCTTCTTGTAGCAGTCATCCCTAGCGCGCCGCATGATATAACGTCACTGAATAGGTTTAGTGTATTATGAATCATATTCCAGAGTAATAAGAATGAAATTATCTTGCAATGGATTTCTGTAGGTGTCTAAACGAAAATGTGTTTGACACTGAGGCAAACTAAATTACACCATATCGTTGACGACATTGAGTTGACATTTCTTTGAATACCATTGCAAAGTCAAGCTTCTGTACGGAGTACAAGTACTTAATCTGTGACATGGGAAAAGGTTAGAAAGGCTGTCATGCGCCAGTTGCATGAGAACCGATGTCGCCGCTTGCGCCCCACTCCACATAAACGAGTTCAAAGAACGCCAATCAAGCGAATACTTTTGACATCGCGCGACCAATAGGGTCGCGCGTCGTCCAAACAAACTAATCACAGCGCTCACTTACAAGCATTTGCTCATAACCTGTGTGGCCCGCCTGCCCCACCTACATCGCCTTTCTAATCTTTTTCCATGTTCTGTGATGCTGATTATATCTGAATAATCAGCTGTGAATATATCTCTCAACCTCGGTTGGTCTAGTGGTTTAAATACCGGCTCAAGATCTTAGGGTCCTGGGTTCGATACCCGGGTCGAGCAAAAAAGTTTCGAGTCTATACTAATATTATAAAGCTGAAGAGTTTGTTTGTTTGTTTGTTTTAACGTGCTAATCTCTGGAAGTACTGGTTCGAATTGAAAAAATATTTTTGTGTTGGATAGTCCATGTATCGAGGAAGGCTTAAGGCTATATTACATCACGCTGCGACCAATAGGAGCGAAGCATCAGTAAAAAATGTTGAAAAAATTATCGCGATCATAAAAACAGAAATTGACGCGTACATAGTCGCGGGGAACAGCTAGTTTTTCGAAAATTGCTCGGGTTTGTGATTATCAACGCACATTTGGCAAGGATCTATCATTGCTATGGTAACTTCAATTCAATATTGGAGGCCTCTGCCCTGCTGTGGGATGATTATAGGCTGTTACTTTACGTCACAACCAGGAAGAGAAAAATAAAAAAAAAGACGTGTGGCACTCGGAGAATGCCGCGGTAAAGCTATTGCATAGCATTTTTTATCAACTTATGCAATTATAAAACTAAAAAGTATCAGCGCTGTGCCGGTCGGAGTGGGGGGTGTTAGGTTATTTTCGTTACGGAATTTCTGGATTCGGTCTCCACGCTCAAGGCCCGCGATAGAAGCTGTGCAATAGCATAATTTTATAATTTTATGTATTTTCTAATTTTGACTTTTGTAATTAAATTTTTCTGTTATTTTGGCAGATATGGTTACCATAGGCAATCATACTGTCAAAATCCTTATTTTCTTCTAAATTCTTCTAAATTTCGGAAATTTAAAATTGTTCGATCGTGCCTCGCCCCGAGTGTTAGGTTAGGTTATTTTCTTTACGGAATTTCTGGATTCGGTCTCCACGCTCAAGGCCCGCGATAGAAGCTATGCAATAGCTTAATAAAAAAGCGGGTAAATCTATTAGCTTGCTGTTTAAACATTTCGTGACTCCAGGTCGGCACCTCGTAGTATGACCGTGACCGCCCTTTGGCCCCGTCCTTGCTACTGTAGTCTATCGATCTCTGTAAATCTAATGTGATTGTTGCAATCCACACATTAATGACTAAGCTAGGGTTGGGTCGAGGTCGCCATGCACTTTTATATGAATCCAGTAATAACTTTTGACACTAGACTGCCTTATATATATGAACTAAATGATTTTAAACTTTCGCGATTTGAACACTTAATATTATTTATATATAGTACACTAATATGAACTGTAAGGCTTTCCCGTCAAATTCTATTTAGATTAAAAAGTCTAAGTCATACTGTTCTAAAAGGTATGAAGCCCCATAAAGCAATGGCTGTGTGATGCCAGCCTAAAAGGGAATGGCACCACCCCTTTTCTTTCAATGGGTGTCGTGGCAGCGTCAGACACTTAAGCATAACTGCCAGGAGAAAACTAATTACTTTTGAACTTAACGAGATTTTAAAATCGTGCCAGAGAAATAACTTGTCAACCTAGTTGTACTTTTTTTCTCACATGTATTTATTAAATAGTCGTTCGACTATATTGCACTCTCGGGCAGCGGGCGTTTTACTATGTATAGGTCGCAAAGCTGCAGCTGGCCTGGAATCACATGAATAAATATATTTACTCATGTGCTGGAATGCCAGAATTATGCGCGCCCTGTCAGCTAGCTCATCATCTAAAACGCTAGTGTAATAAACATTTGATGACACTGACAGTTAAGATGTCAAAATCAAACATTATTCTGAAGCGATACGAAATACGCGGTATCCGCTGGTTTTGTATAATTTAAAGTACAAGTGGCTTATGAAATGATTTTGTATGCGTTTTAACATTGCACTGTACTTCTCTTCATGTGGAGTCTAACCGTCATCAGCCCACATCAGTCCACAGATGGGCACAGGACTCTCGATAAAGCGGATTTTCGAAAAAACGCCACGCTTTGCAGGCGGTTTGGCGATTCATTGCGATCGATGGCAAATGGTAAAGAGATGACGCTACTGATAAACTTTTTTTGGCAGTATTTCCCTAGCTGCCTCTTGCTACATCCATAGGATGAGAAGGTGTCACTATTCTTGTGTGTTAACACCTAACTCACTCTAAATGGCTCCTAACGAACTCAGCCAACACCCTCATAACGGTAATGTTTGTAAACCCCTTTAATTATAATTATGCAATATAAAATTAATTAAAGAAACGCCTAACTGCAAAAACAAAGCTCTCTTGAAGGCGCATTTGCTATTCTCAAGTATCAGGATATAAGCCATCGATATACATCCTTCCACATTAGCAAAGTGTAAATACAATTAACTGGGTAATGTACAAATCTAGTGACTAGTTTCGACATATAAATACAATATGGACAAAGGAACAGGAGGCCCGTTTGACAAATACAATTTAGATCTAAACATTGGACGTGGACAGTAAAAACATGTTAACCTCGTTAGAAGACCGATAACATTCTATCGCTTTTAGATTAAACAATTTTTGCTTGTATTACTAATTTTATAAATGCAAATTTTTGTATGGTAGTTAGGTACTCAAACACGCTCGAATAGCAGATTATAGATTTATGAATTATAGATATTACGCTGAATTATAGATATGGACTGGAATAGCACATAGGCTACCATTTATCCCCGAAAAATGTGATCAGGAGATTGAGGATAGTTAGGATTTTTTTTTAATTTTACGCGTCGAAGTCACAGTGAAAATGAGATGGTTATAAAGCTACGCATTATAGTATTTCAATTTCTGAAAATCAAAGTATATAATGCAAATATACTTACGAGTAATTGAAGCAAGAAGTTCAGCTGACACATTGTAAGGGGTCTTTTCAACGACTTCCTTTGAAGTAATAGGCACTAGTATTGCATTTCTTTTTAGTCAAAAGTTACTTTATTTAGTTTTTGATACAATACAAAAAGAATTACGCAATAATATGACTATACTTAAGAGCTATAAAAAAAAAAAAGTGGGAAAATAATCGGCAATTTCATACTTTAACCCCTATTATTAACAAAACTTATATCTATCATTGCAGGCTTAACCTAATGCGACAGCATAAATACTATCAACAAAATTATTACTAACTTCTCTGGCCATGGAAATAATGAACATTTACCAACAGATTTGAACTCACGACTAAAATCATAATATTCTGACTAATCAAATTCCCTGCTAAATTGTAAATGGAAAAAATTATGAGTTAAACATCAAGTTTGTTACTCTTCCCTAAAAAAACTACAGAGCAGATTCTGATGAAACTTTCCCGAAATTTAGTATACGCACCCACGGGGACACGAGATAGAAGTATTTTGTATGAAAACACATGAAACAGACGATAAATAGTGCCGTGTGGATTGATTAAAATTTATTATTCGTTTTTCGTTTTAATTTAAAGCCACCTTCGCGATTGAAATTTTTGTATTTGGTAATTTCAATCGCTTCTCTGACCATTCTTGGTATATAGTGCTGTTCTGAAGAAATTATCTGTGCGTTGTGAAACTCAATCCAGTGATTAGGACCCGAGTGTATAAGGTGTTCAGCGATGGCTGACTTTTGTGTGTGGTTTTTCTTGACCGCTTTAATATGTTCCTTCATCCGGCAAGGCACTGTGCGTTTAGTTTGGCCGATGTATGAACTACCGCAACTGCAGTCAATCTTATAGACACCAGGGGCCTTATTCAGCTATTTCAATCGCAGTTAGATCGTGATTGAATTGGCGATTTTGACATTTAGCCCATACTAGAACTGTCAAAAACCTGCTAGGTATTAAATTACGATTGTGGTAGGATTTGGTTACGCGAATTAAGGGCCTAGTTTTTCAAGAGGGAGATTGTCTTTAGGCTTCGAGCAACGCGGCCTTCCGTCCCGTAAGGGAGTAGCCATACGAAGCGTTTTCCCTCTGTCAAAAGTATAAGCCCAATTGGGCATTAGCGTTTATAAAAACTAGTTGCGCTCAGATTTCTTCCTAGACCGAGTCCAGTCGCGCAAGTGAACGCTGCCGTATTAAAAATGCCGAATTGCTCAGTTTTCTGTTGTAAAAAGAGGTCTGCAAGATCAAGTTTACATTATGATGGTGTTACATTTCACATATAAGTAAATTTGTATCGTATTATTGCCATTTAATTACATTTAAACACTAAATTCGCATATTTTATTCTTGAATAGTTGTTGGATTTGTTCGACAACATCAGGTCCGCTCGCCCGTGCATATATCAGATCGGTCGCGCGATAAATCCGATTTCTTGCCGCTGGGCAACATAGTGATGTTATTACTTTCACATGACATAATGTTTGTCGATAAAGGGTGGTGGTTATCGATGACGACGTTATATAATATATTTAATCACATTAGACAAATAATTGTTGATATAGTTTTATGTGTGATGTAAAATCTCTTTTCTGTTATTAAGTTTGAAACTCTTTAATAGTAATAACATAATAGTAATAATTTATTTTTATTTGATTTAATCATTCTAGTTAGTAGTTTTTAGGATTCCGTACCCAAATGGTAAAAACGGGACCCTATTACTAAGACTTCGCTGTCTGTCCGTCTGTCCGTCTGTCCGTCGCTCTGTCACCAGGCTGTATCTCAAGAGCCGCGATAGCTAGACAGTTGAAATTTTCACAAATTATGTATTTCTGTTACCGCAATAACAATAAATACTAAAAACAAAATAAAATAAATATTTAAGGGGGCCTCCCATACAACACACCAGGGGCCCAATTCTGCTAATTTATAAATGGCTCAATAGCATCGCAATCGTATATTTTGACATTACTTCCATGTTAAATGTGTCAAAATATACAGTTGCAATGCTATTGAGCCATTTGTAAATTAGCGGAATTGGGGGCCCGTTTTTTGGCCTTTTTGGTACGGAATCGTGCGCGAGTCCGACTCGCACTTGGCCGGTTTTTATTATGTATTGTGTGCAACTTGTTTCTTTTCCTTTGTCATTGAAATATATAGAAATGATTTTAATGTAATCATTTAAACTCCGTTTTTTATTAATTTTTTTTAATTAAATTCACTTGCAAGATCTATCATGGAAAAATATATTGACACCAGAATTTCTTTTTTATTGAAAAAAATTGCACCCGCCAAATTTAATTTACACAAAATTAATTCATTTTAAGAACCAAAATTTTCACGCAGATACGTAATTTACTATTCTCAAATTCATTATTAATCCATAATTAGCGGATCCGGCAGAGTTCGTCCCTCCCACCCCTAAACCCATACCTCCAATCCCTCCAGTTCTTCCCATCCCTCTAATATTTTTAAATGTCGTGTCACGGTTTATATGGTGTCACTCCTCTAAACAGCTCATTTGTAGCGATAGCGGTATAAAATCATCAGCTCTTAGCGGTATAAAATTTAGTCTTCGTCCTAGTTTCGTACCCATAAAATCTAACACAAAAAATCAACATCAAAATCGATCGTTATTTGAATATCAAAAGTTGTTGTTAAGATCCTACTAATAAATAAATGTTTCACTTTGTTACTTTTATTCCGTCTTCAGAAAAAAATATCGATATTGCTACATGAACAGTTAAGACCAACTCTATTTACGTTGAAAACGGGGCAATGTGTGAGTTGTAACTTATCCGTACACGAATTGTTGCTGAATTGTTTAATTTTTTCTGTGTGAGTGTCGTCACTACAGTGTTGTTTTTGTATGTGAGTATGCGAACCTGCGCTTGTGTGCACATTTCCCCCCGCAAGAAATGCCAGAACTTTTTGTATAGAATAGAATCGCTATGCCTACTCCCTTCCGAGACGGAAGGCCGCGTTGCTCGAAGTCTTTAGGCGATCGTAAACACTGTGATATCTTTCTTAAGGGAGTGAAGACAGTATTTAAAAAGGATGTTTGAGATCTTGTCTGATGAAAGTTTAAATCAGTATAAATGCGAAAGTTTGTTACTCGATCATGTTAGAACGGCTGAACTGATCTCAATAAAATTGGGCTCGGAAACAGATAAAATGCTATTGATCTCACAAAAACTAAAAACCTTAATCCGCCACTGAATAGAAGGAGTCATGAGAACCTATCTGTAAATACTGTTCCTCACTACAGTGTGGCGCAGGTCTACGTTAAACAGATTAGGTATCGCGTGCGCCCTGCGGCCCTGCCTTCCGTCCCACATAGCGAGATGGTTCGATAAGCTCTATGAAATTACATTCTTGACTGAAAATATTTACTGCTTATACTATGACATGGTGCAGAAACATGACATACGGAGCATACCAAGAACGGTTGCTTAAAGCATGCATCGTATTATTTACACTTATACTTTTTTTGTTTGTCGCATAACCCGCATTTGGCAAGCGTGTTAATTATGCCTGTACCCATCATTGCTGTGGTAACATGAATTCAATGATTGAGTTGAATTTAATCTTTTCCTTGCAGTGCGATGGTTAAAGGCTGTTACTTTATAAGTTATTTAATTATAGGTTATATTGCAAATTGTGACGCGAAAGAAGTTATTGACATAACAAATAAAGCATCAAACAAAACTTTTACTGGCGAAAATTATTCTACTTTTCTCTCGGAATTCGAAAGAGCGACGAAGTTTCGAAATTCAAACTTAAAAGGACTCTAACAGTGTAAGAATCGAAGACATTACTAAGTCTGCGATAAAGTTCATTGTTCTTTAATGAATTTTAAACTAGAAACTAATGAATGTTTTATTATTAAACCTTGAGAGTTTTCCAATTGGTTTAAGGTAGGTATATTCTACTTTATAATAATTTATTCTGATAACTTAAAATTTACGGTGGGTATAAATTTTGTTCTTCTTGTTCAAGTTCTTGAGTGGAGACCGCGTCTCGGCAAACGTAGTGTAGGACGCCCTCAGGCCAGGTGGAGTGATGATTTGCGCTTTGCTGATGGGATGCGAGAAGCCGAGGATCGATCTAAGTGGCGTATAACTGGAGAGGCATATGTCCAGCCGTGGACTGCGATAGGTTGATGATGATGATGATGATGATGATAAATTTTGTTCTAATACCTATATTTTTTTTTATTACACGTGTTTTTGTTCTTGGAAATCAGGATAATTTTACTTGTTAACCTTAGAAACTATAATAGTCATTGAGAAATTGATAATAGAATATAATTCTTTGGATAAACATTTTATCTTTTCAAACTTTTCGCAAGTTTTCGAACAGTATACTCTTCAAACTTAACACTTACGGGGTTTAATGCAACGAACTACGATATTTAAAGGTAAATAGTAATTTACCTTCCCGACGTTTCGATCCGGTTCCACGAATCATGGTCGCGGGCAGACTGGAGGCGCTCGGCGTCGTCTGGCCGGTTGAGAAGAAATGTTTTCTTCTACCCGCACTTCTTTAATGCCGTACGGCATATGCCGTTAGTGAGAAACCCGGACACTGTTAGTGTAGTTTGTCGAGCTGACTGTACGAGTAATAAAATTGTTATAGTAGTGAGGGTAGAAGAAAACATTTCTTCTCAACCGGCCAGACGACGCCGAGCGCCTCCAGTCTGCCCGCGACCATGATTCGTGCAACCGGATCGAAACGTCGGGAAGGTCAATTACTATTTCCCTTAAAATAACGTAGTTCGTTGCATTACACCCCATAAGTGTTAAGTTTTATGTGTAAAAAATGCAACAAGAAAGTTTAAAATCTAGTATACTCTTCATCCGTTATCAATAATCAAATAGACCGAGTTATTTGCCTACTCTTCGGAGTAGAAAATTCGTTTTTAATAAAATCAGAGCTAGGATGATTTTAGAGCTAAACACCAAAGTGACACAATACATTAAAACCACAGGGCGACCTCTGTAAAAAGTTACGCAATACATAAAGAAATACACACATAATTGAATAGATAAGGTTTACCAACTAAATTTAAAAAAAGACCAATTTTAGTACACATGTGATTATTTTAACAAGCACACACACACAAAGACCATCTTTCGTCTTTCTTTGTAGCGTAGTTGTTTTTATACTTGTTAAACATACAATAATCTAACTAATACTTTATACAATTATCTACCTAACGTTTGTGACTTAAAAAAATAAAAAGAAAGACAAACTTCTTAGGGCTCCATGGATTCACCGTGCGGGTGCCGAGTCCATCGCGCGTGGCAGAAAGAGAAACTCCAAAAAGATCCCGGGACTTGTGACATGGACTTGTGACTAGAAAATATCCTATGGGAACTGTAATTTTTTTTGGTTCTGTTTTATGGAAACAACGTCTTTATAAATTTACTAGCTGTACACCTGTAGGCCTGTAGCTCTGTACACGTGAACTACACTATAAATATCGCTGGTAAAAACCTTTGCCTTGTAGTGGGAAACTAATTAGCATGTATACAACGTGTTCCTTTTGATATCCCATAACTCTAGAGTATTAAACAGACCATGGTAAAAAATCAACTTGCATAATAATATGAATTATTTTTCAATTATTTTTTTTTAAGCTATTGCATAGCTTCTATCGCGGGCCTTCAGCGCGGGGACCGAATCCAGAAATTCCGTAACGAAAAAACCTCACGCTCCCCACTTCGACCGGCACAGCGGTGATACGGCTGTTCGACGAGGTGCGTGCGGTTTGACGAGGCGTTTGCCATTCGACGAAGTGGGTGCCGTTTAACTAAGTGGGTGCCGTTCGACGAAGTGGGTGCCGTTCGACGAAGTGGGTGCCGTTCGACGAGGCAGGTGCCGTTCGACTTGCGGGGTGCTGTTTGACGCACGCAAGCTATGCAATAGCTTTACCGCGGCAGTCTCCGAGTGCCACACGTCCTTTTTTTGTTTAATTTTTTCATACAAAATAATTCTACAAAGTCACGAATGTTTATGTAAAACACCCTTACCTTGTTATGAATGAACTTTTGAATGAAAACGATTTACTCGTACCTACTTATCAATGAAACACCCACACACGTCAATGTTTTTTACAAGTTACGCTCTCCCGCTACTTTACTACCTACACTTTAGTGTAAGTTTGCCAACGTCTCGCAAAACTAAGGATTCGCCATACTGGTTTCATTTTTTTTAACAAAAACTAAAATTGATGTTATATTCGAAACTAACTATTGATTTTTGAACCACATGTTCTGGGCGTTTTATATTATTTTTACCTATAGAACATAACCTTACAGTTATTGGATATCAAAAGGAACACGTTGTATAAAAATATTTTACAATGAAATTTGAATTTGACAGTGAACGGTGCAAACGCCTTACACCCTATCCCGGAAACTCGTTCGGGCGCCGAGGACGTGCCGGCGGGCATGCGGCTGCACGGTGCGCGCGCGCGTCTCTACACCTCCGTGTTGGCCGGAGCGCGCGCAGGCGACCAGCTACAGTGAGCCATAGAGAATTATAATACTACCATGACTACATATTAAGATATTTTAGAAACTTTATTGCAATATGATAAGTTTATGTTACTAAAGATTTAAGATACGACGGAGCTGTCATGATGCCTACAAGTTCTCTAAAAACCAAGAGAAATAAAAATATGGGTGCGAGAAAACCAAAAAAAAATGTTTGACAACATCACATACTTTCATATTTCTTTCTGGTCTCAATTTGAGTAGGTAACTATTTAAAGCACTCGTATTTTGGAAATCAATAACAAGAGTTTTAGATTTGCCGCCAATTCACAAACACAAATGTAAAATGAATGCAATATACTACGTTAGGTTACCAAAGAGTTCTATAATTGAAATTCAAAAAAAGTTTTCATTAGCAATGTTTCTAACTGGCCAGTTCTAAACATTTTCAGTGTTACCCACGTATGAGTTAATTCTATTATTAGAACTAGCTTCACTAAACAAATTGACAGGTCCATTGAAAGCGGTCGGAGTAAAATAATGGTTAAACAACAATACTAACCAATAGCAAATACAGTTATATTTCCGCTCCTATATCAAACATCATTACCACATTCCGGGACACAGAATCAGACACATTAACAGTTCTAATGTTACTATAAGTATACAGGCGTTGTGTGTTCCGAAAAGTGTCAAGTTTCATCGGTTAGTAAATTACTACTTATACCTAGCCACGGCATAAAACATGCTTGCAAAAATCTAAGACGGGGTCATTATTTAATAATACATTAAAATTAAAGGCTGAAAAATACTGTGAAGCTAAATATGGTTTAATTGAATGAAAAGACAAGCAAACATCTTAATAGACTTTTAGTTAAATTTGGCAAACAATCTATTAACTACAGACATACAAAAACTAATACTAATGCACGACTGAATATAAGTTGATACTCCTATATTATTATATTTTAAGTTTCAACTATGGCTAAGAAACTGTGAACGAGTTGAATTTAGGAAACTGTCAGAAATTTAAAATGCGTACAAACATACATAACTTGATTCACGTTTTACAAGCCTTTATAAAAGGCATAGTTTACTGAATAAGTTTAATATCTTCTTCACTCAACAGTGATTTAATTCAAGCACATTCAGTAAAAGTAAAAAAAAACATCCCTAGAGATGCAGTCTGGCACCAAGAATTTAAGTAGGACAGTCGCCGGAACTCGAAAAATTGCACTCTTTATCACAGTTGAGAAACTCGACCTATTAATCATCTCTATAATAAAATGTATGTCCGTTTTGTCACCAATTTATTCGTTTTTTTTATACTATTTATCTTAGAGAAAATAGTTGCAACCTAATTAAATTTGCCAATGCTTTTATGCCTTTAATTCCATCGGAGCAAGTTTTATACCTGTAGAGACAGGAAAAACTATTGTAACGAAACTTTGATTAAACTCATATCAAAATAATAAAATCATACAAAACTTGTTGATTTGTCACTGCTAAAATGGCGATCCCGCGCTAACATCTGTGGCTGAGGCCGCCTATCCAAACGATGGACGAATGATATTTAACAGAATGTGTGTGGTATAAGATTGTCAGGAGTGGAGGAACAGGGGTGAGGGTATAAGTCCGAAAAAGCACACTGCAAAGGCTGCAATAGATAGATACATTTTGGATGTTGGAGGTACATAACGCTATACATAACGAAAAAAAACGATAATGCGATTGATGAAAGACTTGATACATTTCACAATTCTTAATTCTATTTTACTAGTAAAATTTTTATCGCACATGATTCAATCAAATTACTTACAATTGCAATTTCTTCTTGTTAAAGTTTTGGAAATTTTAATGTGTATTATAGAGGTTTTAACGCCCCGTTGGTCTAGTGGTTTAAACTTTAAATACCTAGCCAAAATCTCGGGGTCCCAGGTTCGAGTGCCGGGCCGGGCAAAAAAAGTTTCGAATTTTCGAACGTTGCTCGGGTTTGTGATCACCAACCCGCATTTGGCAAGCGTGGTGATTATGATAGTACACCCATCATTGCTGTGGTAACTTGAATTCAATGATGGAGGCCTTTTCCCTGCAGTGGGATGATTATATAGGCTGTTACTTATAGAGTTTTTTCCCGTCAATGGCAATTCATGAATAATAATATCTAAGACATAAGTAGCATGTAATTGTTAAATCTCAATTGATCTCTGATTAGAATAGAGAGTAAATTTTTTGAGCTACTTCTACCTGACATTGATCAAAATAGTGACAGGATAAGAATATGTGTCGTGTGATGACAAAAATAAATGAATTTTCATTTTACGTAGGTATAACCTCCTACTTGCTAAATTAAGTTGGTTTTTACAACTCTGTTTTACCATAGTAAGCAATGTAATGAGTAAAGCCAACAACTCAATATCAACTCCAATCATTTCAATCGTAACTCGATGCAAATATGGGCTCTGGAGGCGCGGCAGTTGGATCAATAGGGGCGTGGTGGTACCGGCAATCGTGGCATAGTACAAACAATGTACAGTACGTTCACTCCTCATATAAACACAAACTATAAGTAGTTAGGGCCTCTGCTGTTGAGGTTATCCCAAAATCCTTTGTAGATCTCGATTTCTTAACGCAGTAGTAAAGTATAAGAAGAAAAACTTTACTACCGCAAAACACAGACCTTGCCTAAGCTCAAGGAAATAAGTAGTAAAATAAGCAGGCTCGATGTGGATTAGTAGAATAAGGAAAAAGTAAAATAAGCGCGCCCTATGTACTGATATAAAAATACTGTCAGGCATGATTTACGTTAATGTACAGACAACGGAGGTCAAGTCAACCTACCCAAAAAGTTAAAGGCCATTGAATTGATTTTCGACTTTAAGTCCAACGAGTAGAGATCAATATCAATTGAGAAAATTTTACGTTTTGTGTTAGGTAGACGTGCTTGTCTGTACTAAGCCCAAAAGGTAACTAAGTCTACTCACTGTTTACTTACCTGTGCAAACAGATGCCCTCATGAATTAGCGATGAGATATCATTTTAAACGACAGTAAATATAAGTGAGTATTATTGCAACTATCTTTTAATAAGTATATTATAACGGGGAAATATACCGTTTCGTATCTAAGTGTACTGTGACAGAGGCGGGCGTAGCGTCAGCAAAATAGTTCGCAAAAGCAGGGCTTCAACAAGCCATTGTAGTTCGAGATAAATTATCTGTCAATTGTTTAACTTTACTGCGTACTTTCTATTAGATTATTAATAAGATAATCTGTACAACACATTGTCTTTATCAATTACAAGTACGTTTTCTTCTACTCAAGACACTTTTAGTAATCTTCTTCAAAAAAAAAATTGAATTGTATTTCTTCATATTAGAAAAATAACAGAATTGACGAACTAAAACTAAACAATACAAAGAATATTGCATAAACTTACAAATATTTTTTGTCAACGTCAAAAAGATGCAACATTTACACGAGCAACCAATGTGTGAATCAGTAAGAAATAGAATAAATCTTCCAAGTGCAGTACTAAATTTTACCAACTCCACGAGATTGGCTACGAGAGAAATGTTGTGTGCAACTGAATTGGCTTACAATTTATGTTGGGAATATTCGTGCATTACATTTGTTGTTTTATGGAGAAAACTCCTTGAAAAAACAATTTCTGAAATAAAAACCAACCTAAGAAGATGGGATTTGAATGTAGCCACAACCTTTTGCTTACCTGGTGACAGATTACAGATATGACTGCTCTAAATGGAAAAAGGTTAGAAATGCGATGCAGGTGGGGCAGTCGCGCCACAGAGGTTATGAGCAAATACTTGTAAGTGAGCGCTGTGATTGTTTTCTTTTGACGTCGCCCGACCCTATTGTAAAGTAAAGTAAAGTAACAGCCTATAATCATCCCACTGCAGGGAAAAGGCCTCCATCATTGAATTCAAGTTACCACAGCAATGATAGGTGTACTTGCGTAATCACCACGCTTGCCAAATGCGGGTTGGTGATCGCAAACCCGAGCAACGTTCGAAACTTCGAAACTTTTTTGTTGCCCGACCCGGGATTCGAACCTGGGACCCCGAGGTCTTGGCCCAGTATTTAAACCACTAGACCAACGGGCCGACCCAATTGGTCAAGCGTCATAAGATTTGCTTGAATGGCGTTGTATGAAGTCGTTTATGTGCTGTGGTGCGCAAGCGGCGACATCGGTTCTCATACAAATGGCGCATGACAACCCTTCTAACCTTGTTCCATGTTCTGTGGCTCTAACCAATGGGGACTACCGTTTCTTTGCTCACCAGTTGGCGCCACTGTAGACTGAGGTCCGGAGGTATAGCTGTCAAATGCGTTTGGCGCCGAAACAAAGTGTTATATCTTAAATCTAATTAAAGTTTATTATTTATAAATAACTAATCTTCATATCAACAAACTAACTTCTGAAATAGTTGCTCTTTGAGGCCGCCTATTTTTGCGCTTTTTCTTAATTCCGCTTTCAAAGCGTTCACATTAATCGCCAAATAATCCATATTTGCGATAATTTTACGAAGGAGATCACTTTCCAGCAGGTAAATTAAAGAAATTATAATTTATGTAACGAAGCACGCTAAAACCAGTGGAAAGTGAATGTTATTGGACCTCACGCGACACAAGCGCCTCTAGTGGCAAATTCACTAGCGATAGCCCCCATTGAGTTACCCTGACATTGCATTGTTTGTGACGATGTATACAAGGTGTCCAGTAAGAACCACGACCAACTTATGGAGAAACAAAGTTTAAAGGTCAGCTATCATACAAAAAAAATCACATCTGCAAAATTATCGAAGTTTTGCATTAACCTATAGCTAACAAAAATAATTAAACTAGGCTTTTTGTCCAAAAACGTCTGAAGTTAAGTAATATTGTGCTGTTCTACTCCGTGGTCAGTAAGTAATACCCGCAGTTTCTTATAAAATCGTTAGAAAAAAGTGTTTATTTCGATATTTTCTAAAGTAGTATCTCGAAAACTATGACACTTTTACAGAGATCTTTTTTATATGATAGCTGACCCTTACACCTTGCTTCTCCTTAAGTTTGTCGTGGTACTTACTGGACATCCTGGATAAGCAAGGCTATTCACGCTGTAAGCCAGCGGAGTTTCTTCAAATTTTATGTCTATGTGCAGACAACAGCACGTCAACCTACCACAAAACGTCAAATTTCCTCAATTGATATTGATCTCTACTCATTGGACTTAAAGT
Organism: Anania crocealis; assembly: GCA_949315895.1. Lineage (NCBI taxonomy): Eukaryota > Metazoa > Arthropoda > Insecta > Lepidoptera > Crambidae > Anania > Anania crocealis. The sequence goes on from OX438882.1 coordinate 20,778,918, forward strand.
TGAAAATTAATTCAATGACCTTTAACTTTTTGGGTAGGTTGACCTGCCGTTGTCTGTAACAAAATCAGTTACAAAATATTTATAAAGCTGTTTCACCTTAACTGATATTAAAATATTTGTAAAAATATTTCTCTCGGATATTTAAAGTATCTCCAAGAAGAGTACTTTAAGGAATTGTATGTTCAATTAACACAAGCATTTTCAATTAACATTAGCCTAAAAGTCAGTTTCAAAATATTTATATAGCTGTTCCACCTAAACAGATTGTAAAATATTTGTAAAAAAATAAAAAATATTGGAGTACCTCCAAATTCAATTCCTTAAAATACTATTGTTACTACGAGTACTATCTCAATACTTACCTACTGTCTTCCAGGGGCGTTATTCAGCTATTTCAACTGCAGTTCGATCGTGATTGAATTGGGCGATTTTGACATTTAGTCCATACAAGAACTGTCAGAAACCTGCAATTCAATTTTATTACGATTGTGATACGATTTGGTTAGCTGAATTAGGGGCCTGATCGTTGGATAAACGTAAGAATCCAAGTGTTTTCAGTAGTTTGAAAAGTCAATGTCATTTTGCAACAAGGTTATAAGGAGAAAGTAGCTTGCTACTAGTGTTGCTTCATCATCATGATATTACCTGTACACCACATAATAAAACATGTAAAATAAACATACTTAAACGTTAATTAAATATCAAACTTATCTAAATTGCCCGTAAAATGATCTCTCGAATTATAATAAATAAAGGTTCCGTATTTATTTCAAACTGAACCAACGAAAGGCGTGACTTTTGGGTCGGTGCCAACAAAACTGGTGTCTTATTTCTTGATTTTGTCGGCATTTTTTGTAATAAAGGGTTAAATCCTTTTTCTCTTATCATAAATATATTATGTTTGATATTTTCGTAAGACAATAGTGTTTGTATGTCTTAATTAGATAGAGTAGAATTTAGTGTTTGCATATAGTTTAGTGAAAGGTATTTTTAGAGCGATACACAAAACAACGTGTTTTAAGGTTTTGCTATCACTCCGAGTGATCTCTAAACAGAGATTTACGTACAACAAAATAACAAAGTAAGCATACTCTGTATTTAGTTTGATTGTTAACAGGGTATCTAATTAAAGATAATAACTTACTTTAATCATTTTCCTTTTAATTTGGTGAAATATGAGTTCGAAGGAAAAGTGTAATACCAATTATGAATTGGTGGCTCCTGATGGTGGGTGGGGATATGTGATTGTTTTAGTTGGAGTTATCAACTTAGTGAGTATTATACCTTCGTTTCTGTATGGTGTAAGGTCCGACCTCGGCCTGGCCCGATCTAATATAAATCATCCCTAAAGCAAAATCGACCTGTGTCTAACATTTTTTACTATACTTAGACCTATGTCCAGTCCAACCCTAGCGTAGTAGTATATGTGTAAAGGTAGACTTCGGAGCAATGCGGCTTGCGGCTTGTGTCGTGCGATATGCGTCACTTGCGGCCCACGCGGCCATGCGGCTGTACTTTGAATTAAAGGAGTGTATGAAACCCTTTCCGAGCGAAGCGTCGCGGCCGCATGCGTCGCTCGGAAAGGGTTTCATACACTCTTGGCCGCGTGGGCCGCAAGTGACGCATGTCGCACGACGCAAGCCGCAAGCCGCATTGCTCCGAAGTCTACCTTAAAGCATCACTACACCATGCTTGTCTTGGCTTCTAGCTTTGCATTGCATTTATTCTTACTAATATGATAAATAAACGACAGTAACTCTGTCTGTCTGTCTATCTGTTTTGCTTGTAAGCCTAAACTCCTGAACCGAATTCGATTAATATTGGTACCAACACAGATGGATTAAACAGGGGAAAGAAAATAGTGTCGTTGAAGTTCTAACACCAAGTAAATAATTTTTTGGCACTTTTGATATTTTGATGCAATTCGCTAGTGAATCGAGAGACGCGTCGTCTCGCTCAATAAAGACCTTCGAAATTACGGAAAAGTAACAGCACGGAAGCCACTGTCCTGTGGAAACAGTACGTAAGTTCAGTCCAGTTCCATACTAATACGTTGAGCGGTCCTGTCCGCTGCGGTTGGTAATTATATAAATGTTTTTTATCTCTCCTAAGAAGTTCCTAAAAATGACTTACGCGGTGATAGAACTTCAACGACGAAATAGGCTATTTCGTATCCCACTGCTGGGCACAAGTTTTCGCCCGTGCGATTAATGAAGGTATAGCTAGTGCATTACATATTTACCGACTATACAGGCATAAAGTGTATGCAAAAGTTTTCAAAAGTTAAATATAAACATCGACGGTTAAAAGCAATCTTGCTGTAACCAACACTCATCATAACCTATTTTTATTACACATATAGAATCCGTATGTATATACATACGGAGCCGAAACGTGGACACTGACGGTACGGCTAGTCCACAAGTTCAAAGTCGCTCAGCGGGCTATGGAAAGGGCTATGCTCGGAGTTTCTCTTAGGGATAAAATCAGAAATGAGGTTATCCGGCAGAGAACTAAAGTTACCGACATAGCCCACCGGATTAGTAAGCTGAAGTGGCAGTGGGCTGGCCATATTAGACGCAGAATCGACAACCGATAGGGTAAACGAGTTCTTGAGTGGAGACCGCGTCTCGGCAAACGTAGTGTAGGACGCCCTCAGGCCAGGTGGAGTGATGATTTGCGCAAGGTGGCTGGCAGGAGCTAGATGCGAGAAGCCAAGGATCGACCTAAGTGGCGAGCAATTGGAGAGGCCTATGTCCAGCAGTAGACTGTGAAAGGCTGACGATGATGATGATGATGATATAGAATCAGAAAAAACATTGGCGTCGAACGCTATTCCTGTAGCTCTACAACCTCTAAAAGTTTGTACAGCATTGGAAATTTTCCTATTATTCTAAAGAGACAATTTTATACTTGCTGTAAATTGCATGAAAACCAGCATTTTTCTATCATTTAGCATTCACAACAATTAAACTTTTGAAATTTCAAGTTATCTTATAGATAGTTACAGAACTTACAGCGCTAATTAATGTAGTGCAGTGCGGGTTAAAATAATTGCTCTATACATTTTAGTAACGTACCGAGTCTACCAAATTAATAAGATTTTAAAGTTATTTTTTTTACAAAACATTTGAAACGGCATCAAATAAATGTCGTTCCATACTTACGAGATCGTTTTAATTTTTAGTAGGTACCTACTTATCATTTCAGAATTTTTAACAGTTAAAACAATTAATTATACCTGGTCACAAATACACAAAAACAATAAGTAATTACAGTAATTTAGCTAATAAGTAAAATTCTTAGTTATAGCAGCCTGCTTCATTTATGGCACTTTTACGTTACAAAAAAAGTGCTGTTGCTGAAACCCACACAAACATAGATAAAAACTAACTTCTGGAAAGTTTCTAGTATCCTACTTGACAAACAACCAAAAATACATTTTGCTTCTTAAAATGACACTTTATGGTGTAGGTAACAGTTTAGGAGTTATGATTTTTTTCTAAAATCTCAAAAGCTTTTTTGGCTCTAGTGAATATTTTTAATTTTTAAGGTTACAGCAGGATTGGTTTTTAGGGTTCCGTACCCAAAGGGTAAAAACGGGACCCTATTACTAAGACTTCGCTGTCTGTCCGTCTGTCCGTCTGTCCGTCTGTCCTCGCTCTGTATCTCAAGAACCGCGATAGCTAGACAGTTGAAATTTTCACAAATTATGTATTTCTGTTACCGCAATAACAACAAATATTAATAACAAAATAAAATTAATATTTAAGGGGGGCTCCCATACAACAAACCCGTTTTTTTGGCCTTTTTAGTACGGAACCCTTCGTGCGCGAGTCTGACTCGCACTTCACCAGTTTTATTACTGTTGACATATTGCAGTAACTTTGATCAGTGCAAACGTTACGCGATATGACGAGTAATATTATATTGTTAAACACGTTATGCAACATATTTCATTTTATACAACATAATATGACAAGTTATTAATTTTATTATTTGTTCATGAACAAATACCGCGTCTTGTTTGATGTCATCCGACAAGGCAGAATGATGATATAATTTCCGTAAAGCTACTTATCTGATAAAATTATGCCCGAGACTTAAAATCTGAACAAAAAAGAAAAAGACCGACTTAAGAAATATTTTTTAGTATCGTTTAATTTCTAAGAAAAATTTTGCAAGCTTCAACTTGTTGACTGTCCGTTTTTATTTAAATAAAGGGTTTATATTTTTATCACATTGCGTCCATATTTAGCTCCAAGAAAAGGATTTCACTATAATCGCCAATTTGCGAACAGGTTTGCTAATGGCGGAGAGAATAATCGGCCTGCTCTTTTGCAAAACCTTTTTTGGCCGTACAACTTTAGTCAACGCTCATAACAATAGGATAAATGGGATGGCGTTTATTTTGAGCTAGCACTGCATTGCAATAAAGGGTTTTCTACTCTATATTGACAGATTAGTCCTATCCAATTTCAAGCTGGTGCTTCGATTGTCAAACGATAGACACACACACAACACACACACACACACACACACAACACACACATACACACACACACACACACACACTAACATTACATATTTAAGTTTTGTATAGGTATATATTATTAAAATATTGTAAGGATTACTTTGTAAAGTTTTATATTGGAGTCTTGGAGGTGGGCGCTAATACTTGCGACACAGTTTTTAACGAATGCAAGTAATAACGATCACATTTTTATGGCACCACTTGTTTTTGATACCAATAAACTAATTTGATTTGATTTGATTAATTTGACGATCTGAGAGATGAGAGTTCACGTTTTTGCACTTTAATTTTTTAGATAGGAAATTTTTGTTACCATTAATTCAATCAATAAATATATTAGACTGTACCAATCGACTAGAGATCGGTTATACTATTATTATTGTTCATAGATTACAGTAACTGGATTCATGACATCTTTTGGAATAATTTACAATGAGTTCATGATAGAAATAGGAATCGGATCAACCGAAACGAGCTTGTTGGGTGGTATCAATGCAATGTCTATGGCTATTGGTGGTAAGTTATGTTCATATATATTACAAAACTCCACGAATACCGTACAAATTTCCCGGTATGAAAAGTAGCCTGAATGCTTTATCAGTTAATTATATAATTCCGTGGCAAATTTCATCCAGATCAGTTCGACCATAATGGTATGAATGAGTAACTTTGCATCTGAACTTCTGCAAGTTTCTATAAAGATCAAGACTGTTATAGAGTGTCACCGCAATCAAAGATTATTATCGTAACTTTTTAAATCATTATTGATTCTGTTTAGTGTATTATCTGATTAGAATTCTTTATTAATTCTATCTTGTTAACTTAACTTTAACTGTTCTGATGACTGATGATTTAACCGTTGTTTTTTTTGTGCTATAAATATATTTCGTTTAAATTATTGATCCCTTTTTTGATAATCTTTACCGGGTATTTGCTTTGCACCTGACGTCGGCGTAAAAATGCATTAATTAGTTCCAGAGAAGATTGTGATATTGATCATCACAGTCTTCTCTGAGTACCTTACTTTAAATGCATACTAACTTTCTTTTTTTTCAGGATTTTTGACAAGCCCCTTACTAAAACTGATGACTATACGACAATTAACTTTGGTTAACGTTATCATTTATAATGTTAGCACAATTTTAATGTTATTCGTCAAATCTGACATACCATTTTATATTTGTGTTGGAGCATTACTGGTGAGAATTATGAAACTTTATTTTTTTAATGTAATGGATTGTTTAATGAATAGAAATATTGTACCACAACTTAACACCTATTTACAAAATACAAAATAAATGAAAAATGAGGAAAACTGAGGAAAGGTTTCTTAATTTTTTGATACGGTAACTAAATTTAAAATCCTAAATCAAAAAGAAAAATATTTATAAAAATACAAAATCTAAAATAATTATAAATAAAAAATATGTACCATATCGCAGTCTAAATATGTTTAATCTAGTCACAAAAAGAAGTCTCAGTTTTAGTCACAAAAAGGAGGTTTTAAGCCTTGCTCCAAGGTTACATTGTTTTTTAATGTTTGTTCAGAAATGTATCAAATTTATTTACAATACTAAAATGAGTATATCTAGGGACCTAATTATTTAGAAAGATAGTGAAACAACTGAATAAATACGTAAGAATGCGTTTTACTTTTCTTTTCTTTAGCATTATGTATTTATTGATATTAAAACCAGCTCGATACAAACATTACAATAAAAAAAAATGCTTCAATTCTTTTATACAAAATGACTTCTTCTCTGATCTATTACTGTCTTTTTGCTTACAGGGTTTAAGTTTAGGAGTTATCTTCAATTTAACATTCGCTATGGTCAACGAATACTTTGTTCAGAAAAGACTCTTCGCTTACAGCATTTTAAAGATTGGCTATGGTTAGTGGTATTTATATTTGACAACCTGACTAAATATAATAAAATAATAATCTGAGAATCGTTTAATAATAGTTATTATGATAGTTAAGTATTTGTAATATTTTATAGTTGACAGTTATTCTGTATACTTCAGCCAATGTTCTTCAAGCTTATAACTGTGATGATGATTGGCTGTTTCGTTAGTCAATTATAAAATAAAACTTTAAACCCATTTTACTGACTTCCAAAAGAAGGTTTGGTTACGTTCCTTGTTTGTTGTACACAAATTACACTGATTTTTTCCAGGTATTTTTGTACTGTTTGCACCTCAGTTAGTCAAGATTACTCTGGCAGAGTATGGTTTTAGGGGCACGATATTTATGATATCAGCTGTAAGCTTACAAAGCTTTGTTGCGGTTGCCCTGATACAACCAGTAGCTTGGCACATGAAAAAGGTTATGAAACAACCTATCGAAGAAGGTAAAATTAGATTTTTTAAATAATTAGTTTGGTACTACAAAAGAGAACGAAATATACTAAAAAAACCGACAGAATATATAAAATAAGTAACTTGATGTCCCACGATAGTTGTATACACTTTTTACTGTGTTATTTATATGAAATATGGATTTTATAAAAAGTATGATTAAATAACAAAAAATAAGTGCTTTACACATTTTTATTTATTTACTCATTGAAATGATTGATTGATGATTTCGGATTGAAATAATAAAACTGTAAACTAATTATGACCGAACTTATTTTTATTACTTTATGACACAATACAATAAGATGGTAGGAGTGAAGATGTTACCAACCTAACAGTTTTATAACAAAATTGACAAAGTAGGCAACATAAAAAATATCTAATGATTGCGTTCTTATTTACTAACAACTAATAACTAATTATGTATTTATAAATTATATTATAGAAACACAAGTGTTGCTGAATGATGAAAAGACTGGCGAATTTGTGTTGAAAATAGCAGATCCATCAGTAAAATCCATATCTAAAGAAAATATGATGCATGATAAAGAAGCCACTAATAGGACGACTTCTTGGTTTACGTAAGTTATAATTACTTAAACAATGTGTTAATGAAAAAGCACCAAACCTAGACACCCCAAATGTTTTATTATTATTAAAAAACTAGTTGACCCCGCGAACTAAATTCTAAAAAAATAATGCGACAATAAATTCAGTTATAAATTATCCTATCTTTCAAGTTGGAACAAACTGCACACGATGTGCAAATTTGATTAAAATCGGTTAAGTAGTTTAGGTGTCCATCGCGGACAAATATCGAGACACGTAATTTTTATATATAAAAAATAAAGATTATGTGGATTAGTTTTGTTGTTTTCTTGGTGTTTGTTGCAAATTAAAATGTCTTTGATAATGCGTAATCTAGTGCGAGGTTGCAGTTACCTTTCAGTCAAATCAGATTGCAACGTTGCCGCTTGGCGCCGTGTACGTAGTTAGGTAATCGTACAGAGCACATCAAACATGACTTTTTCTCAACAGTAAAACTTTCACTCCTATTTTTTATGGGTGCGTCTTATGTGATATACAATCATTTGATATAATCAAACTTTAATAACGATCACTTTACATTTTTTTTTATTAATAGGACAACTTACAAAACATACACAAGATTATAGTAATGTACACTTGTTATTAGAAGACATGATTACAGTGCTGTTTTAATTACAAGTTGCCACGGCATGCAATGAATACAGGAAATAAAAATTTAAAAATATACATAAATACTCAAACATTTTAGAGCTACTCGTATTAAAACTAAAATAAACAAAAACCAATGGGGGCTATCGCTAGTAAATTTGCCACTAGAGGCGCTAGTGTCGCGTGAGGTCCAATATCATTCACTTTGTACTGGTTTTAGCGGAATTTGTTGCATAAATTATAATTTCTTTAATTTACCTGCTGGAAAGTGATCACCTTCGTAAAATATCGCAAATATGGATTATTTGGCGATTAATGTGAACGCTTTAAAAGCGGAATTAAGAAAAAGAGCAAAAATAGGCGGCCTCAAGAGCAACTATTTCAGAAGTTAGTTTGTTGATATCAAGATAGTTATTTATAAACAATATAACCTTAATTAGATTCAAGATATAACACTTTGTTTCGGCGCCAATCGCCTTTGACAGCTATAACTCCGGACCTCAGTCTACAGTGGCGCCAACTGGTGAGCAAAGAAACGGTAGTCCCCATTGAACCCGTCCGGAGTCCGTGCATCTTCAGTATCTATAAGTCAGTGAGAGATAGCGAGTATGAGTATTTATGTGTGAGATTGCGTGTGTAGTAGCGTGTACGTAGCCTCGGATGGACGACGCGGGTGTGGGAGCAAAATTAAATTATAAAATGTGTTTTAGGGATGTTTTTTTTTTGTAATGATTGTGTGCTTTTTTTATGGTGTAATATTAATAATACGACTAATTAATTATTATTTCTTTAAATTTTAAATATTTTTTTAATTATTGATCCTATCTTTTCATTTAAATATATATATTTTTTAAATGTGATTTATATTTTGGTAGGTTATACTCTTATCTAAAAATATCACAGTTAGAGAGCTTTTGCAAGGAGTTATAAGATTTTTGCAATCGTGGGATTGGGGAATTGAGTCCAAGATTAGTGCGTGAAGGGGTGATAATCATTTGTTACAACAACACATGATATAATTTTATTTGACATAACGATTACTTTATATAACATACAGTTTATTTAATGCAATTTAGTATAACATTCATAACAAATAAAACATTTTGAAATAAAACTCATTTTATATATCGTTCATTTGTTATAAATTTGTTTGCTATACGCATCATTTCGTATATCTATTATTTAAGATAAAAACGTTTGAAATATTGATTAAAAGAAATAACCGTACTAACTAACATACATTGCTAAAATTAAGAATTTGGTTGAATCCCGACTCGCCGTGGTCTTTCCGCCGTGGTACTTTTCTGCCCTACACTAGAGTGCAATTTAAAAGCCGGAGGGGCGGAGGGAGTACAGTCCTCGGTCGCAGTAACGAAGCTCGGGCGCCCGGGCGAGCTGTAGCGGCTGAAGCTGGTCGCCGGAGGCGACCAGCAAGCCGAAGCTGCAGAAGCGAGTGTGGGTGCCAGAAATTTGTTACGCAAGGGCGGAAGGACTGCACTTCCCGCAGCGCCGGAGAAGAGCAAAACAAATGCATGCATGCTGCTTGCTTGCATGCATGCTGCTTGCCTGCTTACCTGCATGCATGCTGCTTGCCTGCATGATTGCATACATGATGATTGCCTGCAAGTATGCTGCTTGCCTGGATGCATGCTTGCTTGCCTGCTTACGTGCATGCATACCTTCTTGCCTGCGTATTTATAGCATCTCGTCCTCTTAAAGATTCGGAATATACCCTATTTGGTATCTTTAAATTCTGCATTCTGACGCCTTTGTATCAAGAAATGATTATCTGTTTTAAATTTTATATAAAAAGAGTATTATCGTAAATGAACGTTTTACTAAATGTTATCATACCAAATAAAATTATTTGTTTTTAGCATTATATCATGTGAATGTTATATTAAACGGTTATTATGCTATATGATTTTATACCAACTGTTACTTATATGTTTTAATATTATGTAATTTAAATTTATAATATAAATTATCTTTCCATTATTATATTAAAAAAGTGTTATATTAAACAAAATTATATTATTTGATTGTATACGTTTTGATATTTATACGATATGTTGTTATACTACATATCACACACCCATTTTTTATTAGTGGAATCGATTCTACTCGATTCTGAACATACTAATTTCAGGTTTAGTGCTTTTTCATTAACACTTTGTATAGGATATATATCAGGCAAATTAGACAAATAATTACAGAATAGTTTTTATTTTTCAGGAAATTATTTTATCAAATATTTGACGTGCCGATAATGAAACAGTTAATACTATCAAACGTATCGTGGGGTATTGCTATTTCAGGCGTTTCAGATTTGATGTTCTTGATGTTCATCCCAAAGGCTCTCTATTCTTATGGTTGGAGTAAGGTAAGTCGCTAATGGTGAATATTGATCAGATATCTGTTCATACAAAGATTATAACGATGACAATGTAGGTAGAGAAATTAATCTACGGAAATTTTAAAAACTTGACTCGTTTCGACTCCTTCAATTAATATTTAGATCCCGCGTTTAATTCCGGACGGGTCAATGTAAATAATAAGTGTTTATTCTTAATTTTCTCAGGTCTGGGTATTTGTGGTACTTTCGTTGTTTGTAATTTGACCAATACGAGTGCTTTATACATTTTGAAATCAGTTTTTTTTAGTTATTCATTTTGAAATCAGGACAGTGTATATGTGATGTAGAGTTGGATGTATTGTACCATACTGTGACGTAGCAAAGAAACCACGTTATAAAGATAGAATAAATGTATTAAAATTACTATTTACAATATTACAAGCGATGGGTAGCAAACCGAGAACATAATCTAAAGCTATTTTAAATACATTGCTAGGCAAAAGTCACAGATAAAAACCAGAAATTAAAAATAACTATGAAGGCCTAACAACAAGGTTGCCAGATCTGTTGCACACACATACTATACAAGGAATGGTACCACCTGCAAATTTACTACAAATCGATATTGCTTTTTTTCTACTGGTGATATTGTGAAATTCGCTTCGAATGTTTTGAAAACATAAGCGATTTTTGAATTTATGAAAATAATTGATATATTTTTGTAGTTTACAATGAAAAGCAGTACCTACCTACAATACAAACAACTCTCTTTTTGATTGCAACCTGAAGAATTAGTTTTTCCTAACAATTGCATAGTGCAGGCAACTACTCGAATTCCAACAAAACAATTTCGAACAGGATATGTCAATGTTTTATGAATTTTGTGCTCAATATTCTGAAATCAAAAATTAATTTATGTGAAGCTGAGTTATACGAATTTGTACCAGACTGGACATAAATTTTAAGACGATTTGATGGATTAAAATTTCCTCAACGTTCAACTTGTTCTTAATTCCAAAATTTTTCCAGTGGGTCTAGCACAAAAAACTATCGACTTCGAATCGTTCGCGTATCGAAAGCAAACGACACAAAGTTCGTGCTTTGTTTTGTAGTTCTCGTTTTGACCGCGCGAGCGCTGTTTAAGTTTTCATACTAAATATTTCGATGGCGATACGAACACGCAAACGATTCGAATTCGATAGTTGTTTGTGCTAGACCCACAGTTGCCATTATTCAGGAAGTGAAGTTAAAGTAGACTTAGTATTATATTAATATATATATATATTTTTTTCAGGATAACGTCGCTCTGGCAATATCTTTTCTAGGACTTGGTGATTTGGTTGGTAGGGGGTGCTTTGCAATATTTAGCAAGTGGTTGGCTAATATTTCGAGCCAGTACATTTACATTGTTGGAATGATAATCTCCGTGACTGCGAGAATCGGTAAGTTTTCACCGTTTTTTATATCGAATTTAATACTGTTCTATTGTTTTGAGAATTGGTTTTGTTTAGAAGTAACAAAATTAAATCGTACTAAGCCTTAAATATAAATAAAAAAGGAACACAAACCAAAAACTTGTATAATGTGGTTTGTAACAACGATAATATGATACCTACAATTATTTGATGTTTCATAATAAGTACATATGTTTATTGACAGGTATTCTCTGCTCCTCAATGGTGACAATGACGTTGGTATTTACGGCGCTCGTCGGCGTGGGCAGATGTTTCATGGCACTCTTTATACCCCTTGTGACGAGTGAAGTGGTGAGCCCTGAGAAGTTCTCTGCGGCATTAGGGTTCATCATGCTGATGATGGGGTTGATGAATATTAGCTGCGGGCCTCTGATTGGTGAGTGTTTACAGCACTGGTTGTCATAAAATGTCTGGTGCGAGGTTTCCTTTTTACGACAAGTCGATCTAGTTATGTTGTACAGTGGATAGCACATTAAAACTATTTCTATAATTAAACTGAACGTATGTCGCCTTCGCTGCGCTCCGACTTACCAAGGAAGTCGGAGCGCAGCGAAGGCGACAACATCTCCTGAGGATGCCACGTGAAGTGGCGAAACGCGTCGAGGTTTTTATTATATTGGTGTTGGGTACTAATAATTGTATTAACTGTACTGCATGCATTTTTGAGGGCGGGCGGGCGGTTTTCCTGCATGAAATAGTGCTTGCTCAATCAGTGTTAGTGTGGTGCAGGTGCTTCCTCAAATCAGTGTTAGTGCGGGTGGTGTGGTGAAGGTATCTAGGCCGGTATATTAACAAGCGGAAATCATTAGCAAAATAATTTTCTAAATCCATAATTAGTTATGGATTTCCGCAAAGTAACGCCTGAGTCTATTAATTTTTAAACGTATATATTTTCGATACCAATGTAAGAAAAAGTATTTTTTTTTTACTCTCTCGGGTCTAGGTGCTTTCTCTACGTTGTCTTATTTTTAGGGTGAGAACTACTTAAGGTTCGAGTCCCGCCTGAGACATAATTTTTCAAGTTTAAATACTGATATTACATAATACTGACTTAATTACACCAAGTCATAGACGTACTTAAAATTATTTATAAATAATAAGAAATTATTGTCTTAAGTTATTAAAACATAAAACAATAAGTAAGCTTGTACAATAAGTAGCAGTTGTTTAATTTTGTTCTCATGTTTACGGGGACTAAGTAAATACCATCTAATTCGTTTTCTATACAATGTAGGTACATCAGGCGTAGTTAAACCCGTTTTCGTATTTATATATTCGTTTTGATAACAAAATAATCATTATAGACAAATTTAAGACTTTTTAGACATGCCTCACTTGGCCACACAGAGCCATCTAGTCCCAAATTAAGCTACTTTTAAGTACCCTGTCGTATGGGGTACTAGACAACCGATAAACTTACTTAAATACTTTTTTTTTTGTAAATACATACTCATAATACATAGATAACACCCAGACCAGTACAAACAGGCATGTTCATGCACACAAATATTTGTACTGTGCAGGGATCGAACCCGCGACCCATGGCTCAGAAGCAGCGTTTAATACCGCTGATCCAAATGGTCGTCAAAATACAGTGTTACCGCTATAAAATTCAACATTTAAGCCTTGTCTAATTATAAGAGGGCAGTATCTACAAGTTTGTCAGGCATCATCCAATATATCCTCGAAATACTAGAAACAGTAACAGACTTGCTTTGGACTTTCAACCAAGAACCTCTCTGTTCCGGAAAAACTGTTATTGTATATGTGTGAAGGTATATAACCATATTCCAAATCAATTTAAGTTTGAACCTGTGTATGTGATGACAAAAAAACTACGCCAATGGCTAGTAAATGAGTATTTTTTTAATTCTTACCACTTAATTTATTATTTAAATTTTGCATGTTAAATAATATTAACTGAATAGAGATCTAAATATTGTAGCTGACATCTTATGTACACACGGCAGCACATCAGACTATACATGTTGACCTTGAGATCGCCTTTATGCCCTACGTAATAAAAACTGTAATCGCAGTTCAACTGTTTAACTTGATGTGCTGTCGAGTGTACCTATTCTTCGCAATTACCCAAATACTTTGACTTTGACTACAATTATGTAATATCAACACCACACTGCTTGACCATCATAATTATAATCCCAGCTTATGTCCAGTGGTGGGCGTCGTTTTCCCACTGCTGGACATAGGCCTACCCTAAGGAGCTCCACGACGATCAATTCCGTGCCAGCCGCAGCCAGCGGCTTATCGAGAACTTCGCCAGTCCACTGAGTGGGAGGCCCACCTACTGTTCGTCTCGTTCATCAGTTCTTCTTATTGTGTTCCGCCCACTGTCAATTAGTATTGAAAATGTCTTGCTTGAACTGATCGTATCTATTTTAGACTGATCTAAATAAAAACAGAAGGTTTTCAACAAAATTGTATTGTAAAATGTATATGTCACAGTAAAATTGTGAACTTCGTCAGTTTATAATCAAACGTCGACGGATTACAATCTAACCTAAACTACGAGTTTGAAAGTTTCGTTTCATTCGGACAGAGTTCATAAGATTACGGTGAAATTAAACCTAAGAATCCTAAAATGTGGAAGCTGGTTTGAAATTATACTACCTTTTTGATTTTAGGTTATACAGAGTGAAATTTTAACCACCATCCAAATGTTAATATATCAATCTACGACTACTACAAAAAAAAGTTGTGCGTTGTTGTACTAGTGTACACACGTAAGAAGTGAAACTTCTTTATGGCCTTATTTTTCGAAAAATGATCTACATGCAACTTTCCAGAAATTGGTTAAATTGGTTAAATTAGTTAAATTGGTTAAATTGGTTAAATTGCTTAAATTGCTTAAATTGGTTAAATTGGTTAAATTGGTTAAATTGGTTAAATTGGTTAAATTGGTTAAATTGGTTAAATTGGTTAAATTGGTTAAATTGGTTAAATATTATTTCACTTTACCTTTTTGCTATCGTCTGAACCAACCGTGGTAGGGGCAAGAAAAAGATGGCGCGTAACCGAAAAATGTGACGCTGTGACGCGCAACCGAAAACTTTTTCGTGACAGTAAATTTTTCCCAACGCCGATAAAGAAGTTTCACTTCAAAAACTAAGAATGTATTTTTTCTTTTTCTATAGCCCAGTACAAAACAAGATAAAGAACTCAGAAAATGTCCACCAAAAATCTAGAATTTTTGATACGGCCGCCTAGCAACACTTTTTTTACGCAATGCACATCACATTTATTCATTACGATACTAATAATACGTTTTTGATTTTCCCTTTACACCTAAACTGGCCTAAACTGTAAAAAAATTAAAACTATAAGTATTTCAAAAAATATTTTCGGGTAAAAACTTAATGTACATTTTTTACTACATAAATGGGTTCTAATTACGATACTGAATGCCTACAAAAATTTTGGAAAGTGGTTAAAATTTCATCCTGTATGTATACTTATGAAAAAAAAATTCGAATCTATTAAAGCCCGTTTTGATTTTTAAATTAAAACATATATACATTTTTTTCTCTAACATTCTAAATCATTGCAGGCGCTATTCAAGATTACACACATAGCTACGAAATCACTTTTTGGATCCTGGTCGCCCTCCATATCACCAGTACCGTGTCGTGGACGATAGAACTACAGTACAAGAAACGTCAACGATCGAATAAAGAAAATAAGTCATAAATTTATCTAGTCAATATTATATTGTGTCTATAAAATAATTACTTGTCTTTGTTTTCGAATGGACCCATTGGTGGCGAAGTTTTATTAATTGTTTCATAGCAGAAAGCCCATCTTATATATATAAAAATAAATCCCTATTTCCCTTGGTCATTGCATCACGTGTGAACCGCTGGACCGATTTCGCTAATTCTTTTTTTGTTTTGTTTTTTATTGTCCGGAGAATGTTATTATAAAAGAAAAAAATAAGAAAATTGCGCGGAAAATTAGAAAATTTAAGAAAACTTAATCACCATACTAAATTATTTGTAATGTAACCTTTTCGCTTTTGACAATTAAAACTTTTTTAAAGTATGGCGTTTGACATAACATTGACAAAATGCGTGCTGCAAATATCGTCAAATTTTGCACATGGCCAGTAATGTCGCCTGTTACGTGTCGGAATACCAACAAAGCTATTTATATACCCACCAGAAAAAAAAAACAAAGAATGTGTAACACGTCGTTACATTTTTGTCTTTATTTTGTTTCAACAGCTCGTGCGCAGCTAAGGATTTTACTGATAACGCCATCTATTCGGCTGATGGAACACTATAGGTGCAACTTTGTGTCTGTCATCCCACAATTCCTTTTTAATCAAATGATTTGAATGTTATAATTTTTTTATATTATTATATTAATATGCAAATGTCTATTTGTGTTGACTCTTTTTAAGTAGTTTTCTACTATTTTCAGGGCTGAGCAGTTTTCTGCGTTGTGTATCATGAAGTACAATAATAATAAACTATTGGTAACATATTTTTTATTATACTATTTCGTTATAGTTCAAGGCAGGACAACGACTGTCGGGTCCGCTAGTTATATATAAATGTCTCTGACGCCTAACCACTTTCAAACGAAAATAGCGTGCAGTTCTACTCAAAAACGGTCGTCACTTCAAACAATAGACGGCACGAGTTGCAAGCGATTTTGCTCTTAACGGTGGTCAGGCTACGGGGAAGGCAATGATAGTATCTACCTACTCGTATACTGTGATCTGAAGACCTTGACAGCTTCACGGGACAGTATGGCGAGTGCGGATGGGACTCAGTCTAAAGCGACCTACTATAGTCCTTAAAATATAGCTTGATTAGAATGACAGTCCTCACTGAAAGAGAGGACGTAACTTTGTACCAGCGTCACAAAAGTAAAATATATTTTCACACGAAAAAATATTGGTAACTGGCATGTTAAGAATATTTTTTTAAACATTGCTGTACATACTCGTATTAATCAATTTAGTTATATAAAATAGATATTTAAAGTTAAAATCATTAAAATAATCCAGTCACAAAAATTACACCTAACTTGAAAAGACGTCTTTACAAGGTTACGTCATTTTTCATAATCACTAGTGATGAGGTAAAATCGACAAATTGAAATCGACAGCCTTACAGTATTTCAAAATTATTTGTAACGTAAATGTTACAAATAATTAAATGAGCATTGGTTGATGCTTAAAACATCAAATTGCAATTATTAATAGTTGACGAAAAATTTTCAAATTTATTCAATTCTATATGCGTTAAAAAAAACTAATTGATTTTCATGATTGTTACAATTATTCTCATAATGATCACGGCACTGACTTACTGTTAAATCTTAATATATCTGATTTTCATTTTATTTTATATGCCCTATCTGTTTTTTTTCGTTTGATCAGTCGAGTCAGTCCCATCACTAGTCACCTCAGTTTGACAGGTGTCATTCTAATCAAGCCATATTTTAAGGACTATAGAGGGTATCTCGGGCCGTTACTGATAAGCGCTGAAACCGATCAGTTAATGTAGGGACCTGCTAGGCATAATGCTTACGAGCGGTATATGCCTGTGCAGGGTGAGAAGGCACCCTAAGAAATAATGAAACTAATGTTGGGCCCCGAGGTTAGAAATTTCGGAACAAGCAAGATCATAGTCATACAGTACATATTAAGGTACCGAACCCAAGAAGGCCCGGCAGAAAAATGAAACAGAAATACCATTTGTACTGGCATTAGAAAGCTGAAAAGTTTGTTTGTTTGGTTGACCGCCCTAATCTCAGGATTTAGCGGTTCCCCGAGGGAGTTTTGGGTCACCTACCGGGCGCGTCCCCAGGTGGCCGATAGGGGAACGCCCTCCAGACATGGAGGGTGCCGGCCATTTGGTCGGCGCGGACCAAAACCCACACTGGAGGCGCTTCCAATGGGCTTGGGCAGCCCGCTGTTGAATGCGTCTCCAGACGGTGATAGCGGGCTTCGGCCCGTGGCCTGTTGTGGCCGTTCGCGCTGGAGGGCGCGACGCTATGCTAGGCGGCGAGTGGGCGTGAGACGTTGGCGACCCCTTGCAACGACATGCACTGTCGTTACAAAGGGTAGCCACGGTTCAGGTCGGCGAGGTTGCTTGCGGACCCGACCTGAAGTCGTAGATGGGGGAGGACGAGAAGGCATACGCCGAACTTAACTTCCCCCCTCTAGCAGGCTAGTGGGCGTTGGGCCGGGGGTTCAACGCTCGCATTGCACAGCTTGCCAGACTGGGGGTGATTCCTGGTGTACAGGATCACCCATACTCTATGCCTGAGGCCCGGCATAGGCCGTACGTAGGCGGTGCATGGAGGGCATCCTAAGGGAAACCCATACACTGCCAACATACGTTGCAAGGTACACCGCAGGTCTTTTTAGTGGGTATGCTTGTCGGGCACCGATAAGAAAGTCTCACATAACCTACTGCTGCCCCTGAAGCAGTAGGTATGCGTAATGCATTTTATCCTGCGTATACAAAAAAAACAAAAAAAAGGGTTTAGCGGCTGAATTTCTTTAAATAATATTTTTGTATTAGTATCGGGAAAGTATTAGTCAGTCAATCACTTTTTATCCAATTGAAACGGAGCATCAATAAAAAATGTTGAAAAGGAGAAAATATTTATTTTAAAGATTCTGTGCGTGTTTCAAGTAACTTTAGAAATAGACAAAATTAACCTTCTTTAAATGCCTCCAATAAAAATGTACTTACCTGTTTTGTTTATTTCGAGAATGTATGGAAAATTTTAAAATAACATTCGATTACATTCCAGCGAAAGTTGTTTGTTTCCATTCACTATCACGAATCTTAGGGCGATTCTACGTGGCTCCAGTGTACATCTCTTTATTCGCGTAAATGACTATAAGAAAATCGAATTGACATAGTATAAAGTTCCTATAATGTAACATTGTATTTACAACAACACGCACCTAAATTATAAAAAAAAAATTTATGACGAAAAAATTTAAGAAAAATAGCTACATCTAACATTTGGAGTATTGTCAGGTGATCTATTATAGGCTGTGTGATACTGTGTGGAACTAGCTTTTGATAAAATAGCATTACCCCTTCTCATCATATGGGTGTAAGAGATGGACTATCAGAAGAAGTTGGGTAGCAGGGTATTATTTCTATCCGAGCGCATTAAGAACAAAAAAAACCTGTTTTGGAAAGGCCCATATCCTGATGGATATGGGCCTTTCTAAAAAAGAGGGTACGATATAGAGTTTAAGTGATTCAGATGAAAATAAATTCTTTATGCAGTAAATCAATTGGTAAATTTTTAAGATTTTAAAGATTAATTAGGTTAAATTTAAAGGTAAAATCATTTTAAAGATTAACAAAAAATATTGGCCTGCAGACGTATTTGTGATCACGCCCTTGTTAAGGTCATTAGAAATACGACCTACTAACACGGAATTAATAAATCCGTGTTTGTTTTCTTTAGTATTTTTCCGACAAACAACATGGCTTTTATGATTTTTATGGGTGACTTCGACAAACGTCATCAAGGAAACCTTGTTTGTTAATTGCCAATTCATGTCTATGAATAAGAAACCTTCGAATTCTATTTTTACTAACAGTGCATTATAATTAATTATTAGTTACCATATTAATTTAGGTAATGTAAACAAACTTTTTCAGAAAGATTTCATTTTGGTTTTGAACATAACCAAAATAACAAAATTTCATTTTTTTTTATTCAATACAAATTATAGGGACCTTTTTTCAAGATCTTCGTAGCAAGTAGGTACTATTAAACAAAATTGAATACATAGAGATGATCCTTATAGCACACTATACAAACTAAAAGCAGAAAGACAATTATAATACATAAGAGTTGCATTATTACAACAGTGTTGTCGCTAGAAACGATCTCTTCCAGGCAATCTTCAAATAGATATGATACGTGAGGATGGAAAGAGAAAGGCGAATTTTATACAGTGTATGCATTCAATTAAGCCATGAAAGTTTTTTTGTAACTAAATGTTTTGATCACTTCGCAATTTTCTTCAACGATTTTCATTTCCCATAAACAATTCGCAGATGTTTCTAAACGATATTCAACATTATTACATCACAATTTCATTTGGTCGAATGCTTATTATCTACAAACTTACTCCGTCGGTACTTCTTTTCATATATTAGGTATTTTATCGAAGTATAGTTTACTATTTTGTTACCCATGATTTTATTTCCACGTAAGTTTCAATAAAATATGCAGAATTGTTGAAACATCCAATTTTACTTCACTGAAGTCCGAATTGCCAAAAGATTTTTGTTACTAATATTATATTGCATACTTATTAATAGACAATTTAAAGCATTACTGATATAAATATGTAATAAATATTGATATCAAAAATAAACTACGTTAATCCCGACTCGCCGTGGTAGTCTCCTCGCCGTGGTACTAGTATGCCCGATACTAGAGTGTAATTCAAAAGCCAGAGGCACGGAGAGATAGCAGCCTCAAACGAGGCTGCTATTCCCGCAGCGCCGGAGACGAGGAAATCCTAATGCATGTTGCTTGTGCATGCCTGCTTGCTTGCTGCATGCCTGCTTGCTTTCATGCATGCAAAAATGCTATGGGAACCGTTACACATTGAAGCATGTTTTTATGAATGGTTTTATCGATAACTTAATAATTCTATGAAACATTAGTATGATATATTGTTATTCTGCTTAACAAAACAATTGCGATACATTTTTGTTGTGAAATGTTATTCTATGTTATGAAACGGCGATTATTAACTATTCGATAAATCAAGAAAAAAAGATACTAAATGTTAGTATCTTAGTATTAGTATAGAATAGTTTTCTGTGAAATGATACCTCATTCAAACACGGTCATTCGATCTATTTTTTGACTGAAATTATATTTAGACTCTATGTTTTAATCAAATAGTTATGATATTAATATACGGTATGACAAGATTCCGTGTCGACAAACTTGGCAATTCTACACAACTTGCTGACTATGCACTCGAAAACCAATTCAACCGACTTGACAGCTGGCACACGTGTCATGGGCAATGCTTAATCTCACCATTAGTGTCAGTCAAGCTGCACCCCTAGGCCTTGTAATGTTCTTCAGCATTTCTTTTTCTAAATGTTATATTATGCAAAGGGCCAAAATAGTGGTATACCACAATAAAACAAAAGATGTTTTCAATTAAGAACAAACAAGAAAGCTATGTCTAATTTAATTAAGTATAGGGCAGAGATTTTAAATAGAATGGCCTACTGCTAATAATAGGGGTTAAATTATGAAATTGCCGATTATTCTCCCACTTTTTATTTTGTTTATAGCTCTTAAGTATAGTCATATTATTGCGTAATTCTTTTTGTATTGTATTAAAAACTAAATAAAGTAACTTTTGACTAAAAAAAAATGCAATACTAGTGCCTATTACTTCAAAGGAAGTCGTTGAAAAGACCCCTTACAATGTGTCAGCTGACCTTCTTGCTTCAATTAAGTATATTTGTATTATATACTTTGATTTTCAGAAATTTAAATACTATAATGCGTAGCTTTATAACCATTTAACTTTAACCTTTAATTGCATCGAAAACGGTTCAGGCGTTTTTAAACAAACTAAAAAATTGTTAGTATGGAAAAATGACTTTTCTCGATTTCGTCCATACAAAACGGCAATTTCATACTTTAACCCCTAATATTATTATAACATTTTGTGGCGAATTTGTTTTCAAACAACCATTTAAATTTTGAAAAGTCTAAAATTATTTTAGATCCGATGGCCGTTGGGGCGGAAAGGTTCTCGAATGGCGACCGCGTACCGGACGACGTTCCGTGGGCAGGCCCCCTACAAGGTGGACCGACGATCTGGTCAAGGTCGCGGGAAGCCGCTGGATGCGGACAGCACAGGACCGATCGTTGAGGAGATCCTCGGGGGAGGCCTATGTCCAGCTGTGGGCGTCGTTCGGCTGATATGATGATGATGATGATGATGATGATGATGGTGATGATAGTTATTTTTAAAATTACATTTAAAAAAACAACTTTCGGAGATGCATCAAAAAAAATAATTCAGCCAAGAAAGTAATCTACTAAAGATTTGACTAAATTTCATGTGTAAATAAAATAAAGGGTGAACTCGTGGACCTTGTTCATAATTACAGAGATTCACGGTTATGACGTATAGCACCTATTAGTAGCTATCGGAATATTATTGCATGGAAAAAACCATGCAAACTTAAAATTTCTTGGTCGACAGTAGATACCTACCAATTACCATTTAAAGATGATTAAAACAAAAATTATAACGCTGAATATGGAGCCCCTTAGATAAGCATTTTTAACATAATTTAT
Organism: Anania crocealis; assembly: GCA_949315895.1. Lineage (NCBI taxonomy): Eukaryota > Metazoa > Arthropoda > Insecta > Lepidoptera > Crambidae > Anania > Anania crocealis. Next base: position 20,801,191 of record OX438882.1, read on the forward strand.
TAAAAAATGGTTTGCTCTCTTACATATTGACAGTTAATTATTACACCACTACTTTTTAGGTATATCTAAAAAAAAAAAGGGGGGTATCAGAACGCGTTACTGAACATATCTGTGCAGTAAAAGTTAAAAAAAAATGTCCTAAAATTGTCTTTGAAATGTTATGATTATTACCTAAGTAATATTATTTAAGTATTGTGGGCGGGGCAAGGGTGTGAGCGAGAGAGCATGTATATACGCTATCGCGGTGATTTTACACGCGACTAATGAATGAGATTCAAACGCACAGTCTAAAATTTTGTCCAAAGTATGGGACACAAATAAACCTTAATAACTTAATTACATATGTAAATTTTTTACTTTTAACTGCACATAATAGTTAGTTAAGGGTAGAGATACGCCCTTTATTTTTTTAGATATAGTTGAAAAGTAGTGGTGTATATGATCAAATTCATGAACCAACACTTATAGATCCAGCTATTTTAACCTGTACTACGAGTAACCGCTTCTGGCTTCCAACAATTAATAAACATAATATTTACATAATTATGATATTACTTCATTAAAATAGTTTTGAAAAAATAACAAATGCCTCGGTTTTATTAGATTTAGCTTTATTTTGTATATTTCATTAATATTATCCAAACACCAAGTCACATACAAGCTAGAATCATAAATTAAAAAAATACTATAGACTTTAACATTTTATTAAACTATCTTGTCACTTAACAGGAAAAATAGTTTAGAAACTGATTTACATTAGGTAATTTTAAATACTGTGTCATGGTGTGAGAAATGCTGGTCGTCGCCTTTGTCCCTTATACACATCGATAATCTATACTAATATTATAAAGCTGAAGAGTTTGTTTGTTTGTTGGAACGCGCAAATCTCAGAAAGTACTGGTTCGAATTGAAAAAATCTTTTTGTGTTGGATAGTCTGTTTATTGAGGAAGGCTTCAGGCTATAGTTATAGCTATAGCTGCGACCAATAGGAGCGAAGCATTAGTAAAAATGTTGCAAAAATAGTCGCGATCATACTAACAGAAATTGACGCGAAAGGAAACGCGAAGTCGCGGGCAACAGCTAGTTAATTATAATAAGAACTAGACAAAAATGACACCTAAGACTTTCCTCGACTGAAATTGACGTTTATTTTATGTCAGTGTCAACTTTTTAATCCGGCAAAATTATAGTGACATGCAATACTATGGATATTAATGTCATATTTTATCTATTCGATTGATATAGGTTGTAGTAAAAGTACACCCTTATGTTAAATGAGTGCACTTTTAGTTGTGACACTTTTTTGATGCTGATTTTGTAGGTATCTAGATTTTAAAAAGTTTTTTTTTTAATAAATAATAGGCTTGCTCTTGACTACATACTTAACTATACGGTTAAAAAGAAGCCTAAGATGGAGCGAGCTTACCCAGAGGTACTGGTTCTCCCACACACCGTCATCATTGGTTAGAAAACCAAAGATGCCGTTGCCCAGGGTGGACCACTAGGAGGTAGATCCCACCACCCCATAAATTTACCTATGCTCAATAGCACTTAGTTAGGTGCCACTAACTGATATTTTAACCGTTTCGATCATCAACTCGAATCCAATTCCGAGTATTAAGTAGAATACTAGGTTATTTGACTAGTAACATAAATACTTACTGCATAAGAAAATAGGTGCCACTGACTGATATTTTTACCGGTTCGATCATCAACTCGAATCAAATTCCGAGTATTTAGTACAATACTAGGTTATTTGACTAGTGACATAAATACTTACTGCATAAGAAAATAGGTGACACTGACTGATATTTTTACCAGTTCGATCATCAACTCGAATCAAATTCCGAGTATTTAGTACAATACTAGGTTATTTGACTAGTGACATAAATACTTACTGCATAAGAAAATAGGTGATACTGACTGATATTTTTACCGGTTCGATCATCAACTCGAATCAAATTCCGAGTATTAAGTATAATACTAGGTTATTTGACTAGTAACATAAATACTTACTGCATAAGAAAAACTTGAACAAAAACGTAAGACAAGTAACTAATAACACTACTTAAGTATAAGTTTTATCCTTTAAAGCCAGCTAAAGTGGCTTTTTTGCAAATTACTATCAATAGGTGTCTAAAATCCTGCAATTATTTTTAACACAAACTTATCAGTTGTGCGTGAGATAAAAATACTCAAATTATTTTGTCAATTGAAATTTCGGTGTATGCAAAATAATACGACACAAATTGAGTAAATAAATAACAACTGATATAATTGTTTTGGGTAAATTATCTGAAGAAAACAATGCTTTATAATTGCTACAATTATTTCGTGATCGCTGTGATGTAATATTAACATTGATCTACGTTTTTAACGTCATTAGTATAACACAGTAGGCCCACTAACGGAAAAGAAATTTACAACCTTCATAAAATGAATTGTATAAGCGTACAACGTCCCTAACTGGCAATAAGTCCTTTTATTTGAAATTAATTATTTTAAATGTAATCCCATTTTAATTAATTTGTTTTTGTTACGTTTGTCATATAAAAATACCTACTTAACGCGAGATCAGCCTAATACTAAAAAAATACTACAAACAGCCAGAAATAAGACAGCAATGAAAATGATTTTTATTTTCATCAGGAATCGAGCCCAGTACTTTGGAGCTGGCTACATCTTGAAAACTTGTATGTAAGCCATTCCATCACGGAAATCTTACCTACTCTTGACACTCGATTTCGTTCGGGATTCGTATTGAAATTAAAACTTAGGTAATTGACACTGAACTTGAACGATACAATAGCGCCAAATCGTGTTTACATTTATTAAATCGTATTTATATTTTGTGGAATTTAACAGAACCAAATGAATTTGTCATCGAAAATGGTTTGAAATCGAGTCGAATCAAGAGTTAAATAAGCCTGCTGAACTTAATTTCGCTTCGGGTCGATTTGAGTCTACTGTTTGTTTTATAATTGTTGATCTAACATGTCTCTCAATCTAACCAAACAATGTTCGTTATCAGTTTTGTCTGCATTGTACAAAATAACTGTTATCGTATTGTCTGTAACTAGAATTTAAGTTCGCAAAACTCTGATAAACTGCTGACAAAAAATTGAAAGACATTGCGGTAATCGTATTTTTTATCTCAATTTGCTTTTTCTGCGCCTCATCCTCGCGCTATTTGGTGCGTCACTGACATTGATTTACTGAAATGTGTACTGACATTCTTTGAACTTTTCAAGATATCAAAATAGCATTTTTGTGAAACCCTAATTGCAATTGGCTGAGTTTTTATCTACATCTAGGAGGGCGATTAAAAAGTGAAAATTCTTCTAACTTCTAACTTATAACAACATTTAACAACACGGGGTTTAAGTAACAGCCTATAATCATCCCACTGCAGGGAAAAGGCCTCCATCATTGAATTTAAATTACTACTGCAATGATGGGTGCAGGCATAATCACCGCGCCTGCCAAATGCGGGTCAGTGATCACAAACCCGAGCAATGTTCGAAAATTCTAAACTTTTGGTTGCCCGACCCGGGGATCGAACCCGGGACTCCGAGATCATGGCCCGGTATTTAAACCACTAGACTAGTTTACTGCAACAGAATTAATTATTCAAAAGTAAATTAAAATAATTTATTTTACCTTCCCGACGTTTCGATCCGATTGCACGAATCATTGTTGCGAGCAGACTCTATATTTTAAAGCATCTGTTTTTCGGATTTTTCGGAACCAATCTAATAATAAGCGAGATCAGGCGTATTGATGTTACCCTGCGAAATGCGAACTCACCAGTGGTTTCCGGTTATGGAGGGTGAACCGGAAATGCCATAGCAACGCCTAAAGGAGTACGACCACAGAAAGACGAAATACGTGAATTCAATTCAATTATTCTTTAGGTCCTCGGGTAGAAAAACCACTTCCTTGCACCCTTGGATCTGTGTATTCGTATTACATTGATTGTTTCAGGTTATAGGTATGTCGCAAGCTTATTATAGCCACTAACTACGTTTTTTAACAATGCATGTAATGTTGTCAACATTCACAGAAAGTCATAAATATGACTGTACATAATAATAAGAAAAGTAGGAAAATCGTTTATGGGAAATTGTATCCGTATTTTCAACAAACTACCAAAGGATATTGCTGAACTCCCTGTACATAAACTTAAATCGTATGTTAAAGTTATTTTAATGAAAAAGGGCTATTACACTGTTAATGATTATTTAAATGATAGAAATGTATGGCATTAAGTTGTCCCAGCTCGTACTTGCTTAAACCTTGTAAAAATTACCTTACCTTGTAAAAATTTATTTAAAAAGAGGCTGACAATAGTGACCGAGTTTCTTGCGCTGCTTCTTCTCGGCACTAGCCTAGACTTGTCCCGAAGCAGTGGTAGGTTTAAATATTGGGACGTGTAAAAGCGCCTCCTGGGGCCTATTTGCAGAAATAAAACTGATTTTAACTGATTTTAATAGATATTTATATAGAAAATTAAATATCCAATAACAATTTGGAATCTGTTAATTAGTATATATAAATCATCTTCTAGGTTCTTCATTGAACTCTTTTGTTTATACACAATATGGCCACCAACACTCTGGTCAATCCATTTAAAGATCAATGCACTAAGAAAAATATCATTATTTCGTATTTATCTAAACGTTCTCTGGTCGTAAATTATACTATCTATTTGCTAAATGCACTCATTAATTATTAACAAGTGTATTTACAAGAATATCTCGTTTTCACACTGTTAATTACTTATCAGACATAATTTAGTTCTTATCACCAAGCAATTAATGTTATGTTGCTTTGAGGCAATATAGTGCTACAACAGGGAGCTAAGAAGAATTTAAAACACATTTTTTAAAAAGTCGTAAATAAGTTTAATGTCCAATTAGCGTATTTAAATGGATATGAATTGGTGACGTCAATTAGCATTAGTCTAAATATACAGACGAAACACGATAGTGAAAATTATATTTATGCCAAAAAAGTAGACCAGGTACCTATACTTTTATTTAAGACATGCCACACTGGGCCACCCAAAGCCATCTAGTCCCAAATTAAGCTACTATTAAGCACCCTGTCGTATGGGGTACTAGACAACCGATAAACTTACTTATATACTTTTTTTTTGTAAATACATACTTATAATACATAGAAAACACCCAGACCAGTACAAACAGACATGTTCATGCCATAGATATAGGATACAAGTAGATCGACTGACAGCCCGATAACACTTGATTTGTCAATGTGTGTGTTAACTAGTGAAGTACCTTTAACATTTTTAAACTATCGATAATGATTGCAGTTTGTCGTTTGGAAAATAATGTTTACTGTCACACTGATTTTATCTCGAGATTATGCACCTACTTTGCGGCATACCTTACCGCCCTCACTTCTTACAACTATAATAGTGGGCAGATAAATGTAACTGGTGAGTATATTTTTTACATATAATTTAAAAAAAAACAGTTTTAATTAATAAATAAAATAACAGCCATTGTTAATTAATTTTCTTTATTTATTTCTTCAAAAGATTTTCCCGTGTCATCTGCTGTGCCGTGTGAGCTCATCAATGGCAGTAAGTGAAAAAGAACAAGTAAACAAAATCTAAATAAACATTTATATTCTGATGAATCAATCCCTGATTATTGACTTTTAACAAGATTATCTTAGTTATGTGATTCCTTACAGTTTCCTTCTTCAAATTGTTAAGGTGACATTCATTTGAGACGCTAAACGTAAAATAACATCAAATTTCTCCGGAAACATTCAAGATAAATGTCGACAATAGTATCGATAAATTTGAGTCAAGCTCTAGCGTACATGTAAAATATTTCGATGAATTAATTATCCACCAAAATAATGTAAATAATCAATACATAGAACTTTATCTATACAAAATATTAAAATGAACAAGTGGATTGAAATAATTTTATACTCGTATTTACAACATAACAACAAGATCAAATTCAACAAAAATAACGCATTTTTACGATGACGACTTTCTACGTATTTACCTGTAAAATGAGCAATTTTCTGGATTATTTTTGTGGTTGACTCCACAGGCACTCACAGAACATGTGACCATTGATAGATAAAACTGTATTTACTTTAGATAATCTACGATGTACTAGATAATTCCATAAAATGTGAACCTTATATCGCATATGCCACTGGATGTCACTCTGTCAAATAAGACAAGTCACAAAACGAAAAGATTTGTTTTCTTTTTCTATCTTGCTAGATTTCCATAAGAGGTTTTCTTCTATCTCGCAGGCTTTGTCCGTCTATTATATTCTACGTTTATGGTTCATGCACACAAATATTTGTACTGTGCGGGGATCGAACCTGCGACCCATGGCTCAGAAGCAGCGTTTGCTACCGCTGATCCAAATGGTCGTCTATACTTTAGACTACTTACATGTAAAACTTGTCCTGCATGTGTTTAGCAGTTGTAGCTCCAACAAATGGGAACACAAAGAACTCAGGACAATCCAAAATACTTACAAAATGTTATATTATGTATAGTGAAAAGCATAGGTATTATAAAAACTAATAAGGAGAATGGGCACATTGGGAGCACCCTCCATAGGAATAATGACTTTACCTTTGGCTATCAGACTATCAGAGTCGATAGCAATTTTTAAAAAGCGTTTAAAAATGCACTATCTGGCACTTTGATAAAGCTACATTAATTTGGTAAACTATTAAACATTGTTAGTTGGTCATGACGTCGTTTCTTATGTATTTTTATTGTATTTATATATAGTTATAACATACTGTTTTCTTGAGTTATAACAGATATCTATGTAGGTATATTTTTGTTTAGGTTTATGTAATAAATAATAGGTGTATATTATATAGTATAATTCTTATTTTTTCTCTTACTGTATCATCGTATATACCTTCCCCTTTCTATAAAAATTTACTTTCACCCAAAGGTTGTCTGGAAGAGATCGCTCATAAACGATAAGACCGCCTATATTGTACATACTTCTGTGTAAAATCATCTGTTAATAACTGTTTTTTTATTTGTGTACAATAAAGAGTATTCATTCATTCATTCATTCAATGTGCATGTCGTTGGAAACGTAATTGGAACAACAATTGCTGTTACAACTGTCCGTTCAGAGTTAAAAGACACTAAAAATATTTAAAAAATAATGTTTAATTTCTATTGTCTGGGTTTTGCTTTTTCACAGTCTGTCTGTGCACGCAGCACGCCTGTCTTGATCAAAAACGGAGAAGATAATAGATAAACGTATAAATAGAAACAGAGAAGATTTTTTTAAAATTTGATATGTAAAACGCAGAGTTGAAGCATGGATAACCAGAGGACCGATTATCAACGGTTGGAAGCTTATCTAATAGGAAACTTGTCAAGGTTCAATGAAGACCAAATAATTGTATAAGCTATTAAATAAATAAATGTGGACAATATCACATGCATTGCTCTGATCCCAGTGTGACTAACTATTTAAAGCACTCGTATTTTGAAAACCAGAAACAACGAAGGTATCACTAACACCCAGACCCGAAAAAATGAATGTTTTCTACATCATTCGGGAGCCGGGAATCTAACCCGGAACCTCCAAATTTTAATATAGCAATCTACGAGACAAAAACAAAATGACACATTTATTCTTTTGGTATAGTCCAGTACAAACAATGTCAATATAAGTACATAGAAATTGTCCGCAAAAAAAAAAATTGATACGGCATCTTAACAACACTTTTTCACGCGATGCGCATCTCATTCATTAATTACGATACTATTACTATTTTCCCTTCATACCTTAACAGGCTTAGAACCGTAAAAATTGAAAACGATGTTGCGTAAAATATTTCCAGGTGAAAACTTGATTTACATGTTTAACTTCATAAATGGGCTCCAAATACGATATTGAACGCCTATAACAATTTTTGAAGATGATGAAAAATTCATTCTGTATAGAAAAAATCGGTTCGATTATTTGCTTGATTATGGTATTCAGAAAATGTGTGGCCATTTCGGCTACGCAGTCAAACACGTCATGACGTGAGACAAAGAACGTACTTATTGTTTAATTTTAATCTATACAAATATTATAAAGCTGAAGAGTTTGTTTGTTTGTTTAAACGCGCTAATCTCAGGAAGTACTGGTCCGATTTGAAAAAATATTTTTGAGTTTGATAGTCCATTTATCGAGGAAGGCTTTAGGCTAATATAACATCACACTGCGACCAATACGAGCGAAGCATGAGTGATCAATGTTGCAAAAATAATCGCGATCATAATAACGGAAATTGATGCGGACGAAGTCGCGGGGAACAGCTAGTAAATAATAATTTAAATCAAGGCAACATTATATTACATGCTACAGAACGGCGAATGTACACAGTATATCAATAATATGGTATCTAGGGTGTGCGATTCAGGAAGGATTTACTGCACAAGCAATGTTCTTGAATTATGTGATTATTAATAACCCATAGAACACGTCGATATGTGAGAATGCATCACGTAATAATAAATAATTACTAAATTATCTACAGTGTTCTTATTTTCCTCTCAAACATATTTTCATCTTTGTTATCTTTAAGTCTGAAGTAATAAGTCATATAACTCTGAAAGGACATTATTGTGACAACAAAATTGTCATAACAATTGTTAATTCTATTAAAAAGGCCTATGTGACGATATAATATATCTCATTGCTATTCGAAGGCGGTCCAGGTACCATACATTTTAGCCTCTTCAATTTTAGAATAAATGAGCCAGGTAATAATTTGATTTATGACTCTAACATAACCTCAAAGTGACCAAATAACGTAGGTACGTTGCATGTGCTTTGAATTAAAATTTGCTCTTGAATTAAAATCACATAGATCTAGGTATAAAATATACACTGATATTATCAATTTTTAAGATAAAACAAGATAAGTTATGAAAACTTTTACTAATAAAATTAAATTATAATGTAACATTGACAATTAAAATAGAATTACTAGACAGTTGACGACCATTTGGATCAGCGGTAGTAAACGCTGCTTCTGAGCCATGGGTCGCGGGTTCGATCCCCGCACAGTACAAATATTTGTGTGCATGAACATGTCTGTTTGTACTGGTCTGGGTGTTTTCTATGTATTATAAGTAAAAAGTATGTATTTACAAAAAAAAAAGTATATAAGTAAGTTTATCGGTTGTCTAGTACCCCATACGACAGGGTACTTAAAAGTACCTTAATTTGGGACTAGATGGCTCCGTGTGGCCCAGTGAGGCATGTCGTAAATATTATTATTATTATTATAGTTGAAATATAAATATAAGTAGCTAATTTTACTTAAAGTTTGTGAGTTCGTAAATCAAAGAAAAGTTTACATAACAATCTTGTTGTCACTTCAAATGATATTTGAGTGTAGATTAGGATTTACAACTATTGTTTAAGTACTTTTCCGCTATTAAATATGAACATGTACATAAATGAATCGTTTACTTTTGTTTTAATGTTTAGAGAAGAATAATCGGTGCTTACAATAGTAGGGGATAGAATGTAAGCGAAGAATGAAGGTTTTGAACATATTATGGATAATAACAATAACAGTAACGCCCCATTGATCTAGTGATATATAGAATGAAATTTTAACTACCTTCCAAATTTTAATATATCAATCCACGAGACAAAAAACAAATGGCGTATTTTTTCTTTTGGTATAGCCCAGTACAAAAATGTCAAGTTAAATCACTTAGAAACTGTCCGCCAAAAATCTAAAATTTTTGATACGGCCGCTTAGCAACACTTTTTTACGCGTTGCGCATCTCATTCATTCGTTACGATACTATTCATAAGTTTTTGATTTTCCCTTTATACCTTAACAGGTCTAAGACCGGAAAAATTGAAAACTATATCGCGAAATATATTTTCGGGTGACAACTTGATTTACATTTTTACTTTAATAAATAGGCTTTAAATACGATACTGAAAGCCTATAAAATTTTTGGAAAAAGGGTTAAAATTTCATCCTGTATGTGTACTGGGCCAAGATCTCGGGGTCCTTAAGTTCGATTCCCGGGGTCAGGCAACCAGACCTTTGAATTTCCGAACATCGCTCGGGTTTCTGATAATTCGCATTAGGTAAGCGTGGTGATTATGCCTGTACCCATCATTGCTGTTGTTACTTGAATCCAATGATGGAGACTTTTGCCCTACAGTGGGATGATTATAGGCTTACAATAACAGTACAAGCATACTTAGAAAATGATATTTAACGTAGTGTTTACAGTGAACATGTTTTAAGAATCAGCGTCTTTCGCGACTACATCATTCGAGTCCATAAGCTTTCAAACCTAAGTATGAGGCAGTGGTAAAAAATTCGCAACAGTGTGTGTCGCAACAGCGGCATTCGAAACTACGTTCGTCCCAACTAATCGTAATGTTCGTTTTGTCTCAAATACAACTCTATCTGTCTCTGTCACATACTTTCAGACATTGGCAAGAATGAAAGAGACAGAAGTCGAATTTACGGATATGTGTTACGAAGTAAGGCCTCTGTATACTGTAATACTGAGAATAGACAAATGCTTAAATTACAAATATTTGTTAAAATGGTTATAAAATAAACTCTGACCTAACATTATTGTGACTGACTAAATGTAAAAATTGTATAAATGTTTTACTTGCCTTTCTTTACAAGTTAAAATGATGAGTCAGTTTCTTATAAATGCTTGTATTATTATAACTAAACATGCTTTTAAACATAAAATTGTATTCAATAATTTTATTTGCAATAAATAGGCTAACATTTTACAGTTAGGTTTTAATCTTCATGGTAGTTTCTATTAAAAACTTAATAATAAGTAGTTCGATTTTCGAGTTTTTTGTTGATTAATATTCGCATTTGTCTAGGTAATAAACGGTTTTCAAATTTTAAATCGTTCTACCTAAAAGGTAAAATGAAAATATTGAGTATATAATAAGCTAATATTGAAGTAAAACTTGCTATTATAATACGCCAAATCATAAATAACGATATTTATATGTCTAAGAGCTAAGGCTACGTAAGCCGCTCTTAATAGGCTTCAATGATTAAAGTTGCCCAATATTTTTAAGATGAACTCTAGAAATTTTAATTTTTATCAAATAAGTACGAATAAGATTATCTTTTTATTTAAATAATGTTTGCACGTCTGTCTTCTACTTATGCATTCATAAGTAAGTCACTAAATTATGACGAAACTTTGGCAAGACATTAGTTTACCTAAATCGAGGAATATTTTTGAATAAAAATGAGTATCACACAAACGAAGTTGTCACCAACCGCTTGTCTATATTTAATTAAACCGGCCAAGTGCAAGTCGGACTCGCGCACGAAGGGTTCCGTACCAAAACGCCCAAAAAAACGGGTTTGTTGTATGGGAGCCCCCCTTAAATATTTATTTTATTTTGTTTTTAGTATTTGTTGTTAGTGCGGTAACTGAAATACATAATTTGTGAAAATTTCAACTGTCTAGCTATCGCGGCCCTTGAGATACAGCCTGGTGACAGAGCGACGGACAGACAGACAGACGGACAGACGGACAGACAGCGAAGTCTTAGTAATACGGTCCCGTTTTTACCCTTTGGGTACGGAACCCTAGAAATGAACCCCTATTTCCCTTGGTCATCGCATCACGCGTGAACGGCGGGACCGATTTCGCTAATTCTGTTTTTGTTTTGTTTGCTATTGTCAGTAGAATGTTCTTATTAAAGAAAATATTAAGAAAAATGCGCGGAAAATTAGGAAATTTAAGAAAATCTAATCTCCATACTAAAAATCATTTGTAATGAAACCAATGATATTACAAAGCAATAGATATGTTATGTTCAAGGCAAGGCACAGGGGAAGTGCCTCAAAGGGCGCACGCCAGGATCCGCATAGTGGCGTGTGGCCAATCACCTGCAACCTCTGCTTTCTGCCGGTCGTATCGCCCATCCGGTCCACCGGCACCAGGAGGCTGAGGTCGAGAGAGTGGATCCGCACCTGCGCAACTGCCTATCCACTTAAATATATTCACGCGCAGATGACTCCTGCATGTTTCCTGGTCTTGAGCGCAAGCCCTGCGGCGATGGAGAGCCGATGGTGGGGGGAGGATCGGTGTGTCTAAACCTTAGTTGGCATCTGCACGTAGGCGGTTGTCTGGTGATGGTCGTTTTGGGTCCCGATCGAGGCGGGGGACCGGTTCGGCAGCTTAGACAATGACAAAGCAGCCCTTTTCAGGGAGCGCTCTGCTTTCCCCAATCCGGGGAGGGGCCTAGAAAAGGTGGCCTAAAAATAGCCCGTCTTATTCTCAAAGCAGATGGCTAACCGCGGTCATCTGTTCACCATCTTAATGCGGTCGAAAAATGAAACTTAATGACCTTATTATAGGAACGTGGAACGTTCGTACTCTTTTAGACAATGACAAAAACTTATGTCCCGAGAGAAAGACGGCCCTAATCGCAAGAGAATTGGTCAAATATAACATAGATATAGCCGCAATAAGCGAAACCCATCTTACGGACTCGGGAGAGCTATGCGAACAGCTGGGAGGCTACACCTATTACTGGAGCGGGAAGCCAAGTACTGAGAGAGCGGCTAGTGGGGTTGGGTTTGCTGTAAAGAATCACTTGGCAAAAACACTCAAAGAACTACCGAACGCCATAAATGACAGAATAATAACACTTAGACTTCCGTTGTCATCGATGCGGTACCTACATCTCATAAGTGTATACCACACTGCCCTCTCCAGAAGAAGAAAAAATCAAATTCTACAGCGAGCTGAATCAAGTCCTGACTAAGATACCATCCACAGACAAGATAATTTTGTTCGGAGACTTTAACGCACGAGTTGGTAACGATTATAGTGCTTGGAGTGGAGCTCTTGGTCGTCACGGTGTTGGTAAATGCAACGCTAATGGCCTCGATCTTCTTACTCTCTGTGCCGAATTTGATCTTACAATTACTAATACCTGTTACCGATTGCCAGAAAAGCTCAAGACCACGTGGATGCATCCAAGATCTAAGCACTGGCACCTCCTAGACTATGTGATAGTACGCAAGAGAGACCTCAGTGAAGTACTTATCACTCGAGTAATGAGGGGTGCTCAGGGCTGGACCGATCATCGGCTAGTCCGATCAAAACTACGGTTCCAATTAAAAGCACCACGTCGAGCATCTCACAAGATCCCGGCAAAAATACACTGTGAAAAGCTTGTTCGCAACTCGCATTTAAGTCAAGAGCTAGATGATGCATTCTGCACTAGTATGCCAGAGACGGAAGAGGGTATATCTATTGATGTGGAGGGGCGTTCATATGCTGACCACCTTATCACCTGTGCCTCACGAGTTATTGGGAAACCGGAAAAGAAAAATCAGGATTGGTTTGATGATTCCGAAGTGGAAATCAAAAAGCTCGTTGAGGACCACAGACGTACTCTTCTTTCGTCAGACATCTCTGAGCGGCGAAATGCTAATCATAGTCTAAAAGTAAAAGTACGTGCTCTCAAAGATAAATGGTGGATAGAAAAAGCCAATGAAATCCAGCGCTATGCTGATACCAATCAGTCTGGTAGATTTTTTGAGGGTCTCAAAGCTATTTTCGGCCCAAAAACTAAGAAGCTAGCTCCAATTTACAACAAGGACAAGACACAACGGCTTACTGAACAGAAAGATATTCTTGCCCGATGGGCAGAAGATTTTAATTACGTTCTTAACCCTAGTACACAGACAGCTGACTTGATGTTTATTAATTCCCTCGAAGGTTTACCGGTACTTGATGACTTGGCGAAACAACCATCTTTTGATGACTTTATGAAGGCACTGAAGAGACTGAAAAATCGCAAGGCACCTGGGGTAGATGGTTTACCGTCTGAATTATACAAATACAGCGGCTCTCACGTTAAGAACAGGTTATTCCAACTTATCCTAAAAATATGGGAGAATGAAGTAGTTCCGCAAGATTGGAGAGATGCCTCCATCTGTAAATTGTACAAGGCAAAGGCGACATCGCTGATTGCAGTTCGTACAGAGGTATCTCTCTACTCTCAGTAGCTGGAAAAATCTTAGCCCATATTATAAACACTCGTCTATCCCAGCACGCAGAAACCATACTTCCCGAGACCCAGTGTGGTTTCCGCCCAGGCCGAGGTACGGTAGATGCTATCTTTGTCGTGAGGCAAATCCAAGAGAAGAGCCTGGAACAATACCGTCCTCTTTATATGTGCTTTGTAGATCTGGAGAAAGCCTTTGACAGAGTCCCGCGTGAAGCCCTGTGGATAATGCTAACGAAAACTGGCTGTCCTGAAAAGTTGTTAAACTTGATACGTCAGTTTCATGACAATATGACAGTTAAAGTTCGACATGAAAATGACTTTTCAGACCAAATACCAGTAACCAGTGGCGTGAAACAGGGCTGTGTATTGGCTCCCACTCTGTTTTCTCTATACTTTGCCTTTGTTATGCGAGATGCGGTTAGGACTTGCAATAGTCAAATTGAAATTAGCTCTAGAACCGATAAGAGCATATTCGATCTATCCCGTTTCAGAGCTAGGAAACAAGTTTCCAGGCTCTCTGTTCTGGACGTCTTATATGCCGACGATGTTTGCCTTATGGCCGACTCAATAGAGTCTCTTCAAGCCTGTGTAGACTCATTACACGCGTCGTGCCACAGGTTTGGCCTGATTATAAGCACCAGCAAAACTCAGGTTTTAAAACAACCTGCTCGTGGTTGTCTTGCTGACCAATCCGCTATCAACCTGGATGGCTCTACTTTGGAGGAAGTTCCATACTTCAAATACTTAGGCAGCAGATTAAAGCACGACAACACACTAGAATCAGAAATACCAGCCCGATTAGCAGGTGCTGCAGCGGCCTTTGGCAAACTTAGGGCCCGTGTTTGGAATTCACACGACCTCAAATTGCAAACTAAAATATTAGTGTACAAAGCGATTGTTCTGCCTACATTACTATACGCTTCGGAGACATGGTGCTGCTATAAAGCAGATATCAAGAAGTTAGACACATTTCACCTCAGATGTCTAAGATCCATTTTGCGCATTAAGTGGCAGGACCGAATTCCAAATACTGAGGTATTGCGTCGCACAGGTATGTCTGGAGTTAAAGCTCTTGTAATGAAACATCAACTGAGATGGAGCGGTCACGTCCTACGCATGCCCGATAGCAGACTGCCGAAGGCAGTCTTCTACTCTGAGCTTTCAAACGGAAAACGGAAACGAGGTGGGCAATACCTTCGCTATAAAGACGTACTCAAACGCAATCTTGTGGCTTGTCATATACCAAGTGAGAGTTGGGAGAGTCTTGCACGTCAAAGACCGGAATGGCGTCGAACCATTCACAAAAGTGTCGATCGTTTTGAATCTGTAGTGCGATTGTGTAAGGTTGTTCATGGATGGAAAATGAATACAATTGATCATCGATCGTATAATTAAATTCTAATTGTGTAATTTTGTCCATTCCATGAAGACCGAAAAGTGACCGGTGGTATAAAAACGTTTCATGGATTTGCGTTTTACTATCGCAAAACATTCGGTAAAACTCATTTTTTTCTAACATAATATTAAATTGTATTCAAATATAAATGAAGGTTTTTAATCAAATTTTACGATTTCAACCCAAAAACAAACTTTATTTTATAAAAACATTGAATTTAAATTAAAATTTACCTTTGCAATTGATATAACCAAACGCAAAGAACGAATGAAATACGAGTTTCCTGCTACTCGACAATAGGTGGCGTTAGTGGACTATGTTTATTATTTCCTAAAAGTTTAACGGCTTCGGACGAGTCCATACAGCCTAGTCTTTTTAGTTATAATGTAATTTTTTTTATACATACAATATCATTTAAACTTGCTTAAACATAATAGCCTAACCTAACCTAAGCCTAAACTAACCTAACTCATTGAAATGTATGGGTGGTATATACATTTTAATGATTACGGGAGTTTTACGCGAGAACGTGGATCAAAGTCAAATAGGAGCGCCTTTTCTTGTGTCTCAGTTTTATTTGATTTATCCTACTCACTGACACATTATTATAACAATGCCACCACTTTATCACAATAAATGCCGCTTAAGATAAATTCACAAAATTTCGCAACAAAATCCATCTTTCTCTTCTCGTTTCCCGCGCAATACTCCAGTGGACTACGTAAAGTGTTCTCTGACGTAGTATATTATTTTATTTATGTTCTGTGAATGTCAAGTGTTAACTGTCACAGTGAAACAAAACTTTGCATTTGTTTAAATAAAAACACAAGTAATTAAAAAAATATTAAATTAAATTAAAGCGTTCTATCAAAAACAAACATGAAAAAGTTTACCTAAATTAAATAAAGATAAAACAACATTTTCTTTCAAAGAAAATGTAACAATTTGAAGAAATTTGCGTACATAAAATTAATTTACACATAGGGTAAAATTTACGATTGTCATGAGTCAAGAGTCACCGCAATCATTTGACATTAGCAATGAGCTCATAAGACTTACGCAATTCGAATTATCTGTCAAAATCATGTACATCATTCATCGTTTAAAATTAACGACCCAATCGTTAACGATAAATGAACTCCGTACACAATTAGAATTAGCCGTTTGACAGATTATACCGTACGTTATGAACTGTCAAATGAATACGATTGCTTTACACAATCGCACCTCTGAGCGTCTAGAAGACCTTGATGCGAAACGCCAAATACGGAAGACTAGGCAAAAACCCACCTACTCTTATACATACGATTCAGCTGGCCAATTATACTGTGCATCTTGCAACCGAGTCTTTAAAACCAAATTCGGTTTTGCCAGCCATATTAGAGCCCACCAGCGTAATTTATAGGAGTCGCCGTCACCGGATTCGGTGTGGACGACATGATGATGATTAAATTGCGTTCGCAAAACGTCACGGCGCTGCACGATGACAGTTACATAGATTAGGAATTGTAACCAAAATCAGACAGTACAAAACTTTAAAGTAGGTAGAAAATAGAGAGAAATAAAACAGGTTGTATTTGTGTTGTATGAAAAAATATTTTTACTATGTAAGTACGTAACATAAAACATACATTGGAATTATGAGTTACACAAGTTAGAATTTTTAACAGAAATATTTATGTACAATTTTAACAAAAAGATATTACACAATTACATCCAGCCTGATTCACTTCGTTGCTTTTGCACTATTGCAATTCACTCTTCTTTTCTAATTTCATTACAAGGAAAGCTAGAAAAACAATTGTGAATAGTAAATCTTAACACTGACGGGGTACTTACGTTTCATATTAGCTACTCCAAAACTTTAACATCACGGTTCAAACCACAGAACATGGAAAAGGGTTAGAAAGGCGATGTTGGCGGTGCAGGCACGCCACAGAGGTTATGAGCAAATGCTATTACTTCTGCCGAAACGTGAGCACTGTGATTAGTTAGCGTTCTTTGTACTTGTTTACGTGTAGTGGGACGCAAGCGGCGACATCGGTTCTCATACAATTGGCGCATGACAGCCGTTCTAATCTTTTTCCATGTTCTGTGGCTCAAACTATCAAAGTACCGAATTTAATACCACTATGTGTGCTATGGTATGATTAACTCGACATATTGATACCTTAATTGTCGCATCTGAATTTTTAATCTATGTCGTCGTCTTAGCACTTACAATGGAACCTAAAAATTAAAAAACTCGTAGTATAAAACAAATATTTTTATAAACTTACATGTGATAATAATATGTGATCCCTTGAGATTTATTCATTTTAGCACAATAATTTGTGCAAAATCGCAACACAAGACGGCATTTTTAAAATTTTTGTTAATCTGTCACTGTGACTCGCTCTGAAGCTTGTTTGACGCAAACTGATTGAGACATGTTACAATTGACTCAAAAAGACTTAAGTCGCGAAGTAATATATCTATTTCTTTGTAATATCATTGAATGTAACCGCTTTTGACAACTTAAACTTTTTTAATGTATGGCGTTTGACATAACATTGACAAAATGCGTGTTGCAAATATCGTCATTATGTCAAATAGGGGGTAAAAAAACTGAATTTTGTACATGGCCAGTAATGTCGCCTGTTACCGTGTCGGAATACCAACAAAGCTATTTATATACCCACTAGGAAAAAAAAACAAAGAATGTGGTGTATCCTGAAGCATAATAATAATTTAACTTATAATATCAGTATAAACTTGAAAAATTTTGTCTCAGGCGGGACTCGAACCCGCATCTCCTCGCATGCCGGGCGGGCGCCATACCATTAGGCCACCGAGACACTGCGACACGGCGCGAATTTTTCAAGCATATTCTTTCGCTGTGAGCCAGCGTTGTTTCATCAAATGTTAGGAGTTTGCACCCTTAACACCCGAAAGTAACATCTTTGCAGATGTTTGACAGTCAGTTAAGATGAAACAGCTATTTATATACTTTATTTGATATTTTAGCAACTTAATTGCACTTATAATATCAGTATATAAACTTGAAAAATTTTGTCTCAGGCGGGACTCGAACCCGCATCTCCTCGCATGCCGCAATTTTTCAAGTTTATATACTGATATTATAAGTGCAATTAAGTTGCAAAAATATCAAATAAAGTAAATAATTTAACTATTGGTAACATATTTTTTATTACTTATACCATTTCGTTATCAATATTTATAGTTAAAGACAGGACAACGTCTCGATCGGGTCCGCTAGTTTCTTATAAAAGTAACTGCAACTGACAGTTGACATTTCTAATTTCTGTTAAAATGTTAATTGATTAGAAACATCGATATATAGGTCTCCTTTTTCTATTATGTCAATGATTAGAACAGTTCAATTTGAGGCTCTGTTGTCGATTAATTAGTAAGAATCGATCAAATGCTTTTTATTTACATAAAATATTGATAGTCCTAATTAAGTGAGTCGCGATTAGTCGATGATTTCTACTTCATAGCGCTAGCTTACAATGATCCTTTGGCAAAAGTAAAATGAAATTAGTGCTTGATTGGGCCTGTTTGAGATAATGAAACGATTTTACTAACTATGCTCCATGTAAAATGAGTAAAATTAGCAAATTTTCATATGTTATCGATTATTGAGGTGTTTTATTATTACTTAGATAGGTATATTTTGATCAAGCGCCTGTAACACAAGTATAAAATTAAGTCAGAAGCAATGGAAGTCACACAACGCAATGGCAAAGTAACGATTCGTTCGTTTACCTTACTTAAACTCTGGAAACAAACAAACTTGTTACTTTGACATGGTACTATTGCTTGAATTTTGATACTGTCGACAATACTTCTTTTATAGAACTCGAGCATTAAAATCATATTTGTGTAGATTTACAAATAATTGTTCTGAACTATTAACACTTAAAAAATATGTCCGGTTTAGTATTGGATAAATTATGAGAAAAAATATCGATGCAAAAAGTAAGTAAACATTAATTATCAAATTAATAAGAATGCCTTAAGCTCTTTATGATAATTTGCATTGAAGACAGAAAAACCAAGGAAGTCATTATGTAATAGTAGTAAATAAAAAGTAATGTACTAAAATATTTTTATTCGACGACCATTTGGATCAGCGGTAGTAAACGCTGCTTCTGAGCCATGGGTCGTGGGTTCGATCCCCGCACAGTACAAATATTTGTGTGCATGAACATGTCTGTTTGTACTGGTCTGGGTGTTTTCTATATATTATAAGTATATATTTACAAAAAAAAGTATATAAGTAAGTCTATCGGTTGTCTAGTACCCCATACGACAGGGTACTTAATAGTAGCTTAATTTGGGACTAGATGGCTCTGTGTGGCCCAGTGAGGCATGTCTTAAATATTTATTTATTTATTATTATTATTTATTTTATTAGCATTTATCAGGGACTTTATGATGATATATGATGTACCTAACTCTGGTATTTGTTCATAATATTTTTCGACGCTAGAAACACAGTAAAAATTTATGTATTTTACAAATTTATTATTATAAAAACATTTTCTTGCAATTAATTAGCCGAATTCTTCATGAAGATGCATGATGAGATGACTGTCGGGGATTTTTTTATTTGGCAATTGGAACCGCCTTAAAAAAAATGCGGTATAATTGGTGTTAATCATCGGTTCAATTCTTTGTATGAATGTTATCATAATCTACGTATTTACCCCATGGAAGAAAAAAAAATTGAAATCGGTCATTAAAAGTCTTACCTTTAAGTACTTTTAAATTTTTTCATCAGTTGAAAATCATGTTACGGCAAGTAATATCATCCAGTGCTATGTAAAATTCCGTGGGTTTTTTTAAAATAAATAATGGGCTTGCTCTTGACTACATAGGTACTTAACCATATGGTTAAGAAGAAGCCTAAGATGGAGCCAGCTTACCCTGAGGTACTGGTTCTCCTGCGCACCAGCGGAACACAGAAAAACTGTTTGGCGCTGGACTCCGGCAGGAGGCTGGTAGCATCCAGGCAGCCTCTTACGAAGCCTACCACCGCAGTGGGATCTGTTAGCCGTCATCATTTCATTGGTTAGAAAACCGAACCCTGGGTACCTTACTCTATGTTTCCCTCAAGAGACTCCAATTCGTACGAATAACTAAAATCCAGGGACACAAATTGTGCTAATTTAGATTCCACTGACAAATCTTGGTAGCTAGAACATTAGTTATGACGCTTATTGACCTTAAACTAATGTCAATAATGCATCGGAAAAATAACATATTTTTCCGTGTGGAAATTAAAAAACCAGTTTTCGTTTATAAACAAACATTATATACTAAAAAAATAAAATAAAAACACCTTCATTACTATGTATATTTCTTATGTTTTGATTTAAAACTACAGTAGTAACAGTGGGTGAACTCGCGACCACCCGATGATGAGAAGTCTCCTATCCTACCACAGAGCTAAAGTTGTCATATCAGCTAATTAAGTGGACATTGTTAAACATAAACATCCATACACTATCAAAGAAAATAATTCAATAGTAAATAGTTGTAATTCAAATGGGTGCTTAAGCTCATGTTCATGAGAGAAAATAACTTAACGTAAGTTCTCTGGTTTCCTGAAAACTTACCCTCACTACCTCACTTTACGTTATATTAATCTACTTACCACATGGGCAAATATTTAGTACAATAAAGTAATCTATTTTTTATTTATTTATACATTTGTTATTTTGTGTTTATTGATAAATAAAGATTATTATCAAACAAACTAACAAACCCTCACTAGCGTGGGGCTTAGGAGATCGCTCGAGATGTGAGTTTTGTTTAGTTTAGGGATATGCGTACGCGCGCACGGTTTTCTGAAAATCAATTCACACTGTCGAATCAAGTCGTATGTAAATAGACATAAACATAGACAATTCTTTGTTAGATACCGCACCTATTTAAACTAGGAACGAAAGACAAATAAAAAACCGGTAAACACACAAAAAAGACGATTGTTTAAGGACTACGATATGGTGTCTAATAGGCATCAGTTCAGCTCGTGCTGCAGCAAACTGCAGCGCTGATTTTCAGCTGTAGCCCGGGTGGGCGAAGTAGATTTTTAAATGCGCAAGAACAAATATTTGCTTTCCTCTAAAATATATCCAGATTGTGGTCCAAATTAAAAAACAATGAAATGTATGCTCCATTTTATGATTTGAAATTCCACGAGTTCAGAGTCGCGGGCAAAAGCCACATACCTACAACATACGTTTTTAATCCGATAAGTAACAAAAAAATCAATAGTGCGTGCGCTATAAAACAGTTAAAACTAGTCAGCATTAAAATCTAATATAAATATTACCACAACACGTGGAGATGTCACGAAGTATCAGTATCCGGATCAAGGTCACGGAAGTGTTCGTCTATTCCAATGTCATAATTCACCCCGTTACTCTTGTACTGCGAACCATTAGGTATTATCTGACCTTACTAATTGAACTCAAGTTTATCGTCTGAGGAACCTGTCCCTGAGATATAAGTGGGTCATTCTGCTTCTCGCGAGTCCATACAAGTAGACGCTGTGATTATATCTGAACTGATGTAGCGCTCAGAAGACGCGTCTGTGGCTGACGCACGAACGGAACATATTTAAAACTTAATTCTAAATAACGTTCATAACAGTCACTTGTTTTTCAATTGTGTTTATGGAAAATCCAAGGGTTCTATCTATTGTTTCTCGTATCCTCAATTAAGGTGTTATAATACAATCTTATGCAAACATTTTGCAAAAGATAACAGGATTTATTGGACCACACGCGAGTTATAAAGGGAAGCCATCAGTGTTATAGTGCGTTAAGTGTGGTAATATGAAGAGTGTACTGAAACAGACTATGAGTGCGAAGTTGTGTACAAGTGATGATCTCAAGTATGACTATGTGCCACCTGAAGGAGGCTGGGGTTACTTGGTCTGTGTCGGCTTATCAGTTATATTTGTGAGTATATTATTTAACTAATTTTGTGGCATTTTTTTAATATTTTTATTGTAATGAATCGACAGACGTAGTGTTTCCCCGAAGTGTTAATAAAGCTACTGTTTTTAATAAATATTAATACTAAACTAAATTGACAATAAATTGACGCCAATTTTATACTAGTTTTATGGTGTTATCTATATATATAAAATGAATCCCTATTTCCCTTGGTCATCACATCACGCGTGAACGGCTGGACCGATTTTGCAAATTCTTTTTTTGTTTTGTTTGTTATTGTCAGGAGAATGTTCTTATTAAAATAAATAATTAAGAAAAATGCACGGAAAATTAGAAAATTTAAGAAAATATAATCACCATACTAAATTATTTGATAATTAACCTAATCGCTTTTGACAATTTAAACTTTTTTAATGTATGGCGTTTGACATAACATTGACAGAATGCGTGCTGCTATATATCGTCAAATAGGAGGTAAAATACTAATTATCGTTTACAACAGATGCTTCTGTCGGAGTTATTATATTGATAAATAAGAATACTTAATAAACAATTTTTATCTAAAATATCCAATTCTTAATTTTAGAGGTATAATATACGAAATACGTAAACTTATGGGTGATACTTTGAACAAGAAAACACGAGTTGAATAAAACCGATCCCATTTTTTGTCGGTTGAAGATTACACAATGTTTTAATTTAATACATTACCGCGTTCATTGACATACCGATGTAGTTCATTCTTGTATTGCTATTTTGCGTTTGTATGAAACGAGTTTTGGACACGGCTGGCATCTAAAAAAATAGCCCGAAAGGCACGTAGGTGAGCATTATTGCACAAGAAATTGTAACTGCTATTATAGAATAAAATATTATTTTGAACGGGCGATTTTTATAAATAATTTGTATTCTAAATTTAAAAAACTTCTCGTAAATGGCTGGTAATTGTTAACTGGTCATAGCAAGTCTGCTAAATTTCGCGGGTGATGTTGGTAAAACGTGTATTTTCTATTACCTAATAATAAATTGAGATATTATATGCGACCGTCTGCTAACAATTTCTATGCAAATGTACCATCATTTATATACAGACGACATCTCATCAACCTACCACAATGCGTACAGTTGTGTTTTTGATATTGCTATTTTAGGTAAGGATTTTATGCGTTCGCTATGCATTAGAATATTTCGTAACTGTCTAATTTTTCGGTCGTGGTCACACAACGACCAAACGTCAAAGAAGTAAGTGGCAGATGTGTTGGCAGTGTACCATAATGTCATAATTATTAGAAATCATATAACTCGTCTTGTAGTTTGCTAAGATTCTAATGTACTTACATAGTAGATGAGAACTACTGCCGACATACTGCTGAGCAGTTTAGCAGATCAGCAGGCTTACTCTTGACAAGTTCGAGTTACGATCAAAATCGAATCGACGTCGAGAATCAGTGATTTGGTACTCTGAAAAGTGAACCTAAACCTTTCAGTCGATGGTGATTACGTTATTAACCGAAAATGTTTAACGGATCGCCATTTTAGATCGATCTTGACTTGATTTTGATTTCGATTTGATTGAGTTTGTTCAGATTTTGGCTAGGTCGAATCGAGATCGAACTAAGGCTTACTCTTGACAAGTTCGAGTTACGATCAAAATCGAATCGACGTCGAGAATCAGTGATTTGGTACTCTGAAAAGTGAACCTAAACCTTTGAGTCGATGGTGATTACGTTATTAACCGAAAATGTTTAACGGATCGCCATTTTAGATCGATCTTGACTTGATTTTGATTTCAATTTGATTGAGTTTGTTCAGATTTTGGCTAGGTCGAATCGAGATCGAACTTAAATCAAATTCAAGAGTAAGGGGGCAGATGATACAAAATTAATGTAACAAATACTTGTACAATGGGATATAAATAAAAAAAAAACAGTTACTGAATAATAGAAAATAATATCGCGTTCAGTCCCGTTTTTATGATTCAAAGTTACAAGTACAAAATAATTCGTTATTCTAAAATTCGAAATCTGAAAATCGTATAATTACCTACTCGATTTACGATACATCAATCGGATATATAATTTTTACATTATTCGGATATAATAATAAATTAACGTGGCTGTTCAACCTTTTCATGGATAATTGTCTGACAGATCTGAAAGAGAGTGATTTTGGCCTAAGAATGAATGAGTTACGCGTCAAATGTCTTCTTTACGCCGATGATCAAGTACGAGTATTACTTGCATCGACGGCTAAGGATTTGCAAGCGATGGTGACTATTATGAATGAAGCTTTGGAAAGAAAGGGAATGAAAGTGAACACAAAAAAGACAAAAGTTATGGTGTTTGAAAAGGAAGAGAGCATGACAGAAGTATGTATTCCGATTGGTGGTAATGAACTGGAGCAAGTGAATGAGTTTGTATACTTGGGGTCGGTGTTTACTAGGGACGGAAAGTATGAAAGTGATATTGAAAGGAGAGTAAATGCTGGTAACAGAGTGAATGGTGCGCTGCACGCCTTTGTAAATAGCCAGAAGATTTCTATGAAAGCTCGTCTGGCTGTGCATAGAGGGGTGTTGGTTCCAACACTCTTGTACGGAAATGAAAGTTGGGTATGGCAGAAAAAGCATGAAAGTAGAATAAATGCAGTAGAAATGAGAGCGCTAAGAAGTATGTTAGGAGTGAAATTGAGTGACAGGATAAGAAATAGTGTGATAAGAGAACGTTGTGGTGTGAAAGAAGATATTGTCACAAGGATTGAGAAAGGGACGCTTAGATGGTTTGGACATGTAGAGAGGATGAATGAGAGAAGAATGACTAGACAGATCTACAAGACGAGTGTGAAAGGGAATGTTGGAAGAGGAAGGCCTAGACGAACCTATCACGATCAAATCGGGGATGTTCTGAAGAAAGGTCAGGTCAAGAGTACTCTAAACCGACGAGCATGCATGAAAAGATTGATGAATGTGGAAGAAGCGAAAGATGTATGCCAGGATCGTAGTAAGTGGAAGGCCTTGGTCTCTGCCTACCCCGTTGGGAAGGAGGCGTGATAATATGTATGTATGTATGTATGTATGTAATAATAAATTAAGTCTTAACCATAAACTTAGGATATTATAAGTCTTAACTATGAGAGTCATACATAGATCTACTTAAACAAAAATTTACATGTGTGAAGTGTTCATAATAAAACAGCTTTGTAGAATAGAAATCTCAAGTTCAAGAATTTTTTTAAATGACTACGTATTTATAAAAAGAAAAACGAAATGCTGATATCAGATACTTCTTTTTAAACATGATTCCTGCATAGGAGAAATCCTAAGAAATAGTTGTGTAATAGAGATAAAGATGTAGTAGGTAATATGGTTAATCAATGTAAGTGGAAAGTTCCAGGTCGTTGCCTGCCTTTGAAATAATGTCAATAAAATCAATGAATACTCGTAATAAACCACATATTATTATTATATATCCACGAAACGTAAATTAGATTGTGTTCAAACTTTCACCCCGAGAACTAATCAATCATTCAATGTTCGCTGAACGTCAACCTTTGTCTTTAAATAGCTTAATTTATTTGTTACCTGCTTTAGTTCGCGGCGCGGCTTTGTCTGCGAGAAAACATGAATATCAGCTTATTTTTGACAAATTACTTAGTCAAAAATGCAAAAACATTCTTTAATTATAACCAAAAATTAATTAATCAAAGTATAACATTGCTTTTTGTTGATACCCTCTCAGTTTGACGACCCCCGTAGCGGAGTGGCGCACACATCAGTATTCATGGCATCGCCTGCTCCGAAGACCCTCCCGGGTTCGATTCCCGGACGGGCCAATGTAGAAAAAAAGTGTTTTTCTACATTTTCTCGGATCTGGGTGTTTGTGGTACCTTCGTTGTAACTGGTTTTGAAAATACGAGTGCTTTAAATAGTTATTCTAATATCAGTATATAAACTTGAAAAATTTTGTCTCAGACGGGACAAAATTTTTCGAGACAAAATTTTTCAAGTTTATATACTGATATTATAAGTGCAATTAAGTTGCTAAAATATCAAATAAAGTATAGTTATTCTAATTTGGGTTAGAACAATGTATGTGATGTTGTCCACATTCATTCATTTGTTCACATTCTCATATAACGAGATTAAAACACGACCATTTACCAAGGTCATTCCTAGTATATCAGTTTAGAGTTAGTGTTTGGCACCAAACAATAAATCTTCGACAATGCATCGGCTCAATATCGCTTCATGATTTACTTTCGCATTATTTTAGTGGAGTCTTATTATAGCATAATTCTGTCAGATTGCAGGAACAGCTCACCAGCCGGTGTTTGGGTTCATTTACAATGACTTCTTGGACGAACTGGGAGCCGGCACGGGAGCTGTTACACTTATCTATGGAGTGTTTCAAGTGACATTAGCAGTTTCAGGTGAGACTGAAAGGAAAAACCACCTTAAGGCGACTACTAGAGCTAAGAACTGGCTCCAATTGATTTAATTTTATTACTTCTAAACAAAATCAATTCTCAAAATATTTAAACAGTACCGTTTTAGCAAATTACATCTAGTATTTATTGAATCACTGTTAACTGCTTTTCATTCGGGCTTTCTTTCGTATTGTACATTATTGCTAAAATTGGTCGGTTTTGGCGTTAGCGACAAATTCAACTATACACCGTGAAATTTTAGTGGTTGTTTTCCCGCAGTAAAATGATTCTATCTTAGTAGTACAATAGATTTGTGCAGTTTTTTTTTATTCAAATAAAAAAATAGCAGTTTCACGATTGTGATAAACGACACTCGAAAGCAACCTCGAACCAATGGTACCAGCCGCGCCGCAGCCGGTCACCGGCCGGGGTCATTGCCCCTCGCGCGGTGCAGTTTATGCTGTATTACTTAGTGCGTAGAGCTTCTTTTGCTTTGAACATTGATTTCGTGCGGCAAGCAGTACCCAAACACGTCACATTTTGTAAAGATACTATCGTATCTCACGTTTTTGAGTTGATGATTATTTTTTTGATTAATTGAGAACAACTATATCTTTATTTTCAAAAAATAGCCCGCACGATTCGATGGTGCTACTAAAGGTAAATCGTTCTGTTGCGGGAAAACAACCACTAAAATTTCACGGTGTATAAACAATTAAATGAAAAGTTTACTGTGATTCAATAAATACTCGAGGTAATTTGCTAAAATGATACTGTTCTAGTTTTTTGAGAATTAATTCTGTTTAGAAGTAATTAAATTAAATCAATCGGGGCATTACTTAGGTTCTATTCTATTCTATACTGAAGGTTTAAATTTCTCGGTTGCCAATTTACCTGTTAGTGCACAATAACTCATAACAGAGTTTTACCCGTATCACGATAAACAGTTCTATTTGACATTGATTTGTGTCGACCTCTATACATAAACACCTAAACAAGGTTGAACTGATTAAAATTACAGTAGGATTAGCGAAAATTTGATGTATTTTATATGAGTTTGATAATATCTTATACAACAGCACCCAGTAAAAAAAGGTCAGTTGTACGTCCTGTCCCCTAATTCGCGTAACCAAATCGTATCACAATCGTAATTGAACGACAGGTTTTTGACAGTTCTAGTATGGGCTAAATGTCAAAATCGTCCAATTCAATCACGATCGAACTGCGATTGAAATAGCTGAATAAGGCCTCTGGTATTAACCATATAATATTATCCTCCGTTATTAGTACCCAGTAAAATGAAGAGAGCTGACGAAAGAAAAAAACATTGGCTGTAAACAAATTCCTCTATCGATAGCAAGTTTAAATAGTCTGTTATGACGTCATCTAATACAAAATACAGGAAATAATAAGATCTAACAACCGTATTTATAAACAGGTAAAAGTAATTACTTGACTAAAAGTAATTACTTAGATGACAATTTGTAGTCCTCCTAACCCCCGTATTTATAAAGAAGTAATTACTTATTCCTTAAGAAAGTCATAACTTAAAGTGTTCATACCTAGTGCTTAAGTAAAAGAAATTGGTCACCATTAATAGTCATATTATTTGGCTGAAAATGCTAACTTTTGGCAGTTATAACTTCTAGTAATTTTTTTGATTAAGGCATACAAATTGTCTCTCAAGTAATTACTTCTAGTCAAGTAATTACTTTTACTTGTTTATAAATACGGGGGTAAGTGTTTACTAGAAGTTAGAATTATGAAAAGTTAGCATTCTTAGCCAAATAATATGCCTATTAAGGGTGATTTTCACTTAAGCTCTATTATGAGTTTATTGAGCAAAAAGTAATTGCTTCTTTATAAATACGGGTGTTAGTGTTCTTTTTCGGTATAACCAGTAGTAGTATAAAATAATGTTTTAAGTCTATATGAATAAGATTGTTACTTTAATAGCAGATTTAACATGATTTTTTTTTTAAATTAATATTAATTTTTCACAAACAACAAATATACGCATAAACAGTTGAAAACATAATTCCCCATTACCCGACTGGGTAAAATTTTACCATGGGAAAATATAAATATGAAATATTTTTGTTGAATTATCTATTTCGTACCTCTTCGTATCTGTATAATCGTTATATATAAGTAATGTATTATTTATAGTTTTATTGTTTTTACGAAATGCTAGAAGATAAATGTAGGTTAACATAACTTGGAGGTTAAAATATACATTGCATCATGGTCAACGTCTCTATTTTACCGAATAACATTATTTGTGTAAAAGTAATGTGTTTCATAATTAATTTATCTTATTTACGCTACAAAAACATTATAATCTATAATATAAAAATGAATCGCTGCATGTGTTGCTAAGCGCAAATCTCGAGAACAGCTGAACCGATTTCGCTAATTCCTTTTTTATAATATTCCTTGAAGTACGAGGATGGTTCTTACACAGATTTTTTTTTTGAAAATAGCCTTAAAAAGTAAAAAAGCAACACTTCTCTATACTCCCGTACAAACATAAGATTTTCCGACCCCGCCATATTTTTGATGACAATGACATTTAACTCATTTAAGACGTCAAAATCTACGAGTAATATCTGAGGCGATACGAAGTTCGCGGGGTCCGCTAGTTTATAATATACTAGCTCACCCCGCGAACTCCGTGTCGCCTCAGAATAATGTAATTTGATTTTGACGTCTCAAATGTCATTGCCATCAAACATGGAGGTTTTCTTTACCAAATTACCTTGCTATAAACAAATATTGTGCAATAAATAATTAATTCGACAATAAATTGAGTAATAAACTATCCTATCTTTTAAGTTGAGTCAAACTGCACACAGTGTGCAAAATTTGATTAAAATCGGTTCAGTAGTTTAGGATTCCATCGGGAACAAACAACGTGACACGATTTTTTTATATATTAAGATAATAAGTACAAAAACAAGATAAGTACCTTTTAGTCGCCCAAATGTTAAACTTGTTTGGTAAAAACTACGATAATGTGTAGGTATATATATACAGAATGACTTTTTCATCACCTTCCAAATTTTAATGCATTCAGTATCGTATTTAGAGCCCATTTATGAAGTTAAAAATGTAGGTCAAGTTTTCACCTGAAAATATTTTTCACAACATAGTTTTTAAAATCAGTTAAAATCAGTTTTATTTCTGCAAATAGGCCCCTGGAGGCGCTTTTACACGTCCCAATATTTAACCTACCACTGCTTCGGGACAAATGTGGGCTAGTGCCGTAAAAAGGAGCGCAAGAAACTCGGTTAATTTTTACGGTCCTAAGCCGTATCAAGAATTTATATTTTTGGCAGACATTTTTTAAGTGATGTATCTTAACATTTTTGTACTGGGCTATACCAAAATAGAAAAATGACGTATCCGTAATTTACTTATACGGATACGTCATATCATGAAAATTTGGAAGGTGATTAGAATTTCATCGTATATATTTCCACGGTGTACCGTAATAAATATAAAATAGCACCACTCCTACCCGTCCTATGGGTGTCGTAAGAAGCGACTGAAGGAATAACGCCATAATATGAGTTAGGCAGTAGCTCCTTTTGACCACTGGTTTAACTGTGTTAAATATACCTAATAACCCTTCTAATATTTTGTTTATTGTTTTTTTTTCAATAACAATTTTGTTTTAGGTTTCTCGGCAAACATAGCCCTGAAAAGACTTTCCCTCCGTCAAGTTGGGCTAATAGGAGCATTTATATACACATTGGCGTCATTTCTAGCCATATTTGTCGTATCCACAACCCAACTAATCATAACAAATGGCTTCCTCCAGGGTTTGGGGATGGGTCTCCTGATACCTGTATCATACACAAGTTTCAACAGTTATTTTACAAAGAAAAAAGTGCTCTATCTCAGTCTGTGTAAGGCCTCAATTGGGCTGACAACAATGGTGTACCCCCTATTCATAAAGTTTACTATGACCGAGTATGGATTTCGAGGAACATTGGCGATCCTGTGTGGCATATCAGCGCATAGTATATTCGGTGCTGTGGTGATGCATCCTGTTAAGTGGCACATGGTAAAGCAGCTGAAGTCGTGCGAAAAAATTGTATGTAAGTATTGTAACACATCTAAGATAATATACACATTGATAAACATCATAGACATACATATATGTATAGGTCTACAAGGGAACTACACACACACATACACTTAGGAAATTATATTAAGCCTAATAGTAATTGACGACCATTTGGATCAGCGGTAGTTAACGCTGCTTCTGAGCCATGGGTCGCGGGTTCGATCCCCGCACAGTACAAATATTTGTGTGCATGAACATATCTGTTTGTACTGGTCTGGGTATTTTCTATGTATTATACTCGTAAGTATCTATTTACAAAAAAAAAAAAGTATATAAGTAAGTTTATCGGTTGTCTAGTACCCCATACGACAGGGTACTTAATAGTAGCTTAATTTGGGACTAGATGGCTCTGTGTGGCCCAGTGAGGCATGTCTTAAAAATATTATATTATAAAAATATTAAATATTAGCTGAATTAGTATTATTATACTTACGAGCGAAATAATTGATATGTCGATTCAGCACTGCACCTGAGGCCCTACGTAGGCCAATATACGGATCTATTATCTCTGCCCAATGATATTACATTAAAACGAAGCAGGTATATTGAAAGCGCACGCGTTGTGAAGACCAAATATGTCTTAATATTTAGGATGTTTTGTACATAGTCTGCGTCGAGAGCAATCACATCTTTGAAACTTGTCAATGTATGCAGTTTTGGATTGCTCGGAACAGATTTAATACGCGAATTACTATGAACGTAACATTATCATACTTTAACACATTGAGCGCCATGGGGGTCACCGGTGACCTCCAAACAATAAAATTTTAATTGTGTCTAGTACTTCGGCAGTTAAAGGCTTAAAATGTCATTGTCTCTGCCACTTTAAGAAATTTTCGTGAGTAAGTATAATAATAATTAATCTACATTGTGTTTTGTAGTAAGGTACTTAGTACCATTGCATCTATCTGTGATGGATGGACAAAACGTGGAGTGGGTCGTCGACGTTTTTACAGTCAACGAAACTAGACCGTTAAATATCGTTCATGGACGGATCGATCAACTAGTTAAATTCGTCGACTAGTTAACGTGTCGTCTCGTCGACTATTATCGTCGTGTTAAACGTTAGACTTGACGATTGTGGTTGGTAGGGACCGAAAGGCCTATCATCTTAGAGCGTTTATTTTAATAAAAAAGATCTTATTCCTCTAAGTCTAGAGTTAATTTTAGATTGTTTCAACTGGAACACCTGACCTGTCGCGGCGACCCGTTGATTTGTGATAATACCGTACCTATTGAGTTAGAGTTAGAGTTTACTTTAGTTTGTTTCAACGTGAAGTAACGTTTAAGCGGCCACGTTAAAAAGTTGACGTTGCATTGCGCGTTGATAAGAACGTGGGGACTATTCGTTTAGTAGTTTATGAATTTAACTAGTAGATCAGAGAACGGTTGACCGTCGAAGCGTTGATTGCACGTCGACGGTTAATTTAACTAGTCCGTCTATTTACGAGTAACGCTCATGTCTAGATCACTACATAACAATTATATTGATAAGTACAACTCACTCATATGCTTTGCGTGTGGTTAAAAACCGGGCTAAGGTCTCAGGATCCCGGGTTCGATCCCCGGGTCGGGCAGCTAAAAGTTCCGAATTTTCGATCATTGCTCGGGTTTGTGATTACCAACCCGCATTTGACAAGCGTGGTGATTGTTCAAGTACCCATCATTGCTGCGGTAACTTGAATTCAATAATGCAGTCCTTTTCAGTGGGATAATAAATGTTACTACTACTTTTGAGCAACAATGCCTAAAAACCATAAAAAACACGATATAAAATGGTATAAAACCCAAAACCAAGCCAGTAGAGAAATACGACCAGTTAGAACATGTCTGCTGGTTCGCAATCATATTGCTATTGTACCATAAATGATTCTAACTAGCTTTTGCTCCTGATTTCGTTCGATGGACTTCGG
Organism: Anania crocealis; assembly: GCA_949315895.1. Taxonomy (NCBI): domain Eukaryota; kingdom Metazoa; phylum Arthropoda; class Insecta; order Lepidoptera; family Crambidae; genus Anania; species Anania crocealis. The sequence continues at coordinate 20,834,107 of OX438882.1, forward strand.
TATTGAGTTCAGAGGAAAACTAATGTTTGCTTTAAAAAAAATTTCGTGCTAACCACGCGGTAGGGCCATCTATCGACGGTGTCGCTTGACTTTACACAAAATACAACTGTTATGCCGCATTCCCGTGGGAATTTGGGATAAATTCGTATAACCTATTTTTTTCCGATGTCTAGTTGCATTACTGATTTTCAAGTAAATCCGTCCAGTAGTTTTTGCTTGAAAGAATAACAAACTTCATTACATACACAATGTTCGCGTTTATTATATTACTAATGATCAATTATATGAACGTATCACTTTTTATATCCTATTGGTAACAGTTATCGATGTGTATGAATGCACTTGCAACTATTTATTAAAGGTTAAAAGGGTATCACTCTTAACTACAATCTAAAGGGTCAGACATGTACCTATTATCACCAAATAAATAAACATAACGCGTCCTATGAAACGTAATTTCAAATGTTAATTGGGGTTAATCAACGGTTTCGTAACAACAAATATAGATCGTATATACATATTAAAGTTCACTTTTCGTAATTTTTTCCCAACGTATGGGTGTCGTAAATGGCGACTGAAAGAGTACTGCCAAAAGAAGACGGGCTGCGGAGTCTTCTCTTAACTTTTGGCCTACACCATCCCGCTGGCCTTTATGGCAAAGTTCTCCTTTCGAGAGGCCTGTGTCCAGGAGTGAACTGACATCGACTCGATATTTTGAGAGCTAGACATTACCAATATGAGTACTACCCTGACTGCCAATATAAGAACTACCCTAACTACAGACTAATAGGACATCAAACCACATTTTATGGCTTTTTCCATGATTTTGATGGATACATCCCGAATGTTTGCAAATGATATGAGGTTACAATAGTTTTTTTCTCTTTCAGTTGTCGGTTTGCTTATTTTTGTGGTATGATTATCTTTATCTGGTGTACTAGTTCAAGAAAGCTTCTGACATGATTTGTTTACCAACGGCGTACCATGCCTTCCAAAGCACAATCTTAACGCATTCGACCCTTCCATACTTATTATAGTTCTATCAAACTCGACTGGCAATCGAACCCAAAGTCTTTTATAGTAGACAGATCACACTAACCGACCCATCGTTAAATTGTATGACTTTGACAGCGTTACCATAGACTAACTTAACATAAAGCTTGTCCGTCATGATTATGATTATGTCTTGATCGGGGTGACTTTATCGGAATGTGCGCAAGTGGTCCTCAGGTTAATAAGCTCAACCACAAGTAAGCAATTGACTTTAGGATTATCAAGTCAATCGATGTAATTACAAATCGTCTATATCAAAAGATCAATGTAAATTATGTCAGTTATAACCGGATTGATATGACATTTACGCACTTACATCGCGTTTTGTTTAGACAATATTATGGCTGGTTATCTAAATGTTATCTATTCATAAAACTTAGTAACTAGAGATGTCATTTAATAACATTTAGTAGACTAATTGTTAGGTTATTTTACGTTGTTGTTACGTTACGCAATATCCCTAGAGTTATTTAATTAGGGATTTATACCATGCACCTTATTTATTATGAGTTTCCGATATTTCGGCACTGTTGCAAGCGCCATGATCACGGGATAAGAGTATTAACTGCAGTTGCGGAAGTTCAAACATCGGCCAAACTAAACGCACAGTGGCTTGCCGGATGAAGGAACATATTAAAGCGGTCAAGAAAAACGACACACAAAAGTCGGCCATCGCTGAACACCTTATACACTCGGGTCCTAACCACTGGATTAAGTTTCACAAGTTCTCCCGTGATCATGGCGCTTGCAACAGTGCCGAAATATCAGAAACTCATAATAAACAAGGTACATGGTATAAATCCCGAATTAAATAACTCTAGTGATAGTGACCATGAAAGTTTAAATCAGTATGTTACGCAATACGTTTGAAATAAGTTAGAGGCTAAAAATATACACGGTGCATTTTCAACCACCTGTAAAACGAAGCCCACGTTATTTAACCATTATGGATAATGTCTTGGCAGTTTTTTTTTCTTCATTTTTTTTATTATTAATAATAATAAATATTAGTTTCGCTATTTATTTTGAATGTGACGCGCACAGATGTAGCTGTGTAAGGTCTATTCAACTGATACCCCATTGCAGCAAAATAATACGTCTGTGCGCGTCACAGCGTTTTATAAAGTTAAAAGACTAAATCAAAATTTAATATTTTTCATAAATTATCTTTGTTCAAAAAATAAATAACACTGCCATGATGTTATACATAATGGTCCAATAACGTGGGCTTCGTTTTCCAGGTGGTTCAAAAAGCACGGTGTATACAGGATGAAATTTTAACCACTTTCCAAAATTTTTATAGGCGTTCAATATCGTATTAAGAGCCCATAAATGTAAATCAAGCTATCACCCGAAAATATTTTTCGCAATATAGTTTTCAATTTTTACGGTCCTAGGGCTGATAAGGTATAAAGGGAAAATCAAAAACATATGAATAGTATCGTAGTGAATGAATGAGATGCGAATCGCGTAAAAAAATTGTTGCTAGGAGGCCGTATCAAAAAATTTAGATTTTTTAAGAGCTTTATCTCGACAATTTTGTACTAGGCTATACCAAAAGAAAAAATACATCAATTGTTTTTTGTCGCGTAGATTGATATATTAAAATTTGGAAGGTGGTTAAAATTTCACCCTGTATGTACGTGTGATGAGCACTAGTATAAAACTGTACTAAACTTATGGAGGATTCCAAAAATGTTGGAATTTGTTTCTTCGTCATCTAATTACTATAAGATAAGGTTTGAAGTTTTGGCTATAGAATTATTGAATCGTTTTGGCATGCGCTTTTGTACGCGCTTCAACAAACCAAAACTAGTGGGCATTCAGCAGAAATGTGTTATGGATCCCGAATGTATTTCTACGCATTTAGACGAGTCGTGAGGAGTTTTTCTTAGAGATGCGCATGTCACAAAAGGTGCACCAATTATTGGGCCATACAAAAATTGGATCATGAATGCTAGGCGGGTTGGAACAGCTGTTTATTAATAAGTGCCTACAACTAGTCATACTCATAACAGAGCCAAGTTATAAATATTGTTTATAACTTGGCTCTGTTATGAGTATGTTTCTGATTTGAAGCTAGTAGTAGTGATATTTTAATGACTTCATTTATTTTCACACGCTTTAGATGTCTGCATGCTTCTTCTTCTTCTCGAGTCAATGGCAACCAATTAAACTCTCTGCGCCCAAAATGAACGTCTGCATGCTGAACGTGTTTCACCAAAACTTGCTGTTGTTACTAACTAAATTTACCTAGCACAAAGTCAACCCTAATTGCGGATTATTACGAACATTACCATACAAGTCAGTGTTGTTATTATTACGATAGTTCGACTATCGACTTCGAAAATCAGCTGCATAGAGGGGAATCTTATCGCATGTTTTATTACTATCGATTGTTTTAATTATTATATACTTTTAAAATAAGCTGTATAGAGGAAGATCTTATCTTATGTTTGCATTTTGGAAAACAAATATCGTCATTCAGGGGATTACTAGGTAGAGATATGTACTGTCACCAATAGATTTAATTTTACTAAAATTAAACAAATTTAATTGCTCTTGCTATCTATTGCGCTCCGGACCAAAATACTCGGAGTAGGGCTTAAATTGCGTCCCAGTTTGCGCCTCGGGTCAACATACATACATTACACTACAATACAATAGGACATACTATTCTCCTTCTGAATACACTCTACGAGTGCCCTTCCTTAATTAACACTGCTTTCGACAAACGGTGTATATTAGGCCTAATTGCAGTCCTTGGTAAGCCAAGGTCTTGTAGTACCTAAAGCGACAGGTCAAATTTCACTGGTATGACTTTTCCTTCCACTTCTACGTCATCCCAAATGAACTGCATGTATCATAATTTATAACCATCAATTAGCTGTTTTTCAATAATATCCTAATTACTGAGCTGCAAATACTATCAGCCCTATCAGTTTTGCTTTTAATATCGACTTAACATCGAGTATAATAACAAAGGTCCATCCCTACCGTTTCAAGGTCTGTACGCTTGTCTCTGTGCGCAATGTCGTAATTCGCAATTTCACACACCCGACTTAGGAAATTACTAAGAAATTTCATTAATAATAACTCACTCCCATGTGTTGCTTTGTTATTCTTTGTGCTACAAATGAAAAGTCATTTTCAATAACTCTGACACTTTTTCCTGCGGGAAATGAAAAACGTAAAAAGAACGCGATGATAATATTATTTACAATCCTTAAAAATGCTAGCATTAAAAAAGACATGGTGTTTGAGGACATATGGCGTAACCACCTTATTATCATACCATTGAATTCATACATCCCTACTAATATTATGAAGTGAATGTTAGTTTGTTTGTTACGCTTTCACGCGAAAACTGCTTATCATGACACTTTGTACACGTAGGTGTTCTTGGAGGAATTAGAAGTAACATTGGTTAAAGAACTGATTTTGTACCACAATGCCCGTATAAATATCCTCTGCCAACACTCACACTCACTCTGTAATTAATATACGAAAATATATCAAAAAATCTGATACGAAATTTAAATTTTTGTCAGTACAAATAATCGCAATTTAACGTTTTAATTCAAAAGTTAGAGCGTGAAAGGAATTCCTCTCCTCTTCTCCTACAGCAGGAAAACATTTCCCTGGTTTTTGTTGTTTTCAAACATGCAAAAAATTAGTTCGTTGATCTTTATTTATATTTTTCAATTGATCATAGATATTATTATAATTTCATTTGGTCACTTTTACTCGCGTAAATTTAACATTGCACTTACATTATCTGGTTTGCACAGAAATTATAACGGACCATTTCTCCCCAAAAAATATCTGCAGAGAGCAACGAAAAGCGAGCAATTAGCAATTCCAGTCGGTGTAAAAAAACATAAATGACTTTTGTCACGCATTATGAATTAATGCGTGACAAAAGTCATTTATGTTTTAGTCACTATTTACTTTAGGACTTCTATCATTTACTTGTATATATATATTTTTTAATTTTTTTGATTGAATACGAAATTCATGTTTTGCCCTAATAAACAGCATAACCAATAAACGCCTAAATATATATTCCATCTCACCCAACCCAAATCTAATACAGTGCCAATTTTTCAGTGATTCCACCCACGCCAGCCGTCGACGAGGCAAAGGAAAAATTCGATTTCAAAACCATCGCGCTCAATAAGGCGGATAACACGAGATCAGTCGATAATTTGTGTTCGAGCGATCGCATGGAAAAAACACGCAACGCAGAATTACTTTATGTGCCGAAATTAACGGATTCCCGAAGGCTGAGCATCCCCGTCGTCCTAATTCCGGATAGCCGGACGAATAGTCGATTCAATTCGACGGACGATGTGTATATCGAGAACCTTTACAAAGCGGCCTCCGTATCGAGCTTGGGCAATTTCGGATCTATCGCAGCAGAACCGATGCCGATCATCAAGAATAAAGAGGGTAAATGGTAAGACAACCGATATCATTAACTGATAAATGGTATTGTCTTGAAATCCGATAGGCGCCTTACGGCAAGTTGGCAACGAATTGCAAAATTAAGTAGATGGTTAACATAAAATAAAAAAAGATTAATACTAATGTTGCCACTGCTATACAATGATTTTAGTAAGATTTCAACGTTTATCTTACTAAAATCAGCAATGATGAATACCCATCACTTCAAGCTGTGGTTACTTAAATTCAACTACCTTTCTAAAAAACGTTAAGCCTTTTCCAAAAAACCGGCCAAGTGCGAGTCGGACTCCCGCACTGAGGGTTCCGTACCAACTTTAACTAAAATACCACAATATTTTGTTGACTGCAAAAAAAACTTTGTTTTTAATAGTGTTTGTATGAAAGACAAAGTTATATTTGCGGTTGTTGAAAATGTGCTAGATATCCAAAACTACCAGTTTCATCTCGTTCAAATCAATTTTCATTGTAATTTTTTTTTAAGATCTACATTATGTATTTTTTTGAAAATTTTCACTTGCTTAGTTTAAGAGTGAGAGGGGGGGGGGAGAGACACCCATTTTAAAGTTCAAAGTTCTTTATTGCATCATGTTGTTTACAAGATGTTAGTTACAGGTTTACCACTTTGGAAGCTTCTATCTTCCAAACGTTCGACTTTTGGGAAAAATGGTTTTAGAAACCTCAATGTCATTTTAAAAGACCTATCCATAGATACTCCATAAGCGTAGGTTAGAGTAAAAAAATTTTTTTTGTTTTAGTTCTATGTATGGGAAGCCCTCCCTAAATATCATATTTTTTTATATTTTGTATGAGAATCTTAAAGCGGTCAACAGGATACACCTACCTACTAAGTTTTAAATATGTAATGCTAATACTTACAGAATAAAGTGGCTGTGATATACGGACGGACAGACAGACTTGACGAATCTATAAGGGTTAAGACGACCATTTGGATCAGCGGTAGTAAACGCTGCTTCTGAGCCATGGGTCGCGGGTTCGATCCCCGCACAGTACAATATTTGTGCGCATGAACATGTCTGTTTGTACTGGTCTGGGTGTTTTCTATGTATTATAAGTATGTATTTAAAAAAAAAGTATTTATGTAAGTTTATCGGTTGTCTAGTACCCCATACGACAGGGTACTTAATAGTAGCTTAATTTGGGACTAGATGGCTCTGTGTGGCCCAGTGAGGCATGTCTTAAAAAAAAAACAAATATTAAAAAAAAAGGGTTCCGTTTTTTGCCATTCGGTTACGGAACCCTAAAAACGCCATTTTGCTCGATATCCATAAATAGTAACAGTTAGGCCCTACATAAACTAAATGTACCTATGTACCTACTGTTGTTTACCTAGTCAATGGTACGGAACCCTTCGTGTGCGAGTCCAACTCGGACTTGGTCGATTTTATTGTTATAAAACTGACTTAATCTAACACCACAACGAAGATATTTTCGTAATTAAAAGTACACCGCATTAGGTAATCAGGTTACTTTATATCTCTAAATAATAAATTTCTTTAAGGATATCCCAGAACATTAAATAATCTCTACTTATTTTATCAATATTTACTAACTACCGAATTTACGATACTTTATACCTACTGAATTAAGGTACAAAAAAATCATGAATGTAATACATTTCCAGAGATAGCAAAAAGTTAAAGGTCACAACAGTTATGTCTACATGTACTGAATAAAATAACTGCTTTTTTATGAGAAATGTTATGTTATGTCAATACTTAATGATTTGAAGAAAAAAAACACAGTTCTGATGTTCACTACATACTTTTTACCAAAGTATGTGTTTTATTTTCAGGCAAACAGTAGCCGAGTTCTTAGATTTGACTCTATTAAAAGACTTGGTATATGATAACATTATATTTGGGATGTCACTGGCGTTCTTCTCTGATTTGACGTTCTTCACATTGGAACCCTTATTCCTTGGAAAAAACCATCTTAACAGAGTAAGTTTACAAGTTTACGTAAATAACTGTTATCATAATGATTTTTCTAGCAATTATAACAAATAGCGATTACGAATATGACACAAAATATGGTAACAAACCATTGGTGGAGTATTTCCTTTTTAATAAGAGGTCAATATCCTTAGGGAAAATTAAAAGAAAAACTTTGTCAAAGACCATGCTACGAAAATAGAACCGACAAAATATTAATAGCCTCAAACCACCATCAATCACGAGAAACATGAACTTTAAGGAAAATAAACTTCGGAGTTAAAAACTCTTCGAGAATTCCAATCTTGAGCCAAAGCGAAATGACACGAAACTGAGAAACAATGTAATTTGTTACGATTCCTTTGGAAATCGCTTCATTAATTTTGATGAAATTGAAACAGAACAAAGAGTACATTTTGTTTGAGTAACAAAATTGATCGGTAAATCTTAGTAGGTATTCAAATAAGTCGGAATAAGCTGTGTGCAAACCTGAGCCAATAGGACTTATCTATTGACAACAATAAATGCTTTGCGTTTACACATTGCTCAAAGATCATCTAATATATTTATTTCTTTAATAGAGCTGCATGTTTCCTTGCTACCATAATGATTTTCATTGTAAATAACTGTTTTTGATTTGAATACAAGATAATGTCTGAAAATGTTAACTTTTTGGTTTTGATTTGCGCACTTTTTATACAAAACAGCATAAGATTTATTAATAAAAATTAAAACGTAAGAATTACAATAGTAGTATAGATCTACCAGTGTCAAATGGGAATAGGGAGATGAGACTCATGTTTCTGCTGCAGTTATGTGCATATTATACAAGTTCATTCATGTTGGGACAGTGAAAAAAGTATGTAAACAATAAACAGTCAGCATTGGTTTCACCAATAAAAATCATCAGCGAGTGATTTTTGGCGTTTTACGTTTAACTACCTGTCGCAGTGTTAATTTATGGATTTAGTCAAAAAAAAAATTATTCACTTTTACTCTTACTCCTATTGCATTGAAGACAGATCTGTGCTACCTATCTGCTTTCTAGTATCACACCTCACTTACTGTTCTGGTAAAATTTGTTAAGCATTTTGTGTCTCATATGATTTTCTTACTGCAGGGTGAAATCGCGAATATCATAGCGGTAGGTGGTGCCACAGACATGGCTGCAAGACTGTTATTGGGGGTTGCAGGCCATTTCTACAGGATAAACAGTCGTCACATGTTTTTCGCTGGAGCGTTACTGGCTGCTATTTTCAGGATAGGTAAGGAACTTTTAGATATTTTAAAATAGACGACCCGGATATTGTAGCGGTTTGGTTAGGTTAGGTTAGGTTGCTTTTATCTACGCAGAGGTAAATTAAAAGCCTACTGTGACCCTACTGCAGGGCAAAGGCATCCATCATTGAATTCAAGTTACCATAGCATAAAAAGTAGGTCATTACAAACCCGAGATATTCAAAAATTCTAATCTTTTTGTTGCTCGGCCTGGGGTACGAGCCCGGGTCTCCGAGATCTTGGCCTGGTATTTACACCACTTGACCATCGCAGAGGTAACGGGTTCGAATCCCTTTCGGATCAATTTGAAAGACGATCTTATCTAAATTGGCTTGGATGTGGAACGGTAGGGTTTATAGTCGTGCTTGTGAAGACACATTACGCAGTTGGCTTCTGTTGAAAGATTGAATTGAGTGTTTGTGTGTGCGTGCGCGTCCGTGTATGTGTGAGTGCTTGTGCGCGTACGTGTATATGTTTGTATTTCATTATTTGTTTGTATGTGTGCTTGTGCGCGTGCATGTGTTGTTTTTTTTATACCAAAGAAGAAAAATTGCAGTGAATAGACATACCTACAGACTGAATTCTTTTACAGCCTTTGCCCAGTTCACAACATACATGCCGCTGCTCATACTGACGAGTCTTCTAGGCGCGTCCAGGTCTCTAGTCCACATAGCCCAGCCTATCGTCATGGCAGAACATGTACCTATAGAGAGGTACCCCCCCGCCTATGGACTATACATGCTGCTTGCCGGCGGCATAAGTCTCACCGTTGGACCTATGATAGGTAAATCATTATTTTATATAATAAATATACTGTTCATACAAGATGTTATCCTTGTTAAAGTAGTTAAGAATAGACACTGATACTGAAAGTTTGTGGATTAAAATCGCATTTGACACACACACATTCAAGGAAAACGTATTTGATAAATCCTAATCTATTTGTGTATATAGTAACAAATTATAATCATCGCACTGCAAGACAAATGACTCTATCATTGAATTCAAGTTACTATATCAATGATGGGTGCACGCATGATCACCACGCTTGCCAAATGCGGGCTGGTGATCACAAACCCAAGCAATGTTTAAAAATTCGAAACTCCCATTGCCCGACCTGGGCATCGAACCTAGGACCTCGAGATCTTAGCCCGATTATCTGTAGCCCGATACTTAAATCACCCGAACAATGGGGCGTTTGTCAGTACTATTTGTTACAAAATATATACACCATATAGTTACCAGAGTTTGTTCAAAAAACAGGTAAAAGTCGTCAGCAACAAGTCGAATTAATCTAATCTAAAGCTGAAGAGTTTGTTTGTTTGTTTGAACGCGCTAATCTCAGGAAGTACTGGTTCGAATTGAAAAAATCTTTTAGTGTTGGTAGCGGGCAACAACTAGTAATTAATATAGGTACTTGCATACAAAAATAACAGGCACTTATCTTTGTTAAAGTCATTAAAAGTAGAAAAAACTTATTTTCCATGCTCTGACTGAATCACATGTAAATGAATAATAAGGATTTCCAATCGGTTTTAGTACTTATAATGTCACAAGAACACCCTTGTTTTACAATGTTTTTGTTTATTTTACAAGATACCATCTTACCGTGAAACATCATAAAAACAGATAAACAACAGATAACCTTCCACAAAGATTATTGACGATCTAGAGCTACTAGAGATAGAGCTTAATGATAGTAATCATGATAATAATATTTTAAATTTAGATCATCTCTTAATGATGATAATCTATCATTTAGAGATAGTCTAAAGGATGGTGATCTAACCAAGCAATGATACTATAGTCACAAAGATCTAGCAAAGGTAGGTCATGAAAAACATAATATTTAGCCAATAAGAGTAAGCCAATGCTTACTATGTACAAATACTGAAACACGATTAGAATAATTGATAAAAGCTATTGTTTTACAACCTAAAGAGGAAGGCTCCAGAGATGAATTCGTCTAAGGCCCGAGTTCACCAACCGTCAGTATATCGTCTGGGCAGAGTTTTTTTTTAATTTTATCATAAAATATCATAGAAAAATAAAAAAAATGATATAGCTATTAATTTTGAAGCACGCGACACACACGGACGTTTATAATACATCCGTGCGCGTCAAAGCATGATTTAAAATGAGTTGTCTTTTTTTTACTTTTTCTAAGACTATTTTGGTTCATTAAAAATAAAAATAACACTGCCAAGATGTCATGTAAGTAATGGTTACACAACGTGGACTTCGTTTTCCAGGAGGTTCAAAATGCATGGGTGTATAAAACATTTTAAATCACATTATTATTGTTTTTTCTCTTTATTTAGGACAACAAACAGTTACATAAATGGCTTAACTATAGGGATTATTCTAGTTTAAACTTACTTATTGTGTAACCAGCACCGTTGTCCACAGATAGGATATTAAAATTAAGTATTAGGGGTTAAAGTATGAAATTGCCATTTTGTATGGACGAAATCGAGAAAAGTCATTTTTCCATACTAACATTTTTTTAGTTTTTTTAAAAACGCCTGAACCGTTTTCGATGCAAATAAAGGTGAAAGTTAGATGGTTATAAAGCTACGCATTATAGTATCTAAATTTCTGAAAATCAAAGTATATAATACAAATATACTTAATTGAAGCAAGAAGGTCAGCTGACACATTGTAAGGGGTCTTTTCAACGACTTCCTTTGAAGTAATAGGCACTAGTATTGCATTTTTTTTTTAGTCAAAAGTTACTTTATTTAGTTTTTGTTACAATACAAAAATAGTTACGCAATAATATGACTATACTTAAGAGCTATAAACAAAATAAAAAGTGGGAAAATAATCGGCAATTTCATACTTTAACCCCTATTATTCTATCTCAGGTACAAATACCCGTTCTATTCAAACGTACTTCAACACTTTGCTCGGGCTAAACAAACCCCGAAAGGCTGTTCTTGTTGTATCGCGTTGTACTACTGGACTCATACTCAGTTGAGTTCTCATTTATTGAGAACTAAACATTGTTCTATGGTTCTAGTAAATGCTAAGAATGGTTATGGTCAGATCATGATTATTTTGTTTCTGTTTGCAGGATTCATCCGAGACTACACTGGCAGTTACGAAATCGCTTTCAACATGTTAACAGCATGTAATCTATGCTGCGTTATTCCCTGGGCGGTAGAGGGTATCTGGGTGCGAATGAACCGACCCAATACAATGAAGAATTTAGAAACGTGAACGAAGTGTTTTAGCTTCTGTGATATTAATTATAAAAACCGGTTGACCCTGCGAACAGTCATCAGCAGTTGTAAACCAGCTTTTTAGGCATTTATTATAACGATTAGTAACGGTTGCTAAGTCACAAAAAAACTGTAGCGAGAGTCGGACACGCACACAAAAGGTTTCGTACGAATAGTTTAAGACTTTATAATAAGCAGTAGTATATACACATTTTAAGGTCGACCAAAAAAGGATTTCTTGAATGGGGTTATTAAGGGATGCTTGGATATATTTTTTTAACATATTTTAATATCTAACTGTAGGTATATTATCTAAATATCATCCATTTAAATTTATCATACAGCTCTCCAATAGGGTTTGCCAAAAAAGCCACGAGGGAGACGGGTTATAGTATAGCCAATGATGGAGGACAGCCACTGCTGTTGTCTCATTTTGAACGTACTTATTTATCGCTTCTTATGACAGTCATAATACCTACGTCACTTGGAAGTAAGAGAAACTTTTTGGAAACTTACGGCTCATTAAATAAGGTCCACTAACGGACGGCACCGCGGAGGACGAGATAGCGGAAAATTAAAACAAGTCCCCGTTTACGTCCTTTGATACGGAACCCTAAAGGAATGACGTTATCTGGGCTAAGTCCATGTTTGTTGAGTAGGTTATGACGCAAAAACTTCCGAAACAAAAACTAAAAACCTCTGGACAAGGTTTTAACTCAAAATAAAAAAATCTTTTAGTTATAAATACTGCTGACTGTGTTTGTATCTAATTCTCCTAATCGTATTATGACTGTCTTTTAAGTATGGTCTGTTATCAGAGACTTTGCATGTAAATATTTTATAGGAAATAAAGACTAGTAGTTTTAGTCAGTTTGATAATGTTTTAGTAATTAAATCTCCAGACAATATATTGTTTTTCATAGCATAAATATAGGTTTTGATTGTCTTCAATAAACAATTTAATAATAGGTAAAATGAAAGGTGTTTTATTGTAATTATAATGTTATGACAATAGTTTGTTTAATAAATGTAATAATAAAAGACTTATTAGACCTAAATGGGGGGTCTACCATGTTGTGGTCCTACCTTACGATTTAATAAAATACTGAAACTAATTTTCTAATTATGTAAAATACGAGTGTACATAAAGAAATTGTTAGCAAACGTAGTTGTACCTGGCTATTGAAATATCATTTGTATGATTAGCTAAATGTAGAATTTTAATGTTTATGAATTTCACATGATGATTCTTATTAATATTAAGTACAGAGGCCTGCACATCAGGTTATACATTTTTGTTGCAATCTCACACTAATTTCAACTGTGTTAAGACGCCTCACTGATGTGCTGGTGTTTGTAGAATGATGGCGAAGTATTTTTGTTTTATCAATAAACTGTTATTGATGGTTTGAAAAACGTGACCACTTCAATAAAAATAAAAAAATAAAAGAGGTCTGTTGTTTCATTCAAAATAGATAGTACCTATATTTCTAACCAAACTGCCCCCTTACTCTTGAATTTGATTTAAGTTCGATCTCGATTCGACCTAGCCAAAATCTGAACAAACTCAATCGAATCGAAATCAAAATCAAGCCAAGATCGATCTAAAATGGCGATCCGTGAAACATTTTCGGTTGATAACGAAATCACCATCGACACAAAAGTTTAGGTTCACTTTTTAAAATACCAAATCACTGATACTCGACGTCGATTCGATTTGATCGTAACTCGAACTTGTCAAGAGTAAGCATGCTGATGCTACTATTCTGTTTAATCTCAACCGTATTATTCTGTTCATACGTTTTGTATCGTACGACAACTGGATAAGGTTCACAATATTGATAAACTCATACAATATTGCCTGGTAGAATTCATCTAAAGAGACTACGACCCGAGTTCACCATCAGACGGTTAAAATTTAAACAGCGTTGAGAAATATTATTATATATAACTAAGTCTTAGTTCACCAATATTTAAACAGCCGGTAAACATAGATTGCCGATTAATTTGACACAATTCCCATACAAAATATGTCAAATAATATTTTAAACGTTGTTTAAAACTTGAACGTCTGTTGGTGAACTCGGGTCTTAGACCTATGAATTCTAAAGATATCAATTCCGGTTAAGTTCTAAGAAAGTAAGTAACATTAAGGTCTATAAAAAGTAAACCTACGTTATTATACTGATTTACTGATTTTATTATAAATATAAAAAGAAGTTTATACTTATAGAAAAAATATAAAAATAAGTAAAAAAACAAATTATGCTTTCGAATTATCTGTGTTTCGAACTAAATAGGTAGTTACGTACAGTCTAACATTTATAAAATTGCTATGAAAATTAGTTCAGGGGCAGTATTTGCAAATTTGCAATATTTTTAAAATTATTGACTAACGTCAAGGGGTTTTAATAAACTTCAAAAAAAAGGAGCAGTCTCTATGTTCGTCTGTACCCGTCTGTAGAATACAAAGACTTAAAAAAAGTAGAAAAACAACATAATTTTAATACCAGTAACTTTAACTTTTAATTTAATAATACTACCAACTGATCAGTTTGAAGTCGGTGCCGAGCCAAATACATAGAATGATATAGGTTACCTATAGGTAATCATATTAATTATCTTAACATATAAATTGAATTGCTATAGGATTTATAAAGCCATGACAATAGTTTGTCATGGCAATTTGAATCAGCGGTAGTAAACGCTGCTTCTGAGCCATGGGTCGCAGGTTCGATCCCCGCACAGTACAAATATTTGTGTGCATGAACATGTCTGTTTGTACTGGTCTGGGTGTTTTCTATGTATTATAAGTATGTATTTATAAAAAAAAAGTATGTAAGTAAGTTTATCGGTTGTCTAGTACCCCATACGACAGGATACTTACTAGTAGCTTAATTTGGGACTAGATGGCTCTGTGTGGCTCAGTGGGGTATGTCTTAAAAAAAAATATATATATAAATAAATAATAGATCAAGAATATTAGTAAGAAGTAACTTACTAATATTATGAATGCGAAAGTTTAGAGGAATGTTTGTCACTCGATTATGCCCGAATTACTATTCAGTAGTTCTTATTTCATGCTAAATTAAGAAAGATTTTAGGCTGGAACAACATATAGGCTACTTTTCATCCCAGAAAAATGTACTAATCCCGTGGCAAAGTTTTAAATTAATAACTCCACGTCGCGGGCAACGGCAATGTTTAAGTTTATGAACCATTTCAGCAATAAAATAGCATTTCTTTCTTCGCGTCACTTAACATAAACTGGTTTTTCTTGTTTTATTCGTATCTTAGACTGCGGCAAAAATATGCCAACATAAGAAAAAAGCTGGACGTCGAACGTTGATTGACCTATCGAATCAAACTATAAATAAATACAGTAAATTATGCTAATAAATGTAACCATGTCATGTGATTCAATGTGATGCAATATGACGGAATGAGACAGTTCTAGAAGTTTAAGTGGATTATTTACACAAACAAACGGTGCTAACCAAATAGTAAACGACATTAAAATTTGTCGTCACCTACATTTCTTAAATGAGTTATTAACTTATGTGTTTATATTTTCCAGTTTATTTGTTGGGTATTCTTATCTTTAAAACTTAGGAGTTTGGAGGCCACTTTTCTATAAGTATAGAGGTTCACTGCAGAGTGTGATAGAGAAAACTGCTTCTTAGACCGAAAATACCTACTAAAAGCACACCAAATCAACGTTTCGTAGTCCCCCGATTACTTTTCCAAAAATTTTATACTGATTTAAATACTTTTTTCATTAAAAATTAAAGAAAGGCTTTGGCCGTATTCGTATATTTTCCTTTTTTCTAAAATTTAGCCAAATTTGTTTTCTGGATGTTTGAACACAGCGGAAAATCTAGCGAATTTTTTTGATTTTTGAGTGCTCATATCTTTTTTATTAATTAACTTATGAAAAAACAGAAAACATAGAAACATGCTAATAGTGGCCATAGATTTTTGTAATAAAAATTATTGCTCTACTGGCTTTATCCAGGGAGGAAACAGGGGACTACGTTTGTATGGAAAAACGGCCCTTGTATTTCCTCTTAAGTAAAGGAATACAGCGCGTTAGATAAATGATAACAAGCCGAAACCAGTCTATGCTAACCGTATAAATAAACTACTGAAGTCAGAAATTTGATACCATCAACGCATAAGTTGTATTTAGTACCTAACTATTACATTTAACTAAGCTATAAAACTTTGACTGGTATTATGTATCTTCTTTAGATTTCTTCTTACAACAGTTCCGAGATATTGGACGTACATTAAAAGTAAGAAGATACATTCCTTCTGTGATTGTTTAAAGTATAAAATAAAGAGGCTTAAGAATATACAAACTCAGATCTTAGTTTTGTTGTAGGTAGGTAGGAATTCTTTTGAGTTTTATAACGTAACAACATCCAAAAAATATTTTTAAACAATGTAAGTAGACGATAAGAAAGCTAATTGTTGCTGCTCTGAATTAATAGAATACTTACAATTATTATTAAACTTTAATTAGGTAGGTACCGCGAAATATCGACCTGTGATAAAAGTTGCAAATCACTGGTTGATGGTCAACATTATTATGTATATTCGAACAAAACCGACTAATGTGCAATAATTATGAATATTCAAACCAAAGCCACGTGGAATTTTTGAATGATGTAAAGTTCGATTGATGGTGATATAAAAAATATAGTTAGACTCTGGGACGCTCTCGTTTTTACAAAAGGGTATGTCATTTTCTAGTTTTCTCGTAACCGACTGTAAATTACCTATATGTTAAGCCATAAAACCTATGCACAGCTTTGGATGATTTTACCAGGTATAGAATAAATATTCAGAGGTTTTTAAAGGTCCACCTTCCACACCAAGTGAGTCGGTTCAGCTTGTGACGGTCCAAACCGGTCAAAACGTTAGGCAATCAAAAAAAGTATCATCAGTAAGCCTTCATCAGTCTTCTAATAGATAAGGGGCTTCTCCTAAAGGAGGATTCCGCCATTATCGCCACACTTGGCAGTCGAAGTTTGGCCAGTACAAGAGAGATTGATCGTCTCTTACGACACCCATAAAAAGAGAAAGAGCCGGTAGTATTCTTTTAAAACATGCACCAAACGGCAAAAAAGGTATGATCGCTTTTAATTCCTGCTTGGTGTTTTAAAGTGTTGTGTTAAAAAAAATAACTCTAACGGACTCGGCAGACGTTGTCATGCCCGGAAAAGGAGCGCCACGTACCGGGTCCAATTGTCTTTCAAACCATCCAGCAGTTCAGGAAGAGTTTGGTGACAATCACACGTACAGAAGAATTGTATACATTAAGGTGTGTTTCAAACGTTCCACCATGTTCAAAAGTTCAATATTTTTCTTTTTATTCATTCATACTTATTGTGAAGCATGTAGACATTCAGTTGCTTGGATAACCTTTCAACACAAGTTTAAGAAAAAACAATTTTATAGCGCGGTATCTTCACCATTTAGTAAATTTTAATTGCTTACTCAATATGTGGCTAACTCTATCGAGAGTCCAACAGTGAAATGATGAGATACAGCATACCTGCACTTTTTTAGGGTTCCGTAGACGAATGGCAAAAAGCGGAACCCTTAAAGTTTCGTCAAGTCTGTCTGTCTGTCTGTCCGTCCGTATGTCACAGCCACGTTATTCTGAAAGTATTAGCTTTACACAGTTGAAACTTGGTAGGTAGGTGTATCCTGTTGACCGTTTTACGATTCTCATACAAAAAATTAAAATAATGATATTTAAGAGGGGCTTCCCATACACACAACTAAAACAAAAAAAAATTTTTACTCTAACCTATGCGTATGGGTATTTATGGATAGGTCTTTTAAAATGACATAGAATTTTCTAGAACCATTTTTTCCAAAAGTCTAACATTTGGAAGATAGACGCTTCCAAAGTGGTAAAATGGGTGTCCTCTAACTTTAACTCTCCCTCTAACTTTTAAACTTAGCAAGTGAAAATTTTGAAAAATCCGTAATATCTTAAAAAATACTTTCTACGAAAATTGGTTTAACCGAGATCAAACTAGTGGTTTTTGAGAAATAGCACTTTTTTGACAACCGTAACTCTGTCCTTCATACAAACACTATGAGAAACATAGTTATTTATGTAGTCAATTAAATATTGTGGTATTTTGGGTTAGTGAACCCCAAATTCAGTTAAATTTGCTACGGAACCCTCAGTGCGTGAGTCCGACTCGCACTTGGTCGATTTTTTAACGTGTGCTTGCTTTTGTGTACTTACACTAAAAATGAGTTATTGATGTTTTTTTTTAGTAGAGCTGCGTATGTATGTTGTGTTCCTGTTAATATTGTTAGCTCTACTATACATTATTTATTTTATATACCTACACAAATGTTATGGTGCTGCTATTACCAAATGGTAACATTCGATGTGATAATTCACATCATAATTAAATAGTATGAAACAGAGGAGTTCTAAATTTTATATTTTGATGCCGTTGCTTTAATAGTGTACATTTCAAAACACTTAATTCATTATTTGTCAGGTAGGACCTATAACCCAACGCCTTAGGCTTCATCTTACATTATACGATGAAAAAAAAAGTAAATAGTTCTTTAAAACCATTTAGATGACGGCAAGAAAGGATTTGGAGAAACATTTTAAAATACTGAATGTATATTTAGTAAGAGATACTAGATTTTAAAATAGATATGATGTTTCGTTTATTTATCTAATGTCACAGTAAGACAATTATTATAATATGACCTTTTTAGCAAAAAAAAAAACACTTTAAACAATAGCTCATAAGCTATATCGAACTGCTAAAGTAAACATTTATTACCATACCATGAGATATTTCTGTATAACTGTATATTTATGCAAATGCTTTGGAATACCAATAGCAAAGAATGTATCTATACTCTAGACTCTCCTTATTTCTAGGCACTGCTTCGAGAAATAATTCAAATGTAACTTTAACATACTTCTTACATGTTTCATGTCCACCAATACATCATTGTCATCATTATTAACCATCAAGTCCACTGCTGGACATATGGTTTCGCAAATTGTCCAATAGTGAAGAGAAGACTCTACTGCCCCTTCTCGTCAATCAAATACTTTAGTCGCCACTATCGGTATCATTGTAAAAGTTATTCATTATTTTCAATATCAAAAACCCTAAAAAGTTTCTAAACTCTGCGTCCATGTATGTTTTTATAATAAATAATGGGCTTGCTCATGACAACATACTTAACTATACGGTTAAGAAGAAGCCTAAGATAGAGCGAGCTTACCCAGAGGAACTGGTTCTCCCACACACCAACGGAACACAGAAAAAGTTTGGCGTTGGATTCCAGAAGGAGGGTGGTAGCATCCAGGCAGCCTCTAACGAAGCCTACCACCGCAGAGGGATCTGTTAGCCGTCATCATTGGTTAGAAAACCAAAGATGCCGTTGCCCAGGGTGGACCACTATGAAGTAGATCCCACCACCCCAATGTAATGTATGGGACGAGATTAGTTTTGTATCTTAAAAAAACATCCAGGCATTCAAGTACTGTTTACGCCTCTTATTTTAGGTCGGATCCACACTACAACCATAATACAGCTAAACATTTTTTTTTGGGTGTAACATTTCATATTATAAAATATGACAACGGTGGTTTCATCACGTTCCGTACTTAAGCGGGACTCAAGAGGGAAAAATATTTATCTAAGTTTTTTGTTCACGACCGAAAAATATTGTATTATATTTCTATTTATCCAATATACCAAAATATGCTAAAACGAAGTGAAAAACATATGGAACTCAGGCGTGTGATAAACGTCAGTTATTGAATTTGGGGTATTTTAATAAAATGTATTATTAAGTATGTGTGCTAAAACTAGAGACGGATCTTGTATTCAAAGTTTTAAATTAATTTTAAAAAATACATTCCTAAGTAGAAAATCTACAGGTAGGTATAATTCGCTTCATCTTTGTCAAGTTTCAAATACAAAATAATGAGGTCATGAATCATAAACCCACGAAACGTCTTGTGTTTAAAACCTTAAAACTGTGTTTTCACAGAAGCGGAACAGTAGAGCGGAAAGGACCGTAAGTTGACCAATCACAGTGCTCGATATCATTGAACTGTGGATTTCAAGCACTGCGATTGGCCAATTCACGGCCCGCTGCACACTGCTCCGCCCAGCTCCGCTTCTGTGAAAAAAAAAAAAAAAACGATTATATCAAACCCATTTTATGTTAATAAAGATATTTCTTTGACATCTAGAAATGTTAATTGTGATATAATTTGGAATGCGCATCAAATAAATTTATATGAACACGGTCTATTATTGGATTGTATCATTTGTGAAATATTGAAATTCGAATTCCTCTCGCCAGTTTCGAATTCAATATTACTAATACTCGTATGAAATAATGTTCCTCTTATATTTTAGCTAAAAGCTTTGGATAATTTATACGTAACTAACTTGTATTCATTTGTTAATAGAAATAAACAAATTAGTCAAATAGATGTTAAATAAATTCATCTACCGAATTGATATTTTGTAGAGTAATCAATGTTACTACTTATAGGGGACAGAAAATGAGAACACCGATTTTTTGATCCAGAGCATACAGATAGCTGTCGTCGCGGTCGCGGATAGGAAGCTACTAGCGGTGCAAAAATGGCGGACGGGGGTTGCCATACGAATAGGCTACTAATACGCAGTTTTATTTTTAATTACCGATGTACCGACAGCTACCTGCATGTTTATTTATTTTTATTGAAATCTTAAATAACAAGATAAGAGACTTAGATTCTTATTATGTAGTATACTTTAAACTTTTAACACAAATTTATTATAAATCTATTAAAATATATTTAAGAGTGTGTGTGCGTCGCCTACAATATTTACCCCTTAGTGCTGAAATCAGCACTATTTTCCCGTGGGTTAAGTAGGGCGACGCGCGTTACCGGACGGCGTAATATGCCCGTGCGTGTGCGCACATCGACAATTCGAACGCGGCCGTCGCTACCTGCATGGGCTGCAGCCACTACTCCATGCCGCCAGCTGTTACGATCTGATTTAGGCTCAACTAAAATCACATAATCACCAACCTGTAAAGATTTGGACTCCTGTGTCCATTTTTGGCGAGGTATAAGTGTGGCTGTACTCCCGCGTAACACGGTGTGCAATTACTTGTTTTTAAGTAGCAGCGTGGTATTCGCAATGAACTTAATTGTTGCAATTCATTCAACCAACTAAACCATTTTGTGTGTTCCTCATAACGAATACGGCAACACCATTCGACACCACTACGATGTACAGACTGAAATATTATTTTTGCTTTTATAATAAATGGGGTAAGAAAACCGTGTAAGTCATAAACCGACATAATAACGCTGAGCATTTGTGAATTAGTTGGGGCCTGCGCACCACTAAGTACCTCGTTAGGAATACGGTCGAGTGAAATTTTAAAACCGAAACAATCTTCACTAGGGTACCAAATAAGGCCCAGTGTACGCTCGGTAACATTTGTAGCCCCGTGGCTAAATTCTATCGCGGTCTGCGCAAGCGCATCGGGCGGGATACTATCTAATATTTGTTTACTATTACTTGACCAACGTGCGATCTCAAAACCACCCTTACCGTGAATACTAGTAATATCACGTACCAATTGAATAGCTTGGATCTCCGTCTCACATGAATGAATGCAGTCATCCATATAATGATCATTAATTATTACATCTACAGCATGAGGAAAGAGGTCTTGATACTTTAAAGCGTTTTTATTTTTAATATATTGGGCTATAAACGGTGAGCATGTTGCTCCAAAAATCAAACTTTGCATTACGCATACTTTTATTGGATCGTTAAAACTATCTTGCCACAAAAATCGCATAACATGTTGATCTTCCGCGCGTATTTTAATTTTTAAAAACATGTCTTTTATATCGCCGACTATGACAAAGTTATGTTGTCGAAAACGTAACATGATACCTAAAAGTGAGTTATAAAGATCGGGACCAGTCAACAAATAATCATTGAGGCAAACGTCATTAACTTTACTTGCGCCATCAAAAACCAATCTTAATTTGCCGGGTTTATTCGGATTTTGTATTCCAAAATGTGGTAAATACCAGATGTGACTACCACAGGAAAGTTCATTTTCATTCAGTTCCCGTGCGTAGCCGAGCGTAAACAATTTCTGTATCTCGTTACGATACCTAATTGCATAGGTATTATCTGTTTGAAATTTTTTCATTAAACCTTTTAAACGTGACAAAGCATATTTGTAAGAATCGGGCATAGAAAAATCATCTCTATTGAAAGGCAATCCTACCTCCCAATAATCGGCAATATGTCGTGAAGTTTCGTCTAAAATACGAACGGCTCGAAGATGCGCCGTATTCTCACGGCGTACGGTTGATATCCCTATGGAATCTAACTCGTATGACTGCTTAATTAAATTGGTTAATTCATCAATATTACTTACCTTTGTTGGTTCGGTATGAGCGAGATGGAACGTATGCGCATTGGTTGGAGAGTGACTGCGACCCACGCAGCCGTGAATTGTCCATCCTAATCTACACTTTGTCGCATAAGGTTTACGTTCATTCCCGTGTAAAATTTCTAAGGGAGCCATTAAAAAATAATTATCTTGGCCGATCAGCAGGCGAGGCACAACACACTCATTACAAAGAAACTGCTTAATATGCGAATATTCATCACAATTAATAGTATTTACAATCGAAAAGTTTTGTTTTGGTAATTGTAATTTGTCAACTTGACGTAAAGTTATATTATACAATTTATTTTCATCGTGAATACCAGATATTTTAGTACAAACTTTGGGAGCATCAGACTGATAAACTTCTAAGCCGAACGCATCTATGAATTTAATTGCACTAGGTTGAAAACACTTTAATCCTAAGTCGCGTACTAAAGTCTTATCTATCATAGAAATCGCGGCACCATCGTCTAATAATGCAAATGTACTTACAGTACCGAGGGGTCCACTGACATTCACTTTTACCACTTTGAGCATGACGTGAGATGAGGGCACGAGCGGCGCCTGCGCGGGGCCCGACACGTGGGCTACGGTCGCACGCGCCTGCGCCGGCCCGGCTTCGGGCGGCGCCGCTTTGAGCGGGCGCTGCGTGTTGACCGTGCGCGGCACGGCCTGCGCACTAGGGCTGGAGGGGTTGACTTCAGCTGTATCTAATTGTTCTTGCAGAGTGTCTGATATGTGGGTCGTGGTGTGTCTCGGTGGCGTTGCTGGTTTATTGTAGTGCAACAAACAATGGTGTGCCATTTGACAATTGTCTACATCACATAGTGGTGCTGGACACTCGTTGCGGTCGTGTCTTCTTGAGAGGCAGCAGAAACACAAGTTGTTAGTCTTAACGAAACTCCAGCGATCTTTCTTCAAAGCTCGTTTAAATAAACGGCAATCTAGTAATGTATGAGGCGATTTCTTGCAAAAATTGCATACGCTTGCATTACTGGCACTAGAGGAGGTTGTAGCGAGCACCGGACGATTGTAGGTATTATAGCGCGTATCAGCTGTTTGTTTACGAGTGTAGGTAACGGGATCTGGTTTTTTATTTTCTCTCGGCTGACTCAAGCCTATTATACATATCATTTCAGCCTCGCGCTTTAGAAATGAAGCTAATAATTCTAATTTAGTTACTTTTGTATTTAACTTCTCGTATGCATAATCTGTCCATTTGCCGACAAGTGTACTCGGTAGTTTAGAAGTTATAGTAGATAGTAGTTCTGGACTACACAAATAATCATTTTGATTAATCGCTCGCAATGTAGCCACACAGTTACTTATCTTCACTGAAAAATTGAATATGTCTTGCTGATAACTGTTTGGCAATGGGGTTAACTTTTTCATCTGGCTAATCAAGTGATGTATGATGATGTCTGGTCTACCGAATCGTAGTTCTAGTGCTTCGAGTACATGTGATGGCGACGTATTGCCAATAAGATCAGTGACTGCCTCCTTAGCTTCTCCTCTTAATGCACGACGGAGACGCCACATGTTTTCTGACTCAGAAAATTGGCACATACGTGATGTTTCGTTGTAGGCGCTCTTGAAGTGAAGCCATTCGATGCAATCTCCATTAAAATATGGTAGTTCGCGAGGGGTTGAGAGACGTGTGAGAAGTCGTTCTTCTTGGTGCCTCGAAGATGAGACCATGATCTCCTTAAGAGTGTGTGCTAACTGTACAATGCTGTCGACAGGTTGTGTGGAGGGCGATGCGTGACTCGGGTTCATGCCATTGGTAGCCTGCGCATCCTCCATTACCGTCGCGATTGCCTCGGGCTCGGGCCCAGGCGGTTGCATGCTGTTACGGTCCAGCCATTCCTCAACTTGAGATCGTGTTTGATTTGACTGACTTTTCAACAGTTTGTCGTCGTCTTCATTGACAAACGCTAAATCGACTTCGAGTTGTTTGTCGATAAGCTCCATTTGAATCTTTGCTTTAGCTTGAGCAGCTTCCAGTTCAAGCTGTTTACGGCGAGCTTGAGATGACGTCGTCCGTTTCGATGAAGTTGTAGATTCATTCTTCAATGATTCGTGCTTAATAGGTTTCCGCGAAAAAGTCATTTTCGTATGTCCTGGATGTGATTTTAATGATAAATTGTCACTAAGCACCGGCACCATCACTTCACTGCTTTTAGCGAGCACGTGTTCGGAAGCACATTCTAACCTTTCCGTTAATTTAAGCCGGTCTTTGAACGCAATCGTATCGCGTTTTGGTGTTCGTTGCATTCTTGTAAAGTAATTAGGTACTGGGGTTCACAAATTTGGCTCGATGGATCAGCTTTATAGGGGACAGAAAATGAGAACACCGATTTTTTGATCCAGAGCATACAGATAGCTGTCGTCGCGGTCGCGGATAGGAAGCTACTAGCGGTGCAAAAATGGCGGACGGGGGTTGCCATACGAATAGGCTACTAATACGCAGTTTTATTTTTAATTACCGATGTACCGACAGCTACCTGCATGTTTATTTATTTTTATTGAAATCTTAAATAACAAGATAAGAGACTTAGATTCTTATTATGTAGTATACTTTAAACTTTTAACACAAATTTATTATAAATCTATTAAAATATATTTAAGAGTGTGTGTGCGTCGCCTACACTACTCTTTTCTGGATATAATATAGAGGCAATTATATTTATTTATTCATTATTTTTGTGAGGAATACCAACAGTATACTCACATACGATCTCTTATCATAGGTACTGTTGCAAAGTGGTTAGGGTAGAGGTAAGAGCGTTGTAATAATTTACTAAACACACACAATAATAATATTATTTAGATGTTCATACAAGTATTAAACTGGTGGAATTCTTAAGAAATTAAATGTATCCTCTAAAAATGGAGACCATTCCTGTATATCGTTTTAGGGTGGTCGCGGTTTTTATTAAAAAAGTATGCCTTGAGTTTTAATCTCAGCAAATATGTTTTATTACAAATACAATATGATTAATTCTTATTTAGTGCACATAAAAGATAAATAATAAAACAGGCCGTTACGAACTGCAAAAACAAAACAGCCAAAAAATTTCAATAGAATAAAATTGTTAGAAATGATAATTTATTGACGATTAAGTACTCATTGGTAGGTATTTGATTTATTTTTTGTTAGTGGAATCATTCCAGATTAAAGTAATTATTGATATTAGATTAGGATAAAATAATGTTTTTGACCAATGCGTGTTACTAGTGCTGCCTTATTGGATTGAAAGGTAGTCGCTTGATATTGGTTACTTATGAAGGCATTTCCTGATACTTCCCTAGGTGATAGAATCATTACTAAGATAACCAACATCGCTCGAGGAATTGTTAAGAGGAAACACAAGGGCCGTTTTTCCATTCAAACGTAGTCCCCTGTTTCCTCCCTGGATAAAGCCAGTAGAGCAATATTTTTTATTACAAAAATCTATGGCCACTATTAGCATGTTTCTATGTTTTTTGTTTTTTCATAAATTAATTAATAAAAAAGATTTGAGCCCTCAAAAATCAAAAATATTCGCCTGATTTTCCGCTTTGTTCAAACATCCAAAAAACAAATATGGCAAAATTTAAGAAAAAAAGGTGATGATAATGATTAGGTTTTAGTTTAAAACTAGCTACTTTCTGTCAATGGAATAGAAGCATTTATAGTGATTTTTTTTAGGCATTTGTAATATATTAATTGAATATAAAATACTTTTCATCCAATAACCAGCTAGGTGAAGGTCGTTGTATGGTGGGATCTTATACTATTATGAGTTTTGAGCGTATTCAAACTAGGAATACTAAACTACAAGAGAAGATAGCTCGAATCTAAATGTGAAAATGCAATGTACTAATTCTTAAATCTTAGTAAATCATGTCGTCTTTCTCTGAATGTTTCTATGAATTAAAAACAGATGGTGATTAATATCTAAGAATATAATAATATTTCCCTTGGATACAATTACTTGAACCGATAAGGCAAAGATATTCATTCATAGATATAGATATAACCACGTTATATCGATTATGGCCTAAATGGCACTGAGGCACTGCCGATATATAAAAAAATATATATAGATCTATGATTGATTACATAATGATTCAAATTAAAATAAAATGCATGCATTTCACAAAATCGAATTGTGCAATTCAGGCTTAACCAAACAAAGTTTATTCAACGTCTAAACCACATGAGTAATATTTATTCATGTCTTTAAACTGTAAATAAATACTGTATATGTGTCAAACAAAATGTTTTGCCAAGACAATGGCAAAGATGAATAATATATTATTTACAAGAAGTACACTACATAAAACAAAGAAACTTTTTTTTTTAAACAGGCGAATTTATACTTTATTGCCTTTAGTATTATCAGTTAACAGCTGAACAAAAGTACATTTTTATCACAGCCCGGTTGACAGTCATATTCACAGCTCCAACGTACAATGTGTCATGTCAAAAAGAGGCGATTCTAAACTCGACGCGTATAATTATATTTATAATTATACATCTTTATGTTGAATGACCAAGAATAACTTCTTACCGAGTAGACCAATTCGAATGATTTTTTGTACAACATTTGAGGAAAAGATCGGCACATAACATTTTGGTGACACACCTCTAAAGAAACTTTGCAGAAAGACTTAGCAACGAAAACCGTGAAATAAAGCACTTGACATTATGCACCGACTCCAAATTGATGGATCAGTTTATGTTACAGTAGGTTTTATTAAAACAAAAAATGTTAAACTAGTTATCTAATGGCTAATCAGTATTATTTCAGTAACCTAATTCTCTAATTATCATACTTTTTGACGATTGACGATTAAAATATAAGGAGATAATTAGAAGACAATAAAATTACCCGATAATATTTAAAATGGTAAATGTTGATTTTATTAAAATGTTTTGCTCAAAATTGGTTATTTTCCCCCTACAATAAAGTTTTTCTTATTCCTTTTTACCACGCTTTTATATTAGCTTGGGTTGTATCTATCTATGTATCTATGTATGTAATGGAATCTTTGAGCATAAATTTGACCGATTTCCAGAAGTTTGATTAATTTGAAACTTTGCACACGTATCAAGGACCGATGACAATGCAATAATTTAATAACAGTTTTCCCAGTTTTCCTCTGTAAGAGGGAGTAAAAGAGATAGAGCTAGCGCGCGATCTGTATCAATTATGTTTCCTGCATAGGTTTGGAATTACAGTCGGTAAAGAAGGAATCAAATCTTATAAACTAAACTAAAAAGTAAAAAATAAATTATAGTTTAAAAAACTAAAAAACCACGTATAATATCAGTATATAAACTTGAAAAATTTTGTCTCAGGCGGGAATTTTTCAAGTTTATATACTGATATTATAAGTGCAATTAAGTTGCTAAAATATCAAATAAAGTATAAAAAACCACGCTTTTAAAACAGATTGAACTAAAAAATTAAAAATAAAACTGTAGTAATCAATTGAAAAATTCATATTATTGTACAAAAAGCGTGGGGGGCTTGATTTAGATTGTTGTAAATATTTTATCAATAATTTACTATATCTGTGGATATCATAACAAGCACCCCACGCTTTTTGTACAATAATATGAATTTTTCAATTGATTACTACAGTATTATTTTTAATTTTTTAGTTCAATCTGTTTTAAAAGCGTGGTTTTTTAGTTTTTTAAACTATAATTTTTTGATATATTTTTACTTATCTATTTATTCGTAGGAGCCAAAATGACGTCACAATGGAAACAAATGTAGGTAGTATAAGTTGTCACAAAGAGTCATGTCGAGTTTAGCTGTAGTATCACAGACGTGTGTTAAGACCGTTTGAATCCTTGTGCAAATTTAAATGCTAGAAAGAAAAAGAAATTATAATTTTGATTGATTATACGCTTGTTTTATCGAAACACTAGTCTCTCACGACATGAAGACACTACTATAACTATCTGATCCTTTATCAACGGCATCCGGCGGGACAATATAAGTGTCTTATTTAGTGTTCCTCCCGATCTTAGAGTGATTGTGTTGAAATGCATAACGGATCTTATGAATTGGAACAAAATAGTGAAATAAAAACAAACAAAAATACCGAGGACAAAGAAAATACAGCTATCGAAGGAGGATGGGGGTTTGTTGTTTGTTTTGGAATGATAATTACTTTTGTAAGTACTAACTTGTATTAGTATTAAGTCATCTCATTGCATTTGAAACATTTTATAGTTTTTATTAGGTATATTGAAGATTACGTTACATTTGTTTGTATTTGACTATTTTCTGTCATGATATCACTAACTGTTCCTTTGTCGTTAATATGTACCTACTAATTAAACCAAATCTCAAAATAATCCCGTAATGATACTGATTTTCTGTATTAAACTTTAAATTATTTATATTAATTACTATTTCGTGTTTTTGCAGATCGCTGGGATAGGTCCCATCAATTCTTTTGGGCTTATATACAATGATTTTATGAATGATACACATTCTTCTGCGAAGTCATTAACAACTGCTCATGGTGTATTTGCAATGATGTTGGCTATAGGAGGTAAACATGTTTTATTAAAAGCAAATAGATTTCTATTAAATTACGACACAATTCTATGTTGCTGTGGTTAGACGCGTTTTTGAGTTTGGTTTTCTAAGTTTCAATTTTTCCAAGCAAGAGACTTTTTGAAAACATTGTTTTTGACATCAATTATTGATATGACCAGACCAGACCAGAAATATTGTAACACTTTATAACTTAAGTTAAAATATTTCTAATTTTACTACAGGTATAATTCTCAATGTGATGTCTAAGACTGTTTCATTCAAGTTTGGAGGCTACATAGGAGCCAGTGTATTTTGCTTGGGATCTTTCTTAACAATATTCATTACTAATGTTCGTCAGTTACCTTTTACCTTTGGAGTGCTGCAAGGACTTGGGTTTGGTATCATGGTTCCTGTATCGTATTCCACTTTCAATTTCTATTTTGTAAGAAAACGGACAACAGTAATGAGCTTTTGCAAGGCTGTTCAAGGATTCGTTTTGATGTGGTATCCACAGCTGATAAAAATATTTATTGTGCAATATGGATTTAGAGGAACATTGTTAATTATAAGTGCGATATCGTTGCATACAATCCCCGGAATGGCAGTGATGAATAAAAATAAGGACACACCTCGAAAGATTGCAGCAAGTATTATTTAATTTATGAATTACATAATAATTTAATATGATTTAACACTTTCGAAGAGACAACTAATAGTTTAACTTTTAACAGATGATGAAGAATCTAGTAGAAATGTCGAAGAAAATATTGATTTGCTAAATCAAAATGAGAATCAAGAAGCCTGTAGCAAGAAAAAGGGTATTAAGAAATTCAGGTAATATGTAGATCTCTCATTATTATTAATCAGGGAATTTCTTTTTCATAAGTAACAAAACTTTGATATTTCGTTTAGCATTATTTACTACTACATAATAACGTCTGAAGTCCCTCGCCGCCTTGGCCATTTTGTCTGTCTAAATAAACATATGACTTCAATTGATCTAAAAGAAACGTCATGTTTAATATATTGTTAATATTTATTTACTGATTCCCGTGCGAAGTTGGATCGGATTGCTAGTATTAATGAAAAACTAAGTAGCTAAGGTGCCCGGGAACAAAGTAAATTCTTTTTTGTATTAATATTTCAGACTAATATTGGAAGAAATTTTATGCCTTAAGGTTCTAAAGGATCCTGTTTATATAAATATTTGTTTGGGGCAAAGTTTCGTCAACTTTTCTGATTTGACTTATTTTATGCTGCAGCCAATGTTATTGTTTCAATACGGGTATGATCAAGTAAGTTAATCAAAATTAACTTCAATATATCAAAAGGTGAGCCATATGTATTAATATTTTAAGGTGATTGATTGCCTGAATTGAAATATTCAATTTCATTCGCATTTTTATCGATAGCAAAACATTTCATCAGAAAATAATAAAATATTAAGTAGGTAAGCAAATATTTGAAATCTATTTGGGCTTTATGTTGTATATCCACTAAGTATATTATTTTATTTTTGTAGACTGAAGTAGCAGCGTGCATTTCTATTGGCGCAGGCGCTGATGTTGCTGGAAGAGGTGCTCTGGCATTAATAAGTAGTATTATTGCCATAGAAACTCGGACTATATTTTTTATGGGGACATTATTGACACTGATTATGAGAATAGGTATTATTTACTGTTTATTATAGACTAAGTTGATCAAAGCTTAAATCAGTAAAATCTGTTTTATATCTGTGAATAGGCCCCAGGAGGCGCTTTTACACGTCCTAATATTTAAACCTACCACTGCTTCGGGTCAAGTCTGGGCTAGTGTCTTAAATATTATTTGTGTTGATAGAAAAAATATGATCAAGTAAACGGAATATATTAGTTATTGTTTTTGTTAAAATTATAGAGGTTTGTAAAAACGAGTCAAATTTAATACGAGTTGTACATTTTATTTCACGTTTTG
The DNA here is from genome assembly GCA_949315895.1 of Anania crocealis. Classification (NCBI taxonomy): domain Eukaryota; kingdom Metazoa; phylum Arthropoda; class Insecta; order Lepidoptera; family Crambidae; genus Anania; species Anania crocealis. The sequence continues at coordinate 20,865,070 of OX438882.1, forward strand.
CTTTAAATTTATATTTGCAAACTGTTGTGAAACAGAATTAATGCGATAAAGAACTTGTTCTTTACATCTTTTATTTTACTTGTGAAATTATGTCAAAAACCTAGTTTTTAAATTTTGCTTAAGTTTGATCATACATACATAAAGGCCGCGAAAGACACAATAAATTAAACGTTAATGGACTATCTATTGCTTCTTATCTGATTAAAAGTAAACCAACACACATACCGCATAAATACTCGTATTATCAGCACCACTCATAACAACAACAATGATAAAATGTAGAATAAATATATATTGATAAAAGGAAACAATATTCACCTACTTCTAATTGAAAAAAAGGCCATTACAGATGTAAATTCTACTAAAACAAAAATCCTTACTGATGTATTTTATGATCGACCAAAAGTAAAGAAAACCTGAAATCATAGCGGATATACATACATTTTCTTCATGCACAATTTACTGACATGACATAGGTCTGATTGAAGTGCGCATAGTTGACGCGACAACTAATAACTCTTGGTTTTATCACATCTTTATATTATTTCTTTCTAATCTATATGTCACCGTAAAATTGTGGGCTCTGTCAGTTTACAAAACAACGCGTGAGATTATAAACTAACGGTGGGTTAAGTTAGGTTAGATTGTAATCCATCGACGTTCAATTATGAACTGACGAATAATCAAGATCTAGATCAAAATCTTCACTCATTTATGTCGTTAGGATAGTTGATACGAAGTTCAACGGGACATCTAGTCTTTATATAAAAATGAATCCCTATTTCCCTTGGTCACGGCATCACGCGTGAACGGCAGGATTTCTCTAATTATTTTTTTGATTTGTTTGTAATTATCAGGAGAAGGTTCTTATGTAAGAAAAAAATAAGAAAATTCCTCAAAAAATTTAAAATTTTTAGAATACTTAACTACTATATTAAATTATTATTAATAAACTAGAATAATAAACAATTTGTATCTATTTTTTTTTTATTAATTACACCAATTCGAAATCATTATTCATAGTTCAGACAGGACAACGTCTGTCGGGTCCGCTAGTGAGAAATAAAAGACCATAATGCGTGAACTAAGTGTGATCTTAGCTCTGCTTTTGAGTGGTTTACAAAATTCAATTTTCGATGACCTCCATGTTGTTGTAGTTTTATCTATTTATTTATTGTATTTAATTTTGGAAAAAATATTTTCTAAACTGGCTTAGGTCCGGAAAGGGCAGGTAGGCAGGCAGAACAAGTAAATCCATTAAGTCCCTGTTACTAACTTCTATCGCATTATGCAAGTAGTAAAAACAAGTCTGAGACCTGTAATAGATAACTAAGTAAATTTTATGGACAGAATATTCGAACGATAATCATGCGTCAACAATAAAAGAAGAAGACTAACGTATCAGCTTATGTAAGCTATGAAACATTAGCTTTGTATTTTTTTTTATAAACAATGGGTTTGCTCTTGGCTACATACTTAACTCTACGGTTAAGGAGAAGCCTAAGATGAAGCGAGTTTATCCAGAGGTACCTACTGGTTCTCCCACACACTAGCGGAACACAGAAAAACTGTTTGGCGCTGGACTACGGCAGAAATAGCATCCAGGCGGCCTCTTACGAAGCCTACCACCGCAGAGGGATCTGTTAGCCGTTATCATTGGTTAGAAAACCAAAGATGCCGTTGCCCAGGGTGGACCATAGGAGGTAGATCCCACCACCCTAAATGCCGCTCATATTCACCGTCTTCTTTCAGCAATGTTCCAAGTGCGTCAGTTCGTCTGGGTAAGCACAGTTATTGCTGCGTTGGGTCTCCTCAGGGCCTGGTTGCACGTGGCCAGTCCTCTAGTGATATCAGATCACGTCACTCATCAGGACTTCCCAGGAGCATACGCACTGTATCTGCTGACTGCTGGGCTTGTGAATATGACTTTGTCACCTCTAATTGGTGAGTACGTTTATTTTAATTGCTCGTGTATATCGTTACTCAACAAATTTTAATTGTAATTTAAATGATTTCGAAAATTTCACTGTAGAAATTATGCATTTTGATAGCAATGTAGCACTTTGATAGCACTTTGTAGTAAGAATTTTACGTATTTCCGAAAAAATAGTCAAAAACAGGTTACGTGGTTACTTAAACAAAGTTAAAAATAAGTTGTGGATTATACGTTTATCTAGACGAATTTTTATACTTTTTTTCTATGCTTTTTATTAAATAGTAAGAAATATGTGAATATATTATCCAATATTATTTTAATTCAGTAAAGTTACTAAACCCTACAAAATTTATACCTGTTTGATTATTATGATAATCAACATCGCAACGCTTAAAGCTGTTTTTACTAATCACAAAGCCGAGTTTATTATAAAAAATACAGACTCGATTCCTCAATCGACTATGACCTCAATAAAATAGACCTCCGCCATCAAGGCACGGGGCTGACAATGCGATGTGACAAATCGTTCTTCTAAATCGATTCCATCAAATTGACAAATAGAGTCGTTTTGTAGGAGCTGACGTTAGGCACAATGTATTAGGATTTAGGAGTTTTGTTTCGCCTTGGTAATGCTTTAAGTAAGATGAAATGAAAATATTTGTAAGATACATAGGTAATGTGCTGTTATTGAGTAAGTATGTATGCAACCACTGAATAGTATTTTTTAAGTTCTGGTGTCAATTAAAAATTATTTCTAAGTAAATCACTGTAGATTATAAAATTCTACCGGCTATAATAGACAAAATTATTTTTTCTTTTACTTTGTTTCGTATTTTGACTGTTACAAGTGTAGATAGGTACTATAGGTAAAAGCGCCGAAGCCGCCGAATCCTCATTTTTGGTGTAGCTAAAAAACATATTATTTCTAAATTTTAAAATGTTATTGTTCTTTTCAGGTCAAGTAAAAGACACGTATGAAAATTACATACCAGCTTTCTACGCCTTGTCAGCATGTTGCCTACCCTGTTTAATATTTTGGCCCATTGAGTACCTGTGGAAGAAAAAACATGTTTAAACTTAAGTATTTATTCAACATATTGCCAAAGCTTTTAACAAATATATGTATTGTTTTGAGATTTCTAATGTACTAATTTCATTTATGTATTAAGATGTACTTCGTATCACCTATCCCAACAACATAAAAAATCTTGCTTCGCTTAAATGGCTGAAAATTTTTATGTAGAACATTTTATATGGGAAAATGAAATTGTTCTTTTAACTATTTTAAAACTTTTAAAACTTCCCTGTACTACGACAAACATTTTAAAATTAAAATCAGCTAAATCGGACCAGCCGTTCTCGAGGTTTAGCAAGACAAACGAACAACAATTGTTTTTATATACAGATAGATCAAATTAATAGACTCAGGCTTTGCGGAAATCCATAACTAATTATGGATTTAGAAAATTATTTTGCTAATGATTTCCGCTTGTTAATACCGGCCTAGATACCTTTACCACATTACCCGCACTAACACTGAGCAAGCACTATTTCATGAGGTTTTCCTGCATGAAATAGTGCTTGCTCAATCAGTGTTAGTGCGAGTAGTGTGGTGAAGGTATCTAGGCCGGTATTAACAAGCGGAAACCATTAGCAAAATAATTTACTAAATCCATAATTACAGATAGATCCTTAAAGATATAAGACACCTGTAACAAATTTCAAATGAATGCGTATATATTTAAAAACTTAATATGTGTTATATTAGGTTATTTAAAAGTTTGGTTTTAAAAAATACTAATGCCTACTTAAGTAACACATTTTGAGTTCAGGATACATTTGATTTTATATTCGTATGGACTTAGGTTATTAAAACGATCCGATTATACAAATAAAACATTATTTGGAAAACATCTTATCTTATTTACTCATTGTTCGACTAATAGTAGATAATGTTTCCAAGATTAGTAAAAAGATCAAGTTCTAATGATAATCACAGATCTAACAAATTTATCACAAATCTATACTAATATTATGGGCGACCATTTGGATCAGTGGTAGTAAACGCTGCTTCTGAGCCATGGGCCGCGGGTTCGATCCTCGCACAGTACATATTTGTGTGCATGAACATGTCTGTTTGTACTGGTCTGGGTGTTTTTCTATGTATCATAAGTATATATTTACAAAAAAAAAATATATAAGTATGTTTATCGGTTGTCTAGTAGCCAATACGACAAGCTTCGTAGTAGTTGCTTAGTTTGGGACTAGATGGCTCTGTGTGGCCCAGTGTAGCATGTCTAAAAAAATTTATAAATTTATTTTTATTTTAATTTATATATATTATTATAAAGCTGAAGAGTTTTTTTGTTTGTTTGTTTGTTTGAACTCGCTAATCTCCGGAAGTACTTGTTCGATTTAAAAAAATATTTTTGTGTTGGATAGTCCATTTATCCATCAAGGCTTAAGGCTATATAACATCACGCTGCGACCAATAGGAGCGAAGCATCAGTGAAAAATGTTGCAAAAATAATCGCGTTCATAATAACAGAAATTGACGCGGACGAAGTCGCGGGGAACAGCTAAAATTGGTAAGGTAAGCAAAAAAAAGATGATATACAAATTACTCTCAACCGGGTCCGGGTGTCGCAAAGGGGGTGCACGAAAATAACACATTTTTTTTTTCATGACTCCAAAAAACATAGCATTCAAAAAAAGATAGACAAATTTTCAAAATTTCTCGAACAAAAATTTGTATGGAGCTGGGACTTGTAAAATTCTTCACTTATTTCCTACCTTGTGTCGCAAAGGGGGTGCAGGACATAGCCGAATTTTCAAAGATATTTTGTATGGAGCTGGGACTTGGAAAAATTTTGCTAATTTAGTATGGGAAAAATTTACAACTCACACTTGGACGTTTTTTGATTGCAGATATTATGGGCCCGGGATCTATCCGGGCTTTCCTAAAGGGGTTCGAAATTTTCTTTATTTTTTGGATATGGCACCGTTACTGAGATACTTGATGATTTATATTTTTATTTTTTATATCAGCTAATGGGCATTTAAGCGACTAGTATCTCTGGCGCTCGGCGGCCGCTACCGCAGCACGCTTCGCTCGCCTTCGCGCGTAATTTTTTCTATACACTAGTGTTTCTGCCACAAGGTCGAAATTAGTCCTTTTGGGAAGTTGACGTTTTGAACCTAGGGTTGATTTTTATACACAACTGAAAAATTTTACAAGTCCCAGCTCCATACAAAATGCCTTCGAGAATTCGACTAAGTCCTGCACCCCCTTTGCGACACCCTAACCCTCAACCGCAACGTAAAATAAATTGCGATGTAATGAAAATCAAGACTAAAAAGTCGTTTTCGCTCAGGGATCGGACAGTCAAACATTTCGCCCTCCAGTGGATTCCTTAGCCCGTGGCTCATCAATTTATTTACCCATCGCCGACGAATTACAAAAAATACTTTTTGGTGTAAAAAAATCCGGAATATTTCTCCGGAATCTACGATATAACGTCAGAGCCAGGCGATTGTTCCTGTAGTTAAGACTGTTAGTAAGTATAACGAGATTGAAAGATGTTAAAATAAAACACATTTCATTATCTTTGAGCTAGTATTCCGCACTACATTTATCTTCTACATCATCATTATCATCATCATCATCAGTCTATCGCAGTCCACTGCTGGACATAGGCCTCTCCAGTTGCATACCACTTAGGTCGATCCTCGTCGACTTCTCGATCGATCTACTTCATAGGTATTATCTACTTAATAATTTTACGTAGCCCTAAGTATAATTAAATTGAATTTAAAATTATATAATATTTTGCTATACCCTTGCAGGGTGCATGTGACTTACACACATACAATTATTAATTAATACCTTGTCATTCATACACATGTGATGCAAATAAATGTTTGAATTTAAATTTGAATTTGAATTATTAATTTTACGTTATTATGTCGTTATCTGAATAAACACTTTTTGTAAATGTATTTACGTGTTTGTATTCTCTTAAAGTGTTTTTTTTTTAATTTTGAAACACAAACTTGTTTAGCCTACAGAATCATTAAGCATCTAGTTAGATGACAGACATTTGGAGCTTAGTAAAGAGTTACGTAACTTATCATAAATATATTATGTAATTTTGATACTTGAAACTTGATCGATCAAGCAAAACCACTTATTTTGTTTGATAGGTACTAGTAGCTAGTCATATTGACTTGCAGTTGCTTAGCCAACACTGAACTGGGTTGACATTCAGACTCATAGAAATTAGCAGTTTAACCCCGTTTTAGGCTATATTCATAATTATGTTGCTTTTACTTCTAACGCCTTGTCCTCTTCCTGTTCAAATTCATCAAGCGTACTTTAAAAGAGTTGCAGCTATATTTAAAATTAAAACTTTTGAAATTAGACTTAAGAAGTTTCATTGCATCTATAAACGACATCAAGTATAGGAGAACAAACTCTGTGTTGTATTATAGCTACTCCAGAACCGACATATTCAAAGATTTTATCCAAATTAACAGATGCCTGCTACGAGTACATTTCGACGTCGAGCAAGTGTTTAAATACTAAAATTTAAGGCGGCGTAGTTCTAAGAGGCAGCGTTTTTAGTTTTCAAAACCCATCTGGGAAATGAAAAACAGCGTTCTAAAATCTGAAAAAAAATCTATGTATCTAGTCTAGTCACAGTCGCTATCGGTTAGGTACACGATTTGATTAACTTGGCTCGATAGAAAAAAAAAACTTACATCTCTTCAAAATGTTTTTTCAATTTCACGATTAAACTACGGACATTTTAAATAAAAATTGTATGCTTGTATAAAGCTACTAAATATACCTATATTTATTATTTTGAATGTTTTTATATATATGCTGCATAATTCAATAAATAAATAATTTTGAGAAGATTTTGACGAGCTTCTTAGTCTAAAATAAACATGTGGGAAACTAACTAAGAAAGATATAAGATGATATTACTCAGAATTTATTCCACTTCAATATGCCAATGCTTATCGTTCAATTTATATCTTTGAAAGAAACCTCATTATTACTTCTCCCAGGTGAGAAGGGTAGGTGTTACGGCAGCTGGCGCATCAATAACTGTCAGTCGAAAATTGTAGCCGTCAGCGTCTTGCTAAAAACGATGATTTTTTAATACATTCGTTTGCATTTGAATATAATTTAAAAGTTCGATTTTGTTACAGTAAACAACCTTATAAAGTCTATACCATCCCCATTCTAATATAGAATAGCTTAGATATCTTGTTTGTTGTAAAGGTTGTAAGTTGTAACATCATAATAATGTATCACTATTGATTTAAAGTTTCGAATTTTCGAACATTGCTCAGGTTTGTGATCACCAACCCGCATTTGGCATGCGTGGTGATTATGCCAGTACCCATTATTGCTGTGATAACTTGAATTCAATGATGAAGGCCTTTTCCCTGCAGTGGGCTTCGTAAGAGGCCGCCTGGATGCTACCACCCTCCTGTCGGAGCGCCAAACAGTTTTTCTATGTTCCGCTGGTGTGTGGGAGAACCAGTATCTCTGGATAAGCTCGCTCCATCTTAGGCTTCTTCTTAACCGTATAATTAAGTATGTAGTCAAAAGCAAGCCCATTATTTATTTAAAAAAACTGTATTTAGGGCAGTGGCAATGGTGTGCAACCATAAATGCCAATAAGCTCTGCCTACCTTGCCCCCTACGTCAAACTAGTTAAAACAGATCCCTGCATAACTCCAATAGTTAAGCTTATGAAAACTAAGGTAATGCTTACCCCACCTAGAATTTCTGTGCACGCCCGTGTATAAAGGTGTTGTGTCGTGTGGTGCCGGCGCATTAAAAATAGCACCACCTGTTCTCTTCTCATAGGTGTCGTAAGTGGTGTCTAAAGCGGTACTATTAACAGATAACTGGCAGTAAGGTCTTTTCTTTACTATTAGCCAAATTGCGAGCGCCAACCCGCCTGCATGGCAATATGCAGGGCAAAATGACGACCATTTGGATTATTGGTAGTAAGTTCGATCCCCGGATCTATTCCTTTTTAATACTAAAAACGAATACCAGTGTTATTTGTTTTAATCGTTATTAATCTGAGTTATTAATCGTTATTAATCTATCCTTCTGAGCTATGGGTCTCGGGTTTGATTCCCGGCACAGTACAAATATTGGTGTTTGTTGGTACTGCTCTGGATGTTTTGTATATATTTACGAAAAGTAAGTAAGTTTATCGGTTGTCTAGTACCCCATACACCAAGCTACTCAATAGTAGCTTAATTTGGGACTAAATGGCTGCCCAGTGTGGTATGTCTTAAATATTATAAGGCAAAATCTTCCGTTGAAGGGTGCTTTTCCACCAGAGATGTGCTATGCTACGATGCTATGGATGCGTTTGATATCCACCAATCATATTTATTGGTGCACATAGCTTAGCACAGGTGAAAACGGATTGAAACGGAAGGATGCGTGCTATGGATGTAGGCTTTGGATGCGTGCTATGGATGCGTGCTATAGATGCCTGCTATGAGCCATCGCGAGTGGTGTAGCTATGTTTAGAGCCCTAGAGTACAAACAGTATGCCCGCGTTTTTCGCTGAAAGTAGACATGACACATCATGGAAGCAAAAAGTTTCTCGCACAGTTACTTTGCGGCGGCGCATCTTCGTAGCGCATCTTCCTCGCACAGCTACCTATGATAGTATCGGTGGAAACGGTCACATTTTTTCGTAGCGTATATTTTACATCTTCGCAGCATAGCTGCATAACACTTCTCTGGTGGAAAAGCACCCTAAAGAGGCTCATGTTCACCTATGCACTAATAGTAAAAAAGTAAAGTAAAGTAACAGCCCATCATCATCCCACTGCAGGGAAAAGGCCTCCATCATTGAATTCAAGTTACCACTGCAATGATGGGTGTACTGGCATAATCAACACGCTTGCCAAATGCGGGTTGGTGATCACAAACCCAAGCAACGGTCGAAAATTCGAAACTTTTTGTTGTCCGGCTTGGGGCTCGAACCTGGGACCCCGAGATCTTGGCCCGGTATTTAAACCACTAGACGAACGGGGCGCTAATGCACTTGTATAGACAGGTTATTATAATGGTAAGAGTGATAATAAGTATACGTACCTATTTTTTTTTCATATTACCTATGTTGTTAATGCTAGTGAAATACTATCCTTGAACATGTTTCTAAATCGAAAGTATCATATTATCAACGTATCAAAATCTTAAATGACACTTATCCAATACGACCAAATAATGGCAATATTCGATTTCAGACTAATTAATAGTCTTGAATACTTTCCGGAATATTGAATTTCAATCGTGTTCGGTAATGAAATGGGATCTGTCTGTTGACGAAAAAAACGTTATTTATGCTATCTTGAACCTTTTAATTTAAAAATGATCCCAATTAGCAAATTTATAGGTACTTAAGTTATTACACAAGTCTAGAATTTATAGTTTTTCGAAATCAATCTTGTAATGTGTGGCCATAGATAGCAAACCGGCCAAGTGATAGTCGGACTCACGAAAGGTTCCGTAACTTAATTAAATTTTTTTTTTTTTTTCAAAGAATATGAAACTGAATATTATGTGAATATTCCAAGCGTATTTATTAATAAATATTCTGTGAATATTCAAACGTTTACCTGTTGCTGTTTTTAATATTAAAAAAACCGGCCAAGTGCCAATCAGACTCGCGCACTGAGGGTTCCGTACCAACTTTAACTGAATAGGGGTCCACTTACTTCCACTTAGCCAAAATACCACAATATTTAATTGACTGCAAAAATAACTTTGTGTTTCAAGTTGTATTTGCAAAAATGTGCTATTTCTCAAAAACTACCAGTTTGATCTCGTTCAAACTAATTTTATTTGAAAGTATTTGTTAAGATATACATTATAAGTTTTTTTCAAAATTTTCATTTGCATAGTTTAAAAGTTAGATGGGGGGGCTCATTTTACAACTTTGGAACCGTCTATCTTCCAAATGTTAGACATTTGGAAAAAATGGTTTTAGGAACCTCCATGTCATTTTAAAAGACCTATCCATAGATACCCCATACATATAGGTTTGAGTATTTTTTTTTGTTTTAGTTCTATGTACGACAAAAAGCGGTCAACAGGATACATCAACCTACCAAGTTTCAACTATGTAATGCTAATACTTTCAGAATAAAGTGGCTGTGACATACGGACAGGCAGACAGACAGACTTGACGAAACTATAAGGGTTCCGTTTTTGCCATTTGGCTACGGAACACTAAAAATCGGAAAAAATATCACGCTTGTAGTATAGGAGCCCACCAATAAAAAAATATTTTATTTTGTTGTTACCTATAGTGGCAACAGAAATACCTACATCTTCTATGTAAATTTCACCTGTCTAGCTATCACGAAACATGACACACAGACAGACAGGTCCTGTTTTTACCCCTTACTTACGAACCCTACCCCTTGGTCTAGTGGTTTAAATACCGGGCCAAGATCTCGGGGTCCTAGGTTCGATCCCCGGGTCGGGCAACAAAAAGTTTCGAATTTTCGAATGTTGCTCGGGTTTGTGATCACCAACCCGCATTTGGCAAGCGTGGTGATTATGCCAGTTCCCATCATTGCAGTGGTAACTTGAATTCAATGATGGAGGCCTTTTCCCTGCAGTGGGATGATTATAGGTTATTACTTACTTTTTACTTACGAAACCCTAAACCAGCTATATGACTACGTCATTCTTCTTTACGTCTACGGAATTGTAATTCCAATCGTTATGCAATATACAAATAAATAAACATTCTACAATTAATTTTATTGATGATGTTAGTAATTAAATTTAATAACGAAGATCTATTTTCAAATTTACGATTAAGTAATAAAATGTATATAAAAATTTGGTTTAATGTCAACCTTGGCGGATTTTTAAATGTCAAGTTCTTGCCCGCGACTTTGTCCGAATAATAAGGCTATTAAGAAAGTATTTTGTTCTATTACAATATTAAAGAATAAGTTTATATATTTTTTTTTATTAATAGGACAACTTACAAAACATACACAAGATTATAGTAATGTACACCTGTTATTAGAAGACATGATTACAGTGCTGTTTTAATTACAAGTTGCCACGGCATGCAATGAATGCAGGAAATTAAAAATTAAAAATTATACAAAAAAAAAATTTAGTACTCTTAAAACTAAAATAAACAAAAACCAATTGAACCCGTCCGGAGTCCGTGCATCTTCAGTATCTATAAGTCAGTGCGAGATAGCGAGTATGAGTTTATGTGTGAGATTGCGTGTGTAGTAGCGTGTACGTAAATATTACTTTTTTTTTTTCATTTATTTGAAAAGGACCACAAACAGAGTCACAATAGAACATAATTCAATACAGTAAAAAGTCAATAAGTACATATCATTGTGAATCCAACCTTGATGGTCTCAGTATAGATACAATTTAGTAATAGGGGTTAAAGTATGAAATTGCCGATTATTTTCCCACTTTTTATTTTGTTTATAGCTCTTAAGTATAGTCATATTATTGCGTAATTATTTTTGTATTGTAAAAAAAACTAAATAAAGTAACTTTTGAATTAAAAAAAAATACAATACTAGTGCCTATTACTTCAAAGGAAGTCGTTGAAAAGACCCCTTACAATGTGTCAGCTGACCTTCTTACTTCAATTAAGTATATTTGTATTAAATACTTTGATTTTCAGAAATTTAAATACTATAATGCGCTATACTATAAGCTTTATAACCATCTAACTTTCACCTTTAATTGCATCGAAAACGGTTTAGGCGTTTTTAAAAAAAAACTAAAAAATTGTTAGTATGGAAAAATGACTTTTCTCGATTTCGTCCATACAAAACGGCAATTTCATACTTTAACCCCTAATATTAAGGTGGAGTTCATCTTATAAATATGGTACAATTACACTATAGTAAAAAGTTTGTCGGTGTAATCAGTAAAAATCTGTTACTTTTTATGTGTGCATTGTGCTCGTTGGGGCGAGATTAAGCTGGTTAAAATAAAAAATAAAAAACGTATGTTAGAATCAGCGCATGCTCCACACGCCCGATTGCCCTACGGTATAAACGTATAAAACAAAACGATACAAAGTTGTCAAGTACAGAAGTTACCACCCACTTGGTTGATTTACAATACCTTCTTCTGTCTTCTTCTTTTAGCCGGATACGCCTGATTCAAGGATGTGAGAGCTTTCTAAGTAGCCTATTACAGGCTTTAGACATAAAGCTTGCTGTTTCTACCTCCGACTAGCGACAGAAGCTGATATCAAAGGCTTTACGTGTTTTCCGAAGCAGACTAAAACCCACCCACCCTTTACAGTTCTATGGCAATTAAGAGGAGATCGTTTTCCAAACTAACCCGACCGGGAATCGAACCCGAAAAACTTGTGTTGAAGGTAGACCACCGCACGTTCGGTCGTCAGTAACTAAAAGCTACATAGGTAGATACAAGATAGATAGATAGATTTGCTTTTTCATGTCGCACCGCCCACAAAATTATTTCTGCTTGGCCCGATGGTCGACTGGGAGAGAATGCCTTAAGGCATTAAGTCCGCCTATTGTACTTCATTTCAGTGTTTGTGCAATAAAGTTTAAATAAATAAATAAATAAATAAATACAACATACAAGCATTGTTATAAACCTTGTTTTGATTATTTTTGGTTTGTATTCCTTTTTTGATTTATATTTAAAAAGTACTGCTTTTGTTTAGTTTTTTGTTTGTCATTGTTAATATCGTTGTGCTACTGTCACTATATTTCTCTTGTACTCTCATTTTCATAATATATTATTTACATTTACATTCACGCCTATCATTTTATCACTACAACATACAGTCCACTCCTTTTCAAGCATGATAGTAAAACTATTTTGTTTAAAACCATTTCCGTATCAACCACTTAGCTTTAACCGTCGTCGTGTCTAATTTAGATTTAAATTTATTCTATGATATCTATATTGAAATTTATTAGTTGCAATAAAGTTGGTTTTGCAATCGTTTTGAATAAAATTTGACTAAGTGATTCAGATACTAAAACTATAAAAGTTTTTGTGACTAATGGTTGTGCTATTTTTAGTTAATTTATTATTGTATTCGTTTCGTAACGCCCATTGGTATAGTGGTTTAATGAACGGACCAAGATCATGAGGTACTGGGTTCGACCCCCGAGTCGTTCCGAATTCTCGAATATTGCTTGGGATTGTGATCATTTGCGCGCATTCGGCAAGCTTGGTGATTGTGACTAGTATAGTGTACACATTGCTTTGCTAGCTTGAATTCAATGACGCCTTTGCCCTGAAGTAGGACGATCAAAGTATGTTACTTTACTTTCCTTTAACTAATTTTGTATCTTTTTGACTAGTCGTACACACACACAGCAGAAATGATAACATCAAAAATACTATTTTTTTATCAGATTACTTACATCAATTCGCTGATAAACAAAGAGCTGTGCATATTTAATAAGGGTGTTATACTGTTTTAGGCTTGCACAACATGGCATATCATATTCTACATAAATACATACATACACTCACGCCTTTTTCCCGGAGGGGTATGCAGAGACCACATCTTTCCACTTGCTACGATCCTTACAGACTACTTTCGCTTCATCCACATTCATTAATCTTTTCATACACGCACGGTTTAGGGTATTTTGACCTGACCTTTCTTTAGAACTTCCCCGATTTGATCAAGATAAGTTCGTCGAGGCCTTCCCCTTCCAACATTTCCATTCATACTCGCCATATATATCTTTTTAGTAAACCTGCTTTCATTCATCAAACCATTTAAGCATTCCTTTTTCAATACTGGTCACTACATCCTCTTTTACACCACATCGATCCGACATTCTACATACCTTTTATGCCTAAGATAGTGACATATAAAAAAATAACTAAATACCTTTAAACTTTTGCGATGCAATTTCGAGCCTTTTGCTATTACCACGGTCAGTGTAACCCGATCGAAACTTCAAGGAGAAAATAAGGTATTTTTTGCATTTAAATCGCGTAATTTACCGTTTTATGTAAGAATAGGAACTAAAAACATTTTAATAAAGAAAAAACAAAATTTTTAATCTTTGTTGTATTGTTGTTACCTACTTCAGAATTCTTTGTAAAGTTTGATGTTTTAAGACAGTCAACCTTTACTTTTACCTGTAGAAGTGCAATTTTTCTTTTTAAATGTTATGAGGACTCCTTTTTATTTATAATTATTATGCATGTAATAATAAGTCCGCCATCTTGGGTATTATGTTGAATTTAGAATGACGTCACACAACAAAACATGCATTGTCCTCCAAACAAAACATTTACACAAAATGTCAGGTCAATTCTTTGAAAATCTGCTTCAAAATTTATTTGCAAGATTCCACCCAAACAATCATATACAATTCTAAAAGAATACTTGGCCAACTGAGACCGTTATATTTTATTATTTGGTTCAACATGGCGTTCCAATAAAAACTATGTAACAGAAATGTAAGGAAACGAAATTATTTTCGCCATTAAAATTCATGAATGGAGCGGAGACTGGATTGGCATTAAGAACCGCGTCAGTTCCCGATATCAACGAGGTTTCCTCTTTCATTTTTCTTTCGAAACTAGTTCAATCTGGTTCTAGTGAAAGTCGCAAGATTGCTAAGTCATCGTATTTCTTTTATTTTGGGATTTATTTGCGGTAATGAGTATATTTGTATAATCATACTGTGAAGTAACTTGATTTTTATTCAGCATAAATATGAATTCGAATTGAACACCATACAAGAACTCGTCCCGCAGACCAAACTATCCATATCAGCCGTTTCTAAGGTCATGGCAATAATATTAAGTCGGGTATGTTTTAAACATTAAAGCGTGCTGAATTCCGACAAAGTCAAGCTGAAACTAGATAAACATAATATCCAGATTAAATTGACTTACTAAATAACCATATCTGTGAATTTTTATACCAAATATTTAGCAACATAATACTTAACTAGTGCCATCTAGCGCATCATCACAGATAAGATAATACTAAGTATTATGTTGGTGGTGTAATTGAAATATTATACAACTTTGTTTCATATTATCAAGAAACTTAAGAGGAAACACAAGCGCCGTTTTTCCATACAAACGTAGTCCCCTATTTCCTCCCTGAATAATGCCAGTAGAGCAATAATTTTTATTACAAAAATCTATGGCTACTAGTAGCATGTTTCTATGTTTTCCTTTTTTTCATAAATTATTTAATAAAAAATATATGAGCCTTCAAAAATCTAAAAAATTCCCTAGTTTTTCCGCTGTGTTCAAACATCGAGAAAACAAATTTGGATAAATTTTAGATAAAAAGTAAAATACACGAACGCGGCCAAAGCCTTTCTTTGAATTTTAATGAAAAAAGTATTTAAATCGGTCTAGTTTTGGAAAAGGAATCGGGGGACTACTTAACGTTGATTTTGTGTGCTTTTAGTAGGTATTTTCGGTCCAAGATGCAGTTGTCTCTATCACACTCTGCGGTGAGGTGTTCGGGCACTACGCGACAGCAATAGATTGTACAAATACCTATTTTTCAATTCTCTCGACCTTAGTTTTTCCTCTTAAGATATGGCTAGAGTGACTATCCTATCTACCTAAACAAACCTGTATGGGGCTAGTCCGGGGCTGAACTACCCTCCTTGTTCCCTGGCGTTATTCAGTAGGTCAGAACTACCTACGTTAACGCCCCGGGTGTTTTTACCCCGGGCAATCGTCTCCCAGGCTGTGGCCAGCTTGAGTAACGGTTGGAAAATGGTGCGTGAGGGCACCGCTAAGCCTATTTTAGCTGGCAGCCGGCAACCCCGTGTTGGTCTGAAATGATCAAATCCGGAGTACTAAGATAACCAACATCGCTCAAAGTATTGTGGGCACAGCACTGGCAGTGTGGCGCAGCATATATGAAGAACCGATGGTTGGGGCAAAAAAGTACTTGAATGGCGACTTGGCATCGGTCGACGATCTGTGGGTTGGCCCAGGAGACTCTCTGGTGATTGTCGTTGAATGTCGATGAATGCAATGTGGGTGGCGCAGAAGCGATCGTCGGGAATGCCTATATCTAGCAGTGGACGACGTTTGGGCTGAAATGATGCAAGTGATAATGAAACTGGACTAAACGAATGTTTTTCGTGAATATTTTCTATCTATATATTTCGAGTTTGTAACAATGTAACATATTTTAACCAAGCTAAAGGTCGAGACTGAAATAAACAGAACTTCCGCCAACCCTACGTAAGCGAGTGGATTAAGAATTTATTCATGAAACAGCCAACTCGCTTGCGATAGGCTAAGCTTCGGACCGCATCTTCAAAACTTGACGTTAAAGCTCTCTATTTTATTGGCTTCGAATTTGCTTCGATAGGAAAAATATATTTGCATGAAACAAATAATATACTTTATACGAGTACTAACCGACGTGGTTGAAAGTTATACTTCCTTATAGTTTGACATGTGTGTAACGACATTAAAAAGATAAAGGGAAAATATGTTTGTTGCTGTACGAGATAACAATGACACTTGGTAACACGCAATATAATACGAGTAATATAAAAATGTTATGTTGGTTTGTGTACGCTTTAAAAAATCGACAAACCTATTAAACAAAATATATATATAAAAACATTAATTGTAAATTAGATGCACTTAGGCAGCTTATTTATTTTCCGGTTTTCAAGTTTACATATATAATTTTCTTTGTTTACTTCAAAGTGCTTGTGATCAATTAATAAATGTTTTTTCTTCTTATTTTATTTATGTTGATAATCGGTTATGGAAATAATATAATTTTTATAGCGGAAACTAGAATAACAACATGTAAACAGACAGACCATTAACTTCAAAAGTAGTGTCTTAGAGTTCTTAATTCAAACACATTTTTATGTTTTAGTACGAATTGAATCTTTATAATACCGTCAAAATTGGAATGGAATATTCCAAATGAAAATGTGGTGGTCATACATAATGAACGAGCCTATCGTTATCCTCCTTTTTAGACTGTTAAAAAAGACACTCCTTGAAACAGAGGCCTTACTCCGCAACACAATGTCCGTTTATTCGAATCCATCTGTCCCTGTCACTCATACCGATATCTTGAAGTATCTGAAAGAGACAGATATATCCGTAAATACGAGCTTTGTGTTGCAGAGTAAGGCATCAGGTTTGTTGCTTTGCTTTGACCACCACACGGTTTGATTGACACACACTGAAAAATTAATACAAAATCCAACCTTGCCACCCTCTTACAAAGGTCAAGTTCGTAATAAAACATTTACACACAATCTCAAACGTATAGTAACAACGTGATGGCCGAAATTTCAATGATAGGGTTATTTCGGACAAAAGGATCCACTCAGTATGATGATCGTTTGAATGGAGGTCGCTCAGCGGTGTCATCGTTTGGTACTTACAAAAACGGTTAAATAAAATTCAGCATATTACATCACTAGTGGATAATCGCTGCGATTTAGACTAATTAAGTGCCGGGAAACATTAAATGAATAGTATTACCCCCATCTCCTGCTATGGTTTTCGTAAGAAGCGACTAAACTCCCTCTTTACAACTAACGCCCCGTTGGTTTAGTAGTGCTAGTATCGGGCCAATATCTCGGGGTCCTGGGTACAATCTCCCGGTCGGGCAACAAAAGCAATCGGGCAACCCGAGCACGTGTTTGTGATCACCAAACCGCATTTGGCGAGCGTGATGATCTTATAATTGAATTCAATGATCGAGGCCTTTGCCCTGCAGAGGGATGATTCATAGGCCGTTAATTACACCTAATGGATGTTATCAAATTATCTAGTAAGATAAAAATATAATTGTCTTTTTCCGGGATTACTAATATTTCACTATCTATACCTACTCAAAATTTTAAAAAGATTTAGTTTCTTTTCAGCATATTCATTTTTAAGCCATACAAAAATACGAATAACTCCTATTTAAAATATCATACTTTTAACCATACAAAAATTTCCTCTTTACAATGTCAGTTTTTACGACTTTAAACATTCCTGGGGGACATTTTAATAACCGAAAATGAACCAAAAAGTATAGTCACATAAAGTATACTTTAATTCATACCCTGCCCGGGCAGGCTCACGCTCTATCGACCGGTCTAGATACGCTACTATGCTCTTGAATTTAGCTGGTATGGACTTTGAACTTCGTTTGATAACTCGTACTACACACTAATTCCCACATGAATATTTCACTTTTCTCAACGATCTTCGTAGTGTAATAGCGTCTAGTTTTCAAGGTGTCTCCTGCTCCTAGGCACCGGATTTTAGTCCACCGGAAATACCGCCTAGTATAGAATTCATACAGCGGAGGTTAAGCCCTGAATGAATTTGTTGAACTATTTCTTGGTAGCTCAATTTGTTAGGGCAGTCGCCCGTTAAGTGAAATGTTATGGGTTCAAATCCTAACAAGCAGTCGAAGTTTTTTTCAAGAAATTTCATTAAAAAAAAGGTTTTTTCTGTATTTTTTAAGTCAGGATGCCATTCATCTCTATCTAAAAGTCTTTTTAGTCAGCTCTTACGACACCGAAATAGGAAGAGTGGGGGTTCGTGGTATTCTTTTAACGTGCCAGAACACACGAAATGTCCTACAATTATCATTTTGCATATTCATTCCATTTAAGCACACAATCTAACAGCAATTAAAAACACTCATATTGACATAATTATCTTGCACGCGATTGGTCCCTTCCAGAGGAAAAAAAATTCGAACGCCGCTGGTTCTTATTGCGTAGATCCTGGTATTCTGGACATGGTTAATCTTTTATATTAATTATTATTAGTAGAGCCTTTAAATGTTTTTTAAAAAGTATACTATTTCACCAGACCCTTGATGACGTCGTATGAAATTGAAGAGTAATCAAATATTTCATGCCTGCCAGTCCGTAATTTTTTTTTCAAAAAGTTTTACAAGGTTTTCGATCACTCAAGTATCGTATAAGTATTTGTGTTGTCTGTGGCGACTTTGTCATAGTTTTAGGTACGCATAATTTTATTTAGCGCGGGCTTTGCGGAAATCTAACAAGTAGCTACATTTACTGTGTTAAATTTACGCAATCATTAGACATTGAAATGCAAGATTGACCTAACGAAACTAAAGACGAGAGTTAGAATTCACGTTTATTAGCACTTGCAGCTGTTTGAAGCCAACCTTCTTCCATAAACTTCTCAAATTTAATTAATAAAAGTCTTTATTCATTCATTTTAATGTTATTGTTAGTTTATTTGCCAACTGCATAGAGCTGCTCTATGCTGTTTTGATAGGACAAAACTAAACTTGATTTAAAATATAAACGTATTGTCAGAAACCTTAATTTTCCTAGTGCCTTTTTCCTCGTGCATTTTTGGACAAACCCTTTGTTATTGTTTCAGGGTTCTAATAAGCTTGAAACGTTACTTAAAAAATCGGCCAAGTGCGAGTCGGACTCGCGCACGAAGGGTTCCGTACCATGGACTAGGTAAACAACACTAGGTACCTACATTAATTTTGTTAATGTAGTGCCTACCTGTTACCATTTATTGATATCGAGCAAAAATAGGCAAAAGATTGCGTTTTTTGTATGGGAATATCCCCCCCTTTAATATAAATTTTCTTCAAATTTTATTATTTATTATTAAAGCTAAAAAAATACAACTGAGTGTTTTTTAAATATTTCAAGTGCCTACCTGTTGCCATTATTAATATCGAGCAAAAAAGGGCACAAAAATTGCGTTTGTTGTATGGGAGCCCCCCTTAAATATATATTTTATTTTGTTTTTAGTATTTGTTGTTATTGCGGTAACAGAAATACATAATTTGTGAAAATTTCAACTGTCTAGCTATCGCGGCTCTTGTGATACAGCCTGGTGACAGACAGACGGACAGACAGCGAAGTCTTAGTAATAGGGTCCCGTTTTACACTTTGGGTACAGGACCCTAAAAAAACTGACGATAGCCAATATAAAAGAAAATAAGTGAACAGCTTCATTATCGCCAGTAATTGTGCGTGATTGACACATAAGTGGCGTGGCGATTATTTATTTTATTTATTATATATATTTTTTTATTTTTTTTTATTTAAGTTCATTTACGTTACTTTATGGCATTAAAAACCTTCTATAAGAGAGGCCTGAATCCAGTACTGGTATGGCCTATGCTGATGATACTGATATCTGATAACATCATCTTATTTTGACGACCTCCGTGGCGGAGTGGCGTATGCACCGGTTTCCAAGGCGACGTTAGCTCCAAGGTCCCGGGTTCGATTCCCGGCCGGTTCAATGTAGAAAAAATTTATACTTATTACTTTATTTTGTTTGTATGTTGTTTCTGATTTCCATAAAACACGTGCTTTAATTTAGTTGCTTACTTTGAAATCATAGCAAATTATGTTATGTTTTCCACATTTATACCTAATAGATTTGAGTTACCAACGTTAATAGTAAGTAATTTAATGTCATATTAACAAAACCTTGCTAACACAATATTAGGATAGGTTAGGAGTTTATGAGATTACAGAAACATGAACCAGTCGCAAAACATGTTCAGTTTTAAAATATCTTTGGGTTAGCTCAATTATAACAATCCACGTTTCTTCCAATCATGTGGCAGGCATAAAGCAAGCAAAATCCAGCCTATATGAGCATCGTAAACCAGACTCAATCCACGTAGCCGTAGTCTATCCCGGGCGGGCTGTATCGACCCAACAGACTGGCTTGCCTACGTTCAGGTCGACCTAGCGTTACATTTGACGCTCCGAAACAATGGTTTTCACGAGTTATTGTTACCCAGTTATATTAAGATTAGGGAAACAGTCTTTTTATATATATGTATACAGGTATAAACCTATACTAATATTATAAAGCTATAAGAGTTTGTTTGTTTGTTATAACGCGCTAATCTCAGGAAGTACGGTTCGAATTGAAAAAATCTTTTTGTGTTGGATAGTCCATTTATCGAGGAAGGCTTTAGGCTATATAACATCAAGCTGCGATCAATAGGAACGAAGCATCAATGAAAAATGTTGAAAAAATAATCGCGCTCATAATAACAGAAATTGACGCGTACGAAGTCGAGGGGAACAGCTAGTAGTTTTAAAAACTGTAACACGACTACGAGAATGGAATAATTGCAAAATCACCCTGTAAATTTTTTGTATTGTTTAATCATTTTTGTACTCAGAATTTTGTCTTCTTTCATTTGATACCTCACTAGTTATGACAGTATTTTTTTAAAGTACCCCAATATTTTGGTGTAGCATTCGCCATGTAGCTTTTTTTTAACATAAGGTAGCCTATGTCAACCGGACTATAATAAGGAATCGATTGATACTTCCCACATAAATATCCACATACATATATATAGTTTTGTCTTCTTTTATTTCATACCCGACTTGTTATTATGGCACTCTTTTTTTTAAAGTACCCCAATATATTGTTGAAGCATTCGCCATGTAGCTTTTTATTTACAAAAGGTACCTTATGTCACCCGGATTATAATATGGAATCGATTGATACCTTCCACATAAAATAAATATCCACATACATATATTCATAGACTGCTGAACTCACTACCCTTCCTGTTGGCTTTGCTGTAGTCGGCTAAGACCCGAGTTCACCAATTCTTAAACAGCCGGCAAACATAGATTGACGGATAATTTGACACAATTCCCATACAAAATATGTCAAATAATATTTTAAACGCTGTTTAAAACTTAAACGTCTGTTGGTGAACTCTACCCTAAAAAGGTATGTACTTATGGTACTAGCACATGAATAAATATTCCCACCAGAATACAAGCTACCTATATGCGGCCCGCTGTTGTTCCACTCACACATAGCGCGGCGATGTACGCGTGACATCTCACCGACACGTTCACCGACGCGTCGCCGGGGTAAGAACTGGTTTTCACCGGTTCAGTTGCGGTATAAATGACAGGGCTGCCGCCTGCACGTCGCGCGCATTAGACGACATTTATTTGAGTGATTCGGCTGATTAGGGATTTTTACTCATGTGGTACTAGATTCCTATAAGTACCTTTTAGTGGCTAAGAAGAATAGGTAACCAAAAACAACAGTTTGCAATACTGAAACTGCATCTTAGAACGCTACGTACAGATATATTATTCTATATGAATGTAGGTGTGGGTCTAAATGAAAACACTTTTTCGGTGATATAACTCGGTATATTATTAAATTTTATTATTACACGCAACAGTCCTGCAGTCATCGGTAATGGCGGCGTCGTAAGAGAGAGACCTCTCGTTTTTAATCATTCATCCGGGACGTTCACACACATGCTTCGTTCAGAAATCATTGACAAACTCTTTAAATCCTACATGAATAATACAGCCAAAAGACGGGGAGCATTTTGTAACAAAGTTGTTTGAAAGAAATTGGTTTTTTTAATAACTTGTCATTTTTAGTGATAAAATTCGGTAGTCGTCAAGCATTTAATATTTAATCTATCTTCTATTTATCTGTAACTTATCTTATCCATATAAATGAAAGGTATCACCGCTTGTAATAAAATAATAGGTACCTGCCTACGCGCAAATAAAAGAGAAACGCCGCTTTAATGCAGTACCTACTTACCTAAACGCGTAAAACTTCCGATTGACAACACCAAATTGGATAATTCTTTTAAATTCGTAAAGTTTGGGAGAAGGTTTATATTATTATGTTTTTTTTTTTGATAATCGTGTGAAAAAATTCCTCATAATAAAATAGGTATCTACATGAAAAGTGTGTAAAGGCACAGATAAGATAATACTAAATAAGTAAAGTGTAGGGTCTTAAACATACCATTTGCTTGCATTATCTTCATTTGTAAACTTGAGCAAAGCCGGAAGGACAGCTAGTTATCTTATCTAGGTGTAAAATATAAAAATCATAGAGCTCTTTTAATTTTTGACGAAGGAAAAAATTGGTATCGACGAATTAAGTAGGTAAAAATGCTACGTGAAGGTGTGTTTGTTTCAATGATATTTAAAAAGTAAACTACTTTTGAAATATCATTGGTTTGTTTGAAACGATAACAAAAAGAAAACTTATTTGTCAAGTAATTATGGGGACTACTAGAGCTATACAATGTGCTGCCCCCAATTCATTTAATTAATTTTATTACTTCTAAACAAAATCAATTCTCAAAATACTAGAACAGTATCATTTTAGCAAATTACCTCGAGTATTTATAGAATCACAGTAAACTTTTCATTTAGTTGTTTATAAAGTCGAATTTGTCGCTATCGCCAAAAGCGGCCGCTTTTAGCAATAATGAACAATACGAAAGAATGCCAGAATGAAAAGCAGTTAACAGTGATTCGATAAATACCAGAGGTAATTGCTTAAATGATAGGTACTGTTCTAGTTTTTTGAGAATTGATTTTGTTTGATATAACAAAATAAAAATAAATTGGGGGTAGCACATAGCTATTAGTAGTCCCCTTAAACAAGTTACTTTTGTAAATTATTTACAGGCCACCACTTTTTTGTATTTAATTAAGTTTGACTAACAAGGTTTCGTTTCTTTTACCTTTGAAGAAAAAATATCTTTTGTTTGGCTCTTGAACAATAAGAAAACCATAATGATGCCAAACTTTTTTGTGGCTTCAAAAACAGTTTTGTTCTGCCTGGCGAATACTTACTTCAATTGCGTATAATCAAACCTTTTTTAGTACAATATGTTACAAAAAGTTTTTAAAATCTGTTGATAAAATAAAAAGGTAGATTAGTAAATTTAAATCTTTATGACAACAATTTATCATACGAAAAACGTGAAAAATGACAACTATTGGTGCTTATTATTGTCAGAAATTCTAGAATGACCACCAACAATTTGACATTACTGTTATTGATTATCATTTATTAGCCCGGTATTTTAACCACTAGATCAATGGAGCGTTATTTTACATGGGTTGACAGCATTCATATTTTTTTTAAAAAACGAAGATAATCTAAGTACATTTTAATTAAGTGGTTTATTCAGTGTTTAGAGTCTTCTGTTACGAGTATATCTAAAATTTATTTGAAAGTGACTATTGGCTCCCAAGTATTAATAAACAAATGATACTCGTAAATACATTTATTAGTTCAGTGGGAATTTAAAATCAAACGATGGTATACAAGAGTTCGGCACATTTTTTTATTAATTAGGAGACTACCTAGTCAATTAATAAAAGTAATTAATATATGGACAACATCATGATATACTAATAATCTGACGCAAAATTAAGAGCTATTTATTATAGCACTGGTTTTGTGAAAATTAGAAACAAAGGAGTTTTTTTTTATAAATGTGGACAACATCACATACATAATTATTATGTAGGTATTATAGGGGTTAAAGTATAAAACTGCCGATTATTTTCCCACTTTTTATTTTGTTTATAGCTCTTAAGTATAGTCATATTATTGCGTAATTCTTTTTGTATTGTATCAAAAACTAAATAAAGTAACTTTTGACTAAAAATATAATACTAGTACCTATAACTTCCAAGGAAGTCGTTGAAAAGACCCCTTACAATGTGTCAGCTGACCTTCTTGCTTCAATTAAGTATATTTGTATTATATACTTTGATTTTCAGAAATTTAAATACTATAATGCGTATTTATATAACCATCTAACTTTCACCTTTGATTGCATCGAAAACGGTTCAGGCGTTTTAAAAAAAATAAAAAATGGTTAGTATGGAAAAATGACTTTTCTCGATTTCTTCCATACAAAACGGCAATTTCATACTTTAACCCCTAATACATTGTCCTGATCCCAATTTGAATAACTATTTAAAGCATTCGTATTTTGGAAACCAGAGACAACGAAGGTACCACAAACACCCAGACCCGAGAAAATGTAGAAAAACACATTTTTTCTACATTGACCCGTCCGGGATCGAATCCGGGACCTCGGAGCAGGCGACACCTTGAAAACCGGTGTGTACGCCACTCCGCCACGGAGGTCGTCAAGTTAGGTATGTACCACAAACACTGTTAAAAAAACCACTTTTTTTTATTCTTCTGTCGTAAGCTGGGAACACTTGAGTATTAGTCGTATGTTCGAAGAGCAGCAGTTAAATTTAAGCTTACAGGAATTATTTATACCAATGGAACTAGTGAGCGAATACTTATAAAACACGCATATTTAAGAAGTGATAATTTAGAATACTTTTATAATCCAGAAGCTGTAATTGCTCTACGTGTAAATTAATAGACATCTATCGTCATAATCGTATGACTATCCTTCAAGTACCTACGATTTGGTGTCAGAGTTATTATAAGCCTCTGAAGACACTTCTTGCGACAGAAACCGGAATTAACGGCTTAACCTGCCTTCCTAAGCATGATTATAATAAAAAATAAATATATGTGGACAACATCACATAAATATATTCCGATCCCAATTTGAGTAAATATTAAGCATTCGTATTTTGGAAATCAGCAACAACGAAGGTACCACAAACACCCAGACCCGAGAAAATGTAGACAAACACTTTTTTTCTTTACTGACCCCTCCGAGAATCGAACCCGGGACCTCGGTGCAGGCGACACCCTGAAACCGGTGTGTTCGCCATTCCGCCACGGAGATTATAACATCCACCACTCCCTTCAATCAAATCTAAATAAGGAACTATCGTTTCCAAAATTTTGTGTAACTGTTATAATAGTTGACTGGGTTCATTTATGATACCCGGTCGGGTTCATTTAGGAAACGGTTTTCTTATAATATCTACCTACCTAGGTTAGTAATAGGGGTTAAAGTATGAAATTGCACATTTGTACTGAAAATCAAAATTGTTAATTTTTTAATTTTTAACGAATTTATTTAATCAAAATAGTTACCATTATTATCTATATATTGCTGCCATCTAATAGGAAGGTCATTTATGCCTTTGTGATAGAACTCTGAGGATCTAGACTGCACAAACTGTGTGAAAGCATTTTGTACTGCCTCCTGGGAAGAAAACTTCTTGTCACGTAGATAATTGTCCAAATCACGAAAAAAATGGTAGTCCGTTGGAGCAAGGTCTGGCGAATACGGAGGATGTCGAATGGTTTCTTATTGCAGTTCCTGAAGGGTCAAAACGGTTTCTCGTGCTGTATGAGGTCTCGCGTTGTCATGGAGCAATAATGGTGAAGATCGATTCATGAGTCGGGGCTGTTTTACTACTAGTTTTGCCAACATTGTTCGAAGTTCGGCACAATAGACATCTGCCGTCATTGATTGACCAGATCGGAGAAAATTATAGTGAATAACACCATGCTGAGACCACCAAACAGTTACCATTACCTTTTTATTGGTAAGTTTTGCTTTAGAACACTGTTGTGGCGTTTGACCTGGGGTCAGCCATTGCATTTTTCCTTTACGGCTATCATAAAGAATCCATTTTTCATCACATGTCACAATTCGATTTAATATTCCTTCATTTCTGTACCGATTCAACAAGGCAACACAAGTTTCAACACGCGTTTCTTTCTGCACATCAGTCAAATCATGAGGCACCCATTTTTCGTATTTTTTTATTTTATTCATTTGACGCAAATGAGTCAATATTGTGGGTAAGGTTACGTTAAACCATGCCGCTAATTCCTGGGTAGTTTGACTAGGATCGGCTTCCACCATCTCTCTTAATTCATCGTTAACCACCTGTGTGGGCGGTTTTCCTCGTGCCTCGTTCTTCAAGTCGAAGTTTCCATTACGAAATCGTTTAAACCAAAATCGCACGGTGCGTTCATTATGAGATCCCTCTCCAAACGCAACATTGATATTGCGGGCTGTTTCTGCGCGTTACTTCCGCTTCGGAACTCGTATTCAAAAATCACTCGAATTTTCGCAGTATCCATCTTTCTTGTCTAAGTTAAATAACAAAAACAATTGAAAGTCGATATTCAAATGTTTCACATTTTATAAAAGAAGAACATCATAGAAACCATGTGAAAAAAGTTTCATTCGAAAACCTCAAACCCTAAAGATTCTATGTCAATTCAAAGAACCTATTACAATAAAACAGCAATTTCATATTTTAACCCCCTTACCTACTATTTGAATAGCATTACGTACTGTACTACAATAAATAGTAACTGGATGCCAAAATATGACAGCTTTTATTTTTGTTAATACTGCAATTGTTTGCGAAAAATAAAAAAGGAAGTATGATAGAATATCTACGGTAGGACAGAAATAACTAACAAAGGTTTATTTTTCACCACAAGGGGATGTCAATTTAAAACATTTTGGAGTTTCGCGCTACGTGTGTATTTGAGTTAGGTATATTTTGGGATGGAACTAGGTATTCTAAATTTATCAATTCGTTCTAAGTTTTAGTTTTATTTCTAATTCCAATATACAAGTATACATACAACTGGTCACGATTAAACCATTCTGGTAGGTATAGGACACAATTATTTTTTATTTTAATGAACAGAATTTTGTTCCAATTCTAAATAAATCGCAATATTCATATTCATATTTATGTATATTTCTTTATAGCTACTAGATTACTAGCAAATTAAAATAAATTAAAGGTACCTAGCTAGCTTATGTATTAATAGCATGCGTTCATTCAAAATACATTTTGTCGAATAATGTTGATATTTTCTGCGAGGCCCTGATTAGTTACTGACAGATCAGCAGGTATAGGTACATTGTCAATACATAAAATTACAGGATGACCTATGTATGAGGAAAACACGAATTGCGATCAAAATATCCTTGCAGATCGGTACTTTTGCAACAAAAGAGTAATCTTTTTTTCAGGTCTTCAAACGCCATCTATCCAAACCCTACAAAATAAAATCCTGCCATCTAGCGGAATTTCCGTGGTTTACTTTGTGTTTGCTAGGAGGGGCTTTGAATTTCCGTGAATCTGCTTTTGTATCTAAGAGTCGAAGATGCTTAAAAGCTAGTCAGTAATATTTACGATAGATGGCGGTTACAAATACCAAAAAACATTTGCCAAAAAAGCTCTTAACACTAAATTCAGTTTTTGATATTAATAAACAAAAATACTGTAAGTTTTACCTTAATAATCGTTTATTGATAAAATAATTATTTATCATTTCGGTAGGTACGTACAGCACATTAATAATTTTATCACCCATTTAACTTTTATTTCAGGGGAAAATACATAGGTAATGTCTAATACTCGATTTAGAAGATTTATTGAGCTAAAAGAAAAGTTGACAGTCACTTTTCTTTCGAAGAAACAGCAATCAATCTACAGTAGGTACTAATTTATTTATTGTAGAAGCCCACTTTACAAACTCTATCATCAGATATCTACCAATCAACTTATATGCATGTACCGTGTGGAGTGGGTACCTAATACATATAATAGCACCACTTCATCTCTTCATATGGGTGTCGTAAGAAGCGACTCAGGGAGTACTGCCAGAAGAAAGCCAGAAGCGTCATCTCCTCACTATTGTCCAAACGTCGAGCGCTAACCTCTCTACCAAGCGTAGCGATAATAGAAAAATCCTCCTGTGTCTAGCCGTTTACTTATCTAACTAATTACAAAAATCTATACACCGATCATTTTGAACCTTCTGAAATTCGTCCTGAATCCATTTTGAAACAGGCAGTGACGCACACTGACGTATCTGTGTAAGGTTCATTCATCCAGGACAAGGTCGAAGCAAAATAATACGTCCGGGCGCGTCACAGCATGGTTCGAAACGAGTAATGAGTACATTTTTTAAGCTATTGATTGCATAGTGTTGGGTATGCTCTGTGGCTACCTACATATTTAAATGTGTCATGTAGAAATAAACGGCAGTACGCAATAACCCGTCTTTGACTGAGCACCTCCCTATCGCGTATTTATCACTGGCGACGACGTTCTACCCGCTAAATAAAATAAAAATGTCTCACTTCGGAATTTTGTCTACTTTTGACCATAATTCACAGTGCTGGAAGTCGTATATAGATCGGTTGCCTTCTATCGCGGGCCTTGAGCGTGGAGACCGAATCCAGAAATTCCGTAACGAAAGTAACCCAACACTCTCGGGGCGAGGCACGATCGAACAATTTTGAATATCCGAAATTTAAAAGAATTTAGAAGAAAATACGGATTTTGACAGTATGGTTGCCTATGGTAACCATATCTGCCAAAAAAAAACAGAAAAATTTAATTACAAAAGTCAAAATTAGAAAGTACTTACATAAAATTATAAAATTAAGCTATTGCATAATTAGCTTCTATCGCGGGCCTTGAGCGTGGAGACCGAATCCAGAAATTCCGTAACGAAAATAACCTAACACCCCCCACTCCGACCGGCACAGCGGTGATACTTTTTAGTTTTATAATTGCATAAGTTGATAAAAAAATGCTATGCAATAGCTTTACCGCGGCAGTCTCCGAGTGCCATACGTCCTTTTTTAAGGCTATGAAGGCGATGTTATACATGTTACAGTCAAAACTCATATCCAGTCTAAACCACTTTTGACTACAAAAATCAGGCAAAAGTGGTTTTGACCGATGCCCTTAGTTAAAAACATTTTTGACTGATTTTCGTAGTCGAAAGTGATTTTGCCTGATTATAATTCAGACTATTGGTCAAAGTTCATACAATAACAAAAACAGATGTTTGTGCAAGAAAAAAAGTTCCTTATGTAACATGTTGTTTACATTTTTTTTATTTTTTTTCTTTTTTTAACACTAGCTTTGACATTTGTTTTTCTTTAATATTGACATTAAAGTATAATTGATTGATTTTATAAGATTAACATTGATTTACATAAAGAATCTAAATTGAAATTTAATATAAATAATGCATGTGTTTTAAGAAAGGATTTAATTAATTAAATAATTATGTACTGTAGCTAAATTGAATATATTTGTATGCAACATTGGTTAGCTGAGGAAGAGGTTCGCAACTCTATGTAACAACTAAAATGTACCTTCTTCAAGGACAAATAAAAATATTTCATATTTCATATTTCATAAAGTGGGTTTCGTTTTATAGGTTGTCAAAAATGCACGGTGTACAGATTTAAGGCATTGTTTCTAGGCAACATTTTCACCTAGACACTCGATATCGGTTGAAAACCAAGTCAGGTTCAATTAAAAATGGACCTCGAACATCTAGGTCAAAGCCAGAAAAGCATGACTTTTACTGAAAATAGAAAAAACCTCATGCTGTTCGAGATGTTTTATTTTGAGCGAGAATGTTATATTTCGAAAATTTTTACATCAAGATCACTGTTGTTTTGAAACTTGTAAATATAAACTTGAAAAATTATGTCTCAGGCGGGACTCGAACCCGCATCTCCTCGCATGCCGGGTGCGGCGTTTAAATACTGATATTATATTTGCAATGAAATTGTTTAAATATCATATAAAGTATTTAAATAGCTGTTTCATCTTAACTGACTATCAAACATCTGCAAAGATGTTTCTTTCGGGTGTTAAGGGTGCAAACTTCTAACATTTGATAAAACAACGCTTGCTTACAGCGCCGCGCCCGGCATGCGATGAGATGCGGGTTCGAGTCCCGCCTGAGACGTACTTTTTCAATTTTAATTTTTTTATAATAATATTATAATTGCAATTAAATTGCTTCATATAAACATAGGGAAAGATTTCTTTCAAACACAATAAATATTCCCACTAATATTTACTCATGTGACGATAATGACCTCTTTTAAAATTGGAATTCAATTGAAAATTAATTGTCAACCAGATATTCAAATAGTTAATTATAATGATACAGGCCCGAGTTCACCAACAGACGTTTAAGTTTTAAACAGCGTTTAAAATATTATTTGATATATTTTGTATGGGAATTGTGTCAAATTAATCATCAATCTATGTTTACCGGCTGTTTAAGTATTGGTGAACTCGGGTCTAACAATTGTCCGCGATTTTGTTAGTGTGGAATATAATAGTATCCTGCGGGAACAAAACATTTTACCAGGATAAAAAGTAGCCCATAATATTATGCTGTTTCGTCTTAACTGATAAGTCAAACATATGTAAAGATAATTTTACGGATTTAGAACGCGTTCATTTTTGATTTAACCCGACGTTTCGAACCCTTTACGTTCATGGTCACGGGTAGACTAAGGTGTTATTCGTCTTATAGATGGTAATTTTGAAAAAATGTTTAAAATGTTGTGTTCGCGTAAACTCAAGAAAACAGTATCTGTAAAGATGTTTCTTTCGGGTGATAGTGTGAAAAAACTCCTGTTAAAACTGTGCTGGCTTACAGCAATAAAAACATACTTGGAAAATTGGCGCTATGACGTTATGACTCACTAGCTTAATTGGACAAAGTACCGCACCCGGTATGCACGGGGATGCGGGTTTGAATCCCGCCTGAGACAAAGTTTTCGTTTAAAACTAACCCATGCTATTAAAGTCGTTTATACGTATTATATTATATCGTATTATACGTTTGTTGTGGAATGTGTAGTATGGATCCAACTTTCATTTTTTTTTATTTTAAGAAACCATATTATTAAGAATCCAACATTATGTAATATTTATAAGTATGTTAATGATAATTTTGTATAATATATCCAAACAATTTATCACTTTGTACTGTCATCTTTCGTCGGTAAAATATTTTTATGACGTTAAAAAGAATTTTATGTTAAATGTATAAGAAATTATTTTCGTGGTCCGACCCGACATGAAGGTAAGTCAGAAACCAAATTTTTTTTTTTAAATCTTGTTTTAAAATGCGAAGAACTTTAGGTAGAAAGAGATAAGTAGTAGGTATTCTTCTAGTTCAACTAATAATATCACAGATAAGATAACTACTCCTACTAATGATAACGACGAAAACAATGACAAAACTGAAATTCGAATTCGCTTTCTCTATAAATTTATAAACAGTTCTCGACAGCCTATTAATGAGAGTCTAGACCAGTTAAAAATCAAAGTCAGGTTCAGACTGAAATATCTAATCTGCAATGTCACTGCCGCTGGAAGTAGGTCACTAACATAGCCACAGACATTGATAGGGCTAGATGCCACAAATGCACTCATTTCTATAAAACCCGCGCGTGCCGAAATTAGCGTTCACTGCTTGTTCAATAATGATCAGGTACAACACCTTTAAAACTAAATGCAGCAATGTAATTTAAACATGTAGTATGCACACAGGAACATGTATTTACATAGTAATAGACACAAATAAGATAAAATAATTGTTTTTTTAATAAAATACGCACATTTCAATAACAAGCGCGGTCAAAAGTTGAACATGTTCAACCTTTTTTGACACGCGCAGTACGTACACTTGGGGCATCTAGCCTATCAATGTCTGTGAACATAGCAAATAAAACTGTTAAATATTCTAGTATGTTTAATGGATTGGATTGTCAATTCAACTGGAGATATTTCTTTTTAGGCTTCCGTACCAAAAGCTAAAGACAACAGCACGTCAACCTACCACAAAACGTCAAATTTTCTCAATTGATATTGATCTCTACTTTTTGGACTTAAAGTTGAAAATCAATTCAATGACCTTTAACTTTTTGGGTAGGTTGACCTGCCGTTGTCTGTACAATCCTTCTGTTTGACTTTGTGTTGTCTGTCACCGGCCCGTAAGTATCTTATGAACCGTGATTGCTAAATAGTTGAAATTTTTACAGATGATGATTATCAGAGATTTTACTTGTAATGAGTTTTTATATAGAATTAGATAAATTAGGTAAACGCTCCGTTGGTCTAGTGGTTTAAATACCGGGCCAAAACCTCGGGGTCCCAGGTTAGATACCCTGGACGGGCATAAAATAGTTTCGAATTTTCGAACGTTGCTCGGGTTTGTGATCACCAACCCGCATTTGGCAAGCGTGGTGATTATGCCAGTTCCCATCATTGCAGTGGTAACTTGAATTCAATGATGGAGGCCTTTTCCCTGCAGTGGGATGATTATAGGCTGCTACTTACTTACTTGCTTTAGATAAATTCGTAGCCATTAATAATAATATGTATTATATCATTCATAGCTTTATACATATACCTACGTAACTGTTGGATAAATAACCAACTTCATCATGAGCAGGAATCAGTTGTCCACTGATAGATAAACATTGACTTATCCAAAAGATTTTCCTATCCTAATTTTGCCCTAACCTTCTTGGCAGGTGGGTGGGTTGTCGAACGCATTTTCTGGCAATGGAAGAAAGAAGACGCTGCTGCTACTGCTGCTAGCTTCTCTTGCCATTAATAATTTATAAAGTCGCCTTTCTACAAAAGAGGAATGATTTGTATTTTTGTGTGTGTATGTGTTTGATAAATAAACTTTAAACTACTGGGCCGATTTCAAAAATTCTTTCACCATTGGAAAGCTACATTCACCCTGAGTGACATAGGCTATATTTATTGCTAGAAAAGATAAGGGATCCTTACTAAAACTTAACGGGTCAACCCGTGCGAAGCCGGGACGGGCCGCTAGTACTAAATAAATTATTAAATAAATCAATGTGGACAACATCATATACATTGTTCTGATTCCAAAGTAAATAACTATTTATAGGACTTGTTTTGAGGATATCAGAAACAAAGCCCCGAAAAAATGTAGAAAACCACTTTTTTCCTACATTGGCCCTTCCGAGATTCGAACCCGGGACCTATATAGAAACAGTCGACACCTTGGGTACCGATGTGCTACGCCACTCCACCACACAGACCGACCTTTACACACCCATAGGACGAGTAGTGGCGGCAGGGTTCAAAAACGTTATATTTTTCAAAACGTTTTGGCCTTAAGTAGCTAAAAACGTAAGTGTTTCGTTTATGTTCGAACGGTTAAAAAAAAAACTTTTTGACAGGGAACTAAAATTTAAATCGTTCTTGCTCGATAAAACGTTTTTAACCATTTTATACCGTTTTTGCCCATGTTAGGCCCTGCAATACGAACGAACACGCGGCACGTGCAGTCTCGGTTCAGCTCTCTACGGATTAAACTGTTTTACGTTCCCACATTACGTTCTCATTCCGTTTTTGTTCCGAACAAAATGTTGAAGAAGGAACAACTATTCTAAACGTTTTAAGAACGTTATTTTGAATAACGTTTTCGAGCCTTGAGTGGCGGTGATATTCTTATTTTGGTTCCACACGGCACACAAACCAAGTTGAAAAAAACATTACCTATCAAAACTTATTAACACGAGAAATCATGCTGTTTTATATCACATCCCATTTTACTACTACGTTTATTTGAACTCAGATATTGGCCGTGTTCGGTTGCGGTCTGATTGAGCTGTCAGTCGATACCAATTAAAATGGCAACTTCATGTTCGATCAAAAATACCCGCCCTCGGTCTGGGCGGCGAGGTCAAGGTGTTTGAATATTATAGGTACCTACTCAAATTGTATAATAATGTATAACTGACACTTTCAGCCAGTATAAAACGCCTTGTTGATCAGTTTAAATACCGGGACCTCAGGATCCTGGGCTCGATTCCCGCGTCGAGCAACAAGAGTTAGATACCAATTTTTAAACATTGCTCGGGTTTGTGACTTCAACTCTGCGATATGATATCATATTATGTGTAATTTTAACTTACTGGGAAATACTGTTAAGAGTCTAAAGCCAGTAAATTACGGCTATAATAATATGTGCAACAAAAATGTGTTCAAAAATTAACCTTATTATCGGACCCTGACTAACATTACTGATTTCTATACACCGTGAAATTTTAGTGGTTGTTTTCCCGCAGTAAAATGGTTCTATCTTAGTAGTACAATAGATTTGTGCAGATTTTTATTATTCAAATAAAAAAATAGCAGTTTCACGATTGTGATAAACGAAACTCGAAAGCGACCTCGAACCAATGGTACCAGCCGCGCCGCAGCCGGTCACCGGCCGGGATCATTGCCCCTCGCGCGGTGCAGTTTATGCTGTATTACTTAGTGCGTAGAGCTTCTTTTGCTTTGAACATTGATTTCACAGAACTGTGATTGATTTCGTGCGGCAAGCAGTACCCAACCACGTCACATTTTGTAAAGATACTATCGTATCTCACGCTTTTGAGTTGATGATTATTTTTTTGATTAGTTGAGAACAACGATGTCTTTATTTTCAAAAAATAACTTGCACGATTCGATGGTGCTACTAAAGGTAAATCGTTCTTTTGCGGGAAAACAACCACTAAAATTTCACGGTGTATAGGTACTAAAGTGTTGTATTTTTGTCAAGAGCAATCATGAGCTTTTTTTAAAAATCAAATATAGGCAATGATTATTCCTGAACTGAACTGAGATTCCAGTGAATTTTCACAGGAACACGACATGACAGTTGTATTGTATTAGGGGGTTAAAGTATGAAATTGCCGTTTTGTATGGACGAAATCGAGAAAAGTCATTTTTCCATACTAACAATTTTTTTTAGTTTTTTTTAAAAACGCCTGAACCGTTTTCGATGCAATTAAAGGTGAAAGTTAGATGGTTATAAAGCTACGCATTATAGTATTTAAATTTCTGAAAATCAAAGTATATAATACAAATATACTTAATTGAAGCAAGAAGGTCAGCTGACACATTGTAAGGGGTCTTTTCAACGACTTCCTTTGAAGTAATAGGCACTAGTATTGCATTTTTTTTTGTCAAAAGTTACTTTATTTAGTTTTTGATACAATACAAAAAGAATTACGCAATAATATGACTATACTTAAGAGCTATAAACAAAATAAAAAGTGGGAAAATAATCGGAAATTTCATACTTTAACGCCTATTATGAAGTCAGGTGACACGGACGATAGAACGCACTGCTTACTGTTTATTAAACTTATTGTTCGTTTCTCTCTGACCCAGCTCTGAAGTCCACGCGGACAAATTCGCGGGCAGAAGCTACTCCCATAATATTTGTAATCGTATAATTTCTATCAATGTCAACAAATAAAAAAAAGAGGGGTGTTAACACATAACATGGAAAAAAGTCAAACAGGCTGCGCGCCATTTGTATGAGAGCCGATGTCGCCTTGCGCCCCAGTACTTAAAACGAGTTCAAAAAACGCCAATCAAGCGAATTCTTTTGACGTCGCGCGACCAATAGGGTTGCGGGCCGTGAAAAGAAACCAATCACAGCGCTCACTTTCAAGCATTTGCTCATAACCTCGGTGGCGCGCCTGCCCCGCCTACATCACCTTTCTAACCTTTTTCCATGTTCTGTGGGTGTTAATGTTATGTGGTGTTAACGACCGAACGTACCAGAAGCAAACTATGCAAAACTCTGAAGTTAAGCAAATTCTGACAACTACCTACACGTTTGGAAAAGTTTTTTTTTTCTTTAGTATGTTTAACGGCCTCGGATACTTGTCCATACAGCTAATTCTTTAGTAATATTGTCTTTATTTTTGCATTAAAACGTTGATGTTAGACGTTTTAATGCTTCGATGGAGTTTTTGGAGACAGTCGAAAGATTGAAGGAATGTAGAGAAGTCCCCAAGAAAGAGGTGAACTGTTCGCGTTCCCGCTCAAAATTTACGGTCCACTTTTCTTGTTTACGACCCATACACCATGTTATTTCACCGAACTGTATAATGTTCACTCGCACGACACTTTGTTTCGCAAAATAACACCACTTTTACGACCCAAAAATCACTATAAACAATAAAAATTCGATAAAATATACGGACTCCAAACGTATCTCACGAACTCCCGCCAAAAAATCCTTTGGAAAAGTTACACCTTGTTTGACATTGAAGTAACATTGACATTGAAGTAACAAAGTTTCTTGTTATTAACGAAGTCATTTAATCTTGTCACATATATTCCTAATATTTCATTATTCATAAACTCGCTGTAACTAACTGTTATAATTAATAAACTTTGAATGTTTTATTATCATTAAGTTAGATAACAGAAGTTATTTGATTCTTAATGACAACAAATATTAATATTAATACAGAAGTCCAAAAGTTCAAAGAAAATTTTGTACCAAGAAATATTAAAAACATTTCCAAACGTTAACCAAAACAATTAAGCAAATACTGAGATAATAACGTTAGTATATATTTAGTTAAGTAATAAGCGAGTCATTCCATTAACAGAAAAAAATACGTCAAAAATTTTGATTTAATATATTTAAAAAAAACCTTCGAAAATCCTCAAACCATTAAACTTAAGTCAGTGTCCTCAATTTTGCATCATGACCAATTAGCGCAATTAAAATAAAAACAGCGCCATCTTTTGATAATTAAAGTTATTGATAATTCAGCTGTAACAAGCAAAAGTTGTAAAACAATTGACAGAACACATAAGCATAGCCTTCATATGCATCACAATCACATCTATGCAATTATTTATATAATAGTCATTAGGATTAAGAGTTAGTTGTTTCGAGATTTCTACCATGTACCTTGTTTTTTATGAGTTTCCGATATTTCGGCACTGTTGCAAGCGCCATGATCGCGAAAGAAGTTTAAAACAGTATAGTCATTAGGATAGTCGTTGCTTCGACACGTCAGTAATATTAATTCGTAAATACCAAAACCTTGCGATTATATAAATTGTATCCCGTTTACCTTACGAGATAGAAGATTTCATGCCAATTTTAAAAGAATCTTTTTTTACCCTTTTAATGGAATTCACAAACCAAAGCGCGGATTTCAGACGTGAATGTTTTAAGGACGAAATCTCGTTTGTGGCTCTATTGGATAAAGACCAAAGAAATTGATAAAGACAAACAATTCAATTAAAACAGCATACCTATAGTAACGCCCCGTTGGTCAAGTGGTTTAAATACCGGGCCAAGATCTCGGGGTCCCAGGGTCGATCCCGGGTCGAGCAACAAATAGTTTCAAATTTTGGAACGTTGCTCGGGCTTGTGATTACCAACCCGCATTTGGCAAGCGTGGTGATTATGCCAGTTCCCATCATTGCAGTGGTAACTTGAATTCAATGATGGATGCCTTTTCCCTGCAGTGATTATAGACTATTACTTTACTTTTTTACTTTTACCTATAATCTTAGAATAACTATTCTAAGCCTATAATATTGCTAGTTAGATACATTTTTTTAGTAATATTGGTAATATCCAACGTTTACTTTTTTATTACCTTCATATTATTATAAGATAGGTATGTTATATTCTTGGGTTATTGCTTTTAACCAAAATTGGATTCGTTATACGAGTATAACCATATTTTTACTTAAAAATAAATAAAATGGAAGTTTACAAAATACGCGTTACGGGTGTCCGTCCGCTTAGCAACTTTCTGTGCTTAGTCTCTGTTACAAAATGTACCTGAATTTAGCTAATAATAGGGGTTAAAGTATGAAATTGCCGATTATTTTCCTACTTTTTATTTTGTTTATAGCTCTTAAGTATAGTCATATTATTGCGTAATTCTTTTTGTATTGTATCAAAAACTAAATAAAGTAACTTTTGACTAAAAAAAATGCAATACTAGTGCCTATTACTTTAAAGGAAGTCGTTA
The DNA here is from genome assembly GCA_949315895.1 of Anania crocealis. Taxonomy (NCBI): domain Eukaryota; kingdom Metazoa; phylum Arthropoda; class Insecta; order Lepidoptera; family Crambidae; genus Anania; species Anania crocealis. Next base: position 20,903,434 of record OX438882.1, read on the forward strand.
AAAAGACCCCTTATTAATGTGTCAGCTGACCTTCTTGCTTCAATTAAGTATACTTGTATTATATACTTTGATTTTCAGAAATTTAAATACTATAATGCGTAGCTTTATAACCATCTAACTTTCACCTTTAATTGCATCGAAAACGGTTCAGGCGTTTTTAAAAAAACTAAAAAATTGTTAGTATGGAAAAATGACTTTTCTCGATTTCGTCCATACAAAACGGCAATTTCATACTTTAACCCCTAATATCTTAGAATAATAACGCTTATTATTCTAAGGCTAATATTGTGACTTTTTGACAAAGTTTTTCATTGCACAATGTTGTTACATGATGTTATTTGACAATCAATTGGACACAAACATGACTCTGCAAGGGCACAGCAATTTATTGTATAATAAGTAGGTATTACATTTTCAATATTATCAATATTAATATCATATTTATTTATTTTAACGAAATATTGATACTACACAAAAAATACTTAGTTATAGTTTAGTTAAGTATTATTTTATAGTGTTTGCCATACTCATGTGCGGGAGAGTGTGGTATGCCTAAGACCGGAAGAGAAAAGTTGTGATTTGTCTCTAGTTCTAACCTCGTCTTGGAAAGTAGTAGTTATTGTGATATACATTTGGATCAGCGGTAGTTAACGCTGCTTCTGAGCCATGGGTCGCGGGTTCGATCCCCGCACAGTACAAATATTTGTGTGCATGAACATGTCTGTTTGTACTGTTCCGGGTGTTTTCTATGTATTATAAGTATGTATTTACAAAAAAAAAGTATATAAGTAAGTTTATCGGTTGTCTAGTACCCCATACGACAGGGTACTTAATAGTACCTTAATTTGGGACTAGATGGCTCAGTGTGGCCCGGTGAGGCATGTCTTAAATATTTATTTATTTATTTATTTATTATACATAGACTCCAACTAATACATTTGGTTGGGTATTTAATTAATATATTTAATATCAGTATATAAACTTGAAAAATTATGTCTCAGGTAGGACTCGAACCGCATGCCGGGCGGGAGATATTATAATTGCAATATAATTGCTAAAGTATCAAATAAGTAGTAGTAGTGCTACCCCTACTCTACTAAAACTAAATTTCCTCTACCCAAAGGTTGTCTGGTAGAGATCGCTTAAAGCTATAAGGCCGCCTATTTGTACATTTTCTCTTCTTTGTAATTTATTTGTTTTCTTTAAATTTGTGCAATAAAGTGTTATCTATCTATCTATCTATCTATCTAGTAGTAACAGCCTATAATCATCCCACTGCAGGGAAAAGGCCTCCATCGTTGAATTCAAGTTACCACTGCAATGATGGGAACTGGCATAATCACCACGCTTGCCAAATGCGGGTTGGTGATTACAAACCCGAGCAACGTTCGAAAATTCGAAAATATTTGTTGCCCGACCCGGGGATCGAACCTGGAACCCCGAGATCTTGGCCCGGTATTTAAACCACTAGACCAACGGGGCGTTCAAAAATATCAAATAAAGTATAATATATTTAACTTATTATTTATTTTTGTTATATTATTATTTTATTTTGGTTTTCCAGAGAGAACATTGCAAAATCACGTTCTAAAAACGAATAACGTTTCAGTATCCGTAACAACGAACACTGTAAAATATTCGAAACGTCGAAATAGATCAAAATATAAAACAGAATCCTGATATTTGTTTCTTTTGACTTGACTTGACTTAAAAGACTTGGTACCGTACGCCGATGCTTGAAAGGTAAGTTAACTAAATTACTTTTAAAGCTTTATATTTGTATGTTTTAATTCGCCTCCCGAGACCGCTTCAAAGATTTGTATTAATTTGATTCGACCTTTTCGTGTAAGTTGGCAAATTTCCAATTTACCGTATCTATGATCCTAGTTTCTCAAATCACCAAGAGCCCATCTATCATCGGACCTCGCCCTGTCCGTCGAGCTGAACGTCTTATTTGATCCTTCAGACTGTCACCGCTTTATCCAAGCGATACACACCGCCTCAACGTTAGGCTTGCAACTTTCAAGCGTATAATTATATTTTTTTCTCAGTTTCAAGCAAGCAGTTTAAGTATACACTGTTTACCAGGGCAGCTGAGGCTAAGGAAAAAAATGGCAGATACCATATACCTAAACAAAAAAAACTTGGAAGATATAACTCTGTTACAAAGTTATTGGAGGTCCGATTCATAAATAACTTTACAAATTACTTTACTTTAAATAAATCAGAAAACAAAATAGGTATGGGACGGCTGCGATACGAATCGGGTACCTGACCGACCATAATGTAACCAAATGTTAAGGGAAATCTCTCAATTTCTTTATTGTTGAATTAAATTAAAAAAAAAAGATTAAATATATAACTTTATCATAAATATGTTATATTTTCGACATACTTTAACACTGTAAAGCATGCTCTTATACACCCTGCATCATTTATGTACCGGCATAACCCTTTCTAACCCTACACTTTGGTCGCAAGTCCTAGGCACTAGGTAGAAATATAAGAAGTCTTTCCAAAATTTGGATTTGGTCATAATTACCACACTTGTTAAGTGAGTTGGCATCTAATTAAGCGACTATGTGGAAAGAAGAAATTGCTGCCCATCTGGTAGTACTTCTACAGTCGTTTCTTACGACACGCTTTGGACGAGAAAGGCGCTATCCCATCTAAGAACAACTACATGAAGTCGGGGCGAGCTTTAGATTTATTCATATTTCTAAGTTAGTTAGCTGTCCCCTCTGCCCGTGTGTATCTCATCTCACTGATGTCCGCCGTGGTCCGTACAAGTAATGGAGTTACTTAACAAACCCTCCTTACATTAAACGCATTAACCTGCAGGATGGCACGTGTCTCGGATTAAAGTGCGCCCTTGAAAATTACTTTCCCATGGTTTTACGGGACAATGGGTTCGATTCTCCACCACAATTTAGGTTAAAACATTGTAGAAGTTTGACGACATCCGAGACGGAGTAGGTGTACACTCCGGTTTTCAAGTTGTCGCCTGCTTCGGCCGAGGTTCCGGGTTCGATTCCCGGACGGATCAATGTAGTAAAAAAAGGGTTTTTCTACATTTTCTCGGGTCTGGGTGTTTGTGGTACCTTCGTTGTCTCTGGTTTCCAAAATACATGTGCTTTAAATAATTATTCAAATTGGGATCCAGAACAATGTATGTGATGTTGTCCACATTTATTTATTTATTTATAAAAGTGGCGAATTTTTTAAATTCTTGATTATAATGCCATCGTAACTAATTAATCTTTACCTTAAATAAAAAAAAGTCGTTTCCTATCGTCTCTCCCTCTATACACTTAGACTTTGTAGACTAAACAAAGGATATTAAAACGGTTTTCTTAATGGATAGAGTGATTCCAGAAAGAGGTTTATCTTTCTTTTTATCAAATGATAATTTTACTTATAACCCATCTTACGCTTAGTGAGTTCAACTTGCATTTGACTGAATATTGCGTTTTTAATTAATTTCTTGAGTAGGAATTTCATATATTTAAGTTTTTCTTTTCGGCAAGCTGTAGCTCTAAGTTGGACCATTTTCTGCAAAATTCCACGCCTCAAGGTAGGAAGGGTTCAAACTTCTATAAACCAGTACCTAGTATGTTTGACCATCGTAATTTATTAATTAAGAAACCAATTTAAATTGGTGCCAGACAATTGGACAGCAGTCTTCGGGTGATGCACCAACCTGAAAACTGGCGTATTTTCTGGTAATTTACTTTGGATTTAACTAGAAACTTTTTAAAACAAAAATAAAATAATATCCTTTTAGATTTATCATCATAATTATCATCATCATCATAATCAGCCTATTGCAGTTCACTGTTGGACATATGCCTCTCCAATTGCACGCCACTTAGGTCGATCCTCGGCTTCTCGCATCCAGCTCCTGCCAGCCACCTTGCGCAAATCATCACTCCACCTGGCCTGAGGGCGTTCTACATTACGTTTGCCGAGACGCGGTCTCCACTCAAGAACTCGTTTACCCCATCGGTTGTCGGTTCTGCGGGAGAGATTTATATCTTCATCATGGCAGTGGGCCTAAAACCTTGTTAGGTTTTAGGCCCACATTACGTGATCAATACTACAAGAAAATATTACATTTAATTATAACTTACAAGAAATAAACTCATGTTTTTACCGTTGACTTGCCAAGTTTCAGAAAATACAGTAAACCTAAAATTCCTTTAACTCCTGTTAAAAATTCACGAAGCGTCATTATAATAATTTACTAAAACGCCAAATATGAAACGGTTTTCGTTTTCATACCGAAATCTAAGCTAAGTGTTTATAGCGAGAAATAAAAATGTGGTGCTTTTAACATAAAATTTTCAGCGAAATAAAATGTTTTCAACGTAAAATGATCCAAAGAATAAAAGTGCGGGTTGTATGGAAAAACGTAGAAACCACAGGAGTAGGGTGTCTCCAATTTATTTATCGACATTATTTTAAATAGGTAAGTAAGTTGAATTCAGTTACCATAGCAATGATGGGTACTGGCATAATCCCCACGCTTGCCAAATACGGGTTGGTGATCACAAACCCAAGCAAAGTTCGAAAATTCGAAATTTTTTGTTGCCCGTCCCGGAAATCGAACCTGGGACCCCGAAATCTTGGCCCGGTATTTAAACCACTAGACCAACGGGGCGCTTTTATTTTTAGTAATTGTTTTTAACACATACCTACCTACCTATATCACCATCACCATCACCACCCTACATCAAGCCACTGCTGGATTTTCTAAAAGGATAGTTTTTCCCAAAATCGCCACGCTTGGCACGCGTGTGCGACAAAGGCGTCTCCACTATTTGGCAAAGCTACGTTGAGAGAAGACGCCTTTTCCCGTCTTATTCGTAAGTATTCCTTTCGTAACCTCTTACGACACTTATAGAGAGAGAAGGGGTCTCCAATAATGTGCCACACGCATATATATAACTCGCAAAAATGGAATTAAATACACTTCTAGTGCAAACAGTATTTATTCATTTTAGTTATAAATAATAAATGTCTAGATTTTATGATTTGATTAATTAATCTACAGTGGAGTAGCCATTGTTAATTCTAAATGCTTCATGGGATATGTCTAACATAATAACAAATCGAATACTTACGATATTACTTTATAGTTACTTTGACAAGGTAGGGACTAAATATTAATTACAGAATGTCAAACTTTCTTCGTACGACTTACTCATAGAACTACGAAACTCTGTCAAAGGAACGTCAGCGTTGCGCGGCTATTTCAAGTGGCTTATAATAAAGCTCCAAAGACATTAAATTCATCGATGTCATAAATGATATTTATTGTAGAAATAAAATTGTAAAAAGTTCGATAAATTTTGTATTTATACCTTATCTCTCTGATAATAATCTTATATCTAATAATAATAAGATTCGCCATTGAGCATGTCGCTCCGTAATCTTGTAAACCTTTTTAGGATGTATTTTGTAATATGAAGTTTGGAATGGAACCAACAACAGAGCTGGTGCGGCATGTCAAGCGGCTGAAAAAGCTAAAGCACTTTCTTTTTGTCCCATTCGGGTTCAAGACCCTTGGTCCTTGGGGTCCTAGTGCTATAAGGCTTTTCAAGTAAATAGCAAAAAGGTTAATCGACATCACAGGAGACCGAAGAGCTGGCAGCTACCTCGGACAAAGAATTAGTCTAGCTATACAAAGGGGGAACGCTGCCAGTATCTTCGGATTCTTGCCTAAAGGGACTCCTTTTAGTAATATATTTTAGTTATTAGTTATATTATATTTTTTAAGGTTTTTAGCTGTAGGTTTCTTAATATTCACACTGATTTATGTTCTACTTATGCAATAAAGTAATAATACTTTTGTAATATTGTTTTTTAACATTAAGGGTTATATTACTTTCAGTTATAGAAGTGTAACAAAAATACGTAAAAATGGCGAAAACTAAATTTAAACGCCACTTTATCCCATTTTTTTCGCGAAGACTTAGCCACCTTCTTGGTAGCTTTTCAAATGGCGCTTCCGCCATGTGGATTTGCAGCAATCATCGTAACGTAACTGCCGCGACCGCCATCTTGAACATAGAATACCGCAGTCTTTTCCGGGTTTAACGGTTGATAAAACGCTCATTTAAAAAGTTTACTATATGAAAAAAATATCATAGAACATTTATGTGCTGACGTGGATTAAAAATATCGACTACTTCAAATCGATTTTAAAATCACTTTTTGCTGTTCTACAATGTTCTACCTGTGCTACCATGACATTTAATTATAGTCAGTAGAGTAAATAATAACTTTATAAGTACGAGTATTTCATATTGCAAAAAAACTTAGTCGTAAAATTCGTCGATAAATAATAATCGTAAAGTTAAAAGTCGTTAGTCAATAAGCTTTCTATTACCTAAGTACATCGGTCTAACTTTACCTTATTCTCTGCGCTAAACCACAGACGGACAGACAGACAGACTGGAAGAAACTTCAAGGATTCCTTGTCGACTATGCAACGCTTAGAAACTAACTTTTTTAAATACTCACCTTTTAGGGTTCCGTACCCAAAGGGTAAAAATGGGACCCTATTACTAAGACTTCGCTGTCTGTACGTCTGTCCGTCTGTCCGTCGCTCTGTCACCAGGCTGTATCTCAAGAGCCGCGATAGCTACACATAAAATTTGAAATTTTCACAAATTATATATTTCTGTTACCGCAATAACAACAAATACTAAAAACAAAATAAAATAAATATTTAAGGGGGGGGGCTCCCATACAACAAACCCGTTTTTTTGGTCTTTTTGGTACGGAACCCTTCGTGCGCGAGTCCGACTCGCACTCGACCGGATTTTAATTTTGTTATATACAGGGTGAAATTTTAACCACTTTCCAAAATTTTTATAGGCGTTCGGTATCGTATTTAGGGCCCATTTATGAAGTAAAAACTGAAAATCAAGCTTTCACCCGAAAATATTTTTCGCAATATAGTATTCAATTTTTACGGTCCTATGCCTGATAAGGTAAAAAGGGATAAACAAATACGTATGAATAGTATCGTAATGAATAAATGAGATGCGAATCGCATAAAAAAAGTATTGCTAGGCGGCCGTATCAAAAATTTTCGATTTTTGGCGTACATTTTCTAAGTGCTTTATCTTGACATTTTTGTACTGGGCTATACCAAAAGAAAAAATACGTCATTTGTGTTTTGTCTCGCAGATTGATATATTAAAATTTGGAAAGTGGTTAAAATTTCACCCTGTATAACTTGCTTGCCCTATTATAACGCGATAATTTGCCCTATTATAACGCTATACAAAATTAATTAAATTAACACAGCTCATTATGCTACATTCATACTCACTGTTAACCTGATTTTTTTCAAATGCTTTCCCGTATTTAAATTCAACTAACTACAGCAACGACGGTAGTTTATTTTGTATTTATTTGCAACTAGCTGCCCGTCCCGGCTTTGCACGGGTTTCCCAATAATTATAACGCAAGCAAATGGTCTGTTTATGAACATGTTTATCCTGTGAATTCCTCCACCCTTTTCATGAGAATTGTTTGTTCTATACAAACCTTCTCCTGACAAGTACACAAACACAACAAAAAAAGAATCATCCAATTTAGTGCAGCCGATTGGAAGTTATGTGCGGACATAACGTTCGGTGATTCATTTTTCCTATATAGATTAAAAGTACCGAAATAATCTACAGATGACGTGTACCTATTATATAAACTGCATAATAAAAAATTACCTGCGTTCAACCAGGAATTAACAGGCCATTGGAAATCATTGACGGATCGATAACCGCACGCAGCGCAGAATAATTGAATTGGCCCCACGGAATCCAATATCAAAATTGGGGTTCTACTGAATCAGACCAATACGCTTCTAGTACGAACATGTCTATTGAATATCTGCCTTGCAATTTGTAGACGGTGATTTCATTTATAATATTACCTTAATGGAAACTTATGAGTGTCAGAAACGCAAAGTGACATGTTCTTACGACGAATATTATGGAATTCCATGAATTCGAACTTTCAAACAGGATTCGTATTTCGTGGATGGCAGAGAAAATTAGATTTCTGCTTGTATTTCCTTTATATATTACTCCGGCGGATTCTTTTTAAGTAAACAGACGCTTTACTCTGTAACACGCAGCTCATATTTACGGATATATCTGTCTCTATCAGATACTTCAAGACATCAGTATAGGGACAGATGGATTCGAATACATGGACATTGTGTTGCGAAGTAGGGCCTCAGATTTTTACGTTCAGAAATAGAGGGTGCAATACTAAAGAATAGTTTAGAAATGTTAGAACTCGAATGTTAAATGTAAGAGTAGTGTCTTACTTATTTTATTAGTTTGTTCTAAGGTTGTTTTATGTCATAAGTCATGTGGTGCTAGCCATGAACTAGTATAGAACCACCTCTTTTAATCCTTCCTCCTTTGATTGTCGTAAAAGGCGACTAAATACGGCATATACGTCCTTTTGAGGAACTTTAGCTATACTTACAAGTGTAAACAGTCAATAAACTAATTACTGATCTATTTCGACGTTTCTTAATTTTTTCTTTATTTGACTGGAATGCTATTTAGTTAGTCAGAGATCTATTATATTACTTCATCATCATCCCCACGCCCACTTTTGAACAAAAGCAACCCCTAAAGATTTCCACAATTAACTTAGGTAGTAATGTAATTTTTGACGACCTACGCGGAGTGCCGTATACACCGGTTTTCGTGGTGTCATCAGCTCTGAGGTTCCAGGTTCGATTCCCAGTCGGGTCAATGTAGAAAAAAAATCTATATTTTCTCGAGTCTGGGTATTCGTGGTACCTTCGTTGATTCGGATTTTAACAATGCTTTAAATAGTTTCTGTAACGCGGCGGCGCGCCGCCCGAGCCCGTTAACCAGCTACGCAGCGCAGAGCCACCCTGCCTCGCTGCCACAAGCCCCGCTAAGCCCACAGCGGCCTTATAAGGCGTTCGCGAGCGAATGCTGGCCACCTAATCATTCCCCATCAATTTGGATTCAGAGCTAAACACTCGTGCCCCCAACAAGTACATCGCATTGTCGAGTTTATCCTGAACGGTTTCTGGCCACGCAAGTACAAGACCGTAGCAGTCTTCTTTGATGTTGCCAAAGCCTTCGACAAGGTCTGGCACACCGGACTTATAGTCAAACTGTACAGACTCAATCTGTCAGTTCGATTAGTCCGGCTGATCGCCTCCTTCCTACAAAATCGTACTTTTCGGTTTAAGCACGAAAAAACGCTCTCCTCTCCCAGGGCTATTACAGCCGGTGTCCCGCAGGGCTCGGTCCTGGCGCCACTGCTGTACACAGCCTACACTAATGACATCCCCATCCCGAAAAAAAATGTTCAACTATCCCTTTTCGCCGATGACACGGCACTATACGCACGAGCGTCCTCCCTTAGTAAAATCCTACCGAGGCTCCAAACCTCAATAGACAAGCTAGGTGAATGGTTTTGCAAATGGCGAATCGAAGTAAACCCGGAAAAGTCTTCCGCGATTTACTTCGATTCAAAGCAACACATTCGACCTCCCAATCACCGCCCTCCGATCTTACTAGGCAAAGCCATCCCCTGGCAAAGTACAGTTAAATACTTAGGTGTCACATTAGATCAGAGACTCAGTTTTAAGCCTCACGTTCAAAATGTGACACGAAACGCCCGTTTTTATCTAAATAGACTGAGTCCAATGATAGGCGGATACAGTAAAATGTCCTTACAAAACAAGCGCACGCTTTACAAGGTTTGCATACGACCGGTACTGTCATACGCATCAGTCGTATTCGCCCATGCCAATCCAAACAAACTTGAAGAACTACAGCGAGTTCAAAACATCTTTTGCCGCCGTGCGGTCAATGCCCCCTACTATGTCCGCAATGCGGACTTACATAGGGACCTTCAGCTTCCCACACTCCAACAACACTTCCGAAAGGTCTCCGAGCGATTCTTCGAATCCGCAAAGAACCATTCTAACCCCCTAATCAAATCCGCGGCGGACTATGACCCACCCACCTCCTCTGACCCTCCGCTATCCCGCAAACCCAAATCTGTTCTAAACGACCCGCCCGACGAGCTCACGGTCGACCTGAACCGCCTATTGGAGGCTCAGGAAGCCGCAGAAGCCATCCTCTCCCAAGACCCTTCAGGTCAACCCCACTCACTTCCACAGGACCCTTCAAGTCAACCCCAGTCCTCTCAATCGGCAGTCACCCCTTCTGGGAGTCCGTCGAATTAAATTAAATTTATTCCATTCCGGCCCACGTCCACTCTGGACACAGGCCTATTTTTAAATTCAATTCAGCTGATCATTCCTTCTGAATGCCAGCCCTCTTCAGTGCGCACTTCGCCTAGGTGAGTGACGCCCTGCACCACCCCCCCTCCAGGGGGTGTGGTCGCTCAGATATGCTATAACACCCTTTGGTGATAGCGATTATAAGTGGTGTTTAGTGAGTAGGAGTCTCACATAACCTCACAGCCGGCTGTGAGGTATCCATGAGGATTCACCACCTCCTTCCCCCGTGGGAGGGTTGCCGGTCGAGCGATCGTTTCAATAGGAAAAGACCAGTCGTCCGTGTGCAAAAAAAAAAAAAAAAAAAAAGAATGCTGGCCAGTTGAAGCTGTAACGGCCTTCCGCCACAGCATAGGTCCTTTCAAAAAAAAAAAAAAAAATGCTGGCCAGTCTACGTTCGGAGCGCTCCGGGTGTTGGCTTCGTTAGCGAACCGCACGACGATCTTTAGTATACGTTGCTCCATCACCCCTGTTAGCTAGCCGTCCCATTATAAATGTTAGATAGTTTACTTTACGATTACCTTATCTGTGCCCATACTTAGTCATTTACTTCGCTTGTACCTACCCCTTGTTTTATTTTGTTTCAATAATATAAATTGATTAGAAACTGCCAACCGTTTGTTTCTATTTACTGGTATACACATATCCCCACTGCTACAATTGGCATCCCAACGCGGGGCTTTATTCATTAAATTATATTGTATGTGTATATATTATACTTATAGACTTATTTCGATATTCCCTCTTTTGTTATTATTTACAAGCCGTAGTCCGTTGTAGTTATAGGCATAAAATAGTAATTAATATTTTATTTTCACTGTAGGTTCATAGTTTATTTATTTATACCCTCCAAAATTTTAACTTTGTAAATTATCTCGCCGCCGAGATTGATATTTATAGAATTTTACCTAGACGTAGTAAACGTCTTTTAGAGAATATGTCGAACGTTAGTTTTACGGATGATCAGTTCCGGGATCTCCTAGGAGTTTTAGCAAGCAGAAACTCCGCTTCACTTCAAAGAACTGGTAGTTTCGCATCATGCACAGCCCGTTTTGATGGAACTCGCGACACATCACTGGTCGAGGTTTTTATATCAACCATAACTACATTTAAGAAAATTGAGTCAATCGTAGATAGTGACGCCATTGATGGCATAACGCTATTACTCACCGGAGAGGCTTCAATATGGTGGTTAGGTGTGAAGGATGACGTCCGAACATGGACAGAAGCAGTATCGCTTCTGCGCACAACATTTGCGCCTAAAAGGCCGGCTTATAAACTCTATGAAGAGATTGTTTGCATCAAACAATCACAGCCAAGAGGTACAGAGCTATTCGTAGCAAAAAAACGTGCGCTTATGGCCGAATTGCCCAAACCATCTCCTAACACTTCTCAATGCTTGGATCTGCTATACACCTCCTTGCACGTAGACATAAGGGATAAAATTCCCCGAGACAGCGTAATTAATTTTGATGATTTTCTCAAGAAAGCTCGCCAAATCGAAGAAGTGATGGCCGAACGAACTAAGAGTGCTGTTGCTGATACTCCATCAGGGAAAGTTCGTTGTACGTTTTGCCGCGCTTTTGGGCACACCGAAAGTAACTGCCGTAAGAAGAGTGCGAATAACCAGCGAACACAGGCTCCTGCGAGTACCTCATTTAGTCAGAGACCAATTTCGAGCAAAATTACTTGTTACGGATGTGGCGAGCCTAGTGTCATTAGAGAAGTAAATGCCAGAAATGTAACGCACCTGCAAAAATAGGCGCTGTGGAGGTTGGGTTCTACGCACTGAGTCCTAGTCTCGCATACATGTCTCGTCTGCGCCCAACAGTAGATATTAAAATTGGCGGAGTCAGCGGACGAGCACATATTGATTCTGGTGCTAAGTTAAGTGTGGCTTCTCAATCTTTGTTCAAGGTATTGAAAGGACAGGATTTTAAATTTGTGACTGAGTCTGCTGTTATTACCTTGGCTGATGGACTGCGACGTCGGCAGCAAATAATGAGAACGTTAGTGCCTGTCACAATTAGCGACCGAACTATAATGACTAACTTTATCGTTCTGCCGGAGTCTCAAGACAACAGAACTCTCTTGGGAGTGGATTTCATACAGGACGCAAAGATAGTGCTAAATCTACCCCAACTCTTGTATCACTTCCTTGATGAACCTGGGAAAAAGTACAACCTCATCAACGAAGACGACGAGTCGACAACAGTCGCCATAATGAATATGGAGACACCACCAGAAACCGCTATCTCAAAATTAATTAAGATGACCGCATTAGAGCCAATGGTGAGCCCAATGGAAATGACTCCGACTCAAACTGCATCCTCTCCAGTAGAAGAAAACTTAGAAACGGTTTTCGGACCGCCTATAAGGATTAATCTCGTAACACCACCAGCATCACCAACACATGATAGCCCAAAGCTGAAAGGGTACTCACCAAGATTTGTTGGTTCTCTTTTCAGAGATGCCCAGATGGCAATCAACATGTCCGAAATAGAACTTTCACCCGATAGTTGCAGTAAGTTTGGTCCCAATATTGACATTGCCATGGTGGCGGTTGAAGGTGTGAGAGATCTCGACCAAAAGCATGAAACGAAGCTGGCCACCATATAGAACAGAATGCCTTTACCGAGCTAAAAGGTTTCCTAACTAGCGCGCCTATTCTGCGTCAAGCGGACTTTACCAAACCGTACACAATTAAAACGGATGCTAGTGATTACGCCTTAGGTGCTGTACTAGTGCAGGGGGAGGGTGCTGATGAACACCCAGTAGAGTACGCGAGTCGATTATTAACAAGTGCTGAAAGGAATTACTCGACAACAGAGCGTGAAGCACTGGCAGCAATATGGGCGGTATCGCAGTTCAGAGGCTATATAGAAGGGTCTTCGGTAGTAATTGCCACTGATCACCAAGCATTAAAGTGGTTGATGTCAATCAAGTCTCCTACTGGCCGCCTTGCGAGATGGGCATTACAACTGCAGCCTTATAATCCAGCGATTAATTACATCCCAGGAAAGACACTGAGCAACGCATCCCGTTACCAAACAGCTAAGTTAAACCCACGCCGTGATGGCCCCTATGTCGTCCTCCGGCGACATGGGCCTTGTTCTTACGAAATATCCGATCCCGCTCAACCAAATGTCCTCTTGGTACTTACCACTCCTCAGCTCTGACTCCTTACAAAGGATCAGACTTATCTCTACCTAATCCCGAAAAACCTTTGCGCAGACGAGGAAGACCAAAGAAGACGACGACAAGTGCAGCCACTGGACTTCTCGCCGGGGCGTCTTCGAGTCCAGAGGGGGAGCCTGTAACGCGGCGGCGCGCCGCCCGAGCCCGTTAACCAGCTACGCAGCGCAGAGCCACCCTGCCCCGCTGCCACAAGCCCCGCTAAGCCCACAGCGGCCTTATAAGGCGTTCGCGAGCGAATGCTGGCCAGTCTACGTTCGGAGCGCTCCGGGTGCACCATCTTTGCATCGACCTAGGTCGGTCTTTGATTGCGCCTGATCCTCTTCGAGCATAGACTACTCAGCGCGTATATTACTGTTCCCGTGTTGGCTTCGTTAGCGAACCGCACGACGATCTTTAGTATACGTTGCTCCATCACCCCTGTTAGCTAGCCGTCCCATTATAAATGTTAGATAGTTTACTTTACGATTACCTTATCTGTGCCCATACTTAGTCATTTACTTCGCTTGTACCTACCCCTTGTTTTATTTTGTTTCAATAATATAAATTGATTAGCAACTGCCAACCGTTTGTTTCTATTTACTGGTATACACATATCCCCACTGCTACATTTCTCATTTTGGGATCGAAAGTGACGAAGGCACAATAAAAAAAAATTGCAAATTACTACACGAAGTAGTTTGTACGCATTGTAAACATGGGCTTAGTCACACAGCAGCGTTTAAAACAACTCGTATGCAATCACGAAACTTGATAACTTCGATACAGGATGTGCCCCATGGGACAAAAACCAAATAGTCGTCTATAGTAGGCGCTTTGAACTCTGTGATAGCGTATGTTTCTAAAAGAGACACGTATTAATAAAATGTTACTTTTATTTATGCTTTATTTAATTTTTTTTATAATTTATGTCTACGATATGATGTTTAGAAAATAATAGCACCACTCTTCGTGTCTAAAACCCGTATTTATAAAGAAGTAATTACTTATTGCTTAGTAAAGTCGTAACTTTAGGTGTTATTCCCTAGTGCTTAAGTGGAGGAAATTGGTCACCATTAATAGTCATGTCATTTGTCTAAGAATGCTAGCTTTTGATAGTTCTAACTTTCAGTAACTTCTAGATTACAAATTGTTTCTCAAGTAATTACTTTTACTCAAGCTATTACTTTTACTTGTTTATAAATACGGGCGTTAGTCTCGCAAGAACTGATGCAGTATTGACTAAAGACTATGGGAAGCAGCGTCTTTTCTACTCCATTTGACGAAAATGCGATCGCCCTAACATTAACATTTACCATTTAAGTAAACTTTATGTATGACTAGTTGTGTATGTGTAAGCGTATATTTCACAAAAACTGTAAATTTTTTTGGGATAAAGAAAGTAGCTTATGTAGGTACTATGCCTCCTAAAAGCTCTTTAATCTATCTGTGTGAGTTTTATCCAGATGATAGCCATCTTAGTGTGATTTAGTAGCAAATGTCCATCCAAACTTTTGCATTTATAATATTAGTAAAATAAATTAGTTTTTTTTTGTGACGTTAACAAGAAAATTATTTGCTTTCTTTGGAAAGTACCGGGAGAAGGTGAATGATGCACCAAAATACTATTTATTCCTCCAAATTTGTTTTACCGCCTTTATGTATGTTGTCGGCCATTATGAAATTAGAAACTAACTAAAAACAGCATTGTATTTAAACAAAATAGTCAACTCCGCGCCAAAATGAAAAACTGTTGTGCCAATCTAACAACCCAAAAAACATCGAATTTTGAACCATTAACAAGTTATCCGTACCCAATAATTATATGACAGAATGTATTTAAACGGTACTAGAAATCGCCTACTCCGCCCCATGTAGTTTAGACCGCAGTTAATTGGTTTTAACTCTCTTTGGGCTGTTGTCAGGGTTAAAATTGTTGCGAAAACTGCATTTTACTTGTATGGCTTGAAATGCGTTCGTTAAAAGTTAGCCAAACTATTAAACAGTGTTGCAAACTTGATACAAACAGTTACTGGCTAGCTATAAAATAAATTAGTCATCTTCCTCAATACATAAAGTGGGAAATTCGCTCATGGGAAATTGCAAGACGTAAATAGTCCTAGCTTGCACTGGCACATCTCTTTTGTAACAAAGTTATTAAAAAGAGGTCAACATTAATGGTTAGGTTCCTGTCGCTGCTTCTTCTCGGCATTAAAGCACATTTATCCCAAAGCATCAGCAGGTGAGAATGTTGGGAAGCGGAAGCGTATCCTGTGCGTTAAAAATATTATTTTAAGAATTTTGTACCTACGAATTCAATTTTAGCTGTTTACCTATGTCAATTTTATCATGGATATCTTAATATATATAAATTACGTGTCACGTTGTTTGTCCGCGATGGACTCCTAAACTACTTAACCGATTTTAATCAAATTTGCACACCGTGTGCAGTTTAATCCAACTTGATAGTTAAGATAGCTTACATCTCAATTTATAGTCGTAATATTATTACCACGCTTTTATTAGCTTGGGTTGTATCTATCTATGTATCTATGTATGTAATGGAATCTTTGAGCATAAATTTGACCGATTTCCAGAAGTTTGATTAATTTGAAACTTTGCACACGTATCAAGAACCGATGACAATGCAATAATTTAATAACAGTTTTTCCAGTTTTCCTCTGTAAGAGGGAGTAAAAGAGATAGAGCTAGCGCGCGATCTGTATCAATTATGTTTCCTGCATAGGTTTGGACTTACAGTCGGTAAAGAAGGAATCAAATCTTATAAACTAAACTAAAAAGTAAAAAATAAATTATAGTTTAAAAAACTAAAAAACCACGCTTTTAAAACAGATTGAACTAAAAAATTAAAAATAAAACTGTAGTAATCAATTGAAAAATTCATATTATTGTACAAAAAGCGTGGGGGGCTTGATTTAGATTGTTGTAAATATTTTATCAATAATTTACTATATCTGTGGATATCATAACAAGCACCCCACGCTTTTTGTACAATAATATGAATTTTTCAATTGATTACTACAGTTTTTTTATTGCAAATTTTCTGTGTAACATGGTAAGGTAGACGCCATATTTGATGCTAATGACATAGTGTGACGTCTTACGTCAAAATCCAATTATATTATTCAGAGGCGATACTAAGTTCGCGGGGTAAGCTAGTATAATAATATAAATCAGTAGTTGATTTAAGACAAATTTTATTTCATCTATTTTTAAAGAAAATCAAATATTTATACAAAGCGAAAATGTTATCCTTGAACAATAAGAGGCAGTAGATATTTTGTACTTTTATCAAATTAAATTGAATATTAAAAAACTGATAAGATAAATAATTTTCTTGTGGTTTTCTAATTCAAAGATAGAATTTTCTTGTGTGGAATTTCAATCTATCTCACAAAAACTGTATTATCTCTGATTCTTTTAACTTATTTGGCTTTGAGTAAAAACATGAACCAAAGCATTCGCAGAATATTATTAGTAATATTTACGAGTCAGAAATCATTTATAGTTTACTTCAACATAACCGTTTCTTACGTAATTCGAACATCTATTAAGAAAGGTCTATCATATAAAAATTACGATCATACTTATTGGGTCACGCTGCGGAAAAATATCGTGAGATCTAATGAAGGCGTAAGCCTATTTTCTATCCGTTTGCCCACAACGGAGCTGCTGACCCGTCGGAATTGTTTACAAAGTGGATCGAAGAATTGGAAGCTATGACTTGTGTGTGTGTGTGTGTGTGTGTATGTAGGTATGTGTTTGATGTAGGTACAGCAGGATGTGTTGCAGAGAATCTGTGAAAATCGGGAATTGTAAACAAGGTCTATGAAATTTTTGGATTTCCGGAACACTTTTAAATAGACACATTTGATAAAAATGTTGATATCCTAGGATTTGTAGGTATACTATTCTTAATGATTAAAAAAAGTATTTAATTAATATAATTAAAAAATTAATCTTGGGTTAAATTGAAATACTTAAATTACCAATCTTTTTTTTTCTTATCATGAACGTTGGTCAATCGGGAATGTAATTTATGTTTGAAATCACATTAGATCTTTAGAAGACTTTAATAAAAACTTAAGTTTAGGGTACTTAATGTATTAATAACCAGTCACAACAAAAACTTTTGAATTATCACATGGCCGTAATTAGATAACAATCAAATCCAGAACAAAAAAAAATCATTTCTTCAAAATTAAACAAACAATTTTTTACGTGATTACAATACTTTTAATTTAATATTATTTTTGCAAGGAGAGCTGGATTAAGACTTCGAACTACATAGTATTTTACTTTTAAAATACAATATTTTCATGATCTTAAAGCCGTTTTTTACATAAACATTTTTAAACCATGTCCGGTTTCACACGATAGCTGTTTTATAAAACATTTCCTACTACTGATTGGGAACTTCATAAAATTTCTAGGAAATGTAGATTCATCTTCTTCATAAAATTTCTTTAATATAGAATTTATAACACATATCGCTCGATTTCTGAAATTCTATACAATTCCTAAGAAACCTTAAGAATTCCTGATTCGATACTGTTACCATGACATATGCATTTTTTGTATTGTCAACATGTTAACAACCTACTACAAAACGACTATTCAGTAGTAGTGCTGTATGGTCTAACAATCGAACGAAGAATAAAACTTACTCAATAATTCAACCGAAGAAAAGCGTGCAATAAGCTACCCATTCTAAATCGGTTGCTTGATATTGTCAGTCATGTCAGAAATAGCTTGTTTGAAATATGCTAACCTAATCAGACTATACATTTTGTTGCAAAATCGCTCTTATTTTAGCTGTCGTTTGTACGTAACCATTTTAATATTTGACTTGTTGGTATATTTACTTTGATTTCATTTAAATTTAAAATACAGCTTTCATTGTGGAGGCAAAATGCTATAATTAGCCCACATATAAAATTTACAAACATTTAACCACATATTTGAGAGTATGTAGGTAACAAAAAAGATTTAAAAGTGTCTGGTTTTGATTATAGGTCAAACTTACAGTCTACGACCACATGAATAAATATTCCCACATTTACTCGTGTGCTACGACGGTCGTATCTTATTCAAATATTTTAACGAACTTAATGCTGTTCGTAAGTGTTTCATTTATGTCAAAAACTGTATTTTACTCAAAATTACTAGGTTGCCAATGTAAGTAATAAGTTCTTAATTAAAATTACTTAAGATGTAATTTTACAAATTAATCTAGACTTAACTCAAAAGTTAGTCCACCCGTACCTTCATGCAATTATCTCTGTATGTGAACGTGTTACGAAGGACTAATTAGCCGTCTCGTGGATCAAACGGACCGGATACTTGAAGAAATTGGCATCAACGGTGCGCGTAGCACTAGCAATGTTCGTAGCAAATCTAAAAGTTCGTAGCGTTGTCTCATAAAGTGTAGTAATATAGGTAGTAATGAGCATAAAGGACTTCATTGGCTGTGTCGCGGATCAAACAGACCGAATACCTGAAGAAATTAGCATCAACGGTAAGCGTAGCACTAGCTTTATTCGTAGCACTAAAAAGTTTGTAGTGTTGTTCCAATACGTGTAGTATAATTAGGCATCAATTTACACTGGTTTACAGTCGCTACGAATGAATGCATATTTAAAAAAAAAAACATTTTTATTTTATAAATTCTAATAAATGTGGACAATATCACATAACATTGTTCTGATCCCAATTTGAATAACTATTTAAAGCATTCGTATTTTGGAAACCAGAAACAACGAAGGTACCACAAACACCCAGACCCGAGAAAATATAGAAAAACACATTTTTCTACATTGACCCGTCCGGGAATCGAACCCGGGACCTCGGAGCAGGCGACACCTTGAAAACCAGTGTGTACGCAATCGCCACTCCGCCACGGAGGTCGTCAAGGATAATATTTTCCTACATTTTTTGCAGCGTGTATTGTATAGTGCTGTTAGAATAGCAACTCATATAGGTAATAAAAGATAAGGCTGATCGACGATCTGGAAGAAGTGGGCTTCCTCGCTCTAGCATTGCCAACTGCCATTGCTAACCCGTCTGCCAAATGCAGAGTTTAAGGTAGAATCTTTTTAGAAAAGCTTGGGTCCAGCAGTGGACATATACAGGCTGGTGATAATATTAATTTGTAGCATTGGAGTGGAATTCTTGTTGAACAGTTTATGATGGATCGAATCAATTTCATAAGGCATTCTGAGAAATGTTGGGTGGGCGGGCAGTGCGCCAAAGAAAATATTAACAACTAGCGGACCCCGCGAACTTTGTATCGCCGCAGATATAGCATTTTGACGGCTTAAATGTCATTGTCATCAAATATGGCGGGGTTGGCAAAAATTTTTTGTGTGGGAGTATAGAAAAGTGTGTTTTTTTGACTTTTTTTAGGAAATTCAAAAAAAAAACTCTGCGTAAAAACCATCCTCGTACTTCAAGGAATATTCTAAAAAAATAATTAGCGATATCGGTTCAGACGTTCTCGAGATTTGCGCTTAGCAACACATTCAGCGATTCATTTTTATATTATAGATGTGGCGCCTGTTTAAAAATAACACAAAGTACATAAAACTTAAACCATTAAAATATTAATTTCCATTCACTTTGGCAGGGATCCGGTCGATTTTGGACATTACATGACTTAAGAACCGGAAATACTGGTTATTACACTGGAGTGATTGCCATCAAACATAGTGGGGTCCGGGCCCCAAGACTAAACCACATACGAGTACGCCAGATTCACTTCCTTGCCAAGCTCAAAATGTACTCGTACGTAGTTTATGAGTATCATCTTAATCTGATGATAGGCTTTGGGGCTTCAACAGCAATTGGACATAGTTAAAACGATGTAATTATTTTATTTAACACATTCAATCATCGTGACAAATTTTTAAGTTGACAAGTTTAAAAAAAGAAGAAAAAAATCTGGACAAGTGCGAGTCGGACTGGCCCACCAAGGGTTTCGTATAAATTATTAAAATTGAAATTCCTCAGAAGTGCCTAACTATCGTTCTCGAGTATTGGACATCTTGCTACATAAACAAATTGAACCTCATTAGGGATGCACGTTGATGGTTAAACAAACTTATCGAAAGTGACATTTCACCGTAATTGTTCAAACCAGGGCTCGGAAAACGTTATATTTTTCGAAACGTTATCGCCTTATGTATTTAAAAACGTAAGTGTTTCGTTTATGTTTGAACGGAATCACAAAAAAAAACGTTTTGACGGGGAACGAAATTTTAAATCGTTTGATTCTCAATAAAACGTTTTTAACCATTTTAAACCGGTTTTGCCCAAGTTTGGCTTTGCAATACGAACGAACACGCGGCACGCGCTGTCTCGGTTCAGCTCTCTACGGATTTAGACGACGAATCGGATATTTTACCGGCAGGGATCTCGATTTTTTTACAGCAATTACAAAAAATATCAAAGTGATATTGCTAGAACAAAGTTCGGAGAATAAAGTTATGGAGTCATCTTTGAATTTAGTTGAAATTAAATAATGTCAGTTGAGTTTATAGAAGAGTTACTCGTTAATTTTAAATGTTTACTTCTTTTAACAGAATAAAAAAAGTTTTCCCTATTATTTAAAAAATAGCGTATCTTGTTATCAAGAACTCTGAATTTAGATTTTGGAGAAGTGGTAGATGAAACGGATTTAGATGAAGGTACTTTGAAAAAAGCTAAAACTACTTTTGTGCAAAATATGATTAAAACCGATGAAGAACGAAGAAACATCGAAAAGCGAACCATATTACAAAGTGAATCTAGGGAATGGTTAGCAGAGCTTCGACGAAACATGTTGACAGCCCTAAACTTCGGTAAAATCGCCAAATAAAGCAAACTAATTCCTGCACAAACATTGGTAAAAATTTGCTGTATAAACCCGGCGTTGGTCATGTCCAATCATATATAGATATGCCATGGAAAAAAGTTTGAAAAAATAGCACTATGCTATCTAAAATAACCAAAATTTAAAATTGACAATTGCGGTTTATTTATCGACATAAAACATTAATACTATCAAATTCAGGGGCAATTACATATCTGCAAAAAACAGTATCTGTTAGGGAAATGGTATGGCAACAATAAAATAAAAACAGAAATCATAGAAAAATATGATATCTTGGGCAGCCGTAATGGAACCGAAATTGCTAAAACTCTATTACGATAGTTTGCTTGCTGAGCTAATCGATCCAAGGCATATAAGAAATAAGCCAAATTGTGATCCGGAATACGTGATTCAACAAAGCAAGAAAAATACTGCGAAAAATATTGAGAACGCTTCAGAAGACGAACAAAAATTGCTACTGCTGACAACAATAAACTTGCTAGTATTGATGACGTATCCCATTGGTGTGATGATGGCTGTTTTCTCTGCTGGTAAGCTCGATTCAGGTCGAGGGTGGAGAATATAGTTTTCCCGGCTAGTTGGTAGGTGAAGTCTTTGATGCGAGGGACAGGGTAGCGGTCGGGTTTGGTGATAGAATTGGTGATAGAATTTTGTTAAGGGGACATTAGAGCTATGTGCTGCCCCCATTTGATTTAATTTTATTACTTCTAAACATAAACAATTCTCAAAAAACTAGAACAGTATTATTTTAGCAAATTACCTCTAGTATTTATTGAATCACAGTAAAATTTTCATTTAGTTGTTTATAAAGTCGAATTTGTCACTAACGCCAAAAGCGGCCGCTTTCAGCAATAATGTACAATACGAAAGAATGCCAGAATGAAAAGCAGTTAACAGTGATTCAAAAAATACTACAGGTAATTTGCTAAAATGATACTGTTCTAGTTTTTTGAGAATACATTTTGTTTAGAATTAATAAAATTATATCAATTTGGGGCAGCACACAGCTCTATAGTAGCCCCCTTAAGGTAGTAATTAACGATGTGCATTTAGAGGGTGCTGGCGTGGATCCATTACTTGTTGGTAAATTGTCTTACTTTTTAGGGTAGTCAAGACACAAAACACTTTTCACCAAGTTTGTCTGTCAGTCTATCCGAGGCTTATCTACCTTTTACTAAAAATCTGTGTTTTGGCATGGGGCATCAACGTTTTCGGCGTAATTATTAATTTTAATAGCAGTCATGCTGAAAAAGTCTCATAATAAAATGTATGTAAAGTCGAAGTTTTTTTTAAATCTATTTCATATTGCGAAGTGTCGTTGGATAGGTTTTTGAAATGTTGTGAGTCCCTTAACAGCATTTTTTTTCAGGGATCTGTTTGTGTTGTTTTATTTTTTTGCAAATACGGAACCCTATACTACGCGTGGTCCAATACGCACTTGTCTGTTAATTTTATACACCTTTTAGTAAATTATCGACATCAACTTCAGACTACAGCTCTAGACTAAAAATTAGGACATTTTATGAATTTTACTTTAGCTATAGAAATATTATGTTGTTTGATACAGTAGCCTGTATACAACAATCCGTGGAGGATTATTAAAAAAAAAACTGAATTACAGAATTTGACTTTCAATAATTAAATCTGAATTTGTCAAATGGGTCATCAATAAATTAAATTACATTTACCCTTTAATAAAAATTAAAAGTAATTTGGTTTGTTGCATCTTGACACACATATTATTCCTTCAACCCCCAGGAGGCACGCGCGTGCCGCGATAACAATTGATTTCAATTGTGTCTGGAATAACTCACGATCGAGGGATTAAAAATGTATGGATTTAACCTTAAAAGTAACTATTAACCCTTCAAGGTAACGAGATTGGCGAAACGCCGAAAGTGTATAAGAATATACAAATTGTATCTATGTATTAGGTACAGATCGGCCGCACTAATGGCGCCGAAAGTTTGGAGCACTAATACCTACTCTCGTAGCAAAGTCCGAACTCTCAGCGAGATTAATTCAAGCCTCAGTCTTTGTAATATTACTGGCTATCCGTGTCTTTGTATAGGATCAATGTAACTGGATACTGGTTTTTGACTTTTAGTAAAAAACTATTAATATTTCAAGACGTGCCACACTAGTCCCAAACCAAGCTAACAAAGCTTTTATGGGGACTGGACAATCGAACCCTAAAACAAAGTAATAGATGTAAGATTTTATATTTCCACTTTTTAGGATCTTAATCCCTCGATCGTGAGTCATTCCAGACACAATTGAAATCAATTGTTATCGTGGCACTCGAGTGCCTCCTGGATGTTGAGGGATTAAACTATCTTGTTGCACTTTTACTGCAATGTTTACTGCAACCGATATAATTAATGAATGGTAAAATTATACCTTCCCGACGTTTCGATCCGATTGCACGAATCATGGTCGCGGGCAGACTGGAGGCGCTCGCGCTCAGCGTCTTGAGAAGAAATGTTTTCTTCTACCCGCACTTCTTTGACAATTTTATTACTCGTACGTGACTAGATCAACAAACTACTAAAAACTGAAACTACTAACGGGATAGCACGCGATTTACACTTTGTTAACACTGGGTTCTATGACGATGCTAAGACCCGAGTGCACCAATTAAATTTAAACTAAACAGCCGGTAAACATAGGTTGACGATTAATTTGACACAATTCCCATACAAAATATGTCAAATAATATTTTAAACGCTCTGTTTAAAATTTAAACGTCTGTTGGTGAACTCTACCCTAAATGAAATCAATCTTCTCTATTGAAATTCTTATGCTTCTTAATTTCAATACATCCATGGATTAATCTTGTGTAGCAATTACGATCAGTTGAGAGAATTTTCGGATCATGTAATTCCGTCCAGTGATTAACGTCTGAACATCTGTTAAATTCAGGTAACTTGAATTCAATGGTAGAAACCTGTGCCCTGCAGTGATATGATTATAGTTTACTGTTTTTTACTTTACTGTACTATGAATGTATGTGAGAGTTCACTCAAAACACTACTTGTGTCTGGTTCACAATAGGAAGCGACATTCAAACAGTCTTAAGAACAGCCGTTATTTTGCGTGTCCCTACCAAAAGAGTTTCGCTCATTGTAGTACCTTTGTCCCTGAATTCTTTGTAACGTCCCCTCATGTTTTCCGTGACCTATTTCGTTCATTACTTTACGACACATATTTTGAAGCATCCAACTGTAGCTTTGGTTCAAACCGTTTAGTCCTTTGTGAGGAAACTTGAAGATGATAATAGAACAATGCAGATTGTCGAAGTTGAATATGAAATGGTGAACTTCCATCGCAACTTGTATCAGCGACTTCTGAAGAATAACTAATACTATGGACACAACTTTAAAATTGATTTTATATTGACTGCTTGAACTTACTCGAACACTAAGGTTTATAAATTAACATTTAGGTAGGTATTTATATTTATTGCGACGTTAAAAACACTCACTCTAGATTCCACTGCTTTCCACATGGACCGCCATCATCAAGAGGGCAGACCTTCATACAAAATGCATTTATGAATCATAATGATTCTCTGTCCTGTCTAATTTAAACTTATGTAATTCCTATTATTGATACTTTTGGTCACGTGATCCTCTTTCGTTTAATGTATTTGGGTTTGAAGTTGTATGTGTATATGTTATGTATGTATATTTAGTGTATAGTTTATGTAGTTTATTATGCATGTATGTAATACTGTATTTTAATGTTATTTATGTAGTTTACTATGCGTGTAATATTAGATATATTTCAGATTGTAATTTTACATCTCTTTTATTACTTTTCTTTACGTGTACTTTTGAATACTCTCCGCCGCCTTCCCCTTTCAAATATGTTTCATCTTTCCTCTACCTGAAGGTTGTCTGGTAGAGATCGCTGCAAGCGATAAGACCGCCTAAATTGTACTAATCTAAATCTTACTCATGTGTTATTTTTCAATTTTATGGTGTGCAATAAAGTGTATCTATCTATCTATCTATCTATAATATATTGCTTCAACTGCTCATGCTTTAAATATCTCTTACTGGAATCCCCTACCACAATATGTAGGTAAACCATAGCTCAAAACCGCCAAGGTCGATTTACTGGCTCGTATAATCGTTGAGAAAATAGCATTTTGCTACTTTAACTGCTTTAACATTCATTTAAAATGTGTTAGAACACGGTTTAACCAATGAACATTCATTAACGCTTCCAATATCTATCCATCTGATGTAACCAGCAATTAACTTGCAATTAAGCTTTGCATTTCACCTACGAAACAAATTAAAACCACAGAGATTGTTGCCCCGTCAAGAGTCTAGAGAGACGTAAAGAATTATAAATACATATAAAAAAATATGTTGACATCATTTATAATGGATGACTGTGATCAGTGTTTTAATGAGGAATTTTAACAATTAAATTTGGATATAATGCCCTCTACGTAATGAAACAAAAAGAGTAGGTATAAGTTTTGATTCGATAAATCTTTATGAAGTAAAAAAATATATACCTTCATATTTTAATTTAATTATGAATTAAATGTCGTGTTCTCTTCCTAAAGGTGTCAACAAGATACTGTTAGAAGGGGGGACGGGCAGTAGCGTCATCACCATGGGGGACCATTGGGCATTTTTTTTTAAATATCCGCAACCCTTGAATAACTTCGTCGACAATAACAATGTTATGGTCGCTCAATTGGTGAGAGGCGAGAGCAGTCGGCCGGCCGGTTTGTGAAGTTTGTTGGTTCAAGTCCCACCTAAGTATTGTATACTTTGAAGCAAAACTTCTGCCTTTTTCATTTTACATCAGCAATTTTTATTTTTATTTTACTTAAGCAATAATGTAATATTTTGTATGTAATTAACACTTCCATGACTAGCAATTTGCCAGCAATTAGTTAGGCTGCAAACCGGCGTTACTAATTGAAAGCAAGGGTACAACATCCATCTTGCCCCCGCTGACAGGCCCACGTGGTGTTGTTCTTAGTTTTTATTATCGAGACTCTGTAGTCATGTGATAAAGTAGAACGGCCTCCCTCCGCCACTTGGCTGTTCGATGGTATCACCCCCCAAGCTTAGTAGTCCTTAGATATCATTTTTAATTCTGTAACTGCTACCTCGATTTCTTATTTAGAATTTATTGCCGCTATACAACTTTTACTGCCCGTTGTAGTTTTTTATTAAGTATTAAAATTAACGACCAACACTCTGAAAACTTTTGTCTCAGGCGGGACTCGAACTCGCTTCACCATGCGTACCGGGCGCGGTGCTTTTCCAATTAAGCTACTGCCTTAAAGTCTTGGTATCTTAATTGGAAAAGCACCGCACTTCGAATTCGAGTCCCGCCTGAGACAAACGTTTTCGCCCATCATTCTGGCTTCTGCCCCCGTGAGCTACATGGAACATCCGGCGGAAAATTACGCCAAGCCGTGGAACAAAATATTTTATGTCCTTCCTCAAGGTTCAATCTATCTTTGCACCAAATTTAATTAAAATCGGTTTAGTAGTTGTATCAACTATTTGGTTGTTAAAAATAAACTTCCAAATGATTTCCCTTCGGATTCTGAAGTGCCCGCTGATATCAGCTCACATCACTTGTGTTTTTGATATGAAATACGAATATAGCTTAAATTTAATAAATTGTAAGCTTTATAGCTTAAATTCATTAAAAAAATATTAGTTTTATGGCCCACATTTATTACAGACAAAGTCAACGAAAGCGTATAAACAACCCCCAAAATGTATTGCAAGAACAAAAAACATAATTATATCGAAGGAACAATAAATTGTAAAGTTCTCTGGCCACGGAGTACATAATTTACTTTCCCGTCAACACTTAAGATGAATGGAGCAACCTGTGTGGTACAAATTAGTTGGTAAGGACGCAATGTTTCAGGGGTTCAGAAGATGATTAGTACTACAGTCAGCTCCAAAAATATGTATACATACACATTTAAGAAACAAATTGAAAATTAATATTCAAATATAATTAATATTAAAAAAAAACAGACATAATCTAAAGACCGTCGACAACTAATGTTGTGTTTCGTCCATTCATTACTTCAAAAAAGGTAAAACTAAGTAATTTTAGGTTTTTTGTCTAAAAAGAACTAAAAATTTACATTATTCAAATTCAAATATAACCTACAATACTCGATGTCCTGAAATATAAATAGCTGAAATCGCTTCGTCTGGTGCCTATTTGAAATATTTCTGCAACATACTCATTGATCTATACAATAAAAAAGCAAAGTTAATCAAATTCTTGCCAAAAAGTGTTAAAGGTTGCCTCGTTAAAATATCATTGCATGCTATTAACTCAACCGAGGAGCGATTAATTTTTATGTTCATCGCCGTGCAAATCCTCTGGAGTAATGGTTCTCACATTGCCTTGGATCTTAGGGGATTGTATCTATAACTCCGACTCGTAATCAATCTATTTAGTTAAATTTGTTTTACACTAGCGGAACCGGCAGACTTAGTCCTACTCTGAATAATACAGAGATAATAATAATAATAAAAAAAAAACTCATTACAATTATAGGCAACTTAATTCTAAAACTGAGGTAAAAATAATTACACATGCCAAACCTATAACTGCGAGAGACTGGTGCCTGAAGTAGGTTTCCAAAAAAAGAACCTGATAATTACAGGACACCAGGCCCCAATCATAATTCTACATAATAACAATTTTATTGACGTTCAGTAGAACAGACCTGTATGTAAGATTGAGAGGCGTAAATACAAAGTATACAATCTAAAGAGAGCATGCATTTAATTAATTTAATTAATATACCGCTTTGCAAGTTTAACATAGCTGTAAATGGTTAATGAATATAACTATTAACCAGTTATCGACATCTACAAAATATGTCGATTAACACTGTCAATAGATGGCAGTTAAAAATTTAAACAACAGCTGTCACCTAATCTCAAATGTCTTTAGGTTACATTAAAACAGTTTATATTAGCCGAAGCAATAAGAGTTTAATTAAAAGAAATAATAATGTGGTTTCGTTTCATAAATATCCTTAAGTTACGCGCATAGATTTAATATAGATGATAGATTGGCAATTGAATCCTTAAAAACGAGAACAAAACTAGGTTACGCTAGTGTGCATAAAGTGAGCATGTGCGTGAGATAAATAGTGCAGGTACTGCATTGTCTGCTTGCTTTCGATATCGATTCCATTGACACAGTTTACGTTGACGCAGGTGACTTATTTTTTAGTATTATTAAAAGAACGCCAAAAAACTGCAAGTAAATACCTAGATATGTTTTTTATTTTATAATTACTTATCCCCGAATAAAAACCATTTATTGTAAAAAATATCGTAGGCTTTACTTGCCAGTATTTAACAATTTTGCCTCATTTTGCGATCGCGATCGCCAAAGTTGAAATAAAACTAATATTTATTTTTCAATTACACATTACACACGTACACTAAATATACATACTCATATATTTAATGTTTAACTAATGGAGATTGATGGGGGCTTGAACAATATGGAGATTGATCCAGAGCGTAATTTTACAGGCTGAGCGCCTCTGTGTTAAAAACACTTAGGGTCCAAATGTAAACTGCAAATGCTCGAATATTTATTGGGCGAACATTCTTTTCTATAAGGCAATTTCAACCATTTCTAACGTATTTCAACAATTTAGGCTGTATGCGGTTTACAATGTAAAATATGTAAGCTAATGATATGTCGATAAGATATCATCGACAACGTCAATCACTAAAATACAAAAGTGACGTTAGTAATAGCTGAAATTCACGTATTTGATATTATTTTTAATTGAATTCATATGAATTTAAATCCTTGTTCTAATCTATCCCTATCAATTAGTATACAAAATTTTAGTCAAAGCTCTGAAACATTGCATTTTGCTGCTGATAATCGCGATTGTGTGTTGACGTGTGAAATGTACAATTATGTTGGTTCCCTTTTTAGATGAGTTACTTCCAGGTACTGAACATGTAATCATAATGAAAATACATCAACTCGACACTTTTTTACAATAATAAAAATAAAACTAGTAAAACTAAAGGGAATATTGTGTTGCGCGTGACAGACGTCAGAACTCAGAAAAACACTCCGGGTTCTTAGCGTGTACGTGAACGGCCTTGTGATCTATCTCGTTCTATCATATAGCTGCATTATATTCTGTCTCTTTTCATTGCCAATATAACAGCAGTATATTAAATCTATGGTTACGCGCAGCTTTCTGACTGCTTTCTCTCACAAGAACCTTTTGACAGTAAAAGATAACAGCATAAGAATTAGCTAAATTTGGCGAACTGTTCACGCGTGATAACAAGGCCGAAATAAAAAAGATATTTTTTTATCTATATAAACATAATCAGGGTCGGCCGTATCTTTTTTTTTAACTATAAGAAGTTTATTTTTTTAAGCTCCAAGGAACTCTAAACTTGAGAATTCAGTTTTAGTTAATATAACACGATACCTTCTCACGTTTTCCATATAATAAAATTATTTTATCCATGCGTTTCTGAGGTACGGAGCCCAAAAATGAAATAAAAAAGTAATTGGTCTAAGTTACAACGTCAATATCAACAAAGTACGCAAACCTTAACTGTTTGAACAATATGCAATAAGTACTTCATTGTAATTCCACCTCCTAACTTCGGACTATATCTTTATCCAAGAAGCAATAACAATCGGTTTATTTAGAACGCAGGGAGAATACCAATGTATAATTCATAGAGATATCAATTCAGTTGATTTGCTTTCAAAAGTTCTTGAAAGATAACAAGAGTAGCTCGGTAATGATTGTGGATTTGTTACAGATGGAGGTATTTTTAGGTTAACCAGATATAATTGACCTATGGTAACCGACATCGCTTCATCGCTCATATTCCGTAAAGCAAGACAACACGTATTTCTTCACTCCGCAATTTTAAATTCATACCGGTGTAAATAATAAGTGTTTACTTTTGTGACATACTTATTTCGAAAGCTAATCATCCAGGCTTCACAGTGAAATAATTGGATAATCCTGATTCAGCTTCCTTTGTGAGTAATTATCGTAAATCATTTGAAAATAATCGTTTACCATCCACCGTCCCTGACCTACGACAACTCGCGACCGGCCCGCTTCTACGCACACACACGCATCGCTTGTAAGTGCGTTAGTTGGACCGCTACGCTGCTTAGTTTGTCGCTTGCGCTTTGTCCACCTACTTATTCTCAAGCTTGCGTCGCTCGTCATGGCACCGTCGAGAAACAAATGTGCTGGATGTCGCCACCATATTTCGACGAGGGAATTTCTTGTATGCTCGGCTTGTTCATCTAGGTATGATCTTTTGTGCGCTAATGTTGGATTAAAGCGATTTAACCAGATGAACCATGAGGCGAAACAACATTGGCAGTGTCCTGAATGCCATAGCAAACAACCGAAGATGGACAATACGAACTCGCCACTGCGTCAACCGACTCAACCTGTCCTGCCGGGCCCGAGTGTGGACCTTGCAGCTGCTGGTGTTCCTTCGCCTGACGTCAGTTACGTTACCCACAGAACTCGTCCTATTGTACAGCATCCGGATACTGCTCAGGCCGACGATCGTTGTGTTACAGAGGACTCCCTGCGCAGAATTCTTAATGAGGAACTGTCTTGCATGATTGAAGAAAAAATAAAAAAACTGGTATCGGCACAACTTCGTACGCTAGACGGTCGCCTGACGGGATTTGGCGAGTCGATAGCGTTTTTCAGCAAACAATATGAGGACATGAAAGCTGAAATGCAAGAAAAATCTAACACAATTACCGGTCTTCAGAGAGATAACGAAACGCTTCAGTCGACCGTTAAGGATCTTTCTCAGAGGTTGAACCTGACGGAGCTATATATGAGGGAGTCAAACCTTGAATTAACAGGCGTACCTGAACATAAAAATGAGAACCTTGTCACTGTCCTTTCGCAGGTAGCAAGAACTGTGAACTGCCCTCTGGATAATCAAGACATTTATCATGTAACACGAGTAGCCAAGTTACACAAGGATAGCGACCGTCCTCGTACGATTGTTGCCAAGCTTCGCAGCCCTAGGCAACGAGATGCCATGCTGGCTGCCGTCGCTCAATTTAACAAAAGCAATGCCAAGGAAAAGCTGTCGACTCAACATCTCGGTATGGCGGGCCCACGAAAGCCTGTCTTCGTATCGGAACACTTAACACCAGGCATGAAGTCCCTCCACGCTGCGGCTCGCATTAAAGCCAAGAATGAAGCATATAAATATGTTTGGGTTCGTAATGGGCGCATTTACTTACGTAAAGATGAGTACAGCCCAGCCCTCTATATTCGAAATATTGAAAGTCTCAATACACTCCCTATCACGACTGCTACCCAACAAAGGTCCTAAGGAGGCGCAAAATTCGAACTATATTACCAGAACGTGTGTGGTCTAAGAACAAAAACTGGTGATGTGTTTAAGAAAATCATAGCAATTAACTACGATGTGATAGTGTTTACAGAGACTTGTTTGAATTCGGGTGTAGCTACCAGTGAAATTTTCGACGCTAGGTATAAAGTTTACCGTCGAGATCGTGTATGTTCGGATGCTACCAAAAAAGATGGGGGTGGCTTATTAATTGCTGTATTGCGAGATATCCCATCTACACGTATTGAGCGATGGGAGAGTAACTGTGAGGATTTATGGGTCTCCATAAAGATAAGGTTATGCGGTGTAATGACGGATGTTTCCATTTGCGCAGTATATCTACCCCCACCTGTCAACTTGCATACTTTGGAGTGCTTTCTAAACAACGCCGACAGCAAAGTCATGACCCAAACTAGCAATAACGTCCTAATAGTAGGTGATTTTAATTTACCATCTATAAGTTGGAAAAGCGACCCCTATAATACTGCGCAGATGGTTCCATCTGTCTCTAACAGTGCCCTCGGGTGTGGCCTTGTTGATTTTATGTCTGTAAACAACTTAAAACAATTTAACTATAAACCTAACATTTACGGCAACTTGCTAGACCTGGTAATGAGCAACATCTCGGGTGTACGCGTGTTGGAATCTTTGGAACTTCTCAGTAAGCTCGACAGCAAGCATCCTAGTCTTCTGGTAACGTTACATACCGATTTTGCCTATTTACAGCCCAGCAAACGATCTGACCCAAACTTCTTTAGGGCAGATTATGATGCAATAGCCACTGATCTACGGAGCATCGATTGGGATACTCATTTTCAAAACTGTGGCAATGTTAACGAAATGGTCAGTAAGCTGTACGATGAACTTAACTTAGTAATTGAGAAGTTCGTACCAAAGAGGCGTTCTTCCCCATCCAAGTACCCCAAATGGTTCAATCACTCTCTTATCAAGTTATTAACCGAAAAAAATAAACTACGCAATAAATATCGGAAATATGGCAATCCACGTGATAAATTAGAACACGACTGCTTGCGAATCCGTTGTCACAGGCTTATAGACAAGTGCTATGGCGAATATAAGTCTGAAATAGAAATCGGAATCTCTCGCGACATTAAAACTTTCTGGAGATATGTCAAGGATAAGCGCGGCAACCAGTCTACCCTGCCCTCAAAAATGCATTTAAATGATGATGAAGCTGATTCTGGGTCGGGGATAGCTACTCTATTTGCGAAACACTTTTCATCTACATTTTTAACAGACGTGCGACCTATGACTTGTGACTCTGCGTCTTGTTCTCATGGTATCCTGTCCAATATACTCATATCTGACTCCGATACTCAAAGAGCGATTAAACAACTGGACGTCCGAAAGGGAGCTGGCCCAGACAAAATACCTCCACTGTTCATCAAGCTCTGTGGTTCTTTTTTGTCGCGACCCTTAACTTTTATTTTCAATCGGTCCCTTAAAGATGGTGTTTTTCCTGATGAGTGGAAAAAGGCCAAAATAATGCCCATTCATAAAAAGGGTGATAGTATTAACATCAAAAATTACAGACCAATTTCTATATTGTCCACATTTTCGAAGTTATTCGAGTGTCTAATATATCCTATAATTAGTTGTCATGTGGACAGTTCACTGTCTGAGTACCAGCATGGTTTTCGTGGGGGTCGTTCGACTCAATCCAGCTTAGTCTCATTTATCTCCGACTTGGCTCAAGGAGTAGATGGTGGGAATCAAATTGATGCTGTGTATACAGACTTCGCCAGCGCTTTCGACAAAGTTCACCATTCTTTGCTTCTTTCGAAGTTACAATTAAAAGGGGTTCATGGTGGGTTGCTTCGCTGGTTTGGGTCATACCTCAATATGAGACCCCAGGTAGTTGTTGTTGATGGATACGAATCTGATGTGTACTATGCTTCATCTGGAGTCCCCCAGGGCTCTCACTTGGGACCAATTCTATTCCTAATATTTATCGATGATATAACTACATACATAAGGCACTGTAGGTATAGTCTGTTCGCCGACGACTTGAAAATCTATAAGTCAGTTAATAGTAACCATGATATGATGCTCATCCAAGAAGATTTAACCAGTGTTCAAATGTGGTGTGAGGCTAACGCTATGACCCTGAACATCGATAAATGCTACCATATAAAATACACAAAAAAGAAAAAGCCCTTTCCCTCTGCCTATAAAATTTATAACGCCAAAATACACGAAGTGGAGGAAATAAGAGATCTGGGTGTAACGGTTGATAGGCAGCTTAACTTCACATCACACATTAATAACGTCGTTAAGAAATCTTACAAAATGCTGGGCTTTATAAGAAGAATCAGTGCTGGTTTTCGACTTAATTCTACTCGTATAACACTATTCAATGCACTGGTCCGTAGCAACTTGGAATATGCGAGCGTCGCATGGAGTCCCATGTACGCTGTTCATTCCCAGCGTTTGGAAGGTATTCAGCGTGCGTTCACCAGACATCTAGCGTTCATTTCTAGAGGCATATCGCATAGATCACCATACGACCAGCGACTCAAGTTTTTTAACATGAGTACCCTGCGTAGTCGTCGAGCACGAACGGATATTGTGTTTTTGCACGGTCTTATTAATGGTAAAATAAAATGTCCTGATCTCGTTGAACGTACCAAATTATCAGTGCCAGCTCGAGTGCCTCGTTACACTATAAAAAAGACGTTTGCTTTGCCACATACTCGGACCAACCTTGGTCGTCACGCTCCTCTCGTCAGATGTTGCTCACGATACAATGATCTGTGTAATACGAAGCTTGACATTTTCCACGATTCTTTGCCTAAGTTTAAGAAGGGACTTGTCAAGCTTCTGAACGAGTAATGGGTTCTGATTTAGTTTATTTTTGTTTATATACTTACTGTTTTATTATTATGATTTTTTCATTAAGCACACTTGTTGTTTTATATTGGGGTGGGATTGTTGAGTTAAAATGATTTAGTTACTGTTGCTTTGTTAACTCCCTTGACTATTTATTTAGTCAAAGGTTTCTTTTTTCATCAATGCTGTGTACGCCTATAATAGGTATGCATATAAGATGTCAACACTGATAATGTTATTTATAGTTAAGTGCGTATAATATGTAAACTGTTGGTGTACCTTTTAAATAAATAAATAAATAAATAATCGCTTCAGGAATGTCGGCGCTGAAGTAGCAGTGGGCGGGACACATAGTGAAAACAACCGATGACCGTTGGGGCGGAAAGGTTCTGCAATGAGACGACCATTTGGATCAGTACTAGTAAAATCTGCTTGTGAGCCATGGGTCGCGGGTTCGATCCCCGCACAGTACAAATATTTGTGTGCATGAACATGTCTGTTTGTACTGGTCTGGGTGTTTTCTATGTATTTTATGTATATATTATTTACAAAAAAAAATATATAAGTAAGTTTATCGGTTGTCTAGTAGCCCATACGACAAGCTTCGTAGTAGTAGCTTAGTTTGAGACTAGATGGCTCTGTGTGGCCCAGTGTAACATGTCTGAAAATATTTATTTATTATTATTTTTATTAATGGCGACCAAGCACCTGATCACTTGCGTGTAGGTCGACCGTCGATCCTTAGGCAGAGCCCATGTCCAGCTGTGGCGTCCTTGTTTAGACGATGGTAATGATGATTTGAAAAAGAAAAGTAGATAATACCTACAATAATATTTAAATCATAATGCATAAAAGAAAGTTTCGAATTTTCGAACATTGCTCGGGTTTGTGATCACCAACCCTCATGTGGCAAGCGTGGTGATTATGCCTGACCCATCATTGCTATGGTAACTTAAATTCAATGATGGAGGCCTTTGCCCAACAGTGGGATGATTACAGGCCGTTACAAGGTAAATATCAGTAGTTATCCAGCAGCTAGATAAAATCTTATCTTACTATCTTAGTAATATTATAAATGTGAAAATTTAAATCGATGTCTGTTACTCAATTACTAAACAGGTTACTAAACAGGTCTGCATAAAATTCATCACGGAGATAGATCATTAGGTAGAATAGCACCTAGTTTACTTTTAATATCGGAAAAAATTACGGTTCCCGTGAGAGAATTCTAGCTAGTTAAGAAGCTAGTAATCTATATAGCTTGAAGAATGAGCATACTTCCAAGCTAAAGTGGAAACAAGCATAATTTATGGCTTAGACGTGTTCTTGGGTGTAGATGGCGACTGGGCAAACAAGGTAAAAAGATGGTTATAACCTGCTGGCAGTGGATGGGAATGAAAAATCGAGGATTCGCCTCAGTGGCATTGACGTGCATGCGGTTAATCTCGTGCCTATTTGTGATGCATTTATTTGTCAGTAAGTTAGTAACCTATCGTCTGCTGAAGACGAAAATCAACGTTATTAAGGGTCTCCATTCAAACTCATTATGATGATTGTCATCAATAAATCCGTTTTGTCATGAAACTTTAACTGAGCACAGATCTAACTTAATTGTTTTAAGTTAGAGCTGTGTACTTAATTCTTAATTTTTACAAATTATCACCTACATTAAAATCAGTAAAATCAGTTATATTTCTGCAAATAGGACACTGGAGGCGCTTTTATACGTCCCAATATTTAAACCTACCACTGCTTCGGGACAAATGTGGGCTAGTGACGAGAAAAAGCAGCGCAAGAAACTCGGTCACTATTATCAGCTTCTTTTTATATGTCGTTAGTTACATTCGACGACCATTTGGATCGGCGGTAGTAAACGCTACTTCTGAGCCATGGATCGCGGGTTCGATTCCCGCAGTAGTTCAGTACAAATATTTGTGAGCATGAACATGTCTGTTTGTACTGGTTTGGGTGTTTTCTATGTATTATAAGTATGTATTTACAAAAAAGAAAGTATATAAGTAAGTTTATCGGTTGTCTAGTACCCTATACGACAGGGTACTTAATAGTACCTTAATTTGGGACTAGATGGCTCTGTGTGGAAAAAAAAATGTCGTGTACCAAAATAATGCGAGAAATAAGCGACGCCTAAATTTGGTAGATTTATTACTCACAACAAATTAACACGAAGTTGATAATGTTCACATATTGAAATTCTTATGCAACTTTTTGAAGCAACAGTTAATTTATTATTTGTTATGACATATTTCAATGGAACAAAATTAATTATTAATTTAACACAAATTAAGGTATTTTCCCATTTCGTTTTAACTTTTCAATTGAGAATGTTTCTGCTGTTTATGAATACTTTTATGAAGCGAACCTCGTTTTAATAAAGAAACAATTATTACAACAAAATTTTAGTTTGTACTGAACAAATAAATATAAGTATATAAACTTGAAAAATTTTGTCTCAGGCGGGACTCGAACCCGCATCTCCTCGCATCGTTCGAGTCCCGCCTGAGACAAAATTTTTCAAGTTTATATACTGATATTATAAGTGCAATTAAGTTGCTAAAATATCAAATAAAGTAAATAAATATAACTTTGTAACTGTTCATTAATCAATTAAATTACTATGATATTATTTAAATTAATATTTTGCAAATTTTAAATCGTTTTGTTTTTAATAAATGTTTTTTTTTTTGTATTTTAACTAGCTTTTACTTAAAAAGTTTGCAGTCACTATTTCTAACTGTAGTGGATTGAGAAATGTTGAGACAAGAAGTGGGAAGAAGAATGTTGGGACAAGTTCTTTCTTTTTCAGTGACAGGATATAGGATATAATTTATGTCCTATTATATTTTTATTTATTTATTCACTCTGGAGGACTCAATGCTAAAAGCATTATCTACCAGTCAACCATGAGACCAAACAGAGATTTTACAGGCGGTGCAAACAAGGCAGAAGTAAAAATATTAACAAATGCAGAAAAAAAAAATCACAAAACAGATATCAAAAGAAAAAATATATATATTATGTATACATATGAACTAGCTACATACATATATAATAATAATAGATATAAACATAACATATACAAAAATACACACACATAATACGAAAATACACAGAAATTATGCCAGTATGATTCTAGAGAGGAAGAAGATAAAGTTAATTAGCGAAGCAAAGCCTTTTAAAAGGAAAATTTGGTGGCGGATTTTCTAATTTTGGGTGGTACTAGTCCATTCCAGAGAAGTATAGCTGTCACAGAGAAAGAGTTGGACATAATAAAGCAAGAAGTATGTCGTGGAGTGAGCAACTGAAGAGTATCGATGGAACAGAGATCTCTATCGTGAGAAGTGTGAAGCAATGAGAATTTATCTTTAAGGTAGGATGGACATTTGGGATCGAAGAGTGCGGAAAAGAGAACGCAGAAAGTACGTAAATCCTTGCGGCGTCTAATGTGAAGCTGGGAGCGGAACTGGGAGAAGTGGTCAAATTTGCGGAGGCCAAAAATGAAACGGATACAGCTATTGAGGATGCGCTCCAACTTATTGAGAAGGTCTTGAGAGATATTAGAGCAGCAAACATCACCATAGTCGATGATAGGCAAGACCAAAGACTGCACAAGCAAACTTTTCGTACTAGAAGGGAGAAAGTGTTTGAACCGATAGAGTGCCCTTAAAGTACCAATAACCTTTCTGATAACCTCCTTAACATGCTGGCACCAGTTCAAATTGTTGTCATTGATGAGTTCCAGGCTTTTGTCATACGGAGAATAACTGACGACTACTCTATCAAAAACAATAGGAGGAGTCGACGTCATGTCCAATTTGGACAGTTGTTTAGGACTTCCAATAATATTATACATACCAAACATCTGAATCTGTAATTCAAAGCGTGTAAAGCTGACAGACAAACAGACCCACATTATCACTTTGCCATTTATATCAAGTATAGGTTATTAGTATTCAACATCCATTAACAGGACAGACACCAAAACCATTAACTAAATGACTTTAAGCCTTAACCGGGATTACTCTGATTAATTAATACGCTTCCATCAATGCACATACACACTACATATCATAGTGGAACAGTATGATAACGCTTTTGGGTCGTAATTGCATTGTTGCAATAGATATTACGTCAATAGTAAAACCAGCCTATTTTACTTCTATTTTTAACTTACGCATATAAATACTAAGCGTCTAAACACACTAAGTATGCCAAAGATACGCGACCGAAGTTCGGCAAGATTACGCCTGCAATGCTATTTGAATTACTGACGACACATTAGGCCAAAATTATGTTGAGTTATAGCGTAGGTACAACATAAAGTACAGTTTAGTATAGCTGCCAAATTTCGGTCGCGTATCTTGGGCATAGTGTGTTTAGACATTAAGACAAGGTAAAAAAAGTGTCAGCATTTTATAAGAAAATGTTAAATTACAAAATTATTTATACATTTTTTGACGTCGCTTAGTATTTACGAATGTCACCATGGGCTGGTTACGGCTTGGAATGTCATTTGCCTAACATCCGGCCGGCCTTCCAGAGTAACAAAGACAGAAGTTGTTTTCTATCTCCGATATGCCAAAACTGAAGATAGATAGGTTATTGGGACCGGTCCATAAATGTATAGAGAATACAATGTGTCAAGCAATATTGCAGTATTAAAACGTTTAATCATAGCCTGTTAATCAGATAAACATATCGACAGACAAACATCGGAGCACTCGTAATACAAGTGCTCGTTAATTTGCGTCGGTAATAGGGCTATTCACAATTACACACAGCAAGTAGGTCAACGGTATCGATAAATATTAACAGTTTAATAGCTTTTATGTTTAGCTTCAACATCTGCTTAATCAAATGTTATGGGGAACAATGATGTGGCATCTGCCATGTTAGTTTTCTGATACAAGTGCAAATGTTGACACATTTAACTAGATAAAGCGATGTTTTACTATTTTAAAAAGGAAAGGAAGTACATTATAGTTTAGAACTTTGTCACAACCTGTTTTAAAAATATGGAATACACTAAAAATCAATACAAGATGATTCGACAACTTTTCCTGAACATTGTTACTCAACTCAAATCGCAATTTCAGCCAATTTTATTTAATTTAGCACCATCTTAAAATTAGTAACATTAAAATTTGTTTTTTTTTTTTTTAAGTATGTCTCACAGATTTGTTTAAATCTAGTAATTTGTATGAAACGAAATTAATCATTTGTTTAAGTAAATAGAAAAAAGTGAAAAGGAAAACGATATTTATTTGGCATTCAGTAACAGCCTATAATCATCCCATTGCTGGGAATAGGCCTTCATTATTGAATTCAAGTTACGACGACAGCAATGATGGGCTTGCTAAATGCTGGTTGGTACTCGTAATAACAAACCCGAGCAATGTTCGAAAATTCGAAACTTTTTGCCCTACCAGGGGATCGAACTCGGGACCCCGAGATCTTGGCCCGGTATTTAAACAACTAGACCAACGGGGCGTACAAACATATTATAAACTATTTGTTGCCCGCGAATTAAAACTACTACGAAACTACCCCACATCAACCGTAAACGACCTCCGTGGCGGAGTGGCGTACACACCGGTTTTTAAGGTGTCGCCTGCACCAAGGGGTCTCGGGTTCGATTCCCGGACGGGTCAATGTAGAAAAAATGTGTTTTTTCCACATGTTCTGGGGTGGGTGTTTGTGGTACCTTCGTTGTTTCTGGTTTCCAAAATACGAGTGCTTTAAATAGTTATTCAAATTGGTATCAGACCAATGTAGCTATGTGATATTGTCCACATTTAATAAATGTACTTCTTTCCTGAATAAAAATTTTGCCTATGTGCTATTTCAGTCTACTTATCTACATTCATGCCAAATTTTATTCCGATTTTGTTGGATTTTGAAAATTATATTGCTACTACTGATGGGCAGAATGTGGTTTGAACCGAATACGAACTTCGGCCGAACATTCGGTTTAATTTCGGCGCGCTTTTTCATGTCGTGACTTGTATAAACAGCACGGCTCTAGCTCGCTGCAAATGTCCCCGCCCGCGCCCGCACTCCGCGCTACCCCGCGAGCCCTCAGCCGGCCGGTCCAGTTGTGAATACGTCACCAACTCGTCACGTGCTATTGTTTATATTACGCAAATAAATTGTTTTAAAGTGTATTATTTGTATGTGTGTTGAATAAAGATGAGTGGAAGAAAGAAATCAAGTGTTTGGACATTTTATACAGAAACATTTGATGACTACTTTTCCTTTTTTATTCCAATAAAATGACTATGCGTACCTACTTCAGACTACTTTTATTTCACTGTTATTATTAAAAATATTTTTTTTTTAAATTTAAATGCAAGTGTAATAAAAAATCTGTTGTTTTGCACCGAATGTTCGGCATATGAACCGAAATTCGGCCGAATGACGAAGTTCGGTTTAAGCTGTCGAAGTTCGGTTAAACCGAATGTGAAACGAATTACTGCCCATCCCTATGCTACTGATTTCCGCTCGTTAACATCGGCCTAAGTACCTTCACCACACTACCCGCGCTTACACTGAATGAGCAAGCACTAATTTCAAGCAGGAAAACCGCCCGCCCTTCCTATAAAATGCATGCAGTACAGATAACGCAATTATTAGTACCCAACACCGGTATAAGAAAAGCCTCGACGCGTTTCGCCACTTCACGTAGGAGATGTTGTCGCTTTCGCTGCGCTCCGACGACTCAGTAGAGTAAGAAGATATTAAAAAAAGTTGGTAAGTAGACACATACAATACTGATGAAAAGGTCTCGGGACATTTATCGTGGCAGCTGAAGTCGTGCCACGGCGCTATTCTGCGGAAAACACTATAAAAAATAATGTTAACAAAAAATGCATCTACATTTTGTTGCGCCGTTAGCTGCAGTAAACAATGGTGTGTTATCTCTCAAATATTTGGTATAATTACACTCGGATAGCCGATCACAGTAAATAAAAGGCGACACAAATAATTGACTCAAACGATCCACTGGATCCAGTCATAATCGAGCGAATAGTGATGTATCCGCACTCCTGGGTGCAGTCACAACTCGAAATTCAATGCAATTATGTCGCGGAAATAACGTCATCGCTTACGCCAGCGCCGCGACGGATGAGATTAATTACTCGGAGTAATCCCAGGATATACACAAATATAGCTAAATGTATACACTGTGTGATTCATGGCGCATCCATAGGTACTGTAGTAAATTATGAAAGCGCTATGAAAATAAAATATAAAATCTTGCTCTACAGACTTTGTGCACTATCACAGATAAGATAATACTGGCACTATGTAGAGAAAATTCAGGAGATCTTTACAGGAAGGAAGGAATTATTCTAGAAGACTTTCCAATAGAAAGAATTATTGTAATATTTAAGATTTTTTGTAGTATTCATATGCATAATTTCTTTAACCCTTTCATTCCGTTTTTGTTAAATTGAAGTATGCACTTAAATTGTGAAAAGTTGGTTAAGGAAAGTTGAATTGGATTTAGACCGATTTCGATTATTGTTCTATTATATTATATTAAATATATAAAGATATTAAAACGCCCCGTTAGTCTAGTGGTTTAAATACCGGGCCATGATCTCGGGGTCTCAGGTTCAGGGTCGGGCAGCAAAAAAGTTTCGAATTTTCGAACATTGCTCGGGTTTCTGATCACCAACCCTCATTTGGCAAGCGT
This sequence comes from Anania crocealis, assembly GCA_949315895.1. NCBI lineage: Eukaryota > Metazoa > Arthropoda > Insecta > Lepidoptera > Crambidae > Anania > Anania crocealis. The sequence goes on from OX438882.1 coordinate 20,945,799, forward strand.
GGTGATTATGTTAGTACACCCATCATTGCTGTGGTAACTTGAATTCAATGATGAAGGCCTTTGCCCTGCAGTGGGATGATTATAGGCTGTTACTTTACTTACCTACCTACCTACCCTATTCATAGCTCAAAGTTTACCCCATTTATATTGTAAAAGAAAAAACAATAATGGGTAGAAAAAATAGTTTTTCAAAAATATTTATAATGTCGAGTGGTAGTAAACGCTGCTTCTGAACCAAGGTTCGCGGGATCGATCCCCACACACTACAAATATTTGTGAACATGTCTGTTTGTTCTGGTCTGGGTCTTTTTCTATATATAATAAGTATAATATAATATAGTTTCCAAAATATTATACATGTAAGTATATCGGTGGTCTAGTACCCCATATTTTTTTTATTATTAGTATTGTTTTACAAATAATTACCCGATGAAAAGTGTAAAATTTAAAAGGTTACGTAACAAAAAGCCAATTTTAATCCTAAAAATATATTATCTTTAATTTACAAGAACACTCGAGACAAAGACAAAAGTTTAAGATAATCTTCTCCTAAACTTTCACACTAAATAACATTCGAGAGAACAAGGATAAATAAATCAAACGCAACTGAACGTCTGAATCATTTATCAGTCAGACTTTGAGATATCGATATGTCAGACCCATATTTAGAAAGGAGACCAAAGTATACAGTAAAAATTGTTAATCTGAAATGTGTCTTATTAATTTGATTTTCCAATAAAATTCAATTAAAAAATTTGTTGTTCTTAGATGGACAAAATTTCAAACTTCTTTTCATATTCTTTCATCTTGCCATATTCTAAAAATTAAGAGTAGGTATTTCAGTAAAAAAACAAAAGAAATTTCAGTTCGATCTTCTTTCGAATCCGAGTTCACCAACAGACGTTTAAGTTTAAACAGCGTTTAAACAGCGTTTAAAATATTATTTGACATATTTTGTATGGGAATTGTGTAAAATTAATCGTCACTCTTTGTTTACCGGCTGTTTAAGTATTGGTGAACTCGGGTCTTAGCAGACGTGAGCAAACAGATAATCAAAGGTTGTTTAAAAATATGACTGTATTAGATGGAATAGTCAATACAATTTGAAGATTCAATGTTATCTTCCACGTCTTTCATTACAAAATCTTTTTAATACACTTCTTATTTTCATAAAAACTGTCGCTTGTGAAAATCAAACAAAGATCGTTTATACATACGCCCGTTAGGTAGACATCAAGAAAAATATTATGATCACGTAGCACATCGACCTAAATCTGATATCTTATGATAAAAAGCTCAGTTCTATATCTTTGTGGCTTAGTGCGGGATTAAAATATCTTGACTAGATAGATCATCTCTTTATTTTAGATAGAACAAAGGTTTTTATATTATAAATGTAGAATAAAATAGGGCTTTACACTTACAAACACTTACGTGACCTAATTTGTAAATTACTAGCAATTAACATTCTTACGCGTGGTAAAGCAATACCACAGGAACTTCTGGGATTATCGAAATCTTAATTATGATAGGAAAAAAAATGACAAGCCACTAATATTTTTTTATTAAATAGGACAATCACGACTCTAAATTTACTATAAATTTACTTTTTTCAATATACTACGTTTCCTAGTTCAAATACAAAATTTTAAGCCCGATCCGTCCTTAGGAGATTCCAAAATTACATTCTCAAAATAGCGTTTGCAACTAGCTTACCAAATAATTCGGTCCTAGCTAACTGAACAATATAAAAAATGCACACACATGGATGAAATTATAACTATTTACCTACCAAATTTTACTACAACAATCTACGACACAAAAAAATAAATGACGTGTCATTTCTTTTGGTATAGCCCAGTTCAAAAATGTCAAGATAAAGCACTTCGGAAATGTCCGCCGAAAATCTAAAATTTTTGATACGGCCTCCTCACAATTTTTTTACGCGATTCGCATCTCATTCATTTATTAGCATACTTCATTCATAAGTTGTTGATTTTCCCTTTATACCTTCACGGGCTAAGGACCGTAAAAAAGCAAAATTATGCTGCGAAAAATTTGACCTAATATTTTACTTCATAATTTTAAACTAAAATTTAAGGTAATAAAAAAGTCTGTAAGTATGAATAAAATAACTGACTAAGGTCGTTTTGCTGAGGAAAGGTACCCAAATTTTAGTCGCATTTCTTCGAAGCCTAAATCTTAATAAACACGAGTTAAATCCGTAAATATATCTTTCATTTCACAGCAATATTTTAAACTGTTTAACGAAAACAATAAAAACAACCTCTCACTTTCACAAAAACCGCAAAATAAAAAATGCTTCACCACAGTCGTAAACAGGTTAAATGGTTTAATAACGTCGTGACAGACGGAAAACATCATTTGCGCCGAAATGTACGAACATCCAGTAAATTGGTATCATTCGTTCTAAGTTTCACAGGGATCATTTAGCGGGAGTACAGCGGTAACTCCGGTATATTATGAAATACGATATAAACGTGCTTTTATAGGAACACTTCGCTTAATTTTAGCATATATCAGGAGCATTAGAAGGCGCATAAGAGATGTGGTTAGTGTATATGTATCATGAATAAACAAGATAAAATATGAAAATTTATGATTAAAGCTTAGAATAATGACACCTATTCAAATTCAAATTCAAAATGTTTATTGCTTACTAAGTGTGTTGGTTACATTGATGTTCTTATGTTAACTGCCGTACTTACAACTTAGTCACCTGGGTGGTATTGCAATATCGAGGGCTAGCATTAATCTAATATTAGGTACTTACTATTAATATAAACTTAAATTATAGATATTCTCTATTGCACAACATATTATTTATCTCAGAAATGTACTATTAGTTGTATTTAGTTTAAGCTTTTATATATAATATTATTATAAACTATCGATTGTAACTCAAATTTCCTTGTTTTATTTATTTATTGCTTTTATCGTTTAAATAGTCAATAACTGAATAATAACACTTTTCTAACAGGTAAGATTTTAATGTTTTTGCAAAGGATTTTAAATTTTGATGGTTTTTTATGTGTTGTGGCAATTTATTGAATATCTTTACTGACATATAGTATGGACTAGTATTTAGCATTTTAATTCTAGACGGGGGTAAGTAAAGTCTATTTTTATGTCTTGTGTTGAAGTTATGTGTTTCTTTAACTTTTGTGAAATTGTTAATGTTTTTAAATGTAAATATGCATATATCATAAATGTAAATAGATGGTAGAGTTAGTAAATTTAATTTAATGAAATAAGGTTTGCATGATTGTTTGTTATCTATTTTTGCTATTATTCTTACACATTTTTTTTGCATTATAAAAAGTTCACTAATGTTTGTACTATTTCCCCAGAGCATTATCCCATATTTCAGTTGAGAGTACGCGTAGGCGTAGTAGGCTGCTAGTGCTGCTTCTGTGTTTGTACTGTGGACTAGTTCAAAAAGAGCGTAGGTAAATTTGGATAGTTTCGATTTAACGTGTGAGATGTGTTTTTTCCAGTTTAAATGTGTGTCTATTATTATGCCTAAAAGATCTCTAAGGATTAAAGAAGATGGGCAAGAAGAACCCATTCATTTTCAAAATTGGACTCTGACAACCGATAAATGTCAATTATTTCTTGTTAGTAAAAGACACTTGGCTGTGAATCTGAGTAGTATTTAATACCTGCCTTTTTCAAGATGACTATGAGCTAGATGTGTGTGTGTGCTTCGGACAAAGACGAGTATGTCTGTCTGAATTTTGCTTCGAAGCATAATACTAAAGCACACAGCACTTCAGCAAATAAGCAAAACACCAACTTTGGCAGTTGTCCTTACTGTCAACATAGTAACTATTATGTTCATAAACGTAGAAATCTATGATTATGTTCGAGTTCGAACTGTCGAACTGTTGCAAAATAAAACTGCTTTTTAGAAAAAGTTTTATTGTTTTACAGAAATATTTTAATTACTCCAATAAAAATTGAAACCAATGTAATGAAGTCACGGACACAGCTGGAATAATAATAGCAACCCTTATATTAAAAGCATTACTAAAACTAACTTTGTTGAAACTTTCGAAAGTATTGCGTTAGCGTAAATTCAGTTTTGGTTGTTCAATTCTGCCTACCGAATGCCTCCATGAGAGAATTATTAAATTGTGGGATCAGGACATTTTAATTGAATCCAAACACAATCACCTGGTGGCCTTGTCCTTTAATCCTCGAAGCAGAAAATAATATGAGAGATTTGTTGGGGAAATTAATTTGGTCTGCCTAATACCTACCTGCATAAATACTCATTATTACGATACCTGTATTTTGTTTTCTAGCATTAGGACTAAACTGGGATTATGATGGACAGCGCGTTTGGTCATGCCTATGAAACGATTCATTTTTACTAATGAGTAATCATAGAACTTAATATAGCTCGCTTAGCGCCATGGGTTGACCCCATTGTGCCTTGACTGACAGTAAAAACCTTAAAATAAGCTTCGTAGGGGTGTTGGTAGCTTAGTTAATCAAATAGTGATGACGAAAAGTTGCCAGGCCGCGGTTGCCAGTGGATTGGTGATTAAGTTGACCAGACCAAATGACATACCAGAGGCCTAATTCGCGTAACCGAACCGCAGTTCGATCGTGATTGAATTGGACGATTTTGACATTTAGCCCATACTAGAACTGTCAAAAACCTGTCGTTCAATTACGATTGTGATACGATGCCAGTCATACCACACAGGTACATACCACAGAACATGGAAAGAGGTTAGAAAGGCTGTCATGCGCCATTTGTATGAGAATCGATGTCGCCGCTTGCGCCCCACTACACATAAAAGAGTTCAAACAACGCCAATCAAATCAATCACGACCAATCCATGTTCTGTGACCAATAGGGTCGCGAGAAGTCAATAGAAACCAATCACAGCGCTCACTTACATTCATTTTTGGGCAGAAGTATAAGCATTTGCTCATAACCTCTGTGGCGCGCCTGCCCCGCCTACATCGCCTTTCTTACCTTTTTTCCGTGTTCAGTGGTACATACCTGCATTTAACAAGCGTCTTCGTGCTTCGGCATTTTATAATTTGTAATTCTTTATTATAAACAAGCTTTGTGTTTGAATGTAATCATTATGATACCATATAATCCATTCCAAATTTACTTCGAACATTGTACACAAAAAAAAATACAGCTATAAAATGTTGTCAATTTCACAACTTCAAGACAAGAAATTCGCAACTCCAAAAAGTTCTTGTTCAAAGATCCGAATTTAAGATTTGGTAGCAAAGTTACATTTTGAAACAAATCATCTAAAATGTATTAAATTTAATAAATAAAACAAAGCTAATTCTGCAAATTCTACGAATATCTGTCTAATACTTCTTCTAATTAGAGTGTTAAATACTTCAAATGTATTATCGATTTCAAATATAATCAGAACAAAGAAAGCAGAGGAATTTCAGCGACAAAAGCAGATTACGAAAGTTTAACAATAGTTCCAGATTAAATGAGATCATGCCACTGATAACTAGCAAATAAAACGAATGCCTCATCATTGTCATAACCGGAAAAAGTATAGCACAAATAATTTTATTTTAAATCTGCAAAACAATGAAATTATGAAGTAAAAAATTTATCGTATTCGAGTCGTTTGGTGGCCGGTGCATAAAAATAATAGCACCAGACTCTTCCTAAGGATGTTTTAAGGGGTATAGTATAGAAGTACTGTCAGAAGTTAAAATCAGTTAAAATCTGCAGTCAAAGTTTTATTTCTGCAAATAGGCCACTGGAAGCGCTTTTTCACGTCCCAATATTTAAACCTACCACTGCTTCGGGACAAATGTGGGCTAGTGCCGAGAAGAAGCAGCGCAAGAAACTCGGTCACTATTGTCAGCCTCTTTTTAAATAAACATGTTTACATAAGATATATGCCAGTGAAGAAGACGGCAACAGGGTCCTTTCAACTATATAGTTAAACCTAAAAAGTATGTCAGTATTTTCTATGATAGGGACACTCTTACTTGTATGGTTTGCAATAAAGAGTGCAATAAAATCACAACAATAGAAGTTGACGTATTGATTTCTTGAATTCACGCGAACAACATACATTGATATGAAGGCGATACGAAGTTCGCTTCGCTAATAATATTATAAATTCGATTTTACTCAACCACGGCTAAAAGGATCTGGATAAAATTTGGCACGGAGATAGGTAATAGGCTGGGATATTATATAGTTTACCTTTAATCCTGGAAAGATGTACATTCCCGTGGAATAGATTACAATTGTAAATAAACCACGTGTATGAAATCGCAGTAAATAGCTAGTGATTATATAAAAGATAGCAACGGCTTTTATATTTCTTAGCTCGCACTGGCATAATGTATCTTCTGTAAATATATTGATAAAAGAACCTATAAAGTAAATTTAAAAGAGGCTGACAATAGTGACCAAGTACCTTGTGCTACTTCTTTTTGGCACTAGCCAACTACGTTTTTGTCTCGAAGCAGTCCTGGGGTCTATTTGCAGAAATTAAACTGATTTTAGTACATTAGGTTTTTCTATAGTATCGAGATTAATCCCTTCGTTTCTAACATTTTACAGCAGTATAGATTAATCTTTTTTCTATTGTATTAAAATTTATTCCTACGTTTCGAACATTTTACAGCAAAAACTAGTCAACATTACTTGTAAGTCAATTAGCAGACATTTCGTTAATTAAGATTCTGTTAATGCGATTCGCTTAAAGTACATGATGTAGACGAGAAGGAATAACTTTAAAAATAGTCATTACAAAGTTTTCTGATCACCTCTGAAGCGAGGATGGATAAAAACGCAATAAAACCCAACGGCTTGGAAACAATTTGCTTCCAGTTTTATAACCTCACATTTAGTTGTAGAATATTTAATTTAGAAGGTGTTTAACATTTTAAGTTTTAATGGTAAGTAATAGGGGTTAAAGTATGAAATTGCCGATTATTTTCCCACTTTTTATTTTGTTTATAGCTCTTAAGTATAGTCATATTATTGCGTAATTCTTTTTGTATTGTATCAAAAACTAAATTAAGTAACTTTTGACTAAAAAAAAATGCAATACTAGTGCCTATTACTTCAAAGGAAGTCGTTGAAAAGACCCCTTACAATGTGTCAGCTGACCTTCTTGCTTCAATTAAGTATATTTGTATTATATACTTTGATTTTCAGAAATTTAAATACTATAATGCGTAGCTTTATGACCATCTAACTTTCACCTTTAATTGCATCGAAAACGGTTCAGGCGTTTTTAAAAAAACTAAAAATTGTTAGTATGGAAAAATGACTTTTCTCGATTTCGTCCATACAAAACGGCAATTTCATACTTTAACCCCTAATATAAAGTCTTTACTACTGAAAGGGATTGTCATACATCCTGCTTTTTGTATCGTGTCATTCATTAGCGATTTAGAATGTAATATTTGACCACTTGATCTTTGTTATAACTCATACATGTATTGTTGAAGCTGGTAGACAATGCATAGTTTGTAGGTCTATACCACAACCATTGTCAAAATTCAACCACTGTTAGTGTTGCTATCTTCCTACATAATCCCTCGATCGTGAGTTATTCCAGAAACAATTGAAATCAATTGTTATCGTGGCACCCGAGTGCCTCCTGGGGGTTGAGGGAATTATAAATGCGAAAATTAGGTTGGATGGTTGTTACTTATTCACGATAAAATGGCTTAACGTATTTAAACAAAAAAATTAACACTGCTAAATTATAGGCTGGTTGGTATAAGCAAATTGTTATCCCAGAAAAAAGTACGGTTCTCGTGAAATATTCGGTCCTTACATATTATGAAATTGGCGTATTGTAGTACATATACACTTTGATCTAAATAATCTCCTCTTTGGTTAGGTTAGGAATTCCAAATTAAAATTTATACAGCTATTTACACATGTATTTGTATTTTGTAAACTGTCATTCATTTGCATTTTTCCTTTCCGTTTTTCTCTTTGCGTCACTTACTTGACAAAATGGAAAACTTGAAATATCGCGTTATTTACGAGTACGAGTTCCACCGTGGCACCAGTGCTGCAGAAACGGCTCGAAGAGTTAGCGGTCGTGCCGCAAAAGAAAACACCGTGCGTTTTTGGTTCCAACGTTTTCGTTATGGAAATTTCGACCTGCAGAACAAGCCTCGTGAACATCTTTCGACATGACGAATTAAAGACTATCGTGGAAGCGAATCCATCGTAAACTATGTCAGAGTTGGCTGCAGGCTACGGTGTTACTGATAAAACTGTTTTAATTCATTTAAAGCAAATCCAGATGAATAAAAAGCTTGAAAGGTGGGTAACTCACAAATTGAGTGAAGCAAACCACCAAACGCGCGTCGACTGCTCTCGTTACTTTACTTAACCGGCACAATAATGAAGGGATTTTAAATCGAATCATTACCTGGAATGAAAAGTGGTTCCTGTACGATAATCGAAAGCGCTCATCGTAATGGCTGAATCCTGGCGAGCCAGCCAAATCCTGCCCCAAACGAAAATTGACCCAAAAAAGTTACTTGTGAGCGTTTGGTGAACTAGCGCCGGTGTCGTTCATTACAGCTTTCTCAAATCTGACCAGACGATAGCGGCAGATGTCTATTATCAGCAATTGCAAACCATGATGGAAAAGCTAGCAGCTAAACAACCGAGGCTGGTCAATCGTTCTACGCCACTACTGATTCACGATAACGCTAGATCATACACTGCACAACAGACGGCTACCAAATTAGAGGAGGTCCAATTGGAATACCTTAGCCATCCACCGTACTCGGACCGGACCTTGCTCCAACTGATTACCATTTTTTTCGAAATTTGGATAATTTCTTGCAAGGGAAAAAATTCAACTCAGATGAGGCAGTACAAACCTCCTTCAAAGATTTTATTAATTGCCGTCCGAATGTTTTTTAATAAAGGGATCAATGAACTACCCATGAGATGGCAGAAGTGCATAGATTACAGTGGTACATATTTTGATGAAATAAATATATAATATTAAAAAATTATATTTGACTTAAGTTATGTTCCTCCTATACCAAACGCCAATTTCATATGTAAGGACCTAATACTTTATCCACGTATACGAAGTCGCGAATAACAGTTATAAATAAGAATCTAATAGATATAATAAATAAAAAGATATAGTTTTTTTTATAAACAATGGGCTTGCTCTTAACTACATAATATAACTCTACGGTTAAAAAGAAGCCTAAGATGGATCAGATGGCACTGGTTCTCCTACACAACAGCGGAACACAGAAAAACTGTTTGGCGCTGAACTCCGGCAGGAGGGTGGTAGCATCCAGACAGCCTCTTATGAAGCCTACTACACCAGAGGGATTTGTTTGTCGTCATCATTGGTTAGAAAACCAAAGATGCCGTTGAGTGGACCACTAGGAGGTAGATCCCACCACCCCGAATAGATAATTAGCATGTGACTTTCACTATGACAAGTAATTAGACGTGTGTCAAGTCATTTAATTTCGCTAGTTACAACAGTCGACTTTGCATAACTAACATCACTCTTTAAGCACATAATATGGGTCAATTGTAGAATACCTATATATATTTATTTATATGTAAACGGTTTTAGATTGTACAATAACTTCATGCAAAACAGGTCCATTCCTTTTTTTTTTCAATCATCCAGCGTATTATTGGAATTTCAATACTGGTGAATGATCAAAAATACGGACCAACAGATCATTATCCCTAATCTGATGCGTATCGGAAAACCTCAAAATGGATATGAAAATATTTTGTTAACAAAGCCCCGAAACGAGCCAATGGAAGTAATCTAAAGAATATGCGTCGAAGCTCCGGCGGAGAATGATTGATATTAATGTTATAAATACTGTTTTGGCAAATAAACCACGGAAGAATAATAATAGATATTAGGTATTATCGTTGTTTCCATGTAAGAAAATTGGTTTTCCAAGTAATTTTAGTTCAGTTTGGATAGATCATACCTATTTATTGTCAAGAATGTAATATCTATTAAACATACCTGTGTATGCTTAAGAGTATGAATCCCTAAGCATACTTATGAGAAAACGTATAACATCAGAAAAGCTAAACAACCTTTTAGAAAAATCACTTTTAAAACCTTTTAATTAATGTAAATAACACCTTATTTCTTGAAAAAATGTGGCAATGACGGCGCTTTACCAAGGACCAGAATTTTAAGCATCTGTGGTACATGACGCTAATATGATAGAATAAATGGGCGACTAAGTGCTCTAGCAGCTTAAAAATGTACCAATTGCCCGCTCACCAGTAAGTGCCTAACATTATACAGTGTTACCGGTAATTCGATACATTCCTTTGGCGGGGTAAAAGTAGAGCTTATTTGCAATAGATTTTGTCATGATGTACCCTAGCCGATAGTGATTAGTTTTTAAGATATTCAAGGTTTTGTGCTCCTAGCAATTGCTCCTATTTTTATGCATGATCTGATACCTAGCATCTCAACACTTCATTCAAATAACAATAAGATGTAGAAATACTCAAAATTTATTTCAGTGTGCTCTACTTTTACCCATCCAAAGGAATGTATCGAATAACCAGTTACCCTGTATAGTATATAAGCTCTTTAGTAATAACTGATTATCGCACATCCTTCTTTTGTCGTGTCAATTGTGATTGTAAAACACAAAACCACATTTTTTGTTTGTTTGCTAGTCACGCACATAGATTTAAATTAAATCTATGATCACGCTCAACGTCGTCTTTTGTATCTGACTTAGAGACATGCTGACTAGCGTAATGCCGATGCTTGAAAAGTGTGAAAAAATCTAATACGTATGGTAGGTACAGACTAAAAAACTAAAAGCACAAAGACTAAAAAACAAATTGGCGAGTACGCACTTGGTATCATCTCGGCTTGGCTTATTTCACGCTTTTTCTCCGTTTAGATTTCTGAAAATTTTTTTCCCGACTACGGCAAATCCAACGGGAAGGGTAATGATTTCAGCAGTCTATATATATAATGTGTAACGCCTCGTTTGGTCTGGTGGTTTGAATACCGGGCCAAGATCTCGGGGTCCCAGGTTCGATCCCCGGGTCGGGCAACAAATAGTTTCGGATTTTCGAACGTTGCTCGGGTTTGTGATCACCAACCCGCATTTGGAAAGCGTGGTGATTATGCCAGTACCCATCATTGCTGTGGTAACTTGAATTCAATGATGGAGGCCTTTTCCCTGCAGTGGGATGATTAAAGGCTGTTACTATGTGTAACTATGTGAGTTATTTTGTTGTTTATGTTCTCTTAGCCGATTTCGGTGAATGATGTTTCATTATTATGTCCGAGTAACTAAGCTACCTTTTGTTGAAAGAAAAACTACACAGCGAATGCTAAAAAAAGTCTTCAGTCATAACGAGTGGGGTATCAAATAAAATCGGCCAAGTGCGAGTCGGACACGCGCACGAAGGGTTCCGTACCAAAAAGGCCAAAAAAACGAGTTTGTTGTATGGGAGCCCCCTTAAATATTTATTTTATTTTGTTTTTAGTATTTGCTGTTATTGCGGTGACAGAAATATGTAATTAGTGAAAATTTCAACTGTCTAGCTATCGCGGCTCTTGAGATACAGCCTGGTGACAGAGCGACGGACAGACGGACAGAAGGACAGACGGACAGACAGCGAAGTCTTAGTAATAGGGTCCCGTTTTTACCCTTTGAAAGTTTTTTTACGGGGTACGGAACCGTAATGAAAGGAGAACAAATTATGTTTGCAAAAATGTTTAAGCAATACAGAAAATATACAGGGTGACTTGGAAATCATTGCATTTTCGTATTAGGGTTACAGTTTTTTAAGCTATTCATTTATATACTTTATTTGATATTTTAGCAACTTAATTGCACTTATAATATCAGTATATAAACTTGAAAAATTTTGTCTCAGGCGGGACTCGAACCCGCATCTCCTCGCATGCCGGGCGGGCGCCATACCATTAGGCCGCCGCCCGGTCATTTATATTCCTATTGTTATTTGCCTTTAGAAGCGAAACATCTTGCTAACCTACGCGGTTAGATTATACAGGGTTTTTGAACATTTGCAACTTGAATTAGGACTTGGCATTTCCTCAGTGCAGATTGAAGAATAGAGGGTAGGTTTCTAAGCGCTGACCTAGTTATAAGCCGCCGCTGCACCAGTAGATAACAAAGTCTTAAGAGCTGCGTCTAAATTGTTATACTAACATACTTACTAAACCGAACAGACACTTATGATGTGCTTAAAGCAAAATGTTGAAACTGAATATGTAAACAGTAATTCAATAAATATCAGAGGTATTTTGCTAAGGTAATACTGTTCTAGTTGTTTGAGAATTAATTTTGTTTTCCCGGGTGCGATTCCCGGACGGGTCAATGTAGAAAAAAAGTGTTTTTCTATAATTTCTCGGCTCTGGCTCTTTGTGGTGTCTTCAATGTTTAAGATTTCCGTAATATGAGTGCTTAAATAGTTCGTACTCGCCTTAGGATTAGAACTATGTATGTGATGTTGTCTACATTAATTTATTTATTACATCGAAATAAATACATTTTGTAACTTCAGAATTCTACCAATGGCACAATGGGACTTAAAAGCATTACAAAAACGTTTTCACAGTCCCGTAACACAATTTTCATCTTAATAACTCATTATTTATTCAGGACCACAACCGCGGAGCAACAAGTGTGACGTCACCACTCGTCGAAACATAGACAAATTAAACTAGTCCCCCGGGATACTAACTTCGCCGGATAAGTTGTGAAACGAGGGCGGTCCAACTTATACCGGGCAAAGTAAGTACTGATGACCACCAACTTGTATGACTAAGTTTCTTTTAGTTATTATGTAAAGGAGAGATGACATATTGTGGTGCTAGCATAAAATATATAAGCGTCACTTGCCTTTTGGCCCTGGGGTTCCGTACCTACTGCCGTTAGAGGCGACTTACTAAGGAAGTATCTATAATACTAATATTATAAAGCTGAAGAGTTTGTTTGTTTGAACGCGCTAATCTCAGGAAGTACTGGTTCGAATTGAAAAATTATTTTTGCTTTGGATAGTCCATTTTTCGAGGAAGGCTTTATGCTATATAACATCACGCTGCGACCAATAGGAGCGAAGCATCAGTGAAAAATGTTGCAAAAATAATCGCGATCTTAAACAGAATTGACGCGGACGAAGTCTCGGGCAACAGCTAGTTCAAAATAAGGCGACAATGACTTCACTCCAGCGTTGGCAAAGCTACAATAGATAAATCGTCTACCTCTTTCTTACAATGTATTGGTATTGCATTTGTTCGCATTAGTTCGCACGAATAAGCGCGAACTAGTGCATATGATTCAAATACGGGATCTAAAAAGCTTTGTGTATTGTAATAAATCATTATTAATTTCATAAACTCAAAAGCTTCACCTAAGTACCTACAAAAAACGCATCGCTTCTTATAATATCTTTCAGTGAGGGAGGCTCTCTCATCAGTCAAACCAAGGAAAGGCGACATATTTGAACTGAACTGAAGCGGCTTAAGCACGTTGGTAAATATTTCATGTAGGTTGTCTTTAGAAAGCCGATTCTAAATGAAGTCCTTGCGAAGGATTTAAGCGTGAATAAGCCACGCTGTTTATTTATTCTCATATTGTTGACAATCTCAGCAGAGGCAACCGAAGTCTTTGATCAAGCGACGTATGTTGATGTGGTTTTAAGACTTTGAAACGGGAATAACGTTATTAACGTTAAATACCGAGTAAGCTGAGTTAAGCGACTGGCTGTATGTTTATTTCATACTTAAGCCACATTAGACAACAAAAAAATTCAAAACAAAATGTCCGTGCAAAACTTATAGAATCGCTGGCGATCTACATACGAGTATATGCATCAACCCAAAATATGTTATTTATTTTACATTTTTCGCATGATAAATTAAACTGCAAACATATCTTTAAAACTACCATTTTCCTCGCGAATTACTTTTTATTATTATGATTATTTATTTAATTAATTAATAACTTTACAGTCTTAAGTCAAATATTAGTTTAGGTTCAGAACCTAGAGTACCTATTCGACGGTAATAATATTACATATTATGTTAACGTAGTTTATAGTCAGGAGGCCAGGCTTAGGCCTATTATTTCACCTAGCTTAAAATTAAATGAAATATGTTTTAAAATCGTGGTTACAGCTAATACCATATAGATTAGATGTTACGTATACATATAACATCTGCAAAGGAACAGTCGGGCTATGCGACCAACCCTCTGGATAATAAGTGCTTTGAACGGCTAACTAATTCAATTTGTATCTTTCCATCGCAGCTCTTTTTAAAATTGGTTCGTTATAGCAATTCTTCTTTTGAGCCTTTTTTAACCATTGAGGTAAGTGCCTTCTTCAGGATACGCCATGTTTAACGATTCTTAAAAACTATTGGTAAGCTAAGTCCGATAAAATAATGGCACATAAAACTATATCCTTGATTGAGCGTTTGACGTTGATTGTATGTCAGAGTCAACTTTATAACCCGGCAAAATTATGTCGACATGTAATAGTGTGGATATGTATGCCATGTTGTAGGTATTTACCTATTTGATTCATATACAGGCTGAAATTTTACCTACTTTCCAAAATTTTTGTATGCGTTCAGTATCGTATTTAGAGCCTATTTATGAAGTAAAAAATTTAAATCAAGTTGTCACCAGAAAATATTTTTCACGATATAGTTTTCAATTTCTACGGTCCTAGACCTGTTAAGGTATAAAAGAAAAATCAAAAACTTTTGAATAGTATCGTAATGAATGAATGAGATGCGCAACGCGTAAAAAAAAGTGTTGCTAGGCGGCCGTATCAAAAATTTTAGATTTTTGGCGGACATTTTCTAAGTGCTTTATCATTTTTGTACTGGGCTATACCAAAAGAAAAAATACGTCATTTGTTTTTTGTCTCGTAGATTGATATATTCAAATTTGGAAGGTGGTTAAAATTTCATGTAGGTTCAGTATCTAAACTTGAATAATTAAAGTGTGTTGAGGTAAGACCGAACGGATTTCAGTCCAATTGAACAGGTGTTGTAAAAACTTAATTTTCCCGACATCTACTTCAGTTATAACTTTCAAATGTTTATTAAATGTCACTTAGCTCGACATTCCGTTGGTTAATGTTAACTCAACAGTTTTTGTATTAGATGCTTTTAAAAACAAGACTCATTTTTGATAGCGTTCTTCGGGGTAAATTTGGACGCCACTTTAATATAATGTCTTTTGCTTAGAAAATAAGGTACATCAGTGTAATTTATCCGATCTTTATCCCTCTGAAGATTGGAGAAAAAAAAGTAACCTACAAAGTTTCACGTGAATGTTCCTATAGTTTTTTTTTAAATTTTAGGCATCCGATCTTATCGCAGGTCTATATCTATACTAATATTATATAGCTGAACAGTTTGTTTGTTTGTTTGTTTATTGGTTTGTTTGTTTGTTTGTTTGAACGCGCTAATCTCAGGAAGTACTGGTTCGAATTGATATTTTTTTTGTAAAGCCTAAAGGCTATACACCGTGAAATTTTAGTGGTTGTTTTCCCGCAGTAAAATGATTCTATCTTAGTAGTACAATAGATTTGTGCAGTTTTATTTTATTTAAATACAATATAGCAGTTTCACGATTGTGATAAACGAAACTCGAAAGCAACCTCGAACCAATGGTACTAGCCGCGCCGCAGCCGGTCACCGGCCGGGGTCATTGCCCCTCGCGCGGTGCAGTTTATGCTGTATTACTTAGTACGTAGAGCTTCTTTTGCTTTGAACATTGATTTCGTGCGGCAAGCAGTACCCAAATACGTCACATTTTGTAAAGATACTATCGTATCTCACGCTTTTGAGTTGATGATTATTTTTTTGATTAATTGAGAACAACGATATCTTTATTTTCAAAAAAATAACTCGCACGATTCGATGGTGCTACTAAAGGTAAATCGTTCTGTTGCGGGAAAACAACCACTAAAATTTCACGGTGTATAAAATCACGCTGCGACCAATAGGAGAAAAGCATCAGAGAAAAACGTTGCAAAAATAATCGCGTTTATAATAAATAACAGAAATTGAAGCGGACGAAGTCGCGGGCAACAGCTAGTTATTTCATATTTTGTGATTCTCAAACTTTCTGACGCTAAAAGATGAATAAAACTGATTCGAGGGAAAGATCGGATGCATAAATTTGTTTTTTTTTTTCTTGGATAAGTGACACCGTTATTAGTAAAAGCTACATTGACTATTTTATCTAACAAGAAGGCAGGAAGTTGCCAAACATTCACACATATTGATTTTAGTTTACCGTTAGTCCAGTGTCCAAAAAGCTAGACGCTCAAATAGGGCCATTTGGCAAGTAGATCTCACTTGCCTAATTTTATCCTGCTTGCATTTAGAGGTTTATGAAATAATTATTAAAAACTTATAATTAACACTTACCTACTTGTCATTAAACTTAAAGGTAAGTATTCATTTCTTGATAGTCTTACCTGAAAAAAAGAAATATCTTTATTAAGAATTAGTGCAATATCACTGAATTGCAAAAAATAATTATATATATAATAGCATTCATCCTACTGCAGGGCAAAGGCCTCCATCATAGAATCCACGTTGCCACAGCAATGATGGGTAAAGGCATAGTCGGTGCCATCACAAAATCGAAACTTTTGTTGCCCGACCCGGGTTTCGAACTCGAGACCGAAATCTTCGCCCGGTATTTAAACCACTAGACCAACGGGGAGTTGTAAGTGTCATCATCATCATCATCATCTCCTTCAGCCAATTGACGCCCACTGCTGGACATAGGACTCCCCCAACGATCCCCACCGGATGACGATCTGTGGGTAGGCCCCCCACCAGGTGGTCCGACGATCTGACGAAAGTCGCGGGGAGCAGTGGCGCGGGAACAATCGTTGTTGTAAATGTACTACTGTTAAAGTAAGTATTGTATCGTCTAGCAAATCGATTCATGTAGCTTTCTTCAGTCTTTTGATTCTTATTAAAAAAACATTTACAATGAGAAAAACATCAATTCCATTTGTACTCCGTACCAAAAGTCGATCAGAATATAACGGTAAATTTTAAAAGTTTCATCATCGTTGTCATCGCCAGTCCACATTGACAGCAGCGTTTCCTCACCACTATTGGCCAAACTGCGATCGCCAACCTATCTGCCAATCGTGGCGATAATGGCCAAGTCCTCATTGCACAGGCCCGTGAGCAGAAGTGTGTGATGAGATGATATGATAAAGATTTTGGTATCGTTTTAATAGGAATATAAACTAGTTTTTTTCAATATAATTAGGATGGTTGAAAATTGCTATCTTAAGTTCCTCATTTATTTTCAGTATCTTAACCTGGGGTTAAAGCATTTATTTTTATACAATCATATTTTATATACATTAGGCTGCACTATGGAATTTTTAATTTTGATCTAGCTAGTATATTTTTTTTAACAAACGTTTTTATCGGAAGCGTCGTCGAGTGATTTTTAGCGCCAGATCGCACGCTGGCGCTGTGACGTTCGTATTTGCGTATTGACAGTTTCGCAAGTCGACGTAACAGTGGATAAACACCCTATCATTATTAAATATGATTTCTCTTATTGCCATGGTTGCTTAATGAAAAGGTAGGAACGATAAAAGGCGATACCACCCGCACTATAGGCGGGTAATAGTCTGTTACGCCCCGATAATTACCAATAAGCCCTGTACGCCGCTGGATAGCAGCTTGATAGTTACGAGCTGAACCACAAATTAAAATACCTAGCTAGCTATAAGAGAAGCCATCACTGCGCAGCTAAGGATCAGCGCAGACGAGCAACTGGCAGCAGTAATATTTTATTTATTTTATTTTATTTTGTTCGGAAAACATACAGTGAAACAATAACGGACTAAATACCACTGCTTAAGAAACTATACACCAATTACATGTTTTCGCATATGTGTAACAATATAATTAAATAACGAAAGGAAATTCGCTTACATGAGAGAGTTAAGATCTACACCTACATTAAACAGCTGATGAACCGTCGAACCAAGATTTAGCCAATGTGTCCCTAAAGAGATTTGGTTTCGAGTTAAACATGTCGAGTTCAGGAATGGTAACCAGCTTGTTCACTTCATATGCTGATCGCAAAAAGAATGAATTCTGTCTGTAGTTGGTACTGCAGCGGGGGATATTCAAATAAACAGGCAGCTTAACAGTTCTGCTTGGAACTTTGAGACAAATTTTCGAGAGCAGTTCAGGAGAATCAATATAATTCTGTGCGATTTTTACTAAAAATATGATATCTGCAATTGCTCATCTATCTTTAAGGGGCAAAATATGGAATCTGCGACATCTGGTCTCATAGTCAGGATCACGAGTCCTACACCTGTACTGCAAGAATTTCATAAAACTACGCTGAACGGATTCCAGTCTGTCAGAATGGACCTTATAACGAGGGTTCCAGACCTGAGAACAATACTCGAGGGTACTTCTCACCAAGGAACAGAATAAAATTTTGGGTACCTTGATATCATTGAATTGGAAACACGTTCTCATAATAAAACCCATTGCTCTCCTAGCTTTTTTAGCAATATTGTCCACGTGTTTCTCATACGTCAATTTCGTATTATGTATGATACCTAGGTCCCGTATTTCCTCCACCTCCTTCAGTTCTTGTCCCTTAAGATAGTATGTATTGCATAATGGCTTCCTTTTACGTGTGAAACATATAAAATTACATTTTGTGACGTTTAAATCCAACCTGTTCAAGGAGCAATACTGCTCAAACCTATCCAGATCCTCCTGCAGAAAACGAGAGTCATCATAAGAGCAAATATTCTTAAATATCTTCATATCATCTGCGTAAAGAAGAAATTTTGAATGTTTGAAGCAAGTACACACATCGTTTATGAAGATATTAAAGAGCAAAGGTCCCAATAAGGAACCCTGTGGGACGCCTGAGAGAATATTAGTCCAGCAAGAAGAGAAGCCATTCACCACCACAGCCTGAGATCGATTTTCAATGTATGAGGTAAACCACCTAAACAGGTTACCATGAACTCCCGCAAGGAGAAGTTTACGCAATAGTAGTATATGATCAATC
This sequence comes from Anania crocealis, assembly GCA_949315895.1. Lineage (NCBI taxonomy): Eukaryota > Metazoa > Arthropoda > Insecta > Lepidoptera > Crambidae > Anania > Anania crocealis. Next base: position 20,964,918 of record OX438882.1, read on the forward strand.
CGATCGAAGGCTTTACTGTAATCAGTGAAAATGGCGTCCACTTGTCCCCCAGAGTCCATGCAAGAAGTGGTAAAGTCCGTGAACAGTAATAGATTTGAGGCTGTTGATCTCTTTTTTAAGAATCCGTGTTGCTCAGGGATAAACTTCGATGACAGAGCCCCATATACTTCAGCATACACAATTCTTTCAAAGATTTTTGCAAATATGCATAGTTTTGATATAGGCCTATAATTCCCTATCTCACTCTTACAGCCACTTTTGTGCACGGGTGTGATGAATGCAGATTTCCAAATTACCGGCACAATACCTTCCGAAATTGATCGCCTAAATAAAATAGTAAGTGGTAGGGTCAAGCATTTAGCACATTTAAGTATGAACAATGGCACGATTCTATCTGGCCCAGCACCTTTACTTAAGTCTACTGATTTAAGTAGACTTAAGTAAAGTAACTTTGTTTATCAGCGTAAACGAATGTCGTTGGTTGCAACTACAGTTCTGGGTACCGTATGGTCAATAGGCAAAGTGATAGTTACAATGGACTTATGAAAGTACTAAAAGACAGTTGAAAAACTACCCATCCCAGATGCAGCAACCCGATGCCATGTCATTTTACGGTTCGGTCGCGTAAATTTTCCTCACGATGAATTGTGTAGTAACTCTGTTGAGAATGAACAGTTTCTCTAGTTAGTGAAACAACTCTTTCTTCAAAGTCTTCACAAGCTACTATACCAAGCATCGCACCAAAGCTTACGAGAAAAATAAAGGCGACGTGCCTTGACGTTTCGCGTTATTTTACAGCGCGAGTCTTGGCGGATAGCGCCGTTATTGGACTCATACACCTATTGCTTCGGTGATATACTAAATTGTAGCTTGCAGATGGGTATAATGGTAAAGAAAAGGAGGCGTGTCACAGCAACGCAGACCCATGTAGTTCAAACAGGTGTACGGTGGTACAAACAACCTTTTTTTTACATTGACTTGTCCGGGAATTTGATAACCAGTGTGTACACGGAGGTCGCAATAAGTGTCAGAAATAAAAATACAAAAGTGAAACCCTTGTCACTAGCGTCCCGTGGCTTTCGTCTGCGTGATGCCTAAAACCTAACTTTTAATGCACTGAGTGACCTTTACAAAATTGAAGGACTTTGTATCGCTACAAATAGAGGAATCAACCTGAATATGTTTAAACAAGGCAAGACAAAATATTGAAGATGCGTTTTATAAATGAAATTCGTCACGGCTAAGCTTCCGACTGATTTACGAGTATATAAGTATACCTATAGTTAGATAGTATTGTAAATTCAAAATTAAAAGTAATTAAGTAAGTAACAGCCTATAATCATCCCCTGCAGGGAAAAGGCCTCCATCATTAAATTCAAGTTACCACAGAAATTATGGGGGTACTGGCATAATCACCACGCTTGCCAAATGCAGGTTGGTGATCACAAACCCGAGCAATCGGTCTTGGCCCACCAGACCAACGGAGCGTTGAATGGACTTCAGTTAAAAATCAGTTAAAAATCATAATTATATTGTCACCGTAAAATTGTGAAACTTGTCAGTTTACAAAACAACTTGTGAGATAATAAACTAAAGGTGGGTTAGGTTAGGTTAGACTGTAATTTATCGACGTTCAATTATGAACTGACGAAGTTTACAATTTTACTGTGACATATACCTACAAACAGACAAACAGACAATTAATGACAGAAAAAAGGTTTCCGTTTTACCCTTTAAACATGAAACCATACCTTGTTGCTATACAATCAAAGAATTCGATAGTTCGCAGATACAAAAAAAAATACTAGGTTTTAGGAAGAGACCTAATTGCGCACGATACAAATCGTCAGTTTGTTAGACCGGCAAATTTAAGCCGACTTATTAAACTGTAAAAAAATAAAAGTCCTCTAGAAGCATAGGATAAAGAAAAACACCCTCGTACTACTATTCAATACTTCTCAGTAAATACAATACTTGTTTTCCCTGCTATTTCAAATAACAGTAAAGAAAGCTTAATGACAAAAATGGCTGAATAAGCTTGCTGAGAGACGTTTTAATTAGTTTCTGTGGAATTTCAGTTCGAGCCACGATCATTAACGTCTGGGAAAGAAGGCATTCAAGTTCGATTGGGACCGAATGGAATGAATGCCATTTGTCATAACTAGGTTGGGGTTTTCTTTAGTCTTGGCGGGCCACCGATACGAGAGTTTAAAAGTCTGTGATACTTAGCTATATCTATCGTTAATAAAACAATCAAAGATGGACAAACGGCAGTTCAAATACTGTTCAACAAAATCGCTACCTACTTATTTGAAGCTATGTCGCAACCATATTGCAACTATTGAGGTTAAAATAATAGTAGTTTTGCCTACAATTCTAATGTAATATAAAGATTCGAATATGATTCCTACATATGGATCTCGTCAGAAGTTCGATAGAATCAGAAAAGAGAAAATTCTTTGGTTGCCTAGCTGAATCGGCAGACGGCTTTTGTGTCGTAAAGATATGGATACGACGATAAATGTAGGTAGACCCCCCACTAGGTAGACGTACGATTTGCCAAAGACCCTTAGTGGAAAGAAGCCTATCTCTAACTCTAATAGACCCACTGTCAAGAGAGTGAGAAAGATGAGAGAGTTGACTATCGAACGATAACATTATCGCTTGGCTATGGTACAGAAGATATCCCACGATATCGTAAGAATTATACTCGCAACTCGTCTATGTATCGTTCCACTAACGTTTACAATAAACATTTCACCAGTATAGATCTATTTCATATATCACTAACAAAGCTCAAATCTGTTATTTTTCAAAGATTGCTAACTGAATAAAATAAATATAAAATTAAATTCTGTAATAGTTATATATTTTAAACGTAAATTAAATTGAACTACCTTTATCTTACTTGCACGCCAGATGTTTATTAGCTATAATAGCTTAGTGAATTAGTTCATAATGTCTTCTAGCCCTAAGAGGGGCTCAAAAAGTAGTGAAAATTGTAAACGTGTAGTTATAGGCGCTATAGGTCTTTAGTTATACTTGTCTTATCCATATTACTGTTGTTTTTTATATGACTGTTGTTGCCTTAAATAAATTTAAAAAAAAAGAAGTCTTGCGCCAATTATAGAATTAGGCCGATCATGAATGGCCCTGAAAAACGGTATTTTAATTACCTAACCCATATAGATAATAAACACAAAACCGAAATTAAATCTTTCGTCCAAAATAATTTTAAAAAAAGTATAATTTCAATTGACATCACAAATCGAAGAGCAAAAAAAGCAAGGCGAAGTACGTTGTGCAAATGTGACAACATTTTGTAAAATGTCACCTCTCGTGGTCGTCACATTCTCCCGCTGTACAATGAATGCGTCTAAACACAATAGAGCTGAAGTGAATCTAAATATAGCTTACGAACGGGACGGTACACTGTTGTTTTCCATAAATTCATAGTTTTTAATTGTTTTATCATTCTTAGCCCATATCACTTTACTGCTGGATATAGGCCTCTAATCGTAAAGCAAGGCATGGCAGGAAAGTTAGAGACCTCACTCTGACCATTGCAGCTGTGGTGAAGAGAAACCGCCCGTAGAAGGCAACCCTTATTCTTGTGGCAGTTCTCGTTCAGTCATCTCTTACGATACACGTAGGACAAGTAGAGCTGGTTTAATAGGCGACTTCGAAAACTCTGACACCATAGAATAGTCATTCTCAAAAAACATATAAATACAAGAAAAAGTGAAACCTCAGAATTAAATTTTAACCACTTTCCAAATTTTAATATAACAATCTACGAGACAAAAAACAAAGGACGTATTTTTTCTTTTCGTATAGCCCAGTACCAAAATGTCAAGATAAAGTACTTAGAAAAGGTCCGCCAAAAATCTCAAATTTTTGATACGACCTCAACAGTTTTTTACGCTATTCTTTACTATTCATAAATTTTTAATTACCTTAACAGGCTTAGATCTAACCGAAAAAATTTAAAACTTGATTTAAATTCTTTACTTCTTAAATGGGCTGTAAATACGATACTGAATGCCTATAACAAATGTTGAAGATGATGAAAAGTCATCCTGTTTATCTTACGAAATGTATAGCAGAACCTTGAAGCATTTAGCTTAACATTTTTTTTTTTAATATTTCAGACATGCCACGCTGGGCAACACAGAGCCATCTAGTCCCAAATTAAGCTACAATTACGAGGGCGGGTCAATAAGTCCGTGACTTTTTGAATTTCTGACCTCTTTACTGAAAAAGCAACACTACTCCTGTCAACAGGTATCTGTCAGTTGATTCCTATCAAAATTTGAACTTGCTTCGTCAGTTAGTTTGTGTTTGACAGCTATTTTTATCAGACTACCCAGTAACTTGAGGAAAAAATGGAAAAAGGTGAATTTCGTGTGCTTTCGAAAAAAAACCATTACCGAGACCAAGGCTAAGCTTGATAAATACTATGGGGACTCTGCACCATCGATTTCAATGGTAAAAAAGTGGTTTACTGAATTTCGTTGTGGCCGTAAAAGCACTGAAGATGCCGAACGTCCTGGACGCCGAGTTGAGGTCTCTACACCCGAAACAATCGAAAAAATTCACGATATGGTGTTGGCCGACCGAAGATTGAAAGTGCAAGAGATTGTGGAAGCCGTAGGGATCTCGCATGGCTCAGTGGTTTCAATTTTAAAAGATCAATTGGGCATGAGAAAGCTTTCCGCAAGATGGGTGCCGCGTTTGCTCACAGTCGACCACAAACGCAATCGTGTAACAACTTCACAGGAAGGTTTGGCGTTGTTTAATTGCAATATGGAGGAGTTTTTGCGCCGTTTTGTAACCATGGACGAAACATGGATCCATCACAACACACCAGAGACCAAACAACATTCAAAACAGTGGGTTTCTAAGGGTGAATCGGCGCCAAAGAAGGCCAAGGTGGGTTTGTCAGCCAATAAAGTTATGGCGACTGTTTTTTGGGATGCACGTGGGATAATCCACATTGACTACCTTCAAAAGGGAAGAACAATCAATGGAGAATATTATGCCAACTTATTGGACCGCTTCAATGACGATTTGAAAAAAAACCGACCTCATTTGGCCAGGAAAAAAGTTCTTTTCCACCAAGACAATGCAAGGGTGCACACTTGTGCAGTTGCCATGGCAAAAATCCATGAATTGGGCTATGAATTGCTCCCTCATCCACCCTATTCTCCAGATTTGGCTCCGAGTGACTACTTTTTGTTCCCAAACCTGAAGAAATGGCTTGGTGGAAAAAGATTTGACTCCAATGATGAAGTCATCTCGCAAACAAAGGCCTATTTTGAGGACCTCGACAAATCATATTTTTGGGAAGGGATAAAAAAATTGGAGAAGCGTTGGACAAAGTGTATAGAGCTCAAGGGAGACTACGTTGAAAAATAAAATGATTTGTTTATCAAAAAATCTGTGTTTTATTCCAAAAGTCACGGACTTATTGACCCGCCCTCGTAAGTACCCTGTCGTATGGAGTACTAGACAACCGATAAACTTACTTATACATATACTTTTTTTTTTGTAAATAAATACTTATAATACATAGAAAACACCCAGACCAGTACAAACAGACATGTTCATGCACACAAATATTTGTACTGTGCGGGGATCGAACCCGCGACCCATGGCTCAGAAGCAGTGTTTACTACCGCTGATCCAAATGGTCGTCGAATTATGTCACACCTGAATTTTTATTCTCACCTGTGTGGCTCAAAGGGGCACACCTGACAAACGGGTCAAGACATCGCTGCAGACAATAGAGCTCAGACTAACTCAACTTAACGCGCGAATTATTAACCTGACCTTACCTTTTGTTTCTTCTAAAGAACAAAGCCTAATTTAAACAGGCGATTTTGAAGCCTGGGTAAAGTTTATTGTGAAAACGATCTCATAGATAGCTATGGACATTTATCTTTGGGGATGTTTTATGGCCATCTTACATTTAAATCTAGTTTTTATGAGTCTAGGCGAACGCGACGGGAGAAATAGGAACAGTTTGTTTGTTGAACAAATTGTTATTTTTGCTTCTGTCAATGTGATATTTCCTAGACTACACAAATATTAAAAAAACAAAATTTGCAAAATCTGTCCAGCCAAGGTTGGATTCTACTTGTTTTGTATACATGATACATCTCGATAAGTTTACTTACAAATAGGAACTGAAAACACCACAATTATTTGACAATATCGATTATCTGGCATAAAACAGTTTTGTAAGAGGACACGATTACTATTTAAACAATATTGTTGCAATATTTCCATAGCCTCACCATTGACACTTTCCCTTGACTTCCACTAATATTGCTCAGGAACAAAAATTTGTAAGATCGAATTAGCCGTTTGAGATTTAACGAGACCATATAATAGCTTTAGTTCTATTTTGGCGAAAAAAATTTTCAGGTTGTTGTTCTACTCATGAAATTAAACCACTTTTCCTTAAAAACGACAGAGAAACCGTATGCAAGGAACTTTTAGTCAGATTGACTAGTTTCCTTTCCGATTTATGTCTGCCTAACAACACCGCTAAACATTAGCCTCCGCTAAATATTACCATAGGGAAAGAAATATACTAGAGTGACAATCTTCATAGTTAAGGATAAATTAATGTTCTTATTTTCTCATAATACAATATATTAATAAAAGCATTTTTTCTAAAAATTTATAACATAAATCAAATCATTAAGGTCCTCAACTTCCATATTTCAGGAATCACCTGGGTCCTCCCAATCATACACACTTCCGTACGTCTGCATTACTTCCAATTTACCCCGTGAACCAATCACGCTTGAGTAGTTTCGGAGATTACCTGTAAATACAGACAGGATGGAAGATAGACAAAGTTACAACGTTACAACAGACTTAAGTCTTTTGGAATAGATAACTTTAACGTTTCTGTCAATGCTTTCTTAGTAAAGCTACAATTAAAGCCCGCTACTCGAAATATTTCGAATCCTAAACAACTGTGTTCAGAGTTATTTATTATCTATCTAAATCTGAACTGATTTTGGAGTAAATTTATCGGTTATGAATGTTTTTTTTAAATAAACAAATCATCACTAAAATTAGATATTCTAATCTATTACAGTTTACAGAGTTCAGGTAAAACAGTAAAAATAATGTAGGTATGAACTTTTTAATACCAATTTCAAAAACGAAAAAAATTCTGATCTAACAAAGCCATAGGGAAAAAGCTAGTTTGTAAAGGCTGTAATCTATTTTATTTTTAGAATAGCAAAAGGGTTAAGAAGAGCATTCCATCTATCTACTTTCTTTTCGTACTCAATTCAATGGAAAGCTTTACTTTAATGGACATGTTTTTATCGTTAAAATGGATTTTGTGAATAACGTCCTAACGGTTAAAACATCAGTTGCTACATAGCATGTAACTAAGGTTTCCTTCGTTTGGTAAAAAAGCGTTATTTGATAATACGCTTTTCAACCAAACGCGAGATATTTAGGTAACGAGGTTTTGAAGCAATTCGATTACTTACTTACGACTTGTTATTCGTGTTTGACTTCCATTAAATTCGATGTTACATTTCTGCGAACAGGGATTTAGGGTTGATTACCCTGTTATGCGTTGCTCATTTTAACAAAAATGTGGAGATAGAATGATACTGGCATTTGAGTTATTTTTCAGTACTTATTTCCTAGTAAATGAATAAATATGGTAAATAAATCATTGTGAACATAATATTGTTTGCAATTACAACGTGTCAGCCTCACTTGGCGTTTCTTTTTCTAGTAGTAAAAGAGACGTATTTTGGGCGTCCTCAAAAAAGATTGGAAAGGATTAAGTAAACATTATCAAAATATTCGTTCCGTGACACACTGACATAGCGAAAAAAAAACTTACTATTTATAATCAGGTGATACTTACGTAGTTCTGTACGATATACATAATTGTGTTTGTGTATGACATCTACATAGGTTTGAGATTTTGTTGTTGTTTGTAATAAAAAGTAAAAGTTATTAATACCTACTATTGTACCAGCTACTGTACCATCAATGTTTCTGATTTCAGGTGCAGAGTAATATTCATATTACAGTTTAAGTCAATTGGTAATCATATAATTATGATATCAAAAGTTTTATAGAAACAAAAGAAAACTTTACACAGAATGAAATCTTTTCTGTGTGAACGTGGGTTTCTTTGTACATTCTGCGATTTGTAAATTTTGAGAGTCGTGCTCATTTTGCGTTTTGTAAATTTTACTCCAAAGGGATTTTAACCACCTTTCAAATTTTAATATAGCAATCTACGAGACAAAAAACAAATGACTTATTTTTTCTTTTGGTATAGCCCAGTACAAAAATGTCATGATAAAGCACCTAGAAAATAGCCGCCAAAAATCTAAAACTTTGGATACGGCCAACACACAATACACTTAATTTTTACGCGATGCCCATCTCATTCATTCATTACGATACTATTCATAAGTTTTTGATTTTCTCTTTATCCTTCACACGCTTAGGACCGTAAAAATTGAAATTAACACTATAATTAACGCCTAAAAAAAATTTTGAA